>CM035440.1:109915540-110558040 GCA_020310875.1 Ceratopteris richardii | reverse complement strand
TTCTCACCATTGTGCTAGAGCAACACCAAATTTGGCGCCGTTGCCGGGGATCGAGTCTAGGACGAATGTGTGATGGTAAGAGTATAGCAAGAAGTGGCGTTGGAAGGTAAAAATTTCAGTTTTTGTTGTTGTTTTTACTTAGTTTTTAGTGTTTTTCACCTTCCCCACACTCCATCTTCATCATCGCATCATCATCTTCATCTCCAAAAAAAATCAGAAAATTCACCATATCCACCCATTCACCTCATTTCCCCTCATTTGTGCATGCGAGAGAGCGAGAGAGAACTTTTGTGCTTGTGTGTGCTTGTGTTTTCTTGAGTTTTCTTGCAGGTACAGAGCTCCAGTGCATCAGGAAAGCTTGGAAAAGGTAAAAATTTACTCTCTATCAAAGATCTGCCGAGTGTGGCGGACCATCGCGATGGTCTGCAACCTTCGGAATTCTTGGTAGGCGACCACACCACGAGGTAGGCGACCCTTGCGCATCTACGAATCCACTGTTGCAACCCAAAAATTCATACTTTGGTGGACCATCGCAATTGGCTCAGACCATCGCGAGTGTGTCGCACCATCGCGATAGGCTCACGCCATCGCGACGGCTCGGCCGGACCATCGCGACGGTCTCGGACCATCGTGACGGTTCACTTGAGCCATCGGGACAGTCCACTTGGACCATCGTGATTGTTCAGCTGACCTCGGACCATCGCGATTGGCTCACGCCATCGCCACGACAGTGCCACGTGTCAAGATAGACCATCGCGACGGTTCGTTTTTCGGACCATCGCGACAGCCCAAAATCGGACCATCGCGATTGGCTCACGCCATCGCACTTGTGACCATCGCGACGGTTCACTTCGGACCATCGCGATTGTCCACCTTTGACCGTTGACCCGCGTCATCGCGATTGTCCGCCTGATCACGCCATCGCGACGGTTCATTTTTCGGACCATCGCGACGGTCCATTTCCACGCCAGCGCGATCGTTCATTTTTCGGGCCATCGCGACGGTTCGACCTCACGCCATCGCGATCGTTCACTTCGGGCCATCGCGACGGTTCACCTTTTTGCGCCATCGCGATTGTCCACATTCCACGCCATCGCGACGGTTCGCTTGGACCATCGCGACGGTCCCAGACCATCGCAATTGTGCACCCCCATCGCAAATTTTGGGCTCCAATTTTTGACCAATTTTGAGGGTATTTTTGAGAAATTTTTGGACCATTAGACTCATAGGAGACCCCTTAGCTCATATTTGAAGGAAAACCTGATTGTCAGTTTTTACCCCCCAGGGCCTGAACACTCATAACTTTTTCATCCGAAGTCCGTTTTTTGAGCTTAATAGCTCGTTAGAAAGCTCGTGACGAGTACTACGTGACCTCAACTGTTTTTTTTTCATAAAGGATACATCTATTTTTGGATGAGCTATTTTGAGGTTCACCTAGTTTGGGACTAGGAAGCCAGGGGGCAAGTGTTGAAAATTTGGGCAAAAGGGAAGGGACTAAAAAGGTGTATATACTCAAGTGTTTGATCATTCAATTGTGAATTGGTCTAATATTGGAATTTTCCAGGTCTAGCAAAGGCAATCAAAGGCAAGCAAGCAAGGCAGTGAAGACAGCAAAGCTTGGGAAGCGCGGCTTCTTGGGCATCAGAGCAACCAGAAAAGCCGACTCGAGGTTGGAAGATTACTCAACCCCCTCAGTCAATTCTTAGCTTAGGCTAAACGTTAGCATTGTGGATTAACGACGATAGGAACGCCTCAAGTTCAAGATACTTAATTCTTTCAAGTTTAAGACTTAAAGTAAAGGTGTGTGTGACGAAAACCTAAAGGAAAGAACCTAAGTCTGACGGAACGAGAACTCAAAATCATAACGGAAAGTCGAATTCCTGACGCATATATTAAGACAAGAATCCAAAGAAAAATAAAAAGAACTAAGAAAGTAATAACAAAGAACCATTGACGATCTAAGTGTGTAATTGAGTGAGCGAGGAAGAAAATTAATGAACCTTAGATCAGGGAGACACATAGGTAAGTCGGACCGACGAAGCCTTAGATCATCAGAGGCAAGTGTAAGAACTACTGCTCGATCTTGGGCTCAGCAATTGAATAGTAGTTATCCCTACGAGTTGAGCTCAGAATCAAGTGATTCAGAAATGGCATTTAGCGCAGACAGACCAGAAGGAGGGTCTCATGTAGCATACCTAGAAAAACCTGAAGGACCCTATAGAACGCAATTAGAGTTTCTTCGAACCAACCGACTAGGTGCTCGCATCTATGAGGATGGTTTGCGAAGGCAAGTGGTGCAACGGCACAACCCTGATCAACCCATTGGATTGGAAAGACCAGTGGTGAAATTTGAGAGAGACGCTTACATAGACAAAGAAGGAACCATGTACATCCTAAGTACGCAACCAAACGATACTAATGAGTTTGGCACAATTCAATTAGAGACGGAAGCAAAATTTCAAGGAAAAGAACCGTTAGAAGAACCTAGAACACCTAGAGGGAAATCTGTATTAACAAGAATACTCATCCCAGAATGGATCCCTCAAGATAACAGGAGCACCGAGTTGTTTGTAAATAAAGAGATAGATGAAGCCTTTTGGAGGTACAGAAAGGAACACCCTGGTGAGATAGGCATCATTACAATTTATGAATTCAAGGACCCAGATACACCTGGAAAGGTTGTATACCTGGATGAGACTTCAGAAAGAGTCTTTGTGGTGCCTGACCGCGCTAAAAACACATACACATGGAGAGGTGAATTGATATTCCCTCCATCTAGAACGAACATGAATACAAGTCAACAAGGGGCAGGAACATCCTCAGCCCATGGAAATCAAAGAGAAGGAAATAAAGAGAGACCGGAAGTAAGCTTTAATCACCCCATAGGGAGAGATAGAACAACCACAGATACTAATAGAGCGGAGAGACAAAGAGATCATGGAATACTAGGTGGTAGAGATGATTTTCCTCTACCTAGGCCACGTGAACACGCAAGAGTATTGAGACCCACTCAATTAGTAAAATCAATGAAAAATTATTTTGATGGGACAGGAGATCCCTATGACCATGTCGCAGAATTCAAGCAAGTACTAAGAGCAGAACAAGTCGAGGAAATGTTCACGCAATACAACGCGTTTGGACTAACGTTAAAGAATACCGCTTTAACTTGGTTCCAACCATTGCAACAGAGGCAATTTAGAGACATCCATCACTTTTTAGAGTCATTCATCACTGAATTCTCTAAAAGTGGGATTAGACATGACACGTCTTCGTTGATTCATAGCTTTAAACAGACCCCTCAAGAAACAGTAAGACTGGCAGGACGTAGGTTTAGACAATATGTCGAACGATGTCCAATGCAAGAGCTACCCTCACAAGCCAAACAAGTATCACTGTTCCTAGATGGCTTGTTGAGCGCTAAACTACGCTCCTATGTGTACCTAAAAGAACCCAGAACGCTAGAGGAGTGTGTAAGAATATGTATAGACATCGAGGACAACCTAGGAGAGGAATTAGAACTCTCAAAGGTCTATAAGGACTCAGATTGTTCTTCGCTCGCATCCACAAAATTGTCTAATTCGATAGAGGACCTAGCAGAAAAAGTGGCCCAAAAACTAGGAGTTTCTAGTAAACAGGTGCCCAAGCTACCAACTAATGTACGTTGTTACACTTGTGGTGGAAATCATTTGGCAAATGTGTGCCCCAATGCACCACAACCACAAGCCAACCCTAGTGGCCAATATTGTACAATCGAGAGAAGATACACGAATCATACGGCTCAGGACTGCCCATACAACAAACAAACCGTGAGACAGAACTACCCGCAAACATACCAGCAGCCAGGTAGGTATCAAGGCCAATACAATGCTCAGCCTTATTACTATAGGCCTCCTCAGAACTACCCATACCAGGCTCAACAGAGACCTCAACCCGTCTTAGCTCAGCAGCCACCCCCACCAGTGAATGTCATCTCAGTCAAATACGCTGTTGCAGAAGAGAACCTAAGTAGGGCCTTAGTGCCTTCTTCACCCTTGATCACAGAAAGTGACCCGAACTCAAACAGTTTTGACTCTACTCATGTAACTAGTCCACCCGCTTATTACACGGAGTCACCAGAACACGTGGAGACATATCATTATGATAGTCCACCAATGGAACCTAGTTGGGAGCCAGACTATGCTAATGTGATGTACGCAAACCCAAACCCACGGCCCCAATTGAGACAACAGAGACCACAGGGCCCTAGAGGACCATGCTTTAGGTGCCAAGGAGATCACTTCATAAAGGATTGTCCACATCCCCCAATAGCAAGGCAATCACAGTACTATAGCATCCAAGGCTTTTGTGCCGATTGTGGCAAAGAGCACATAATCAAAGATTGTCCTAAGAACCCAGTTAACGCTTCGAATGTGACACCGATCAACGTGATAGGTATTGTAAACAACGCAGATGGATCCAACCCTACATACGTGCCTATCCAAGCTATAACCAGAGCCCAGGCGCTCTTACAAAACCAACAACTTAATCAAGAGAAAATAGCCGGTACTAGTGAAGTTGCAGAATCTAGCAGTAAAAAGACAAAATCTTGGAAAGATTCTAGGGAAAGAATCAAGAGAAAGTGGAGTAAAAAGATAAGTGAGTTGGAAGGAAGCTTGAAGGAATCTAGAGCCAAAATCCAAGAATTGACTTCACAAGAATTAAACCAAGAAAATCCAGCTCAGAAATCAGGATCGGTTCTAGCGGAACCCATACCAGAAGATCTAGACATGATGTTTCGTGCATATCAGGCTAGAATAAAAGAGGGACCTCAAGTAATGGAAATGAGTAAAAACTACCCTCGAGCTGATCTAGAAATTGAGAGAACTAAACTTTGCATGAAGATGGTAGAGTTAGCACAAGCCTTGTTTGAAGCCTCTAGATATCTTAATTGGAATAACATGGCAAAACCGGAATTACACTTTCAAGGACTAATGGAGAGGCTAGAATACTTGATTGAAAGCAAAGAGAAAAAGGATCAGCATAGGAACCCTATTGTCCCAGAGACACAGGAAAGGAATGCACCATCCCTGTCTCAAGTACCCAATACAGAAAGTCAAGACAATTTGTCTTCCATACATAGGTACTCACACGAATTTTTGAGGGAAATCCAAGAAGAGAAATGGAGAAAGGAACAAGGAATCCATCCTCCTATTCAAGAAATAGACGACTTGCAGGAACAATTTCCCCAAGACATCCCCTCTATATATGATGATGTAGAGGTGGAACAACTGAGTGAACACACAGGATTTGAATCTAATTCTTTACAAGAATTACCTCAGTTCACAGGACCTTGGGAAGCTAAGTCTATTAGTATGCGAGCACCCACGATAATAGTGAGGAATGAAGAATCGGTGATCCCTAGGAACACGGAAGTGATCAAGAACACGAAAGTACAGTGTAATCTCACTCTGGAGGAATTGTTAAAGGTAAAACCAGAATTGTGGAAGCACGTAGCAAATCAATTCCCGGAGCTAGCTACCACACCCTCTCAGATAGGATCACGTAAGAAGGTACCAGAGATACCCGTGGAAAAGATTGGAGACGTCAGCGAAGGAGAGGAAGGTAACACATATCTTCCAATAACCCATCAGGGCTACACCACGAAAGCCATCTTAGATTCAGGAGCCGGAGTAGCCATCTGTAGCTCAAGCGTAAGCACCACCTCCTTTACTTGTCAATCCGCGGAGACGTGAGGACCGGTATGAAGACCACGAGCTAGTGAAGGCACAAGTGCGGGAGTGAAAGCATACAAACATGCATACATATACACACACACGCGCACAAAGTAAGATCAAAGAGAGGAACAATGGAAAGCTTAGATTGCAAAAGAGTTCTCTTACAAAAGTTCTATTCTCTAACAAGCTAACCTCAAAAATGAGCTCTCTAGCTCTTTTTATAGTTTTTTGACTAGTTTTGGCCCTGTCCAGACCTAGTGTCCGGCCTAGTTAAAAATTAGGTTCCAGGGCTTATTTGAGGGCTCAAACGAAGTCTAAAAATTATGAAAATTGGTACGATGGTACTTCCAATACTCCTCAAGCTCGAGGACTCCTCGGCTTGAACAAAATGGAGTTACTAAAAATAGATAATGGTATTTACAATGGTTTCTAGTGATGAAAATCACTATTTTTGTAGGGGATTCTTCTGAAAATTTGACATACACTTCTTGGAGCTCCCTACTTGCTCCCTTTCCTCATGTGTCCACCTTTTGATGTGCTTCCATGCTTTGTCCTTGACTTTGAGCTTCAACACTCCCCCCCTCTCGAGTCTGTCGTCCCTGACAGACCCTTGTTGGAAGGGCTGTTCTGTGTAGTGCTTTGAGAGGTGGTGTCCATCCGTTGTATGAGTTGGTTCCTTGGATTCCAGCAAGAATGTGTCGTTGTGAGCTTTCAAAACTGCAAGTTGCTCAGAAGAGGTTGTCAAGAGTGATTTGGAGCAACTACTGGCTTCAATTTGCTTCCGAGATATGGATGTTGTTCCCATGATGTCTGCTAGCTCTTTTAAAGATGATGTTGAGAGCATTCATGCCAACTACTCATAACCCATAATGAATGATGGGTAAGTGTGTTCGTGCCTGGGTTGAAAAAAGTATGTGCCTTGTGCATGGCCTTGTAATGTAGCCCTACGCATGCTTACTTGGAAAATGCATTGGAAGAAGTATGGTGCAAAAATTGCGGGTCTTGAGCTAAGTGCTCAAGGGTATGCTGACGAAGAGGTTTCCTAAACTATCATGGTTATGGTGTTTCCAGAGTAAAGATACTTACCATGGCGAAGGTTGATGGATGTTTACCAGTGCTACTGTTCCATACGGGTTCAGGAAATACTGAGAATTGAATTGCTTTATATTCCTTGGCAAGCAACATCGGGTAACTACACCAAGCTGAGTGTCACATATTCTCTTTAGCTCACCATATGCAGGAGTCTTCTCCTCCAGAACTACCTTGTGCAGATATCTCCTTGGGTGCTCTGGTACATGAAGTAGTTAAGCATCACTCAAGTTGCGGACCTTCGAGCTCTTCATTCCTACCATGGTAAGAGAAAATCATAGTTATAGATGCCATGTTCATGCCAAATGCTTGTCATCTACCAGATAAGGCAGCAATAATCTCACTGCTGGCCGAGACACACTTTTATCCAAATTGATAAATGCCTAGTAATCAACAGTTCCACCTTCAACTAAGCATGACTCATTCATGTTTCATAAGCCAAACCTGGGAACAAGCTCTCTCGCACTTTTTTTTTTTTTTTTTTTTTTTTTTTTTGAGGAACAGGATATCACAAAACAAGAACACAAAAGTTAGTATCAATAGAAATGTTCGACATATGTCACTGTGCTCTTGTGCATGGGATTCTCCAGTGTGTCTATGCACGGCCGTGTAATGTGGCCCTATATTAATGCATACTTTGGAAATGCATGACCTAAATGGTGCAAAAGACAGGGTTGTGCAAGGAGCACATGGTTGTTGCTCGTTCGAGGCTTTTGATGTTATTTGTGGAGGTTGATGCCGACCTTGGTGGAGGTATCCATTGAGTCTCGAACTGATGTAATCCTCCTTATTGAAGTCCATTTTAGAACATCATTTGGCACTGTAGAGGTCACTTCAGGCGTCTTTCTCTTTGGATGCTTTCTGAACTGTGGTATCCAGTGTGGTTGATGCTTTGGTTCGGTGGAGGCTACTTGGACTTTTGGCTTCCAAACCCATATCCTTTTTGCATGTCTTCCTACTAATGTTGAAGAGCTGATTTGATCTTCCTTTGGTCTCTGTACGTGGTTCTTACCCTTTTCTCTTTTTGGCTTCTTTGTTGAAACCTTTTGCATGTGGGAGAACAAAGGTTGTTGTGGGTGTAGGATCTTCTTAGGTACCCACATCTGTAATTGCCCTTGTTGAGCTACAGCTAACTTCTTAGGCACCCAAACTTGTTGGATATCTTGTGATGGAGCTTGTCTGAGCTGCTTCCTTCGTCTTCTGGCCTGGTTAGTGTGCATGGATGGGATTTGTGGGGGTAAGGCTGGTGGTTGCTCTCCTTTGCGTACCCAGATCTGCTTCATGCCCGGAACCGCTTTTTTTTCGAATGGTGTCTTTCTATTTGATGTAGCAGTTGTCGTGAACGGTTGTGTTTGCTTGTGTGGTGGACTCACTACTGTGGCTACTTGATTCTTTGGAGAAGAAGAAAGATCCACCCGCCTTCGAACGTGGTCTTCCACGATTGACTCCTTCTGCATCATAGAGCTTTTGACACATACAACATCTTCTTTCATATGATTAGTCTTGGAAGAACTAAGAGAGTGTGTGGTGCCGTGATCTAGGAGCATGCAGTTCTCTAATTCTAATGTAATGCATTGTTCATGTACCCAAACTTGAAGAATTTGACTTCTTAGGTTTAAGTTAACTGCATGGTCATAGATCCAATCTTGACCCAAGACAAGTGGTTCTGTAAGGTTCTCATCTTGACATACTAGCGCTTTGACTTCCATTGGAACATCTTGAAGGTAGATGGGAAGTTCCACCTCGCCCAAACAAGGGGTTTCCACACCTCCCAATCCTATGAGATAAGCTTCTATGGGATTGATGTTCAACCCCAAGTCTTGGCAGTAGGAAAGTCTAACTGCACTACTTGCTGCACCTGAGTCAATCAATGCTTTCACCGTCCTTGCACCCTTCCCTTGTCCTATCTCTATGGTCACAAAGGGTCTTCGGTCAATGACCTGAGAAGTCGCAATGCCTGACTTTTGACACATATCCATGTGATATTTTGGGGCTTCTGAGTTGACATCTAGGCCTAATCGCCTTAACTTATTTCGCCTAATACGCTCTCTGGCCTCTACCTGTGCTTCTTCTCTCTCTTAACTCTTCTTCTTTTCGCTTCTTAGCAGTGTTGAGTCTCATTAGCATATCCTCAGTAAGAGGTTCTTGATATAGCTTGACTCTGCAGCCACTAATATAGTTTGGCAAGATATCTCCTTCTAGAGTGGCCAACTGAACTACACCACTAGTGGAAATTCTATTAATGATCATGGGTCCATATCCTCTTTTTTCCAACTTACGGGCATGTTGTTTTAGTGTGTATACCAACACTAGATCTCCCTCTTTCAATCCCTTATCCTTGATGTGTGCATCAAAGTATGCCTTTTGCCTCTTCTTTGCAGCGTAGATGCCTGCTGCCGCTCGTAGCCTCGTTTCACCCAAGCGTTCGAGATCAAAGATCCTAGAGGACAATTCATGCCCATTCCACTCATACTCTTGTGCTACTTTTAAGGCAGGGATTAAGAAATCTAATGGTAGCACAGCGTTTTGTCCGAAGACCATCTGAAATGGGGTGGCGTTGAGTACCGTTTTGTAGGCAACTCGATAAGCCCAAACAGCATGATGAAGTTGTTTGTCCCAATCAGAGCGTTTATTATTCACCAGTTTTGTCAATACGTTACAGAGGATCTTATTGGTACTCTCGGCTTGTCCGTTGGCTTGTGGATGATAGGGGGCGGATTTCTTATGTATTACCAAGAATTCTTGGAGAAGATTTTCAATGACTTCATTCAAGAAGTGTGTGCCTCTATCGCTCACTAACTCTATTGGTAGCCCATATCTCGTGAACACATTCTCGAATAAGAACTTAGCCGTCGTTTGAGCATCATTCTTTGTTGTGGCTTTCACTTCTACCCACTTGGTAAGGTAATCTGTGGCTACAATAATATACTCTGCATGGGAGTTTCTAGCAGGGGGATTAATAGGACCTATGAAGTCTATGCCCCACTTGGAAAATGCACGCCCTCCCATCATTGGCCTCAAAGGCATCTCGTCTTTTCTAACTGGATATTGTGCACGTTGGCATGTGTCACATTTCTTCACATAGGTATGTGCATCCATATGAAGAGTGGGCCACCAAAGTCCTGAGAATAGAATGGTCTTAATCACTCGGTCAGGACCAAAATGTCCACCTGCAACACCACTGTGTGCAGTCTCTAAGACCCTTAAATAGTCTGATTCATGAACGCACAGTCTTAAGTAACCATCTTTACCTCTTCGGTATAGGTTCTCTCCTACTAAGGCATAGCCTTGAGCCTCTTGCTCCATATTTCGTCTTCTTGCTAGACTGGCCTCTTTGGGTAATCTTCCCGATCTCATAAACTCTACCAATGGAGCACTCCAATCTGGAATTAATGATACTTGATAAAGGGTCGCATGCTCCACTGGTGGTCTCTCTCTGCACATTGGACAATTCTTGATCCACTCATGTATTTCTTTGTCCATGCTAGGCCAATACACTCCTAAACGTTTCAAATTCTGCAATGTTCGTTGTTTAGAATAGTGATTGCCTAGCAATCCCTCATGAGCTTGCTGCAACCAACTACTATGTTCATCATCCTCGACACAACAAGCTAATACACCCTCAGTATCTTGTTTGTACATGCTTCCTGCCAATATGTGATATTTTTGTGATTTTACAATTTCTTCTTGTGATGTTTTCACATTCTTATTTGCAGGGCCGAAGGTTAGGACTGGTACCAACTTATTTGCCCATTTAGGAACAACTTCCAAATTGAACAGATAAGCATCAGGTAGTTCATCAGACACTCCTTGTGGTGACTCTCCTGAAGTAATGCGAGAAAGGTGATCTGCCCGAAGGTGGGTTCTACCTTTCCTGACAACAACTTCAAAGTCATACTCCATTAGTAAGAGGAACCATCTTACTAAGCGTCCAGTATTGCAAGGTTTATTGACCAAATATAACAAAGCTTGATGATCAGTGAAAAACTTGAACTTGTTGGCCAATAAATAGTGTCTAAACTTCTTTACAGCATATACCATGCCTAACCCTTCTCGCTCGGTTGTGGTATAATTTCTTTCGGCTGGGTTTAGTTGTCTACTAGCGTATGCTATGGGCAAATCTAAATTCCCTTCACCTGTGGGTTGTGCTAGCACACATCCTATGGCATGATTGGATGCATCCACATGGACATGGAATGGCTTATTCCAATTAGGAGTGGTCAATATTGGTGCTGTGCACAAACGTTTCTTCAGTTCATTGAAAGAATTCTCGCATCCGTCGTTCCACTCAAAATTAGACAACAAGGCATAAAGGGGTCTAGCTATGATCGCGTACATGTGGATAAACCTACGGTAATATCCACAATGGCCCATAAAGGCTTGTACCTCTTTAACATTCCTTGGCCTTGGCAGCTCCGCTATGGCTCGTACCTTATCTTCATCCGTTGAGATTCCATTCTTAGAAACAATATGACCGAGGATTTTACCTTGACGCACCATGAACACACACTTTTCTGGGTTCAGACACACTCGATATTCTCTACACTTGTTGAAGATCTGTCTGAGCTCAGGGATGTGAAATCTTCTTTCTTGGGAATGAGCACATAAATCATCCACATACACTTCTAAGCTCTTTCGTAAGAACTCTTTGAAGACATGACACATGAGCCTTTGGAATGTTGCAGGTGCATTGGTGAGCCCAAATGGCATCACACGAAATGCAAAGATTCCCCATTCGGTGGCAAAAGCCGTCTTGTGTTGATCTTCGGGGGCAATGGCTACTTGGTTGTAACCTGAAAATCCATCAAGAAAGCTATAAACTTCCTTGCCCGCAACACGCTCCAATAAATGTTCGGTGATTGGAAGCGGATAGCTATCTCTGATTGTAGCGGCATTAACTTTTTTCAGGTTAATGCACACTCGCAACTTTCCGTTCTTCTTGGGCACTACTACAATGGGGGACACCCATTCAGTATGCTCAATCTCATAGATGAATCCAGCTTCAATCAACCTATCAATTTCTTCTTTTATTTTGGCTGCATAGGTGTCATTATATGTGTAGGGCTTCTGTTTGGTGGGCTTGGCATCAGCAGTCATGGGGATAGTATGAGAGCAAATTCTTGGATCTACCCCTTTCAAGTCTCTATAGTGCCACGCAAACACATCCCTATATTCCCTTAATAGAGCTATGAGCTCCATTTCTTCTCTTGCACTTAGGTCATCTCCTATATATGTGCATCTCTCTTCGTTCTCTTCAATGGTCACTACAATCTTCTTGGTCTTTTCTTTATTATCATATGATTCTCCTATGATGGCCTCTCTCTTAGGCATTCGTACCAAAATTTTGCGGTCGTCAACTTCATATTTCTTGAAGTTTTCTGGTACTTCAAACAATGATTCCTCCTCTTCTTGTTTCACTGCTTTTCTTTTCTTTTTCTTTTGACCTCCTTCACTTCCTTCCTTTGAATTTACCGTTTTGATACTCGTGAGGGGTTCTTCATCTTTTTGGGTTAACACTCCTGTGTCCTCTAAATAGTGTTCCTCTGAGTCAAAGTAAGTGTCCATCACAATGGATTCTAGATCATCGTCATTCTCTTCTTCTTCTATGAACTCACTAGGATCACACTCTTCCAACAGGGGCTGACACATGAACACTGAAATATCATAACCCTCCTCATCACAATGAGGTGTCCATTGTTCTTCATTGACTGCTATGTCCATGGTAGCTAAGATTTTTGCCCAACCATGAGGCTCAAATTCCTCATCGGGAAATATCATCGGTGTATGGGCTGGGTCTTTTATTGGTCTATCTCCTGGGGGAGTTCCTTCTTCTCTCGCTTTTAGGCGCTTTTCCTCTTCCTCTGCGACCTTGCACATCCACAAGTGAGTATCTTCATGCAGCCAGGATGGATCAGGTGAACTTCCCGAATGCACAGAGATAGAATCTTCTTTCGCTCTGTGGATAGGATTCCACTGTAGGGGGGGTACATCTCTGAAGGTGTAATCCTTCAGATTGACCTTGGTTGTGACCCCTAAGTGCTGTAAGTACAAGGAGTTAGTTCCCCAATCCTGTACTATTTGCAATTGTCGTAGGAAGGGTCTTCCTAGGATCATCTCAAAGACATTATTTTTCTCAAAGTCACATATAGCAAATGTGTGCTCAAACTCTACACCACAAGTGGTTAGAGTGATCCCTTCTAGCAATCCTAGAGGTCTTTCAAAATGACCATCAGCCATTTGAAGCTTCATTCTAGTTGGTCTTAATGTGGGTTTGCCCCATTGCTTCCACAAAGAGGTGGTCGCAATAGCAACACCAGCACCTGAATCTATGATTGCTTTGGTTGTGTAACCTTGGTAGGTGATTGGAAGATAAGTATTACCTTCTTCACCCTCACACATGTCCCCTATTTTGTCTAGAGGTATCTCTGGTACCCTTTGCTTAGAGCCTGCTTTTGGCATATTGGACTCAAGTTCTGGGACCTGATCCTTCACATGATTCCATAACTCAGGTTTTGCTTTGAGCAACTCTTCTACAGTGAGATGACACTGAACCTTAGTGTTCTTCACGACATCCGTGTTCCTTGGAACCACTGAGTCTTCATTTCTTACTAGTATTGTGGGAGCTCTAATCTGGAGTGATTCAGATTCCCATGGGCCTGGAAATTGAGGCAGTTCTTCTAAGGTATTAGATTCAAAATCTAACCTTTCGTCTTCTTGTTGTTCTGCTTCATCTTCATAAATAGATGGGATGTCTTGGGGAAATTGATCATGAAGATCATCAATCTCAGGAATAGGAGGGGAATTACCCTTCTCCTTGGCCCATTTCTCTTCTTGTATTTCCCGCAAGAATTCTTGAGAGTACTGTTGAATTGAAGGAGGTATTCCTGGATCCGTGGAATTAGGAACATAAGCTCCCATTGGTGGTGAGCTTCCTCTTTCAATAACTGGTTGAGCCTGTGGAGGTAAAGAAACTTGTGGTTTGTTTACCAATTGCTCTAATCTTTCTAGTAAGCCCTGGAAATGCAAATCTGATTTGATAGAGTTTGTCTGATTGAACTTTTGACTAGTCTCAAGTATGGCTTGAGCTTGTTCTACCATTTTCATGCACATTTTCATCCGTTCGATCTCTAAATCTGCTCTGGGGTAACTCTTGTCTAGGTTTGCCGTTGTAGGCCCTTCTTGAAGTCGAGCCTGGTAGGCCTTGAACATCATGTCCAAGCCTTCTGGGGTTGGATCTGCCAGAACAGACCCTGGTTGCGGTCTATTTACAATGGGTGGTGGGGTGGGATGAGGTGGACTGGATGGAGTTTCGGCATGCGAGGGGTTATGAGATGCAATGTCTTCTATTTTTGTTTTTGCGTCTTTCAAGCTTTCTTCTAGTTCCGATAACTTTTTATTCCACTTACGATTGGCCTTTTCTCTGGTATCCTTCCATGTTCTTGTTTTCCTCTTACTAGGCTCTCCTGATTCACTCGACCCCGATTGTTCTGCTGGTTTATCTTGTTTTAATGCTTGTGCCCTAGTAACTGCCTGTACAGGTGCCACGTTACTGCTACTGGCACTTGATTCTGCCACTAAGCCTACCACATTAATGGGAGTAATCTTGGGTGCACTGGAGGGGTTTCTTGGACAATCTCTAGGGAGATGGTCTTTGCCACAATCAGGACAAAAAGCTTGTATTGTGATAGCATGTCCTTGACTCGGAGATGGTGGGTGGGGACAGTCACGAATGAAATGATCACCTTGACATCTAAAACAAGATCCTCTAGGGGCTTGTGGTCTCATTTGTCTCAACTGGGGCCTAGGGTTAGGATTTGTGTACATGACATTGGAGTATTCTGGCTCCCAATTTTGCTCCATAGGTGGTGCCTCATATTGATACGAGTAAATCTCACTATGTTCAGGTGACTCTGTGTAATAAGCATGTGGACTACCTTCATGGGAGTAGTCTGAACTATGGGCATGAGAGTCATTATCTGGTATCAATGGGGTTAGTGGCACCAATGCTCTATTTGGATTTTCCTCTCCCACAGCATATTTGACTGGAATCACGTTGGCAAGAGCTGGTGGTTGGTTTCCCAAGACAGGTTGTGGCCTATATGGTGCTTGATATTGCTGTTGTGGTCTATAATATGGCTGTTGGTATTGGTTCTGATACCTACCTTGTGGGTAAGGTTGCTGATAATTCTGTCTAACAGCCTGCCTATTGTAGGGACAATCTTGAGCCGTGTGGTTCGTATATTTTCTCTCAATAGTGCAATATGGAGCATTCCTTTCTCTCACGTTCTGGTTGTGCAATGGGCATACATTAGCCATGTGGTCGCCTCTGCAAGTATAACACCGATTCACTAGAGTGACTCTCTGTGTTTGTTTATTTTGGACTCCCAGCTTCTTGGCAACTTGCTCAGCTATCTCCTCTATTTCCGTGGAGATTTTTGAAGCATGACTAGTAGAACTATCTGAATCCTTATAGAGTTTGGATAATCCTAATTCCTCACCCAGGTTATCTTCTATGTCAATGCATGTCCGCACGCACTCTTCTATGGATCTAGGCTCTTTCAAGTATACATAGGATCTTAACTTTGTGCTCAGTAAGCCATCTAAAAACAAAGCCACTTGTTTGGCTGGTGTGGGTAGCTCTGGAGCAGGGCATCTTTCTAGGTACTGTCTAAACCTTCTACCTGCTAGTCGCACTGTTTCTTGGGGTGTCTGCTTGAAGCTGTGGATCAAGGATGAAGTGTTATGCCTGATACCACTCTTGGAAAATTCTACAATGAATTCGTCTAGCAGTTGACCTATATTGCGATAGTTGCGACTACTCAATGGTTGAAACCAAGCTAAGGCAGTGCCCTTAAGAGTCAGACCAAATGCCTCGTATTGGGTGAACAAATCCTCAACCTGTTCAGCTCTTAACACTTGTTTGAACTCAGCCACATGATCATAAGGATCTCCTGACCCGTCAAAATAATTCTTCATTGCCTTGATCACTTGAGTGGGTCTGAGGGTTCTTGGGTGCTCTCGGGTTCTAGGCAATGGAAATTCATGTTCATTTCTTTGTTGCCTATGTGCTTGATATCTCTCTCTTTCAGGTCTTTCATTTTCAAATCCTGACCTATTCCTGCCCACTGTGTGTGCAAAACTTACCTCCGGTCTCTCTCTAGTTCTTTCTCTCTGGGCTTCATGAGCGTGGGAAGACCCTATTCCTTGGAGGCCATGGGAAACATTGGATCTTGGTGGGGGGAAAATCAATTCATTCTTCCAAGTATATGCATGTCTATCATGTTCTGTTACCAAGAAAATTTTCTCTGACGTGTTATCTAGGTAGACAACTTTGCCTGGTATCTCTGGATCCTTGAACTCATAGATGATGACTATGCCCAATTGGCTAGGTTGTTCTGGCTTGAATCTCCAAAAGGCTTCCTCTGTTTCTCTATTCAAAAATAGTTCTATGCTTTTGTTGTCTTGAGGGATCCAGTCTGGAGTGATCACTCGGGTCAAAACTGACTTGCCTCTAGGAGTCTGGGGTCCTTGTCCTATATTTCCTTGTTCTAGGTCTCCTATCTCATTCTCATGAATGATATTTCCAAACTCATCGGTTCTATCTGGTTGGTTGGTAACCACATACATGGTTCCTTCCTTATCAATGTATGAACCCTCTTCGAACTTGACCACCGGGTGTTCAAGTCCAAAGGATTGATCTGGATTTTTGAGTTGGACCACTGATCGCCTCAGACCATCCTCATAGATGCGAGCACCTAATTGGTTGGTCCGAATATATTCCAACTGTGTCTTATAGGGACCTTCCGGTGTTTGTAGATGGGCAGTCCCTGAGCCACCTGCAGGTTTTCCCATGCTAAAAGACATTTCTGAATCACTTGTGTCTGAACTTAGTAAAAGATCACCACTTAGTTGTTGTGTCCAAGACTTGGATGTATGGTTGACACTAGCCTCAGAAGATCTAATGCTTTGTTTATCCTTGCCTAAGTGTCTACCAGATCTCAGGTTCATAAGCTTTAGTCAAGAGTCCAAATTTTCCGTTTGGTATGGTTCAAAATTCTTTAGAGCCCCCTTGGTTCCCTAGTCCCACCTGAGGGTCAACTTCAAATTATCCTATCTCAAAATCAACGCGTTATTCTTGAAAAAAACAGTTGAGGTCGTGTAGGATTTGAAACGAGCTTTCCAACAAGCTATAGAGCTCAAAAAATGGACTTTGGATGAAAAAGTTATGCCAATTCAGGCTCCTGGGGGTCAAAACAGCCAAACAGGGTCTTTGGAGAAAATCGCGATTTTGTGAACTTTCAGAGAATCGCGATTTTGTGAACTCAGAAAATCGCGATGTTGAGCACAAAATCGTGTTTTTGAAAATCGCGATTTTGAGCAGAAAATCGTGATTTGAAAATCGCGATGTTGATCACAAAATCGTGTTTTTGAAAATCGCGATTTTGAGCAGAAAATCGTGATTTGAAAATCGCGATGTTGATCACAAAATCGTGTTTCTGAAAATCGCGATTTTGATCACAAAATCGTGATTTGAAAATCGCGATGTTGATCACAAAATCGTGTTTCTGAAAATCGCGATTTTGATCACAAAATCGTGATTTGAAAATCGCGATTTTGATCACAAAATCGTGTTTCTGAAAATCGCGATGTTGATCACAAAATCGTGTTTCAGAGAATCGCGATGTTGATCACAAAATCGTGTTTCAGAGAATCGCGATGTTGATCACAAAATCGTGTTTCTGAAAATCGCGATTTTGACTCAGAGAATCGTGATTCACCAAATCGTGTTTTTGACTGAAAATCGTGTTTTCTCAGAATCGTGTTTTTCTCAAAATCGTATTTTTGGCTGAAAATCGTGATTGGTGAGAATAGCGATTTTGAGCAGAGAATCGTGTTTTTTGAAAATCGTGTTTTTCAAAATCATGTTTTTGCTGAAAATCGTGATTGGTGAGAATCGCGATTTTGAGCAGAGAATCGTGTTTTTTTGAGAATCGTGATTTTGAGCAGAGAATCGTGTTTTTTTTGAGAAAAACACAGAATCGCGATTTTTTTCAACCAACTTTTAGGCGGGAAAACTGAAAATCGTGATTTTTCAAAAAATTTTGAATTTTCACAGAATCGCGATTTTCATCACAGAATCGCATTTTTTGGCGGGAAATTCAAATTTCTGAGCGCCGGCTATGGCGAGCTCCGTATGAGCAGAAAATCATAAAAAAAATGCAGCGCTTGCTCTCCCTTGCACCTCCTAACTCCTTCCCACACAATAATGCATGAAAAATGGTATGAAAATGGTGAAAATGCACTAAAAACAAGAAATTTCTATGAAGAAGAAGATGGAAGAAGGTGGAGATGATGATGATGATGAAGATGAAGAGGAAAAAACAGAAAATGAACTGAAATGATAGTTTTTTTACCTTCCAACGTCGCAAATCTACGATCTTACCATCACAACGCTCGTCCTCGAAGCTCTCTCCCCGGCAACGGCGCCAAAATTTGGTGTAGCTCAAGCGTAAGCACCACCTCCTTTACTTGTCAATCCGCGGAGACGTGAGGACCGGTATGAAGACCACGAGCTAGTGAAGGCACAAGTGCGGGAGTGAAAGCATACAAACATGCATACATATACACACACACGCGCACAAAGTAAGATCAAAGAGAGGAACAATGGAAAGCTTAGATTGCAAAAGAGTTCTCTTACAAAAGTTCTATTCTCTAACAAGCTAACCTCAAAAATGAGCTCTCTAGCTCTTTTTATAGTTTTTTTACTAGTTTTGGCCCTGTCCAGACCTAGTGTCCGGCCTAGTTAAAAATTAGGTTCCAGGGCTTATTTGAGGGCTCAAACGAAGTCTAAAAATTATGAAAATTGGTACGATGGTACTTCCAATACTCCTCAAGCTCTAGGACTCCTCGGCTTGAACAAAATGGAGTTACTAAAAATAGATAATGGTATTTACAATGGTTTCTAGTGATGAAAATCACTATTTTTGTAGGGGATTCTTCTGAAAATTTGACATACACTTCTTGGAGCTCCCTACTTGCTCCCTTTCCTCATGTGTCCACCTTTTGATGTGCTTCCATGCTTTGTCCTTGACTTTGAGCTTCAACACCATCGCTACCACCGCTTTGTGGAAACGTTGGGGTAAGTCAGCCCTCAGACCCACCAGGATGAAACTACAAATGGCTGATGGACACATAGAAAAACCATTAGGCTTACTAGAAGGCATATCTCTCACCACTTGTGGTGTAGAATTTGAGCATACTTTCGCCATTTGTGACTTCGCAAAAAATCGTGCGTATGAGATGATATTGGGACGACCATTCATGCGTCAGTTGCAAATTGTACAAGATTGGGGAACTAATTCTTTGTACTTGCAACATTTAGGAGTGACTACTAAAGTCAATCTTAAAGACTATTCACACAGAGATGTACCCCCAATACAATGGAATACTATCCATAAGACACCAGTAGAGACGGAATCTGTGCACTCATTAGAATCAGATCCTTCTTGGTTGCATGAGGATACTCATTTATGGATGTGTAAAGTAGCCAAACAAGAGGAAGAACGATTAGAAGCAAGGACCTTAGGTGCAGAACAACATCCACGAACCCTTCAAGATCCAGCATATGCACCTGTAGTATTCCCAGACGAAGAATTTGAACCCCATGGTTGGGCAGAAATACTAGCAACCATGGATGTAGCCATCAATGAAGAACAATGGACACCCCACTGTGATGAGGATGGCTATGACATTTCAGTTTTTACGATAGAGCCAATCATGTGCGATGCAATTTTAGAAGAGTGTGAACCGAACACTGATGCATTTGAGGATGCAAGCGATTTTGATTTAGAATCAATTATCATGGACCCACCCTTTGCATCAGAGGAAGAATATTTCTACGAAGTAGAGACTCACACTCAGAGACACGAGGACATTACGAACGAGGTGAGGTTAGCCACAGAAGTGACTACTAAAAGTGAAGGTAAGAAAAGAAAGAAGAAAGCAACCATGTCAGAAAAAGAAGAATCTTTATTTGAAGTACCCGAGAATTTCAAGAAATATGAAATTGAAGATAGAAGGATCATGGTACGAATGCCTAATAGAAAGGTAAATGATGGACAAGTATATGATAACCGAGAGAAAACCAAGAAAATAATAGTTGCCATAGAAGGAGAAGAAGAAAAATGTACATACATAGGGCATGATTTGACGACTGAAGAAGAAGAAGAGTTAGTTGCCCTATTGCGCGAATATAGAGATGTTTTTGCTTGGAGCTACAAAGATTTGAAAGGAGTAGATCCAGATATATGTTCTCATAGAATCCCTATGACTCCAGATGCAAAACCGACAAAACAGAAACCTTACACGTACAATGATAACTACGCTGCGAAGATTAAAGAGGAGATAGATCGCTTGATAGAAGTAGGATTCATTTACGAAATTGAGCACACCGAATGGGTATCTCCCATTGTGGTTGTGCCCAAGAAGAATGGAAAATTGCGTGTGTGTATTAACCTTAAAAAAGTTAATGCTGCCACGATTAGAGACAGTTATCCTCTTCCTATCACGGAACATCTATTGGAAAGAGTTGCGGGCAAGGAAGTTTACAGCTTTCTTGATGGATTCTCAGGCTATAATCAAGTAGCCATTGCTCCAGAAGATCAACACAAGACGGCATTTGCCACTGAATGGGGCATATTTGCATTTCGTGTAATGCCATTTGGCTTAACAAATGCACCCGCCACTTTCCAGCGACTCATGTGTCATGTTTTTAAGGAATTCTTACGCAAGAGCTTGGAAGTTTATGTCGATGACTTATGTGCTCATTCAAATGTAAGACAAACACATATCCCAGAGTTAAGGCAAATATTTGACAAATGTCGAGAATATCAGGTTTGTTTGAATCCAGAAAAATGTGTTTTCATGGTCAGACAAGGCAAAATTCTAGGACACATTGTGTCGAAAAATGGAATCTCCACGGACGAGGAAAAGGTGAAGGTAATTGCAGAATTACCTAGACCAACTAATGTGAAAGAGGTACAGACATTTATGGGCCATTGTGGATATTATAGGAGATTCATACACATGTATGCAATCATAGCCAAGCCTTTGTACTCTCTTTTAACCAATTTTGAGTGGACAGATGAATGTGAAAATTCATTCAATGAACTTAAACGACGCTTGTGCTCAGCACCTATATTGACAACCCCGGATTGGAGTAAGCCATTCCATGTACATGTGGATGCATCCAATTATGCCATAGGATGTGTGTTAGCACAACCCACGAATGAAGGTAATATAGATCTCCCCATAGCTTACGCGAGCAGACAATTGAACGCAGCAGAAAGAAATTACACCACTACGGAACGAGAGGGATTAGGGATGATCTACGCTGTAAAGAAGTTTAGGCACTACTTGTTGGCCAACAAATTCAAGTTCTTTACAGATCATCAAGCCCTATTGTACTTAGTCAACAAACCCTGTAACACAGGACGACTAATACGTTGGTTTCTATTACTCATGGAGTATGATTTTGAAGTGGTAGTCAGGAAAGGAAAGACGCATCTTAGAGCTGACCACCTTTCAAGATTAAACTCAGGAGAAGCTCCTCAAGGAGTAGCGGATGAATTACCAGATGCATACTTGTTTAACCTTGAGATAGCACCAGAATGGGCTAAGCCTATAGTCCCTATTCTGACATACGGACCCAAGAATCCTAGGATAAAGATCAAAGAAGGAGAGATTACCAAGTCTCAGAAATATCAAATAATGGCAGGAAGCATATATAAACAGGATAATCAAAAGATTCTTGCTTGTTGTGTAGATGAATCAGAACATGCGAATTGGTTGCAATTAGCACACATAGGTGCACTAAAGCAACATCATTCAAAACATCGAACATTACAGACTCTGCAGAGATCGGGAGTATATTGGCCTTCTATGGAAGCAGATGTCTACAAGTTGTGTAAGGAATGTCAGGTGTGTTGTGAAAGACCACCATTAGAGCATGCTACATTATATCACGTGTCTCTCACACCAGACTGGAGTGAACCTTTAGTGACATACTTGAGGACGAACACATTCCCTCAAGGCATGACCTTAGCTCGACAACACAGTCTAGAGCAGGAAGCTCAAGACTATTCACTTATTGGCGATAATTTATACAAAAGAGGACAAGATGGATATTTAAGACAATGTGTTCATGAGAGCGATTATCTGAGCATACTAGAGACTGCACACCAAGGTGTTGCAGGAGGTCATTTTGGACCCGATAGGATAATCAAAGCCATTCTCTTTGCAGGATTATGGTGGCCCACTCTTCACATGGATGCACATACCTATGTAAAGAGATGTGATGTGTGCCAAAGAACTCAGTTTCCTACTCGCAGAGATGAAATGCCATTGAAACCCATGATGGGCGGACGTGCATTTTCTAAGTGGGGTATAGACTTTGTAGGACCCATTAACCCCCCTGCAAAAGGTACGCATGCAGAATACATTATTGTTGCCACAGATTATCTAACCAAATGGGTAGAGGCAAAAGCCACAAAAAAGAATGATGCTCACACGACTGCAAAATTCTTATTTGAAAATGTCTTTACGAGATATGGATTGCCTATAGAGTTAGTGAGCGATCGAGGCACTCACTTTCTAAACCAAGTCATTGAACATTTGTTACAGGATTTTATGGTGATTCACAAGAAATCTGCACCATATCATCCTCAGGCCAATGGTCAGGCTGAGAGCACTAACAAGATACTTTGTAACGTACTGACGAAACTCGTGAACAACAAACGTTCAGATTGGGACAAGCAGTTACACCACGCTGTTTGGGCATATCGAGTGGCCTACAAGACCGTACTCAATGCAACTCCCTTTCAGATGGTTTTTGGTCAGAATGCTGTGCTTCCTTTGGACTTCTTGATACCGACCCTTAAGGTTGCACAAGAACATCAGTGGACCGGCCATGAATTATCAGCGAGAATAATGGACTTGGAACGATTAGGAGAAACCAGGCTGAAAGCAGCAGCAGGAATATACGCAGCGAAGAAGCGATAGAAAGCATATTTTGATGCACATGTGAAAGATAAAGGCTTAAAAGAAGGAGACTTAGTTCTAGTGTATACGCTGAAACAGCACGCACGGAAGTTAGAAAAGCGAGGTTATGGACCTATGATCATTAACAGACTTTCGACTAGTGGAGCAGTACAGTTAGCCACCTTAGAAGGAGATATAATGCCTAATTACATTAGTGGCTGTAGAGTCAGGTTATATCAAGAACCTCTTACTGAGGATATGCTTAGACGACTCACGTTGGCAAAGAAGCGTAAGGAGGAAGAAAACAGAATACGAGCCGAAGCTCAGGCAGAAGCCATAGAACGCATTAAGCGCATGAAGCTAAGAAGACAAGGACTAGGGAGAGAACATTATAACCATCTGGAAACATCACCCAGATATCCCATGGCCATGTGTCAAGTAAAGTCAGCCACTCATCCTAGCATAGTGGACAGGAGACCATTCATTACAGTTAGGCTAGAGCACGGCAACCCTTGCCAAGAACTCAGGGCTTTAATTGACTCAGGTGCTGCGACTAGTGCAATTAGATGGTCCCACTATAAGGATTCAGGAATAGAAATGCGGCCAATTGAGGCATACCTCATAGGGCTAGGAGGCATGGAAACCCCTTGCATGGGTGAGGTGGACCTTCCTATCCTCATTAAGGATGTGACCATGACAGCGAAGCTACTAGTGTGCCATGATGACGACCTGATAGAACCCCTAATCCTTGGCCAAGATTGGCTATACGATCACTCAGTGGACCTAAATCTTAGACAAGGCTCCTTACAGATTGGAACCTTAGAACAGAAGCGAGTGATACCGCTTGACTTCCCTAATGGCATTCCGATTGAGGTTTGTAACCCTAGACCCTATGAAACGCATGCGACGGAAGACCGGAAGATCGTGGGTCAGACTAGTCACGTTACGTCTACACCAACCCACTCGGGCTTGGCTATGGACAGTTGTCAATCAGAAGGACGACAGGAGATCTTCCCTGGGGCTTCCTGCAAACTAGAAGAGGCAGCTACCCATCCGCTAGGGCAGATGGACACAATCAGCGGTCAGGTGGGTTGCATCAGCGGCCAAATGAGCATGACACCCTGCGGTGCTCATCCTTCCAAACTTGTTGCTTTCCAACAAGCTATAGAGCTCAAAAAATGGACTTTGGATGAAAAAGTTATGCCAATTCAGGCTCCTGGGGGTCAAAACAGCCAAACAGGGTCTTTGGAGAAAATCGCGATTTTGTGAACTTTCAGAGAATCGCGATTTTGTGAACTCAGAAAATCGCGATGTTGAGCACAAAATCGTGTTTTTGAAAATCGCGATTTTGAGCAGAAAATCGTGATTTGAAAATCGCGATGTTGATCACAAAATCGTGTTTTTGAAAATCGCGATTTTGAGCAGAAAATCGTGATTTGAAAATCGCGATGTTGATCACAAAATCGTGTTTTTGAAAATCGCGATTTTGATCACAAAATCGTGATTTGAAAATCGCGATGTTGATCACAAAATCGTGTTTCTGAAAATCGCGATTTTGATCACAAAATCGTGATTTGAAAATCGCGATGTTGATCACAAAATCGTGTTTCTGAAAATCGCGATTTTGATCACAAAATCGTGATTTGAAAATCGCGATTTTGATCACAAAATCGTGTTTCTGAAAATCGCGATGTTGATCACAAAATCGTGTTTCAGAGAATCGCGATGTTGATCACAAAATCGTGATTCACCAAATCGTGTTTTTGACTGAAAATCGTGTTTCTGAAAATCGCGATTTTGACTCAGAGAATCGTGATTCACCAAATCGTGTTTTTGACTGAAAATCGTGTTTTCTCAGAATCGTGTTTTTCTCAAAATCGTATTTTTGGCTGAAAATCGTGATTGGTGAGAATAGCGATTTTGAGCAGAGAATCGTGTTTTTTGAAAATCGTGTTTTTCAAAATCATGTTTTTGCTGAAAATCGTGATTGGTGAGAATCGCGATTTTGAGCAGAGAATCGTGTTTTTTTGAGAATCGTGATTTTGAGCAGAGAATCGTGTTTTTTTTGAGAAAAACACAGAATCGCGATTTTTTTCAACCAACTTTTAGGCGGGAAAACTGAAAATCGTGATTTTTCAAAAAATTTTGAATTTTCACAGAATCGCGATTTTCATCACAGAATCGCATTTTTTGGCGGGAAATTCAAATTTCTGAGCGCCGGCTATGGCGAGCTCCGTATGAGCAGAAAATCATAAAAAAAATGCAGCGCTTGCTCTCCCTTGCACCTCCTAACTCCTTCCCACACAATAATGCATGAAAAATGGTATGAAAATGGTGAAAATGCACTAAAAACAAGAAATTTCTATGAAGAAGAAGATGGAAGAAGGTGGAGATGATGATGATGATGAAGATGAAGAGGAAAAAACAGAAAATGAACTGAAATGATAGTTTTTTTACCTTCCAACGTCGCAAATCTACGATCTTACCATCACAACGCTCGTCCTCGAAGCTCTCTCCCCGGCAACGGCGCCAAAATTTGGTGTAGCTCAAGCGTAAGCACCACCTCCTTTACTTGTCAATCCGCGGAGACGTGAGGACCGGTATGAAGACCACGAGCTAGTGAAGGCACAAGTGCGGGAGTGAAAGCATACAAACATGCATACATATACACACACACGCGCACAAAGTAAGATCAAAGAGAGGAACAATGGAAAGCTTAGATTGCAAAAGAGTTCTCTTACAAAAGTTCTATTCTCTAACAAGCTAACCTCAAAAATGAGCTCTCTAGCTCTTTTTATAGTTTTTTTACTAGTTTTGGCCCTGTCCAGACCTAGTGTCCGGCCTAGTTAAAAATTAGGTTCCAGGGCTTATTTGAGGGCTCAAACGAAGTCTAAAAATTATGAAAATTGGTACGATGGTACTTCCAATACTCCTCAAGCTCGAGGACTCCTCGGCTTGAACAAAATGGAGTTACTAAAAATAGATAATGGTATTTACAATGGTTTCTAGTGATGAAAATCACTATTTTTGTAGGGGATTCTTCTGAAAATTTGACATACACTTCTTGGAGCTCCCTACTTGCTCCCTTTCCTCATGTGTCCACCTTTTGATGTGCTTCCATGCTTTGTCCTTGACTTTGAGCTTCAACACCATCGCTACCACCGCTTTGTGGAAACGTTGGGGTAAGTCAGCCCTCAGACCCACCAGGATGAAACTACAAATGGCTGATGGACACATAGAAAAACCATTAGGCTTACTAGAAGGCATATCTCTCACCACTTGTGGTGTAGAATTTGAGCATACTTTCGCCATTTGTGACTTCGCAAAAAATCGTGCGTATGAGATGATATTGGGACGACCATTCATGCGTCAGTTGCAAATTGTACAAGATTGGGGAACTAATTCTTTGTACTTGCAACATTTAGGAGTGACTACTAAAGTCAATCTTAAAGACTATTCACACAGAGATGTACCCCCAATACAATGGAATACTATCCATAAGACACCAGTAGAGACGGAATCTGTGCACTCATTAGAATCAGATCCTTCTTGGTTGCATGAGGATACTCATTTATGGATGTGTAAAGTAGCCAAACAAGAGGAAGAACGATTAGAAGCAAGGACCTTAGGTGCAGAACAACATCCACGAACCCTTCAAGATCCAGCATATGCACCTGTAGTATTCCCAGACGAAGAATTTGAACCCCATGGTTGGGCAGAAATACTAGCAACCATGGATGTAGCCATCAATGAAGAACAATGGACACCCCACTGTGATGAGGATGGCTATGACATTTCAGTTTTTACGATAGAGCCAATCATGTGCGATGCAATTTTAGAAGAGTGTGAACCGAACACTGATGCATTTGAGGATGCAAGCGATTTTGATTTAGAATCAATTATCATGGACCCACCCTTTGCATCAGAGGAAGAATATTTCTACGAAGTAGAGACTCACACTCAGAGACACGAGGACATTACGAACGAGGTGAGGTTAGCCACAGAAGTGACTACTAAAAGTGAAGGTAAGAAAAGAAAGAAGAAAGCAACCATGTCAGAAAAAGAAGAATCTTTATTTGAAGTACCCGAGAATTTCAAGAAATATGAAATTGAAGATAGAAGGATCATGGTACGAATGCCTAATAGAAAGGTAAATGATGGACAAGTATATGATAACCGAGAGAAAACCAAGAAAATAATAGTTGCCATAGAAGGAGAAGAAGAAAAATGTACATACATAGGGCATGATTTGACGACTGAAGAAGAAGAAGAGTTAGTTGCCCTATTGCGCGAATATAGAGATGTTTTTGCTTGGAGCTACAAAGATTTGAAAGGAGTAGATCCAGATATATGTTCTCATAGAATCCCTATGACTCCAGATGCAAAACCGACAAAACAGAAACCTTACACGTACAATGATAACTACGCTGCGAAGATTAAAGAGGAGATAGATCGCTTGATAGAAGTAGGATTCATTTACGAAATTGAGCACACCGAATGGGTATCTCCCATTGTGGTTGTGCCCAAGAAGAATGGAAAATTGCGTGTGTGTATTAACCTTAAAAAAGTTAATGCTGCCACGATTAGAGACAGTTATCCTCTTCCTATCACGGAACATCTATTGGAAAGAGTTGCGGGCAAGGAAGTTTACAGCTTTCTTGATGGATTCTCAGGCTATAATCAAGTAGCCATTGCTCCAGAAGATCAACACAAGACGGCATTTGCCACTGAATGGGGCATATTTGCATTTCGTGTAATGCCATTTGGCTTAACAAATGCACCCGCCACTTTCCAGCGACTCATGTGTCATGTTTTTAAGGAATTCTTACGCAAGAGCTTGGAAGTTTATGTCGATGACTTATGTGCTCATTCAAATGTAAGACAAACACATATCCCAGAGTTAAGGCAAATATTTGACAAATGTCGAGAATATCAGGTTTGTTTGAATCCAGAAAAATGTGTTTTCATGGTCAAACAAGGCAAAATTCTAGGACACATTGTGTCGAAAAATGGAATCTCCACGGACGAGGAAAAGGTGAAGGTAATTGCAGAATTACCTAGACCAACTAATGTGAAAGAGGTACAGACATTTATGGGCCATTGTGGATATTATAGGAGATTCATACACATGTATGCAATCATAGCCAAGCCTTTGTACTCTCTTTTAACCAATTTTGAGTGGACAGATGAATGTGAAAATTCATTCAATGAACTTAAACGACGCTTGTGCTCAGCACCTATATTGACAACCCCGGATTGGAGTAAGCCATTCCATGTACATGTGGATGCATCCAATTATGCCATAGGATGTGTGTTAGCACAACCCACGAATGAAGGTAATATAGATCTCCCCATAGCTTACGCGAGCAGACAATTGAACGCAGCAGAAAGAAATTACACCACTACGGAACGAGAGGGATTAGGGATGATCTACGCTGTAAAGAAGTTTAGGCACTACTTGTTGGCCAACAAATTCAAGTTCTTTACAGATCATCAAGCCCTATTGTACTTAGTCAACAAACCCTGTAACACAGGACGACTAATACGTTGGTTTCTATTACTCATGGAGTATGATTTTGAAGTGGTAGTCAGGAAAGGAAAGACGCATCTTAGAGCTGACCACCTTTCAAGATTAAACTCAGGAGAAGCTCCTCAAGGAGTAGCGGATGAATTACCAGATGCATACTTGTTTAACCTTGAGATAGCACCAGAATGGGCTAAGCCTATAGTCCCTATTCTGACATACGGACCCAAGAATCCTAGGATAAAGATCAAAGAAGGAGAGATTACCAAGTCTCAGAAATATCAAATAATGGCAGGAAGCATATATAAACAGGATAATCAAAAGATTCTTGCTTGTTGTGTAGATGAATCAGAACATGCGAATTGGTTGCAATTAGCACACATAGGTGCACTAAAGCAACATCATTCAAAACATCGAACATTACAGACTCTGCAGAGATCGGGAGTATATTGGCCTTCTATGGAAGCAGATGTCTACAAGTTGTGTAAGGAATGTCAGGTGTGTTGTGAAAGACCACCATTAGAGCATGCTACATTATATCACGTGTCTCTCACACCAGACTGGAGTGAACCTTTAGTGACATACTTGAGGACGAACACATTCGCTCAAGGCATGACCTTAGCTCGACAACACAGTCTAGAGCAGGAAGCTCAAGACTATTCACTTATTGGCGATAATTTATACAAAAGAGGACAAGATGGATATTTAAGACAATGTGTTCATGAGAGCGATTATCTGAGCATACTAGAGACTGCACACCAAGGTGTTGCAGGAGGTCATTTTGGACCCGATAGGATAATCAAAGCCATTCTCTTTGCAGGATTATGGTGGCCCACTCTTCACATGGATGCACATACCTATGTAAAGAGATGTGATGTGTGCCAAAGAACTCAGTTTCCTACTCGCAGAGATGAAATGCCATTGAAACCCATGATGGGCGGACGTGCATTTTCTAAGTGGGGTATAGACTTTGTAGGACCCATTAACCCCCCTGCAAAAGGTACGCATGCAGAATACATTATTGTTGCCACAGATTATCTAACCAAATGGGTAGAGGCAAAAGCCACAAAAAAGAATGATGCTCACACGACTGCAAAATTCTTATTTGAAAATGTCTTTACGAGATATGGATTTCCTATAGAGTTAGTGAGCGATCGAGGCACTCACTTTCTAAACCAAGTCATTGAACATTTGTTACAGGATTTTATGGTGATTCACAAGAAATCTGCACCATATCATCCTCAGGCCAATGGTCAGGCTGAGAGCACTAACAAGATACTTTGTAACGTACTGACGAAACTCGTGAACAACAAACGTTCAGATTGGGACAAGCAGTTACACCACGCTGTTTGGGCATATCGAGTGGCCTACAAGACCGTACTCAATGCAACTCCCTTTCAGATGGTTTTTGGTCAGAATGCTGTGCTTCCTTTGGACTTCTTGATACCGACCCTTAAGGTTGCACAAGAACATCAGTGGACCGGCCATGAATTATCAGCGAGAATAATGGACTTGGAACGATTAGGAGAAACCAGGCTGAAAGCAGCAGCAGGAATATACGCAGCGAAGAAGCGATAGAAAGCATATTTTGATGCACATGTGAAAGATAAAGGCTTAAAAGAAGGAGACTTAGTTCTAGTGTATACGCTGAAACAGCACGCACGGAAGTTAGAAAAGCGAGGTTATGGACCTATGATCATTAACAGACTTTCGACTAGTGGAGCAGTACAGTTAGCCACCTTAGAAGGAGATATAATGCCTAATTACATTAGTGGCTGTAGAGTCAGGTTATATCAAGAACCTCTTACTGAGGATATGCTTAGACGACTCACGTTGGCAAAGAAGCGTAAGGAGGAAGAAAACAGAATACGAGCCGAAGCTCAGGCAGAAGCCATAGAACGCATTAAGCGCATGAAGCTAAGAAGACAAGGACTAGGGAGAGAACATTATAACCATCTGGAAACATCACCCAGATATCCCATGGCCATGTGTCAAGTAAAGTCAGCCACTCATCCTAGCATAGTGGACAGGAGACCATTCATTACAGTTAGGCTAGAGCACGGCAACCCTTGCCAAGAACTCAGGGCTTTAATTGACTCAGGTGCTGCGACTAGTGCGATTAGATGGTCCCACTATAAGGATTCAGGAATAGAAATGCGGCCAATTGAGGCATACCTCATAGGGCTAGGAGGCATGGAAACCCCTTGCATGGGTGAGGTGGACCTTCCTATCCTCATTAAGGATGTGACCATGACAGCGAAGCTACTAGTGTGCCATGATGACGACCTGATAGAACCCCTAATCCTTGGCCAAGATTGGCTATACGATCACTCAGTGGACCTAAATCTTAGACAAGGCTCCTTACAGATTGGAACCTTAGAACAGAAGCGAGTGATACCGCTTGACTTCCCTAATGGCATTCCGATTGAGGTTTGTAACCCTAGACCCTATGAAACGCATGCGACGGAAGACCGGAAGATCGTGGGTCAGACTAGTCACGTTACGTCTACACCAACCCACTCGGGCTTGGCTATGGACAGTTGTCAATCAGAAGGACGACAGGAGATCTTCCCTGGGGCTTCCTGCAAACTAGAAGAGGCAGCTACCCATCCGCTAGGGCAGATGGACACAATCAGCGGTCAGGTGGGTTGCATCAGCGGCCAAATGAGCATGACACCCTGCGGTGCTCATCCTTCCAAACTTGTTGCTTTCCAACAAGCTATAGAGCTCAAAAAATGGACTTTGGATGAAAAAGTTATGCCAATTCAGGCTCCTGGGGGTCAAAACAGCCAAACAGGGTCTTTGGAGAAAATCGCGATTTTGTGAACTTTCAGAGAATCGCGATTTTGTGAACTCAGAAAATCGCGATGTTGAGCACAAAATCGTGTTTTTGAAAATCGCGATTTTGAGCAGAAAATCGTGATTTGAAAATCGCGATGTTGATCACAAAATCGTGTTTTTGAAAATCGCGATTTTGAGCAGAAAATCGTGATTTGAAAATCGCGATGTTGATCACAAAATCGTGTTTCTGAAAATCGCGATTTTGATCACAAAATCGTGATTTGAAAATCGCGATGTTGATCACAAAATCGTGTTTCTGAAAATCGCGATTTTGATCACAAAATCGTGATTTGAAAATCGCGATTTTGATCACAAAATCGTGTTTCTGAAAATCGCGATGTTGATCACAAAATCGTGTTTCAGAGAATCGCGATGTTGATCACAAAATCGTGTTTCAGAGAATCGCGATGTTGATCACAAAATCGTGTTTCTGAAAATCGCGATTTTGACTCAGAGAATCGTGATTCACCAAATCGTGTTTTTGACTGAAAATCGTGTTTTCTCAGAATCGTGTTTTTCTCAAAATCGTATTTTTGGCTGAAAATCGTGATTGGTGAGAATAGCGATTTTGAGCAGAGAATCGTGTTTTTTGAAAATCGTGTTTTTCAAAATCATGTTTTTGCTGAAAATCGTGATTGGTGAGAATCGCGATTTTGAGCAGAGAATCGTGTTTTTTTGAGAATCGTGATTTTGAGCAGAGAATCGTGTTTTTTTTGAGAAAAACACAGAATCGCGATTTTTTTCAACCAACTTTTAGGCGGGAAAACTGAAAATCGTGATTTTTCAAAAAATTTTGAATTTTCACAGAATCGCGATTTTCATCACAGAATCGCATTTTTTGGCGGGAAATTCAAATTTCTGAGCGCCGGCTATGGCGAGCTCCGTATGAGCAGAAAATCATAAAAAAAATGCAGCGCTTGCTCTCCCTTGCACCTCCTAACTCCTTCCCACACAATAATGCATGAAAAATGGTATGAAAATGGTGAAAATGCACTAAAAACAAGAAATTTCTATGAAGAAGAAGATGGAAGAAGGTGGAGATGATGATGATGATGAAGATGAAGAGGAAAAAACAGAAAATGAACTGAAATGATAGTTTTTTTACCTTCCAACGTCGCAAATCTACGATCTTACCATCACAACGCTCGTCCTCGAAGCTCTCTCCCCGGCAACGGCGCCAAAATTTGGTGTAGCTCAAGCGTAAGCACCACCTCCTTTACTTGTCAATCCGCGGAGACGTGAGGACCGGTATGAAGACCACGAGCTAGTGAAGGCACAAGTGCGGGAGTGAAAGCATACAAACATGCATACATATACACACACACGCGCACAAAGTAAGATCAAAGAGAGGAACAATGGAAAGCTTAGATTGCAAAAGAGTTCTCTTACAAAAGTTCTATTCTCTAACAAGCTAACCTCAAAAATGAGCTCTCTAGCTCTTTTTATAGTTTTTTTACTAGTTTTGGCCCTGTCCAGACCTAGTGTCCGGCCTAGTTAAAAATTAGGTTCCAGGGCTTATTTGAGGGCTCAAACGAAGTCTAAAAATTATGAAAATTGGTACGATGGTACTTCCAATACTCCTCAAGCTCGAGGACTCCTCGGCTTGAACAAAATGGAGTTACTAAAAATAGATAATGGTATTTACAATGGTTTCTAGTGATGAAAATCACTATTTTTGTAGGGGATTCTTCTGAAAATTTGACATACACTTCTTGGAGCTCCCTACTTGCTCCCTTTCCTCATGTGTCCACCTTTTGATGTGCTTCCATGCTTTGTCCTTGACTTTGAGCTTCAACACCATCGCTACCACCGCTTTGTGGAAACGTTGGGGTAAGTCAGCCCTCAGACCCACCAGGATGAAACTACAAATGGCTGATGGACACATAGAAAAACCATTAGGCTTACTAGAAGGCATATCTCTCACCACTTGTGGTGTAGAATTTGAGCATACTTTCGCCATTTGTGACTTCGCAAAAAATCGTGCGTATGAGATGATATTGGGACGACCATTCATGCGTCAGTTGCAAATTGTACAAGATTGGGGAACTAATTCTTTGTACTTGCAACATTTAGGAGTGACTACTAAAGTCAATCTTAAAGACTATTCACACAGAGATGTACCCCCAATACAATGGAATACTATCCATAAGACACCAGTAGAGACGGAATCTGTGCACTCATTAGAATCAGATCCTTCTTGGTTGCATGAGGATACTCATTTATGGATGTGTAAAGTAGCCAAACAAGAGGAAGAACGATTAGAAGCAAGGACCTTAGGTGCAGAACAACATCCACGAACCCTTCAAGATCCAGCATATGCACCTGTAGTATTCCCAGACGAAGAATTTGAACCCCATGGTTGGGCAGAAATACTAGCAACCATGGATGTAGCCATCAATGAAGAACAATGGACACCCCACTGTGATGAGGATGGCTATGACATTTCAGTTTTTACGATAGAGCCAATCATGTGCGATGCAATTTTAGAAGAGTGTGAACCGAACACTGATGCATTTGAGGATGCAAGCGATTTTGATTTAGAATCAATTATCATGGACCCACCCTTTGCATCAGAGGAAGAATATTTCTACGAAGTAGAGACTCACACTCAGAGACACGAGGACATTACGAACGAGGTGAGGTTAGCCACAGAAGTGACTACTAAAAGTGAAGGTAAGAAAAGAAAGAAGAAAGCAACCATGTCAGAAAAAGAAGAATCTTTATTTGAAGTACCCGAGAATTTCAAGAAATATGAAATTGAAGATAGAAGGATCATGGTACGAATGCCTAATAGAAAGGTAAATGATGGACAAGTATATGATAACCGAGAGAAAACCAAGAAAATAATAGTTGCCATAGAAGGAGAAGAAGAAAAATGTACATACATAGGGCATGATTTGACGACTGAAGAAGAAGAAGAGTTAGTTGCCCTATTGCGCGAATATAGAGATGTTTTTGCTTGGAGCTACAAAGATTTGAAAGGAGTAGATCCAGATATATGTTCTCATAGAATCCCTATGACTCCAGATGCAAAACCGACAAAACAGAAACCTTACACGTACAATGATAACTACGCTGCGAAGATTAAAGAGGAGATAGATCGCTTGATAGAAGTAGGATTCATTTACGAAATTGAGCACACCGAATGGGTATCTCCCATTGTGGTTGTGCCCAAGAAGAATGGAAAATTGCGTGTGTGTATTAACCTTAAAAAAGTTAATGCTGCCACGATTAGAGACAGTTATCCTCTTCCTATCACGGAACATCTATTGGAAAGAGTTGCGGGCAAGGAAGTTTACAGCTTTCTTGATGGATTCTCAGGCTATAATCAAGTAGCCATTGCTCCAGAAGATCAACACAAGACGGCATTTGCCACTGAATGGGGCATATTTGCATTTCGTGTAATGCCATTTGGCTTAACAAATGCACCCGCCACTTTCCAGCGACTCATGTGTCATGTTTTTAAGGAATTCTTACGCAAGAGCTTGGAAGTTTATGTCGATGACTTATGTGCTCATTCAAATGTAAGACAAACACATATCCCAGAGTTAAGGCAAATATTTGACAAATGTCGAGAATATCAGGTTTGTTTGAATCCAGAAAAATGTGTTTTCATGGTCAGACAAGGCAAAATTCTAGGACACATTGTGTCGAAAAATGGAATCTCCACGGACGAGGAAAAGGTGAAGGTAATTGCAGAATTACCTAGACCAACTAATGTGAAAGAGGTACAGACATTTATGGGCCATTGTGGATATTATAGGAGATTCATACACATGTATGCAATCATAGCCAAGCCTTTGTACTCTCTTTTAACCAATTTTGAGTGGACAGATGAATGTGAAAATTCATTCAATGAACTTAAACGACGCTTGTGCTCAGCACCTATATTGACAACCCCGGATTGGAGTAAGCCATTCCATGTACATGTGGATGCATCCAATTATGCCATAGGATGTGTGTTAGCACAACCCACGAATGAAGGTAATATAGATCTCCCCATAGCTTACGCGAGCAGACAATTGAACGCAGCAGAAAGAAATTACACCACTACGGAACGAGAGGGATTAGGGATGATCTACGCTGTAAAGAAGTTTAGGCACTACTTGTTGGCCAACAAATTCAAGTTCTTTACAGATCATCAAGCCCTATTGTACTTAGTCAACAAACCCTGTAACACAGGACGACTAATACGTTGGTTTCTATTACTCATGGAGTATGATTTTGAAGTGGTAGTCAGGAAAGGAAAGACGCATCTTAGAGCTGACCACCTTTCAAGATTAAACTCAGGAGAAGCTCCTCAAGGAGTAGCGGATGAATTACCAGATGCATACTTGTTTAACCTTGAGATAGCACCAGAATGGGCTAAGCCTATAGTCCCTATTCTGACATACGGACCCAAGAATCCTAGGATAAAGATCAAAGAAGGAGAGATTACCAAGTCTCAGAAATATCAAATAATGGCAGGAAGCATATATAAACAGGATAATCAAAAGATTCTTGCTTGTTGTGTAGATGAATCAGAACATGCGAATTGGTTGCAATTAGCACACATAGGTGCACTAAAGCAACATCATTCAAAACATCGAACATTACAGACTCTGCAGAGATCGGGAGTATATTGGCCTTCTATGGAAGCAGATGTCTACAAGTTGTGTAAGGAATGTCAGGTGTGTTGTGAAAGACCACCATTAGAGCATGCTACATTATATCACGTGTCTCTCACACCAGACTGGAGTGAACCTTTAGTGACATACTTGAGGACGAACACATTCCCTCAAGGCATGACCTTAGCTCGACAACACAGTCTAGAGCAGGAAGCTCAAGACTATTCACTTATTGGCGATAATTTATACAAAAGAGGACAAGATGGATATTTAAGACAATGTGTTCATGAGAGCGATTATCTGAGCATACTAGAGACTGCACACCAAGGTGTTGCAGGAGGTCATTTTGGACCCGATAGGATAATCAAAGCCATTCTCTTTGCAGGATTATGGTGGCCCACTCTTCACATGGATGCACATACCTATGTAAAGAGATGTGATGTGTGCCAAAGAACTCAGTTTCCTACTCGCAGAGATGAAATGCCATTGAAACCCATGATGGGCGGACGTGCATTTTCTAAGTGGGGTATAGACTTTGTAGGACCCATTAACCCCCCTGCAAAAGGTACGCATGCAGAATACATTATTGTTGCCACAGATTATCTAACCAAATGGGTAGAGGCAAAAGCCACAAAAAAGAATGATGCTCACACGACTGCAAAATTCTTATTTGAAAATGTCTTTACGAGATATGGATTGCCTATAGAGTTAGTGAGCGATCGAGGCACTCACTTTCTAAACCAAGTCATTGAACATTTGTTACAGGATTTTATGGTGATTCACAAGAAATCTGCACCATATCATCCTCAGGCCAATGGTCAGGCTGAGAGCACTAACAAGATACTTTGTAACGTACTGACGAAACTCGTGAACAACAAACGTTCAGATTGGGACAAGCAGTTACACCACGCTGTTTGGGCATATCGAGTGGCCTACAAGACCGTACTCAATGCAACTCCCTTTCAGATGGTTTTTGGTCAGAATGCTGTGCTTCCTTTGGACTTCTTGATACCGACCCTTAAGGTTGCACAAGAACATCAGTGGACCGGCCATGAATTATCAGCGAGAATAATGGACTTGGAACGATTAGGAGAAACCAGGCTGAAAGCAGCAGCAGGAATATACGCAGCGAAGAAGCGATAGAAAGCATATTTTGATGCACATGTGAAAGATAAAGGCTTAAAAGAAGGAGACTTAGTTCTAGTGTATACGCTGAAACAGCACGCACGGAAGTTAGAAAAGCGAGGTTATGGACCTATGATCATTAACAGACTTTCGACTAGTGGAGCAGTACAGTTAGCCACCTTAGAAGGAGATATAATGCCTAATTACATTAGTGGCTGTAGAGTCAGGTTATATCAAGAACCTCTTACTGAGGATATGCTTAGACGACTCACGTTGGCAAAGAAGCGTAAGGAGGAAGAAAACAGAATACGAGCCGAAGCTCAGGCAGAAGCCATAGAACGCATTAAGCGCATGAAGCTAAGAAGACAAGGACTAGGGAGAGAACATTATAACCATCTGGAAACATCACCCAGATATCCCATGGCCATGTGTCAAGTAAAGTCAGCCACTCATCCTAGCATAGTGGACAGGAGACCATTCATTACAGTTAGGCTAGAGCACGGCAACCCTTGCCAAGAACTCAGGGCTTTAATTGACTCAGGTGCTGCGACTAGTGCGATTAGATGGTCCCACTATAAGGATTCAGGAATAGAAATGCGGCCAATTGAGGCATACCTCATAGGGCTAGGAGGCATGGAAACCCCTTGCATGGGTGAGGTGGACCTTCCTATCCTCATTAAGGATGTGACCATGACAGCGAAGCTACTAGTGTGCCATGATGACGACCTGATAGAACCCCTAATCCTTGGCCAAGATTGGCTATACGATCACTCAGTGGACCTAAATCTTAGACAAGGCTCCTTACAGATTGGAACCTTAGAACAGAAGCGAGTGATACCGCTTGACTTCCCTAATGGCATTCCGATTGAGGTTTGTAACCCTAGACCCTATGAAACGCATGCGACGGAAGACCGGAAGATCGTGGGTCAGACTAGTCACGTTACGTCTACACCAACCCACTCGGGCTTGGCTATGGACAGTTGTCAATCAGAAGGACGACAGGAGATCTTCCCTGGGGCTTCCTGCAAACTAGAAGAGGCAGCTACCCATCCGCTAGGGCAGATGGACACAATCAGCGGTCAGGTGGGTTGCATCAGCGGCCAAATGAGCATGACACCCTGCGGTGCTCATCCTTCCAAACTTGTTGCTTTCCAACAAGCTATAGAGCTCAAAAAATGGACTTTGGATGAAAAAGTTATGCCAATTCAGGCTCCTGGGGGTCAAAACAGCCAAACAGGGTCTTTGGAGAAAATCGCGATTTTGTGAACTTTCAGAGAATCGCGATTTTGTGAACTCAGAAAATCGCGATGTTGAGCACAAAATCGTGTTTTTGAAAATCGCGATTTTGAGCAGAAAATCGTGATTTGAAAATCGCGATGTTGATCACAAAATCGTGTTTTTGAAAATCGCGATTTTGAGCAGAAAATCGTGATTTGAAAATCGCGATGTTGATCACAAAATCGTGTTTCTGAAAATCGCGATTTTGATCACAAAATCGTGATTTGAAAATCGCGATGTTGATCACAAAATCGTGTTTCTGAAAATCGCGATTTTGATCACAAAATCGTGATTTGAAAATCGCGATTTTGATCACAAAATCGTGTTTCTGAAAATCGCGATGTTGATCACAAAATCGTGTTTCAGAGAATCGCGATGTTGATCACAAAATCGTGTTTCAGAGAATCGCGATGTTGATCACAAAATCGTGTTTCTGAAAATCGCGATTTTGACTCAGAGAATCGTGATTCACCAAATCGTGTTTTTGACTGAAAATCGTGTTTTCTCAGAATCGTGTTTTTCTCAAAATCGTATTTTTGGCTGAAAATCGTGATTGGTGAGAATAGCGATTTTGAGCAGAGAATCGTGTTTTTTGAAAATCGTGTTTTTCAAAATCATGTTTTTGCTGAAAATCGTGATTGGTGAGAATCGCGATTTTGAGCAGAGAATCGTGTTTTTTTGAGAATCGTGATTTTGAGCAGAGAATCGTGTTTTTTTTGAGAAAAACACAGAATCGCGATTTTTTTCAACCAACTTTTAGGCGGGAAAACTGAAAATCGTGATTTTTCAAAAAATTTTGAATTTTCACAGAATCGCGATTTTCATCACAGAATCGCATTTTTTGGCGGGAAATTCAAATTTCTGAGCGCCGGCTATGGCGAGCTCCGTATGAGCAGAAAATCATAAAAAAAATGCAGCGCTTGCTCTCCCTTGCACCTCCTAACTCCTTCCCACACAATAATGCATGAAAAATGGTATGAAAATGGTGAAAATGCACTAAAAACAAGAAATTTCTATGAAGAAGAAGATGGAAGAAGGTGGAGATGATGATGATGATGAAGATGAAGAGGAAAAAACAGAAAATGAACTGAAATGATAGTTTTTTTACCTTCCAACGTCGCAAATCTACGATCTTACCATCACAACGCTCGTCCTCGAAGCTCTCTCCCCGGCAACGGCGCCAAAATTTGGTGTAGCTCAAGCGTAAGCACCACCTCCTTTACTTGTCAATCCGCGGAGACGTGAGGACCGGTATGAAGACCACGAGCTAGTGAAGGCACAAGTGCGGGAGTGAAAGCATACAAACATGCATACATATACACACACACGCGCACAAAGTAAGATCAAAGAGAGGAACAATGGAAAGCTTAGATTGCAAAAGAGTTCTCTTACAAAAGTTCTATTCTCTAACAAGCTAACCTCAAAAATGAGCTCTCTAGCTCTTTTTATAGTTTTTTTACTAGTTTTGGCCCTGTCCAGACCTAGTGTCCGGCCTAGTTAAAAATTAGGTTCCAGGGCTTATTTGAGGGCTCAAACGAAGTCTAAAAATTATGAAAATTGGTACGATGGTACTTCCAATACTCCTCAAGCTCGAGGACTCCTCGGCTTGAACAAAATGGAGTTACTAAAAATAGATAATGGTATTTACAATGGTTTCTAGTGATGAAAATCACTATTTTTGTAGGGGATTCTTCTGAAAATTTGACATACACTTCTTGGAGCTCCCTACTTGCTCCCTTTCCTCATGTGTCCACCTTTTGATGTGCTTCCATGCTTTGTCCTTGACTTTGAGCTTCAACACCATCGCTACCACCGCTTTGTGGAAACGTTGGGGTAAGTCAGCCCTCAGACCCACCAGGATGAAACTACAAATGGCTGATGGACACATAGAAAAACCATTAGGCTTACTAGAAGGCATATCTCTCACCACTTGTGGTGTAGAATTTGAGCATACTTTCGCCATTTGTGACTTCGCAAAAAATCGTGCGTATGAGATGATATTGGGACGACCATTCATGCGTCAGTTGCAAATTGTACAAGATTGGGGAACTAATTCTTTGTACTTGCAACATTTAGGAGTGACTACTAAAGTCAATCTTAAAGACTATTCACACAGAGATGTACCCCCAATACAATGGAATACTATCCATAAGACACCAGTAGAGACGGAATCTGTGCACTCATTAGAATCAGATCCTTCTTGGTTGCATGAGGATACTCATTTATGGATGTGTAAAGTAGCCAAACAAGAGGAAGAACGATTAGAAGCAAGGACCTTAGGTGCAGAACAACATCCACGAACCCTTCAAGATCCAGCATATGCACCTGTAGTATTCCCAGACGAAGAATTTGAACCCCATGGTTGGGCAGAAATACTAGCAACCATGGATGTAGCCATCAATGAAGAACAATGGACACCCCACTGTGATGAGGATGGCTATGACATTTCAGTTTTTACGATAGAGCCAATCATGTGCGATGCAATTTTAGAAGAGTGTGAACCGAACACTGATGCATTTGAGGATGCAAGCGATTTTGATTTAGAATCAATTATCATGGACCCACCCTTTGCATCAGAGGAAGAATATTTCTACGAAGTAGAGACTCACACTCAGAGACACGAGGACATTACGAACGAGGTGAGGTTAGCCACAGAAGTGACTACTAAAAGTGAAGGTAAGAAAAGAAAGAAGAAAGCAACCATGTCAGAAAAAGAAGAATCTTTATTTGAAGTACCCGAGAATTTCAAGAAATATGAAATTGAAGATAGAAGGATCATGGTACGAATGCCTAATAGAAAGGTAAATGATGGACAAGTATATGATAACCGAGAGAAAACCAAGAAAATAATAGTTGCCATAGAAGGAGAAGAAGAAAAATGTACATACATAGGGCATGATTTGACGACTGAAGAAGAAGAAGAGTTAGTTGCCCTATTGCGCGAATATAGAGATGTTTTTGCTTGGAGCTACAAAGATTTGAAAGGAGTAGATCCAGATATATGTTCTCATAGAATCCCTATGACTCCAGATGCAAAACCGACAAAACAGAAACCTTACACGTACAATGATAACTACGCTGCGAAGATTAAAGAGGAGATAGATCGCTTGATAGAAGTAGGATTCATTTACGAAATTGAGCACACCGAATGGGTATCTCCCATTGTGGTTGTGCCCAAGAAGAATGGAAAATTGCGTGTGTGTATTAACCTTAAAAAAGTTAATGCTGCCACGATTAGAGACAGTTATCCTCTTCCTATCACGGAACATCTATTGGAAAGAGTTGCGGGCAAGGAAGTTTACAGCTTTCTTGATGGATTCTCAGGCTATAATCAAGTAGCCATTGCTCCAGAAGATCAACACAAGACGGCATTTGCCACTGAATGGGGCATATTTGCATTTCGTGTAATGCCATTTGGCTTAACAAATGCACCCGCCACTTTCCAGCGACTCATGTGTCATGTTTTTAAGGAATTCTTACGCAAGAGCTTGGAAGTTTATGTCGATGACTTATGTGCTCATTCAAATGTAAGACAAACACATATCCCAGAGTTAAGGCAAATATTTGACAAATGTCGAGAATATCAGGTTTGTTTGAATCCAGAAAAATGTGTTTTCATGGTCAGACAAGGCAAAATTCTAGGACACATTGTGTCGAAAAATGGAATCTCCACGGACGAGGAAAAGGTGAAGGTAATTGCAGAATTACCTAGACCAACTAATGTGAAAGAGGTACAGACATTTATGGGCCATTGTGGATATTATAGGAGATTCATACACATGTATGCAATCATAGCCAAGCCTTTGTACTCTCTTTTAACCAATTTTGAGTGGACAGATGAATGTGAAAATTCATTCAATGAACTTAAACGACGCTTGTGCTCAGCACCTATATTGACAACCCCGGATTGGAGTAAGCCATTCCATGTACATGTGGATGCATCCAATTATGCCATAGGATGTGTGTTAGCACAACCCACGAATGAAGGTAATATAGATCTCCCCATAGCTTACGCGAGCAGACAATTGAACGCAGCAGAAAGAAATTACACCACTACGGAACGAGAGGGATTAGGGATGATCTACGCTGTAAAGAAGTTTAGGCACTACTTGTTGGCCAACAAATTCAAGTTCTTTACAGATCATCAAGCCCTATTGTACTTAGTCAACAAACCCTGTAACACAGGACGACTAATACGTTGGTTTCTATTACTCATGGAGTATGATTTTGAAGTGGTAGTCAGGAAAGGAAAGACGCATCTTAGAGCTGACCACCTTTCAAGATTAAACTCAGGAGAAGCTCCTCAAGGAGTAGCGGATGAATTACCAGATGCATACTTGTTTAACCTTGAGATAGCACCAGAATGGGCTAAGCCTATAGTCCCTATTCTGACATACGGACCCAAGAATCCTAGGATAAAGATCAAAGAAGGAGAGATTACCAAGTCTCAGAAATATCAAATAATGGCAGGAAGCATATATAAACAGGATAATCAAAAGATTCTTGCTTGTTGTGTAGATGAATCAGAACATGCGAATTGGTTGCAATTAGCACACATAGGTGCACTAAAGCAACATCATTCAAAACATCGAACATTACAGACTCTGCAGAGATCGGGAGTATATTGGCCTTCTATGGAAGCAGATGTCTACAAGTTGTGTAAGGAATGTCAGGTGTGTTGTGAAAGACCACCATTAGAGCATGCTACATTATATCACGTGTCTCTCACACCAGACTGGAGTGAACCTTTAGTGACATACTTGAGGACGAACACATTCCCTCAAGGCATGACCTTAGCTCGACAACACAGTCTAGAGCAGGAAGCTCAAGACTATTCACTTATTGGCGATAATTTATACAAAAGAGGACAAGATGGATATTTAAGACAATGTGTTCATGAGAGCGATTATCTGAGCATACTAGAGACTGCACACCAAGGTGTTGCAGGAGGTCATTTTGGACCCGATAGGATAATCAAAGCCATTCTCTTTGCAGGATTATGGTGGCCCACTCTTCACATGGATGCACATACCTATGTAAAGAGATGTGATGTGTGCCAAAGAACTCAGTTTCCTACTCGCAGAGATGAAATGCCATTGAAACCCATGATGGGCGGACGTGCATTTTCTAAGTGGGGTATAGACTTTGTAGGACCCATTAACCCCCCTGCAAAAGGTACGCATGCAGAATACATTATTGTTGCCACAGATTATCTAACCAAATGGGTAGAGGCAAAAGCCACAAAAAAGAATGATGCTCACACGACTGCAAAATTCTTATTTGAAAATGTCTTTACGAGATATGGATTGCCTATAGAGTTAGTGAGCGATCGAGGCACTCACTTTCTAAACCAAGTCATTGAACATTTGTTACAGGATTTTATGGTGATTCACAAGAAATCTGCACCATATCATCCTCAGGCCAATGGTCAGGCTGAGAGCACTAACAAGATACTTTGTAACGTACTGACGAAACTCGTGAACAACAAACGTTCAGATTGGGACAAGCAGTTACACCACGCTGTTTGGGCATATCGAGTGGCCTACAAGACCGTACTCAATGCAACTCCCTTTCAGATGGTTTTTGGTCAGAATGCTGTGCTTCCTTTGGACTTCTTGATACCGACCCTTAAGGTTGCACAAGAACATCAGTGGACCGGCCATGAATTATCAGCGAGAATAATGGACTTGGAACGATTAGGAGAAACCAGGCTGAAAGCAGCAGCAGGAATATACGCAGCGAAGAAGCGATAGAAAGCATATTTTGATGCACATGTGAAAGATAAAGGCTTAAAAGAAGGAGACTTAGTTCTAGTGTATACGCTGAAACAGCACGCACGGAAGTTAGAAAAGCGAGGTTATGGACCTATGATCATTAACAGACTTTCGACTAGTGGAGCAGTACAGTTAGCCACCTTAGAAGGAGATATAATGCCTAATTACATTAGTGGCTGTAGAGTCAGGTTATATCAAGAACCTCTTACTGAGGATATGCTTAGACGACTCACGTTGGCAAAGAAGCGTAAGGAGGAAGAAAACAGAATACGAGCCGAAGCTCAGGCAGAAGCCATAGAACGCATTAAGCGCATGAAGCTAAGAAGACAAGGACTAGGGAGAGAACATTATAACCATCTGGAAACATCACCCAGATATCCCATGGCCATGTGTCAAGTAAAGTCAGCCACTCATCCTAGCATAGTGGACAGGAGACCATTCATTACAGTTAGGCTAGAGCACGGCAACCCTTGCCAAGAACTCAGGGCTTTAATTGACTCAGGTGCTGCGACTAGTGCGATTAGATGGTCCCACTATAAGGATTCAGGAATAGAAATGCGGCCAATTGAGGCATACCTCATAGGGCTAGGAGGCATGGAAACCCCTTGCATGGGTGAGGTGGACCTTCCTATCCTCATTAAGGATGTGACCATGACAGCGAAGCTACTAGTGTGCCATGATGACGACCTGATAGAACCCCTAATCCTTGGCCAAGATTGGCTATACGATCACTCAGTGGACCTAAATCTTAGACAAGGCTCCTTACAGATTGGAACCTTAGAACAGAAGCGAGTGATACCGCTTGACTTCCCTAATGGCATTCCGATTGAGGTTTGTAACCCTAGACCCTATGAAACGCATGCGACGGAAGACCGGAAGATCGTGGGTCAGACTAGTCACGTTACGTCTACACCAACCCACTCGGGCTTGGCTATGGACAGTTGTCAATCAGAAGGACGACAGGAGATCTTCCCTGGGGCTTCCTGCAAACTAGAAGAGGCAGCTACCCATCCGCTAGGGCAGATGGACACAATCAGCGGTCAGGTGGGTTGCATCAGCGGCCAAATGAGCATGACACCCTGCGGTGCTCATCCTTCCAAACTTGTTGCTTTCCAACAAGCTATAGAGCTCAAAAAATGGACTTTGGATGAAAAAGTTATGCCAATTCAGGCTCCTGGGGGTCAAAACAGCCAAACAGGGTCTTTGGAGAAAATCGCGATTTTGTGAACTTTCAGAGAATCGCGATTTTGTGAACTCAGAAAATCGCGATGTTGAGCACAAAATCGTGTTTTTGAAAATCGCGATTTTGAGCAGAAAATCGTGATTTGAAAATCGCGATGTTGATCACAAAATCGTGTTTTTGAAAATCGCGATTTTGAGCAGAAAATCGTGATTTGAAAATCGCGATGTTGATCACAAAATCGTGTTTCTGAAAATCGCGATTTTGATCACAAAATCGTGATTTGAAAATCGCGATGTTGATCACAAAATCGTGTTTCTGAAAATCGCGATTTTGATCACAAAATCGTGATTTGAAAATCGCGATTTTGATCACAAAATCGTGTTTCTGAAAATCGCGATGTTGATCACAAAATCGTGTTTCAGAGAATCGCGATGTTGATCACAAAATCGTGTTTCAGAGAATCGCGATGTTGATCACAAAATCGTGTTTCTGAAAATCGCGATTTTGACTCAGAGAATCGTGATTCACCAAATCGTGTTTTTGACTGAAAATCGTGTTTTCTCAGAATCGTGTTTTTCTCAAAATCGTATTTTTGGCTGAAAATCGTGATTGGTGAGAATAGCGATTTTGAGCAGAGAATCGTGTTTTTTGAAAATCGTGTTTTTCAAAATCATGTTTTTGCTGAAAATCGTGATTGGTGAGAATCGCGATTTTGAGCAGAGAATCGTGTTTTTTTGAGAATCGTGATTTTGAGCAGAGAATCGTGTTTTTTTTGAGAAAAACACAGAATCGCGATTTTTTTCAACCAACTTTTAGGCGGGAAAACTGAAAATCGTGATTTTTCAAAAAATTTTGAATTTTCACAGAATCGCGATTTTCATCACAGAATCGCATTTTTTGGCGGGAAATTCAAATTTCTGAGCGCCGGCTATGGCGAGCTCCGTATGAGCAGAAAATCATAAAAAAAATGCAGCGCTTGCTCTCCCTTGCACCTCCTAACTCCTTCCCACACAATAATGCATGAAAAATGGTATGAAAATGGTGAAAATGCACTAAAAACAAGAAATTTCTATGAAGAAGAAGATGGAAGAAGGTGGAGATGATGATGATGATGAAGATGAAGAGGAAAAAACAGAAAATGAACTGAAATGATAGTTTTTTTACCTTCCAACGTCGCAAATCTACGATCTTACCATCACAACGCTCGTCCTCGAAGCTCTCTCCCCGGCAACGGCGCCAAAATTTGGTGTAGCTCAAGCGTAAGCACCACCTCCTTTACTTGTCAATCCGCGGAGACGTGAGGACCGGTATGAAGACCACGAGCTAGTGAAGGCACAAGTGCGGGAGTGAAAGCATACAAACATGCATACATATACACACACACGCGCACAAAGTAAGATCAAAGAGAGGAACAATGGAAAGCTTAGATTGCAAAAGAGTTCTCTTACAAAAGTTCTATTCTCTAACAAGCTAACCTCAAAAATGAGCTCTCTAGCTCTTTTTATAGTTTTTTTACTAGTTTTGGCCCTGTCCAGACCTAGTGTCCGGCCTAGTTAAAAATTAGGTTCCAGGGCTTATTTGAGGGCTCAAACGAAGTCTAAAAATTATGAAAATTGGTACGATGGTACTTCCAATACTCCTCAAGCTCGAGGACTCCTCGGCTTGAACAAAATGGAGTTACTAAAAATAGATAATGGTATTTACAATGGTTTCTAGTGATGAAAATCACTATTTTTGTAGGGGATTCTTCTGAAAATTTGACATACACTTCTTGGAGCTCCCTACTTGCTCCCTTTCCTCATGTGTCCACCTTTTGATGTGCTTCCATGCTTTGTCCTTGACTTTGAGCTTCAACACCATCGCTACCACCGCTTTGTGGAAACGTTGGGGTAAGTCAGCCCTCAGACCCACCAGGATGAAACTACAAATGGCTGATGGACACATAGAAAAACCATTAGGCTTACTAGAAGGCATATCTCTCACCACTTGTGGTGTAGAATTTGAGCATACTTTCGCCATTTGTGACTTCGCAAAAAATCGTGCGTATGAGATGATATTGGGACGACCATTCATGCGTCAGTTGCAAATTGTACAAGATTGGGGAACTAATTCTTTGTACTTGCAACATTTAGGAGTGACTACTAAAGTCAATCTTAAAGACTATTCACACAGAGATGTACCCCCAATACAATGGAATACTATCCATAAGACACCAGTAGAGACGGAATCTGTGCACTCATTAGAATCAGATCCTTCTTGGTTGCATGAGGATACTCATTTATGGATGTGTAAAGTAGCCAAACAAGAGGAAGAACGATTAGAAGCAAGGACCTTAGGTGCAGAACAACATCCACGAACCCTTCAAGATCCAGCATATGCACCTGTAGTATTCCCAGACGAAGAATTTGAACCCCATGGTTGGGCAGAAATACTAGCAACCATGGATGTAGCCATCAATGAAGAACAATGGACACCCCACTGTGATGAGGATGGCTATGACATTTCAGTTTTTACGATAGAGCCAATCATGTGCGATGCAATTTTAGAAGAGTGTGAACCGAACACTGATGCATTTGAGGATGCAAGCGATTTTGATTTAGAATCAATTATCATGGACCCACCCTTTGCATCAGAGGAAGAATATTTCTACGAAGTAGAGACTCACACTCAGAGACACGAGGACATTACGAACGAGGTGAGGTTAGCCACAGAAGTGACTACTAAAAGTGAAGGTAAGAAAAGAAAGAAGAAAGCAACCATGTCAGAAAAAGAAGAATCTTTATTTGAAGTACCCGAGAATTTCAAGAAATATGAAATTGAAGATAGAAGGATCATGGTACGAATGCCTAATAGAAAGGTAAATGATGGACAAGTATATGATAACCGAGAGAAAACCAAGAAAATAATAGTTGCCATAGAAGGAGAAGAAGAAAAATGTACATACATAGGGCATGATTTGACGACTGAAGAAGAAGAAGAGTTAGTTGCCCTATTGCGCGAATATAGAGATGTTTTTGCTTGGAGCTACAAAGATTTGAAAGGAGTAGATCCAGATATATGTTCTCATAGAATCCCTATGACTCCAGATGCAAAACCGACAAAACAGAAACCTTACACGTACAATGATAACTACGCTGCGAAGATTAAAGAGGAGATAGATCGCTTGATAGAAGTAGGATTCATTTACGAAATTGAGCACACCGAATGGGTATCTCCCATTGTGGTTGTGCCCAAGAAGAATGGAAAATTGCGTGTGTGTATTAACCTTAAAAAAGTTAATGCTGCCACGATTAGAGACAGTTATCCTCTTCCTATCACGGAACATCTATTGGAAAGAGTTGCGGGCAAGGAAGTTTACAGCTTTCTTGATGGATTCTCAGGCTATAATCAAGTAGCCATTGCTCCAGAAGATCAACACAAGACGGCATTTGCCACTGAATGGGGCATATTTGCATTTCGTGTAATGCCATTTGGCTTAACAAATGCACCCGCCACTTTCCAGCGACTCATGTGTCATGTTTTTAAGGAATTCTTACGCAAGAGCTTGGAAGTTTATGTCGATGACTTATGTGCTCATTCAAATGTAAGACAAACACATATCCCAGAGTTAAGGCAAATATTTGACAAATGTCGAGAATATCAGGTTTGTTTGAATCCAGAAAAATGTGTTTTCATGGTCAGACAAGGCAAAATTCTAGGACACATTGTGTCGAAAAATGGAATCTCCACGGACGAGGAAAAGGTGAAGGTAATTGCAGAATTACCTAGACCAACTAATGTGAAAGAGGTACAGACATTTATGGGCCATTGTGGATATTATAGGAGATTCATACACATGTATGCAATCATAGCCAAGCCTTTGTACTCTCTTTTAACCAATTTTGAGTGGACAGATGAATGTGAAAATTCATTCAATGAACTTAAACGACGCTTGTGCTCAGCACCTATATTGACAACCCCGGATTGGAGTAAGCCATTCCATGTACATGTGGATGCATCCAATTATGCCATAGGATGTGTGTTAGCACAACCCACGAATGAAGGTAATATAGATCTCCCCATAGCTTACGCGAGCAGACAATTGAACGCAGCAGAAAGAAATTACACCACTACGGAACGAGAGGGATTAGGGATGATCTACGCTGTAAAGAAGTTTAGGCACTACTTGTTGGCCAACAAATTCAAGTTCTTTACAGATCATCAAGCCCTATTGTACTTAGTCAACAAACCCTGTAACACAGGACGACTAATACGTTGGTTTCTATTACTCATGGAGTATGATTTTGAAGTGGTAGTCAGGAAAGGAAAGACGCATCTTAGAGCTGACCACCTTTCAAGATTAAACTCAGGAGAAGCTCCTCAAGGAGTAGCGGATGAATTACCAGATGCATACTTGTTTAACCTTGAGATAGCACCAGAATGGGCTAAGCCTATAGTCCCTATTCTGACATACGGACCCAAGAATCCTAGGATAAAGATCAAAGAAGGAGAGATTACCAAGTCTCAGAAATATCAAATAATGGCAGGAAGCATATATAAACAGGATAATCAAAAGATTCTTGCTTGTTGTGTAGATGAATCAGAACATGCGAATTGGTTGCAATTAGCACACATAGGTGCACTAAAGCAACATCATTCAAAACATCGAACATTACAGACTCTGCAGAGATCGGGAGTATATTGGCCTTCTATGGAAGCAGATGTCTACAAGTTGTGTAAGGAATGTCAGGTGTGTTGTGAAAGACCACCATTAGAGCATGCTACATTATATCACGTGTCTCTCACACCAGACTGGAGTGAACCTTTAGTGACATACTTGAGGACGAACACATTCCCTCAAGGCATGACCTTAGCTCGACAACACAGTCTAGAGCAGGAAGCTCAAGACTATTCACTTATTGGCGATAATTTATACAAAAGAGGACAAGATGGATATTTAAGACAATGTGTTCATGAGAGCGATTATCTGAGCATACTAGAGACTGCACACCAAGGTGTTGCAGGAGGTCATTTTGGACCCGATAGGATAATCAAAGCCATTCTCTTTGCAGGATTATGGTGGCCCACTCTTCACATGGATGCACATACCTATGTAAAGAGATGTGATGTGTGCCAAAGAACTCAGTTTCCTACTCGCAGAGATGAAATGCCATTGAAACCCATGATGGGCGGACGTGCATTTTCTAAGTGGGGTATAGACTTTGTAGGACCCATTAACCCCCCTGCAAAAGGTACGCATGCAGAATACATTATTGTTGCCACAGATTATCTAACCAAATGGGTAGAGGCAAAAGCCACAAAAAAGAATGATGCTCACACGACTGCAAAATTCTTATTTGAAAATGTCTTTACGAGATATGGATTGCCTATAGAGTTAGTGAGCGATCGAGGCACTCACTTTCTAAACCAAGTCATTGAACATTTGTTACAGGATTTTATGGTGATTCACAAGAAATCTGCACCATATCATCCTCAGGCCAATGGTCAGGCTGAGAGCACTAACAAGATACTTTGTAACGTACTGACGAAACTCGTGAACAACAAACGTTCAGATTGGGACAAGCAGTTACACCACGCTGTTTGGGCATATCGAGTGGCCTACAAGACCGTACTCAATGCAACTCCCTTTCAGATGGTTTTTGGTCAGAATGCTGTGCTTCCTTTGGACTTCTTGATACCGACCCTTAAGGTTGCACAAGAACATCAGTGGACCGGCCATGAATTATCAGCGAGAATAATGGACTTGGAACGATTAGGAGAAACCAGGCTGAAAGCAGCAGCAGGAATATACGCAGCGAAGAAGCGATAGAAAGCATATTTTGATGCACATGTGAAAGATAAAGGCTTAAAAGAAGGAGACTTAGTTCTAGTGTATACGCTGAAACAGCACGCACGGAAGTTAGAAAAGCGAGGTTATGGACCTATGATCATTAACAGACTTTCGACTAGTGGAGCAGTACAGTTAGCCACCTTAGAAGGAGATATAATGCCTAATTACATTAGTGGCTGTAGAGTCAGGTTATATCAAGAACCTCTTACTGAGGATATGCTTAGACGACTCACGTTGGCAAAGAAGCGTAAGGAGGAAGAAAACAGAATACGAGCCGAAGCTCAGGCAGAAGCCATAGAACGCATTAAGCGCATGAAGCTAAGAAGACAAGGACTAGGGAGAGAACATTATAACCATCTGGAAACATCACCCAGATATCCCATGGCCATGTGTCAAGTAAAGTCAGCCACTCATCCTAGCATAGTGGACAGGAGACCATTCATTACAGTTAGGCTAGAGCACGGCAACCCTTGCCAAGAACTCAGGGCTTTAATTGACTCAGGTGCTGCGACTAGTGCGATTAGATGGTCCCACTATAAGGATTCAGGAATAGAAATGCGGCCAATTGAGGCATACCTCATAGGGCTAGGAGGCATGGAAACCCCTTGCATGGGTGAGGTGGACCTTCCTATCCTCATTAAGGATGTGACCATGACAGCGAAGCTACTAGTGTGCCATGATGACGACCTGATAGAACCCCTAATCCTTGGCCAAGATTGGCTATACGATCACTCAGTGGACCTAAATCTTAGACAAGGCTCCTTACAGATTGGAACCTTAGAACAGAAGCGAGTGATACCGCTTGACTTCCCTAATGGCATTCCGATTGAGGTTTGTAACCCTAGACCCTATGAAACGCATGCGACGGAAGACCGGAAGATCGTGGGTCAGACTAGTCACGTTACGTCTACACCAACCCACTCGGGCTTGGCTATGGACAGTTGTCAATCAGAAGGACGACAGGAGATCTTCCCTGGGGCTTCCTGCAAACTAGAAGAGGCAGCTACCCATCCGCTAGGGCAGATGGACACAATCAGCGGTCAGGTGGGTTGCATCAGCGGCCAAATGAGCATGACACCCTGCGGTGCTCATCCTTCCAAACTTGTTGCTTTCCAACAAGCTATAGAGCTCAAAAAATGGACTTTGGATGAAAAAGTTATGCCAATTCAGGCTCCTGGGGGTCAAAACAGCCAAACAGGGTCTTTGGAGAAAATCGCGATTTTGTGAACTTTCAGAGAATCGCGATTTTGTGAACTCAGAAAATCGCGATGTTGAGCACAAAATCGTGTTTTTGAAAATCGCGATTTTGAGCAGAAAATCGTGATTTGAAAATCGCGATGTTGATCACAAAATCGTGTTTTTGAAAATCGCGATTTTGAGCAGAAAATCGTGATTTGAAAATCGCGATGTTGATCACAAAATCGTGTTTCTGAAAATCGCGATTTTGATCACAAAATCGTGATTTGAAAATCGCGATGTTGATCACAAAATCGTGTTTCTGAAAATCGCGATTTTGATCACAAAATCGTGATTTGAAAATCGCGATTTTGATCACAAAATCGTGTTTCTGAAAATCGCGATGTTGATCACAAAATCGTGTTTCAGAGAATCGCGATGTTGATCACAAAATCGTGTTTCAGAGAATCGCGATGTTGATCACAAAATCGTGTTTCTGAAAATCGCGATTTTGACTCAGAGAATCGTGATTCACCAAATCGTGTTTTTGACTGAAAATCGTGTTTTCTCAGAATCGTGTTTTTCTCAAAATCGTATTTTTGGCTGAAAATCGTGATTGGTGAGAATAGCGATTTTGAGCAGAGAATCGTGTTTTTTGAAAATCGTGTTTTTCAAAATCATGTTTTTGCTGAAAATCGTGATTGGTGAGAATCGCGATTTTGAGCAGAGAATCGTGTTTTTTTGAGAATCGTGATTTTGAGCAGAGAATCGTGTTTTTTTTGAGAAAAACACAGAATCGCGATTTTTTTCAACCAACTTTTAGGCGGGAAAACTGAAAATCGTGATTTTTCAAAAAATTTTGAATTTTCACAGAATCGCGATTTTCATCACAGAATCGCATTTTTTGGCGGGAAATTCAAATTTCTGAGCGCCGGCTATGGCGAGCTCCGTATGAGCAGAAAATCATAAAAAAAATGCAGCGCTTGCTCTCCCTTGCACCTCCTAACTCCTTCCCACACAATAATGCATGAAAAATGGTATGAAAATGGTGAAAATGCACTAAAAACAAGAAATTTCTATGAAGAAGAAGATGGAAGAAGGTGGAGATGATGATGATGATGAAGATGAAGAGGAAAAAACAGAAAATGAACTGAAATGATAGTTTTTTTACCTTCCAACGTCGCAAATCTACGATCTTACCATCACAACGCTCGTCCTCGAAGCTCTCTCCCCGGCAACGGCGCCAAAATTTGGTGTAGCTCAAGCGTAAGCACCACCTCCTTTACTTGTCAATCCGCGGAGACGTGAGGACCGGTATGAAGACCACGAGCTAGTGAAGGCACAAGTGCGGGAGTGAAAGCATACAAACATGCATACATATACACACACACGCGCACAAAGTAAGATCAAAGAGAGGAACAATGGAAAGCTTAGATTGCAAAAGAGTTCTCTTACAAAAGTTCTATTCTCTAACAAGCTAACCTCAAAAATGAGCTCTCTAGCTCTTTTTATAGTTTTTTTACTAGTTTTGGCCCTGTCCAGACCTAGTGTCCGGCCTAGTTAAAAATTAGGTTCCAGGGCTTATTTGAGGGCTCAAACGAAGTCTAAAAATTATGAAAATTGGTACGATGGTACTTCCAATACTCCTCAAGCTCGAGGACTCCTCGGCTTGAACAAAATGGAGTTACTAAAAATAGATAATGGTATTTACAATGGTTTCTAGTGATGAAAATCACTATTTTTGTAGGGGATTCTTCTGAAAATTTGACATACACTTCTTGGAGCTCCCTACTTGCTCCCTTTCCTCATGTGTCCACCTTTTGATGTGCTTCCATGCTTTGTCCTTGACTTTGAGCTTCAACACCATCGCTACCACCGCTTTGTGGAAACGTTGGGGTAAGTCAGCCCTCAGACCCACCAGGATGAAACTACAAATGGCTGATGGACACATAGAAAAACCATTAGGCTTACTAGAAGGCATATCTCTCACCACTTGTGGTGTAGAATTTGAGCATACTTTCGCCATTTGTGACTTCGCAAAAAATCGTGCGTATGAGATGATATTGGGACGACCATTCATGCGTCAGTTGCAAATTGTACAAGATTGGGGAACTAATTCTTTGTACTTGCAACATTTAGGAGTGACTACTAAAGTCAATCTTAAAGACTATTCACACAGAGATGTACCCCCAATACAATGGAATACTATCCATAAGACACCAGTAGAGACGGAATCTGTGCACTCATTAGAATCAGATCCTTCTTGGTTGCATGAGGATACTCATTTATGGATGTGTAAAGTAGCCAAACAAGAGGAAGAACGATTAGAAGCAAGGACCTTAGGTGCAGAACAACATCCACGAACCCTTCAAGATCCAGCATATGCACCTGTAGTATTCCCAGACGAGAAAACCATGGTTGAAAGCAGCAACAGGAATATAGCATCAATGAAGAACAATAGACACCCCACTGTGATGACATGGCTATGACATTTCAGTTTTTACGATAGAGACAATCATGTTCGAGTTTTTACGATGAAACAGCACACTGATGCATTTGAGGAGCAAGGTTTTGGAACTATGATCATTAACAGGACTTTGACTTTGGATCAGACAGAAGCCACCTTAGAAGTAGAGGAACACTAATTACATTAGGACTGAACGAGTCAGGTTAGCCAAGAACCTCTACTGAGGAAGGTAGACGACTCAGTTGAAAGAAGCGTAAGGAAGAAGAAGAAAGAATTTGAGCCGAACTCAAGCAGAAAAATAGAAGGATTATGGTAGAAGCCTAAGAGACAAGGAAATATGGAAGAATATATAACCGATCTGGAAACCTCAAAAGATATCCCATGGCCATGTGAAGAAAAGTCAGAAACATACATAGCATAGTGGACAAGAAGAAGATTATTACAGTTTGGCTAGAGAGATGTTTTTGCCAAGAACTCAGGGCTTTAATTGACTCAGATGCTGCGATAGTGCGATTAGATGGTCCCACTATAAGGATTCAGGAATAGAAATGCGGCCAATTGAGGCATACCTCATAGGGCTAGGAGGCATGGAAACCCCTTGCATGGGTGAGGTGGACCTTCCTATCCTCATTAAGGATGTGACCATGACAGCGAAGCTACTAGTGTGCCATGATGACGACCTGATAGAACCCCTAATCCTTGGCCAAGATTGGCTATACGATCACTCAGTGGACCTAAATCTTAGACAAGGCTCCTTACAGATTGGAACCTTAGAACAGAAGCGAGTGATACCGCTTGACTTCCCTAATGGCATTCCGATTGAGGTTTGTAACCCTAGACCCTATGAAACGCATGCGACGGAAGACCGGAAGATCGTGGGTCAGACTAGTCACGTTACGTCTACACCAACCCACTCGGGCTTGGCTATGGACAGTTGTCAATCAGAAGGACGACAGGAGATCTTCCCTGGGGCTTCCTGCAAACTAGAAGAGGCAGCTACCCATCCGCTAGGGCAGATGGACACAATCAGCGGTCAGGTGGGTTGCATCAGCGGCCCAATGAGCATGACACCCTGCGGTGCTCATCCTTCCAAACTTGTTGCTTTCCAACAAGCTATAGAGCTCAAAAAATGGACTTTGGATGAAAAAGTTATGCCAATTCAGGCTCCTGGGGGTCAAAACAGCCAAACAGGGTCTTTGGAGAAAATCGCGATTTTGTGAACTTTCAGAGAATCGCGATTTTGTGAACTCAGAAAATCGCGATGTTGAGCACAAAATCGTGTTTTTGAAAATCGCGATTTTGAGCAGAAAATCGTGATTTGAAAATCGCGATGTTGATCACAAAATCGTGTTTTTGAAAATCGCGATTTTGAGCAGAAAATCGTGATTTGAAAATCGCGATGTTGATCACAAAATCGTGTTTCTGAAAATCGCGATTTTGATCACAAAATCGTGATTTGAAAATCGCGATGTTGATCACAAAATCGTGTTTCTGAAAATCGCGATTTTGATCACAAAATCGTGATTTGAAAATCGCGATTTTGATCACAAAATCGTGTTTCTGAAAATCGCGATGTTGATCACAAAATCGTGTTTCAGAGAATCGCGATGTTGATCACAAAATCGTGTTTCAGAGAATCGCGATGTTGATCACAAAATCGTGTTTCTGAAAATCGCGATTTTGACTCAGAGAATCGTGATTCACCAAATCGTGTTTTTGACTGAAAATCGTGTTTTCTCAGAATCGTGTTTTTCTCAAAATCGTATTTTTGGCTGAAAATCGTGATTGGTGAGAATAGCGATTTTGAGCAGAGAATCGTGTTTTTTGAAAATCGTGTTTTTCAAAATCATGTTTTTGCTGAAAATCGTGATTGGTGAGAATCGCGATTTTGAGCAGAGAATCGTGTTTTTTTGAGAATCGTGATTTTGAGCAGAGAATCGTGTTTTTTTTGAGAAAAACACAGAATCGCGATTTTTTTCAACCAACTTTTAGGCGGGAAAACTGAAAATCGTGATTTTTCAAAAAATTTTGAATTTTCACAGAATCGCGATTTTCATCACAGAATCGCATTTTTTGGCGGGAAATTCAAATTTCTGAGCGCCGGCTATGGCGAGCTCCGTATGAGCAGAAAATCATAAAAAAAATGCAGCGCTTGCTCTCCCTTGCACCTCCTAACTCCTTCCCACACAATAATGCATGAAAAATGGTATGAAAATGGTGAAAATGCACTAAAAACAAGAAATTTCTATGAAGAAGAAGATGGAAGAAGGTGGAGATGATGATGATGATGAAGATGAAGAGGAAAAAACAGAAAATGAACTGAAATGATAGTTTTTTTACCTTCCAACGTCGCAAATCTACGATCTTACCATCACAACGCTCGTCCTCGAAGCTCTCTCCCCGGCAACGGCGCCAAAATTTGGTGTAGCTCAAGCGTAAGCACCACCTCCTTTACTTGTCAATCCGCGGAGACGTGAGGACCGGTATGAAGACCACGAGCTAGTGAAGGCACAAGTGCGGGAGTGAAAGCATACAAACATGCATACATATACACACACACGCGCACAAAGTAAGATCAAAGAGAGGAACAATGGAAAGCTTAGATTGCAAAAGAGTTCTCTTACAAAAGTTCTATTCTCTAACAAGCTAACCTCAAAAATGAGCTCTCTAGCTCTTTTTATAGTTTTTTTACTAGTTTTGGCCCTGTCCAGACCTAGTGTCCGGCCTAGTTAAAAATTAGGTTCCAGGGCTTATTTGAGGGCTCAAACGAAGTCTAAAAATTATGAAAATTGGTACGATGGTACTTCCAATACTCCTCAAGCTCGAGGACTCCTCGGCTTGAACAAAATGGAGTTACTAAAAATAGATAATGGTATTTACAATGGTTTCTAGTGATGAAAATCACTATTTTTGTAGGGGATTCTTCTGAAAATTTGACATACACTTCTTGGAGCTCCCTACTTGCTCCCTTTCCTCATGTGTCCACCTTTTGATGTGCTTCCATGCTTTGTCCTTGACTTTGAGCTTCAACACCATCGCTACCACCGCTTTGTGGAAACGTTGGGGTAAGTCAGCCCTCAGACCCACCAGGATGAAACTACAAATGGCTGATGGACACATAGAAAAACCATTAGGCTTACTAGAAGGCATATCTCTCACCACTTGTGGTGTAGAATTTGAGCATACTTTCGCCATTTGTGACTTCGCAAAAAATCGTGCGTATGAGATGATATTGGGACGACCATTCATGCGTCAGTTGCAAATTGTACAAGATTGGGGAACTAATTCTTTGTACTTGCAACATTTAGGAGTGACTACTAAAGTCAATCTTAAAGACTATTCACACAGAGATGTACCCCCAATACAATGGAATACTATCCATAAGACACCAGTAGAGACGGAATCTGTGCACTCATTAGAATCAGATCCTTCTTGGTTGCATGAGGATACTCATTTATGGATGTGTAAAGTAGCCAAACAAGAGGAAGAACGATTAGAAGCAAGGACCTTAGGTGCAGAACAACATCCACGAACCCTTCAAGATCCAGCATATGCACCTGTAGTATTCCCAGACGAAGAATTTGAACCCCATGGTTGGGCAGAAATACTAGCAACCATGGATGTAGCCATCAATGAAGAACAATGGACACCCCACTGTGATGAGGATGGCTATGACATTTCAGTTTTTACGATAGAGCCAATCATGTGCGATGCAATTTTAGAAGAGTGTGAACCGAACACTGATGCATTTGAGGATGCAAGCGATTTTGATTTAGAATCAATTATCATGGACCCACCCTTTGCATCAGAGGAAGAATATTTCTACGAAGTAGAGACTCACACTCAGAGACACGAGGACATTACGAACGAGGTGAGGTTAGCCACAGAAGTGACTACTAAAAGTGAAGGTAAGAAAAGAAAGAAGAAAGCAACCATGTCAGAAAAAGAAGAATCTTTATTTGAAGTACCCGAGAATTTCAAGAAATATGAAATTGAAGATAGAAGGATCATGGTACGAATGCCTAATAGAAAGGTAAATGATGGACAAGTATATGATAACCGAGAGAAAACCAAGAAAATAATAGTTGCCATAGAAGGAGAAGAAGAAAAATGTACATACATAGGGCATGATTTGACGACTGAAGAAGAAGAAGAGTTAGTTGCCCTATTGCGCGAATATAGAGATGTTTTTGCTTGGAGCTACAAAGATTTGAAAGGAGTAGATCCAGATATATGTTCTCATAGAATCCCTATGACTCCAGATGCAAAACCGACAAAACAGAAACCTTACACGTACAATGATAACTACGCTGCGAAGATTAAAGAGGAGATAGATCGCTTGATAGAAGTAGGATTCATTTACGAAATTGAGCACACCGAATGGGTATCTCCCATTGTGGTTGTGCCCAAGAAGAATGGAAAATTGCGTGTGTGTATTAACCTTAAAAAAGTTAATGCTGCCACGATTAGAGACAGTTATCCTCTTCCTATCACGGAACATCTATTGGAAAGAGTTGCGGGCAAGGAAGTTTACAGCTTTCTTGATGGATTCTCAGGCTATAATCAAGTAGCCATTGCTCCAGAAGATCAACACAAGACGGCATTTGCCACTGAATGGGGCATATTTGCATTTCGTGTAATGCCATTTGGCTTAACAAATGCACCCGCCACTTTCCAGCGACTCATGTGTCATGTTTTTAAGGAATTCTTACGCAAGAGCTTGGAAGTTTATGTCGATGACTTATGTGCTCATTCAAATGTAAGACAAACACATATCCCAGAGTTAAGGCAAATATTTGACAAATGTCGAGAATATCAGGTTTGTTTGAATCCAGAAAAATGTGTTTTCATGGTCAGACAAGGCAAAATTCTAGGACACATTGTGTCGAAAAATGGAATCTCCACGGACGAGGAAAAGGTGAAGGTAATTGCAGAATTACCTAGACCAACTAATGTGAAAGAGGTACAGACATTTATGGGCCATTGTGGATATTATAGGAGATTCATACACATGTATGCAATCATAGCCAAGCCTTTGTACTCTCTTTTAACCAATTTTGAGTGGACAGATGAATGTGAAAATTCATTCAATGAACTTAAACGACGCTTGTGCTCAGCACCTATATTGACAACCCCGGATTGGAGTAAGCCATTCCATGTACATGTGGATGCATCCAATTATGCCATAGGATGTGTGTTAGCACAACCCACGAATGAAGGTAATATAGATCTCCCCATAGCTTACGCGAGCAGACAATTGAACGCAGCAGAAAGAAATTACACCACTACGGAACGAGAGGGATTAGGGATGATCTACGCTGTAAAGAAGTTTAGGCACTACTTGTTGGCCAACAAATTCAAGTTCTTTACAGATCATCAAGCCCTATTGTACTTAGTCAACAAACCCTGTAACACAGGACGACTAATACGTTGGTTTCTATTACTCATGGAGTATGATTTTGAAGTGGTAGTCAGGAAAGGAAAGACGCATCTTAGAGCTGACCACCTTTCAAGATTAAACTCAGGAGAAGCTCCTCAAGGAGTAGCGGATGAATTACCAGATGCATACTTGTTTAACCTTGAGATAGCACCAGAATGGGCTAAGCCTATAGTCCCTATTCTGACATACGGACCCAAGAATCCTAGGATAAAGATCAAAGAAGGAGAGATTACCAAGTCTCAGAAATATCAAATAATGGCAGGAAGCATATATAAACAGGATAATCAAAAGATTCTTGCTTGTTGTGTAGATGAATCAGAACATGCGAATTGGTTGCAATTAGCACACATAGGTGCACTAAAGCAACATCATTCAAAACATCGAACATTACAGACTCTGCAGAGATCGGGAGTATATTGGCCTTCTATGGAAGCAGATGTCTACAAGTTGTGTAAGGAATGTCAGGTGTGTTGTGAAAGACCACCATTAGAGCATGCTACATTATATCACGTGTCTCTCACACCAGACTGGAGTGAACCTTTAGTGACATACTTGAGGACGAACACATTCCCTCAAGGCATGACCTTAGCTCGACAACACAGTCTAGAGCAGGAAGCTCAAGACTATTCACTTATTGGCGATAATTTATACAAAAGAGGACAAGATGGATATTTAAGACAATGTGTTCATGAGAGCGATTATCTGAGCATACTAGAGACTGCACACCAAGGTGTTGCAGGAGGTCATTTTGGACCCGATAGGATAATCAAAGCCATTCTCTTTGCAGGATTATGGTGGCCCACTCTTCACATGGATGCACATACCTATGTAAAGAGATGTGATGTGTGCCAAAGAACTCAGTTTCCTACTCGCAGAGATGAAATGCCATTGAAACCCATGATGGGCGGACGTGCATTTTCTAAGTGGGGTATAGACTTTGTAGGACCCATTAACCCCCCTGCAAAAGGTACGCATGCAGAATACATTATTGTTGCCACAGATTATCTAACCAAATGGGTAGAGGCAAAAGCCACAAAAAAGAATGATGCTCACACGACTGCAAAATTCTTATTTGAAAATGTCTTTACGAGATATGGATTGCCTATAGAGTTAGTGAGCGATCGAGGCACTCACTTTCTAAACCAAGTCATTGAACATTTGTTACAGGATTTTATGGTGATTCACAAGAAATCTGCACCATATCATCCTCAGGCCAATGGTCAGGCTGAGAGCACTAACAAGATACTTTGTAACGTACTGACGAAACTCGTGAACAACAAACGTTCAGATTGGGACAAGCAGTTACACCACGCTGTTTGGGCATATCGAGTGGCCTACAAGACCGTACTCAATGCAACTCCCTTTCAGATGGTTTTTGGTCAGAATGCTGTGCTTCCTTTGGACTTCTTGATACCGACCCTTAAGGTTGCACAAGAACATCAGTGGACCGGCCATGAATTATCAGCGAGAATAATGGACTTGGAACGATTAGGAGAAACCAGGCTGAAAGCAGCAGCAGGAATATACGCAGCGAAGAAGCGATAGAAAGCATATTTTGATGCACATGTGAAAGATAAAGGCTTAAAAGAAGGAGACTTAGTTCTAGTGTATACGCTGAAACAGCACGCACGGAAGTTAGAAAAGCGAGGTTATGGACCTATGATCATTAACAGACTTTCGACTAGTGGAGCAGTACAGTTAGCCACCTTAGAAGGAGATATAATGCCTAATTACATTAGTGGCTGTAGAGTCAGGTTATATCAAGAACCTCTTACTGAGGATATGCTTAGACGACTCACGTTGGCAAAGAAGCGTAAGGAGGAAGAAAACAGAATACGAGCCGAAGCTCAGGCAGAAGCCATAGAACGCATTAAGCGCATGAAGCTAAGAAGACAAGGACTAGGGAGAGAACATTATAACCATCTGGAAACATCACCCAGATATCCCATGGCCATGTGTCAAGTAAAGTCAGCCACTCATCCTAGCATAGTGGACAGGAGACCATTCATTACAGTTAGGCTAGAGCACGGCAACCCTTGCCAAGAACTCAGGGCTTTAATTGACTCAGGTGCTGCGACTAGTGCGATTAGATGGTCCCACTATAAGGATTCAGGAATAGAAATGCGGCCAATTGAGGCATACCTCATAGGGCTAGGAGGCATGGAAACCCCTTGCATGGGTGAGGTGGACCTTCCTATCCTCATTAAGGATGTGACCATGACAGCGAAGCTACTAGTGTGCCATGATGACGACCTGATAGAACCCCTAATCCTTGGCCAAGATTGGCTATACGATCACTCAGTGGACCTAAATCTTAGACAAGGCTCCTTACAGATTGGAACCTTAGAACAGAAGCGAGTGATACCGCTTGACTTCCCTAATGGCATTCCGATTGAGGTTTGTAACCCTAGACCCTATGAAACGCATGCGACGGAAGACCGGAAGATCGTGGGTCAGACTAGTCACGTTACGTCTACACCAACCCACTCGGGCTTGGCTATGGACAGTTGTCAATCAGAAGGACGACAGGAGATCTTCCCTGGGGCTTCCTGCAAACTAGAAGAGGCAGCTACCCATCCGCTAGGGCAGATGGACACAATCAGCGGTCAGGTGGGTTGCATCAGCGGCCAAATGAGCATGACACCCTGCGGTGCTCATCCTTCCAAACTTGTTGCTTTCCAACAAGCTATAGAGCTCAAAAAATGGACTTTGGATGAAAAAGTTATGCCAATTCAGGCTCCTGGGGGTCAAAACAGCCAAACAGGGTCTTTGGAGAAAATCGCGATTTTGTGAACTTTCAGAGAATCGCGATTTTGTGAACTCAGAAAATCGCGATGTTGAGCACAAAATCGTGTTTTTGAAAATCGCGATTTTGAGCAGAAAATCGTGATTTGAAAATCGCGATGTTGATCACAAAATCGTGTTTTTGAAAATCGCGATTTTGAGCAGAAAATCGTGATTTGAAAATCGCGATGTTGATCACAAAATCGTGTTTCTGAAAATCGCGATTTTGATCACAAAATCGTGATTTGAAAATCGCGATGTTGATCACAAAATCGTGTTTCTGAAAATCGCGATTTTGATCACAAAATCGTGATTTGAAAATCGCGATTTTGATCACAAAATCGTGTTTCTGAAAATCGCGATGTTGATCACAAAATCGTGTTTCAGAGAATCGCGATGTTGATCACAAAATCGTGTTTCAGAGAATCGCGATGTTGATCACAAAATCGTGTTTCTGAAAATCGCGATTTTGACTCAGAGAATCGTGATTCACCAAATCGTGTTTTTGACTGAAAATCGTGTTTTCTCAGAATCGTGTTTTTCTCAAAATCGTATTTTTGGCTGAAAATCGTGATTGGTGAGAATAGCGATTTTGAGCAGAGAATCGTGTTTTTTGAAAATCGTGTTTTTCAAAATCATGTTTTTGCTGAAAATCGTGATTGGTGAGAATCGCGATTTTGAGCAGAGAATCGTGTTTTTTTGAGAATCGTGATTTTGAGCAGAGAATCGTGTTTTTTTTGAGAAAAACACAGAATCGCGATTTTTTTCAACCAACTTTTAGGCGGGAAAACTGAAAATCGTGATTTTTCAAAAAATTTTGAATTTTCACAGAATCGCGATTTTCATCACAGAATCGCATTTTTTGGCGGGAAATTCAAATTTCTGAGCGCCGGCTATGGCGAGCTCCGTATGAGCAGAAAATCATAAAAAAAATGCAGCGCTTGCTCTCCCTTGCACCTCCTAACTCCTTCCCACACAATAATGCATGAAAAATGGTATGAAAATGGTGAAAATGCACTAAAAACAAGAAATTTCTATGAAGAAGAAGATGGAAGAAGGTGGAGATGATGATGATGATGAAGATGAAGAGGAAAAAAACAGAAAATGAACTGAAATGATAGTTTTTTTACCTTCCAACGTCGCAAATCTACGATCTTACCATCACAACGCTCGTCCTCGAAGCTCTCTCCCCGGCAACGGCGCCAAAATTTGGTGTAGCTCAAGCGTAAGCACCACCTCCTTTACTTGTCAATCCGCGGAGACGTGAGGACCGGTATGAAGACCACGAGCTAGTGAAGGCACAAGTGCGGGAGTGAAAGCATACAAACATGCATACATATACACACACACGCGCACAAAGTAAGATCAAAGAGAGGAACAATGGAAAGCTTAGATTGCAAAAGAGTTCTCTTACAAAAGTTCTATTCTCTAACAAGCTAACCTCAAAAATGAGCTCTCTAGCTCTTTTTATAGTTTTTTTACTAGTTTTGGCCCTGTCCAGACCTAGTGTCCGGCCTAGTTAAAAATTAGGTTCCAGGGCTTATTTGAGGGCTCAAACGAAGTCTAAAAATTATGAAAATTGGTACGATGGTACTTCCAATACTCCTCAAGCTCGAGGACTCCTCGGCTTGAACAAAATGGAGTTACTAAAAATAGATAATGGTATTTACAATGGTTTCTAGTGATGAAAATCACTATTTTTGTAGGGGATTCTTCTGAAAATTTGACATACACTTCTTGGAGCTCCCTACTTGCTCCCTTTCCTCATGTGTCCACCTTTTGATGTGCTTCCATGCTTTGTCCTTGACTTTGAGCTTCAACACCATCGCTACCACCGCTTTGTGGAAACGTTGGGGTAAGTCAGCCCTCAGACCCACCAGGATGAAACTACAAATGGCTGATGGACACATAGAAAAACCATTAGGCTTACTAGAAGGCATATCTCTCACCACTTGTGGTGTAGAATTTGAGCATACTTTCGCCATTTGTGACTTCGCAAAAAATCGTGCGTATGAGATGATATTGGGACGACCATTCATGCGTCAGTTGCAAATTGTACAAGATTGGGGAACTAATTCTTTGTACTTGCAACATTTAGGAGTGACTACTAAAGTCAATCTTAAAGACTATTCACACAGAGATGTACCCCCAATACAATGGAATACTATCCATAAGACACCAGTAGAGACGGAATCTGTGCACTCATTAGAATCAGATCCTTCTTGGTTGCATGAGGATACTCATTTATGGATGTGTAAAGTAGCCAAACAAGAGGAAGAACGATTAGAAGCAAGGACCTTAGGTGCAGAACAACATCCACGAACCCTTCAAGATCCAGCATATGCACCTGTAGTATTCCCAGACGAAGAATTTGAACCCCATGGTTGGGCAGAAATACTAGCAACCATGGATGTAGCCATCAATGAAGAACAATGGACACCCCACTGTGATGAGGATGGCTATGACATTTCAGTTTTTACGATAGAGCCAATCATGTGCGATGCAATTTTAGAAGAGTGTGAACCGAACACTGATGCATTTGAGGATGCAAGCGATTTTGATTTAGAATCAATTATCATGGACCCACCCTTTGCATCAGAGGAAGAATATTTCTACGAAGTAGAGACTCACACTCAGAGACACGAGGACATTACGAACGAGGTGAGGTTAGCCACAGAAGTGACTACTAAAAGTGAAGGTAAGAAAAGAAAGAAGAAAGCAACCATGTCAGAAAAAGAAGAATCTTTATTTGAAGTACCCGAGAATTTCAAGAAATATGAAATTGAAGATAGAAGGATCATGGTACGAATGCCTAATAGAAAGGTAAATGATGGACAAGTATATGATAACCGAGAGAAAACCAAGAAAATAATAGTTGCCATAGAAGGAGAAGAAGAAAAATGTACATACATAGGGCATGATTTGACGACTGAAGAAGAAGAAGAGTTAGTTGCCCTATTGCGCGAATATAGAGATGTTTTTGCTTGGAGCTACAAAGATTTGAAAGGAGTAGATCCAGATATATGTTCTCATAGAATCCCTATGACTCCAGATGCAAAACCGACAAAACAGAAACCTTACACGTACAATGATAACTACGCTGCGAAGATTAAAGAGGAGATAGATCGCTTGATAGAAGTAGGATTCATTTACGAAATTGAGCACACCGAATGGGTATCTCCCATTGTGGTTGTGCCCAAGAAGAATGGAAAATTGCGTGTGTGTATTAACCTTAAAAAAGTTAATGCTGCCACGATTAGAGACAGTTATCCTCTTCCTATCACGGAACATCTATTGGAAAGAGTTGCGGGCAAGGAAGTTTACAGCTTTCTTGATGGATTCTCAGGCTATAATCAAGTAGCCATTGCTCCAGAAGATCAACACAAGACGGCATTTGCCACTGAATGGGGCATATTTGCATTTCGTGTAATGCCATTTGGCTTAACAAATGCACCCGCCACTTTCCAGCGACTCATGTGTCATGTTTTTAAGGAATTCTTACGCAAGAGCTTGGAAGTTTATGTCGATGACTTATGTGCTCATTCAAATGTAAGACAAACACATATCCCAGAGTTAAGGCAAATATTTGACAAATGTCGAGAATATCAGGTTTGTTTGAATCCAGAAAAATGTGTTTTCATGGTCAGACAAGGCAAAATTCTAGGACACATTGTGTCGAAAAATGGAATCTCCACGGACGAGGAAAAGGTGAAGGTAATTGCAGAATTACCTAGACCAACTAATGTGAAAGAGGTACAGACATTTATGGGCCATTGTGGATATTATAGGAGATTCATACACATGTATGCAATCATAGCCAAGCCTTTGTACTCTCTTTTAACCAATTTTGAGTGGACAGATGAATGTGAAAATTCATTCAATGAACTTAAACGACGCTTGTGCTCAGCACCTATATTGACAACCCCGGATTGGAGTAAGCCATTCCATGTACATGTGGATGCATCCAATTATGCCATAGGATGTGTGTTAGCACAACCCACGAATGAAGGTAATATAGATCTCCCCATAGCTTACGCGAGCAGACAATTGAACGCAGCAGAAAGAAATTACACCACTACGGAACGAGAGGGATTAGGGATGATCTACGCTGTAAAGAAGTTTAGGCACTACTTGTTGGCCAACAAATTCAAGTTCTTTACAGATCATCAAGCCCTATTGTACTTAGTCAACAAACCCTGTAACACAGGACGACTAATACGTTGGTTTCTATTACTCATGGAGTATGATTTTGAAGTGGTAGTCAGGAAAGGAAAGACGCATCTTAGAGCTGACCACCTTTCAAGATTAAACTCAGGAGAAGCTCCTCAAGGAGTAGCGGATGAATTACCAGATGCATACTTGTTTAACCTTGAGATAGCACCAGAATGGGCTAAGCCTATAGTCCCTATTCTGACATACGGACCCAAGAATCCTAGGATAAAGATCAAAGAAGGAGAGATTACCAAGTCTCAGAAATATCAAATAATGGCAGGAAGCATATATAAACAGGATAATCAAAAGATTCTTGCTTGTTGTGTAGATGAATCAGAACATGCGAATTGGTTGCAATTAGCACACATAGGTGCACTAAAGCAACATCATTCAAAACATCGAACATTACAGACTCTGCAGAGATCGGGAGTATATTGGCCTTCTATGGAAGCAGATGTCTACAAGTTGTGTAAGGAATGTCAGGTGTGTTGTGAAAGACCACCATTAGAGCATGCTACATTATATCACGTGTCTCTCACACCAGACTGGAGTGAACCTTTAGTGACATACTTGAGGACGAACACATTCCCTCAAGGCATGACCTTAGCTCGACAACACAGTCTAGAGCAGGAAGCTCAAGACTATTCACTTATTGGCGATAATTTATACAAAAGAGGACAAGATGGATATTTAAGACAATGTGTTCATGAGAGCGATTATCTGAGCATACTAGAGACTGCACACCAAGGTGTTGCAGGAGGTCATTTTGGACCCGATAGGATAATCAAAGCCATTCTCTTTGCAGGATTATGGTGGCCCACTCTTCACATGGATGCACATACCTATGTAAAGAGATGTGATGTGTGCCAAAGAACTCAGTTTCCTACTCGCAGAGATGAAATGCCATTGAAACCCATGATGGGCGGACGTGCATTTTCTAAGTTGGGGTATAGACTTTGTAGGACCCATTAACCCCCCTGCAAAAGGTACGCATGCAGAATACATTATTGTTGCCACAGATTATCTAACCAAATGGGTAGAGGCAAAAGCCACAAAAAAGAATGATGCTCACACGACTGCAAAATTCTTATTTGAAAATGTCTTTACGAGATATGGATTGCCTATAGAGTTAGTGAGCGATCGAGGCACTCACTTTCTAAACCAAGTCATTGAACATTTGTTACAGGATTTTATGGTGATTCACAAGAAATCTGCACCATATCATCCTCAGGCCAATGGTCAGGCTGAGAGCACTAACAAGATACTTTGTAACGTACTGACGAAACTCGTGAACAACAAACGTTCAGATTGGGACAAGCAGTTACACCACGCTGTTTGGGCATATCGAGTGGCCTACAAGACCGTACTCAATGCAACTCCCTTTCAGATGGTTTTTGGTCAGAATGCTGTGCTTCCTTTGGACTTCTTGATACCGACCCTTAAGGTTGCACAAGAACATCAGTGGACCGGCCATGAATTATCAGCGAGAATAATGGACTTGGAACGATTAGGAGAAACCAGGCTGAAAGCAGCAGCAGGAATATACGCAGCGAAGAAGCGATAGAAAGCATATTTTGATGCACATGTGAAAGATAAAGGCTTAAAAGAAGGAGACTTAGTTCTAGTGTATACGCTGAAACAGCACGCACGGAAGTTAGAAAAGCGAGGTTATGGACCTATGATCATTAACAGACTTTCGACTAGTGGAGCAGTACAGTTAGCCACCTTAGAAGGAGATATAATGCCTAATTACATTAGTGGCTGTAGAGTCAGGTTATATCAAGAACCTCTTACTGAGGATATGCTTAGACGACTCACGTTGGCAAAGAAGCGTAAGGAGGAAGAAAACAGAATACGAGCCGAAGCTCAGGCAGAAGCCATAGAACGCATTAAGCGCATGAAGCTAAGAAGACAAGGACTAGGGAGAGAACATTATAACCATCTGGAAACATCACCCAGATATCCCATGGCCATGTGTCAAGTAAAGTCAGCCACTCATCCTAGCATAGTGGACAGGAGACCATTCATTACAGTTAGGCTAGAGCACGGCAACCCTTGCCAAGAACTCAGGGCTTTAATTGACTCAGGTGCTGCGACTAGTGCGATTAGATGGTCCCACTATAAGGATTCAGGAATAGAAATGCGGCCAATTGAGGCATACCTCATAGGGCTAGGAGGCATGGAAACCCCTTGCATGGGTGAGGTGGACCTTCCTATCCTCATTAAGGATGTGACCATGACAGCGAAGCTACTAGTGTGCCATGATGACGACCTGATAGAACCCCTAATCCTTGGCCAAGATTGGCTATACGATCACTCAGTGGACCTAAATCTTAGACAAGGCTCCTTACAGATTGGAACCTTAGAACAGAAGCGAGTGATACCGCTTGACTTCCCTAATGGCATTCCGATTGAGGTTTGTAACCCTAGACCCTATGAAACGCATGCGACGGAAGACCGGAAGATCGTGGGTCAGACTAGTCACGTTACGTCTACACCAACCCACTCGGGCTTGGCTATGGACAGTTGTCAATCAGAAGGACGACAGGAGATCTTCCCTGGGGCTTCCTGCAAACTAGAAGAGGCAGCTACCCATCCGCTAGGGCAGATGGACACAATCAGCGGTCAGGTGGGTTGCATCAGCGGCCAAATGAGCATGACACCCTGCGGTGCTCATCCTTCCAAACTTGTTGCGGACTGGCCTAGATTAAAGTTAAAGAACGCATCACTTCATAATGGGCAGGTCACGCAAGTGTTGGATCTCCCTTCTTTTCCAAAGCAGAGTGTCCATCCGACCTCTCAACCTCAACAACAACAGAGTCAACCACGACGAAGGAACCCAGACCGACGGCAGTATCAGAAGACACAACAAGGAAAGCAGTTTGGGCCACCCAAAGGAAGCGGCTCCAGACAAATATGGGTGCCAAAAGGACAAAAAGCACCGAAGAACTCCAACCAAGCAGAGATCGACAAGAAGAAGGCAGAACAGAAACAGAATCAGTATCCACCATCCCCTCGACCTCCTTCTACAGGTCCGAGCATTCGACAAATTTGGATCGCCAAGAAATACCTTACCCATAGACCCACACCCATGCAGATTTGGGTACCCAAACCATGTATCATAGCTCAACCCTTAAGCCATGTAATATATACCCCTCACAAATCTTTCCATCCCTCAATACCACCACACCCGATACTACCTTTTGCCCCTCAGCAGAAACCCACCACCCACTCAAAGACTCTTAGGAAATGGATACCGAAGCGTGTCCAACCGTCTCCCCCTAACCCCATGTCTGACAAAACTACCCCCCCGACTAACATACAACCTTGTAATAAATCACTAACCTTTAAACCTTGTATAAATTCACCCACCATCATCACACATCACTCATAATCTCGTCTCATCAAGAAATGTATGCATGATCTGAAACGTGTAGGTGTCTAGAGACCTGCACTAGTGCTGCAAGAGGCATTGCATCCATCACATCACAGCACTTGGCTACACGGGTTACGCATCAGTTATGGAAAGGGATTGCGGTCTCACTTAAATGGGATCATAATTAATTTCCATGCTAATGTGTTAATCTTTTGTAGCAGATCTTTCTCACTAGCGCACCAGTCATCATGCAAACTGACGCAGGACCATCAGGAGCAGGCCCCAGTGTAGCTGCGGTGCCCCTCAATGTGTTACTAGCAGAATCCCACCCGACTGCTCCACCGCCAGAATTCCAAGGATTTCCAGGGCCCATGCCGATCGACAACCCACCTATGGGCTACACAGAAAAGATACACCGTAACTCTCACTGGTTTCAGGGACTTGCAGGACCCTTAGCGGACGCAGATTTTATATTTGAATCCAATTTGACGTTTGATGACCGCACGTGGGGAAAATACCAATTCTTCTCCAGAGAGTTCGAAGCCCTACAGAACACCCAGGACTTAACTCACGTTTGGGCGAGAGCCGGCTTCACGGAGTATTTCAGTGATCCTCTGCCCAAACCTGACTTTTACAGGTGTTATTATTTAATCACTACTTTGCTGGCCTCAGAGAATAAGGATATCCCCGGAACTTTTATTTTGCCTTCTTTAGTGGATGATCCCCCCTACAAAAGGTTTTACCTCTCAAAGGACTTAATCAGAGCTGCCATCAAAATTCATGGCACCCACACGCCCACAGATCGAGAAAGATTAATTCCAGACCCTATGAAACGTGGGGATGTCACTAAGTGGGAGGAGATCTCAGCAATTACACCTGAGCTGTCAAAGCCGCTACGGATATGCATGCAACATTTTGCATTCCCCGCTCAGGACAGATTTACCATGCCCCATAAAAGAATATGGTTTGGATTGTATTTGGCATGTACGGGACCTCAGACGGTTGATCTGGCAAGCTGGATCATTGATCAAATGTATTTGGCACAACACAGATGGGAACGCAAGAAAGTGCTTAATGGATGTTGTGCGCTGACAAGAATTGTTTATATGTGCTTGGCCTATGATTTGCCAATTGAACGTGCATTAACAGGAGAAGAGCTGAAAGCATTCAAAGGAACGACGAAGAAAGCCAGGAAGCCCAGTAGAGCACGGGCAGGTAAGCGCATGAGAGGCACTTTTTCTTGCCTTCAAGTGCTAGAGTCACCATCACCACAACCCTCTCCAGAGCGATCTCCGACAGAAGCCGCTCCCACAGTGCAACCTATTCGCATAAGGTTGTCTAGACCAGTGGTCACAGAGGGCACTACTAGTATCGCTGCACCTCAGGCAGCTGCAACCACAGAACCCACCACCACGACAGCAGAAGCTCCCACCACTATTGGTGCGGAAGCCTTTTCTTTCCCAATACCACACATGGAGGCAGAACCAATAAACACAACATTCGATTTTGAAATGCCTGATGCATTCTCAAATGAGTTCCAATTTTCAGAGGCACAAATGTTCTCCCAAGAATATGAACGCCCCAGTTACCCTACCACACCGCGGGATCTGCCACAGGGACAAGTTGTGTCTAGCTCTGATGATGAACGAACAGCCACAGATGACGAAGAAGGTGACGATGAAGCCAGCCAGGGCACGCATGATTCCCAAGAACAAGGACAGACAGACGGCCAAGGCCAACAAACCGATGCACACGGTGACACCAGCACGCACGAAGAGGAGACTTTCGAAGCAGCAGCTTACACGCTGGCAATTAAGAAATTATATCGTACCATGGAGAAAGTCTGGGCACGGAAGAAATTGACTGAAGAAGAGAGCCAAACCATAATCGAACAAGAACTCGTCTCCGGAGGGTTTGAAGAAGTCTACATCAGAGGGTTCAGAGAACTGGTCCAATCCATCGGCCCGGTCGAAGCACTGAGATATTTACAAAGGAAGCCACTCCCCCAATATGACCCTCGCAGAGTTCGCCTGTTATTGAAGCCCGGTGAATATATTCGAGTTCCGGTAGGTGCTCAATCATCCCACCAGGCGCAAGATGCACGCCTACGGCTGGAAAGATCCTTCACCGAAGAAGCCATCCTAGTCGACTCCCCACCACATACTACCGTTGTACATACTACCACTGTCCTTGAAATAACATCCACACCATCTACTCCTCTCTCACCTCATGTTTCACCAACCCATCCTGTATCCCCTACACACCCACCTGCTCCTCCAACAGCCACACCAGTCCACGGCAACATAACCCAAACCTTTACCCCGCCCATTCATGCCACCATGCCCGTACCCACCCCACCTCATCTACATGTTAACCCCTTCACCCCTTCATCCTTCCCATCTTTTCCCCCACCTTTAAGACACCCTTTCACCTTTCTAACCCCACTAACCTTCTCACCAGTTTCACCTCCCCAACCCACCGTAACCCCTATTTCCCCTTTTCACCAAACTGCTCCAGCCATCCCCCCTATAAATTACTCTACATTTGTAAATCCCGTCTTCACACCTACACAACCACCCACATACACACCGCTTTTCACAGTCACCGCACTTGACACGTCCAATGACATGGACACCTCACCACCCACCGCACCAGCACCCACTCCACTCACAGCACCATCATATTTAGGTACGTCACAATTTTCCACGATCACCACTGCATCCACCTTCCCAACCCCATTCCCCATTCCGGCTGCATCTACTTCCACTGCATCCTCACTTAGCACTCCTTTACTATTATCGCCAACCATATACACTGCACTTCAACAAATGTTCACATGCATGTCACAAGTACGAGATGAGTTTGCATCTCTTGGCAACAATTATCAACAGCTGCAGAGGACGACCAATGAATTGCAGTCGCAGCTCAATTCATTATCAATCGAGAATGCCTCTTTAAATACGCGATACCAAGAACTAAGAGAGGCATATCATAAGCTAGAGCTAGAAAGTGAAGAGAAGACAAAAGAAGCCACTGCTGATCTGGACAACCTGCTTCGAGCCCAAACAATTAGGAACGCGACGCTGACCAGGAATATGGGCCTACTCAGGAGGCACCTAGCCGCAGCCAAGGAGGAGAACCAAAGACTCCAAGAGCAGAATAGAGAAAATTTGGAAGCGGCATTGGACCATCCTGAACAACCATTAAGTCCGAGCAGATTCAAGGCAATCCCATCTGAATCGATGCGGATGTTGCTAGATGACCATGTTGCTCTTACCATCACATCCTCCTTCTTTAGCTATGCTCCTCAAAAATGACACTGAATTTTATGTCATTATAGTAAAATGGTGAGTACCACATTGAGGAGCTCTACCCGGTAATTTTCAATCCGTGGACACATGAGGGTGATGTGAAGATTGTGAGTGAGTGATGTGAGTGAAGTGAAGAGGAGAAGCAAAAAAGATGCACACACACATATACATACAAGGAAGAAGCAAAGATTATGAGCAATGGAAGTTGTCTTCATCTCAAAATAGAATTACAAGGTTTCTCTTGCAAAATGACTAACAAAAACCAAAGAATCCAAACTCAAAAAATGAGCTCTCTAACTCTTCATAATTTTTTACTAGCTTTGGCTGATTTCAAACACAATGTTTGAAATAGGTAATAATTAAGTCCTAGAGCTAATTTTGGGGGCCTAAAGGGATCTAAAGATGATCAAAATGGATATGTCGACTCCATCTAAGCTTCTCAAGCTCAAGGACTCCTTGACTTGCACAAAATAGAGTGTATGTTTACAAAATTTGGTTTCATGTTTTTTTGTATATATGAGAATATCCATAAAAAGCATTGCTTTAGGTTTGAATTGTATGAACTATTACTATTTATCCTCACACACACCTCACATGCCTTGCTTCCATGCTTCCACATCTTCTATGTCTACTTCCTCTAGGTTTGCCTTGGCCTTGGGCACCAACACTAGTTGTGTAGACAATCAAAACTCTACATCAGGGTACATTTTTCACTTTGTTGGAGGTTTTATCTCTTGGATATCTCATCCTCAAGAATGTAGAGTTGTTTCCACTACACACGCAGAGTATGTTGCAACTAGTGAGGCATGTAAGGAAGCATTGTGGCTTTCTTTTCTTGCTTTTCTTGCTTGTGATTGTTGGAACATCAAGCTTTCATTATGCTTTCTCTACACATCCCTGAAAAATTGACATGACACAAGTTGTGTGTTAAGGCAATTGCTACTTCTATAGTTGTTATAAATTATGGATTTTATGCATTATAGCAAGACAACCCTATTTATGACACTCCCTTAAGAGGAAGTTTTCCAATTGTTACTGTGCTAGCTATTCTCAGTTTACTTCCATCCATTTTTAGAAGGTTTTTGTGAGCTAGTGAAGGTGCAAGTTATTTGTTTTGCATCAACTTGTTTTCTTCTATGTTCCAAAGTACCTATTGGGCCTACAAGGTCTACTTTAGATATCCAAAGAGCTAGGATTGGTCCTATGCTGGTTTGCTAGACCAACTTTACCACTGGACAACTCAACTTTCCAAGCCTCTCCAAGCTTCTCCAACTTCTTTCAATGGTATCAGAGCAACTTCAAGATGGGAGAAGGCTATCCATCAATGATTGAGAAGCTTAATAGATAGAATTATGTTGTTTGGAAAATCAAAATGGAGGCTTATTTGCAAGGAAGAAACCTATATGGGATTGTATCAGGTGATGAACCAATGCCTATTCCAAGATCCAAAGGAGGACCTACTCAAGAGGAAACAGATAGGATCACATGTTGGTGTGCAAGGGATGTTTAAGCAAGGTCATACATACTCAACTCTATCTCTGATTTTCTATTACCACAAATTAGAGGATGCAAGACATCTAAAGAGACTTGGGATGCCCTAGAGACTTTCTTTTCTGCTAGTACAAAAGCAAGGAAGAACCATCTTTGGAATGAGTTCAACCAAATGAAGAAGACTCCAAAACAAAACATCACTGGTTTTGTTACAAAGGTCAAGGAGGTTGCTGATCAATTGGCATCCATTGGAGACCTGATTGAAGAAGAATCCATCATGAGGCAAATTTTCAATGGTATTAGAGGTGACAAGCAATGGCAATCTTTCACCAGAGCTTATCATCTCATCGTGGGTGTGCAAACTTCAGATTTCAACATCTTTCTTAGACAACTCTTTAATCAAGTGGCTAACAATAGCATAAAGGAAGGTAGCTCCTATCATGGTAATTCAACTAGTGCTCTATATGCAAATAAGAAGAACAAGAAGCTGAAGGCAAGAAGAAGGAAGAAGATGAAGAGGAGACTTCCCAAGCCAACTTTGCATCCAAGAGCAAGTGGAAAGGGAAGAAGAAAGGACCAAAGCATGACAAGACCAAAGGCCAGAATGTTCAACCTTGTGTCATTTGTGATAAGACCAACCATAGCACTCAAAATTGTTGGTTCAATGAGAAGACCTAGAAAGGAAGTGGAAGAGGTAGATATGGCAGCAATAGAGGCAAAGGTGGACATAACAGCAACAATATAAATGCTATAACAGAAGGGACTACAACAATTATTTTCAAGATCAACAACATGAAGACTAATTGCCCTTGATGAATCTAAGCCACAAGGAAGGTAAAGAATATGATCAATTATTCTACATAGATTCAGGATGCTAAAATCATGTTGCAGGCAACATAGCTCTCCTATCTGATTTGGAAAGTCGAAAGAATAGACATGAAGTCCAAACAAGGGATGACACAAAGCATAGTGTGGTGAAGATTGCTAATGACAAATCTTCCAATGGCAGGAAAAATATTTTGAGCAAGGTACTCTATGTTCCCACTATAGAATCACAAGCAGAAGAACATGATATGACCATACACAAGGACAGGGAAATATTGACAAATGAGAATATGAGAGAGAAGAAAATTGATTTGATTCAAATGATTTGGGATCAATTTGAAAAAGAAAATTGAGATTCATTTTCTCATTAAACACATGGGCAAAATCTATAGGAAATACTTGGTGTATCCAATCCGCCCACATGTGGTCACATCACATTTAAGGTGCAAGCATATGTCAAAGAGAAGATCAACAATGATGCCGATGATGTATGTATGATAACACAAGATGATGTTAGATATCTCACATGCTAGGCCATAATCAAAGAAAATCTAGCATGGTGACAAATATCATTGAGGAAAAAACTAGGTATGGCCTATGTGTACAGTACTATACCCACATATATACAATATAACCCCACATATGCACCATTTGCCCACATATGACACAACACCTCATCCTTGATCCGTTGTTTTAAGTAGAACCCCAAGAGACAGTAAGGGCAAATATTCAAGATATACATAGAGAAATGTCAAATCCTAGAGTTACCTACACAAGCTAAACAAGATTCCTTATTTTTTGATGGTCTTTTTAGCAGAAAACTATGCTATAGTCTTATGTCTACCTAAAAGAGCCACACATTCTAGACCAATGTGTGAGAATGTGCATAGACATAGAAGATAACCTAGGAGAGGAGCTGGAACTATCAAAACTCTATAAAGGTTTAGAATGCTCAACTAACATCAAATAAAAACCATCATCCTGATTTGAGGAACTAGCTAAGTTAGTTGCATAGAAGCTAGAAGGAAATTTTTAGAATAGGCAAAATCAGAAAGTGATCACAATCAAGTGTTGCTTTGCATGCAGTGGTGATCACATGGCAAATGCATGCCCTATGCAAACTTAGAATGTGTTAGCCTTAGGCTTGTACTATTACACAATATAAAGGAAGTATACTAACCATGTGGTACAAGATTGTCCTTATAAAAAGCAAGCAGCTAGGCAAAACTACAAGTAGCCATATAAATATCTACAACAATTTCAAGCTTAACCCTATTACAAGAACCAGCAAGCATAGCAGTAGTCATATCAAGCACAACCTAGACCACAACCAATGTTAGGTCAACAACCGCCACCCCCTTCCAATTCAATATCAATCAAGTATGTAGTAGTGGAAGAAAACCAAGTAGGGCTTTAGTAATAGTTGTTACACGTTTTTCTCAAGTAGCTTTGATGTGGAACTTTTCTCTATACATGGATACTTTTTACTTTAGTGCTGGATAGAAGTCTTTTCACCATGTTACCACATACATGATACACTCATATGTGTTGGTACTTTGTACTTAGGCATGGTATTCAACTCTTACTTCAGTTTTGTTCATCATCAATAGAGAGGACTATTCCAACCATCCCTCTTCTCCATGTGTCTTGTTGTGTCTATGCTCCTTGTGTGTGCTCCTTGTGTGTCTTTCCCACTTCTATACACAGCCAACAATACTATCAGAGTAGGTTTGGCCACTCAAGTTTTGGTTTTTTGCATCACGATGTGCATGCACTTTTAACACTACAAATCAACTATTGAGCATAAAACATTGATTTTTAGTAGCCAAAAAGCATTTTCACTAGTTGCATTGAGGTTTTACCCCATCTCAAATTTATTCATGTAGTCAAAATTTCAATCAAAGTGATGGATTGTGAGCTAAAATTTAAGCATTCATTTTAGCTTTCATTGAAGTAAAGATCTTGTCATATTCTTGTTCTTTCGTGTAATGGCAAACCGTAATGACTTGTTTGGCATGCTTCAAGCTGAAGATAATCTTGATGGGACCAACTATCCAATGTGGTCTTACATGATGAAACATGTTGTAGTTGCAAAACAACTATGGAACATGTGCTAGATGTAGATCAAAGACCCCAAGATTCTCCTACTTCATTGTCTATTGTCATAGATGGAGCTTCTTCTTCAAGTAGAGTGATTAATCCTTGTCAACCTACATAGGAGAAAATTAGATGGGATAGCAAAGATGCTCAATCTCATGCATTGATCAAGCTTTCTATCAAGCATCATATAGTTCCACACATTTCCATCATGTTCTACATCAAGACAGGAATGGGACACTCTTGCTTCTTTGTATGTTGTGCAATGAAGCATGTGTTTCATACTTGAGGAAGCAACTTGAGTATTTATATATAGTTGAAAATGAATATGGGGATGTGTATGTGACATGCATCAAGGAATCGAAAGAGCAATTGGCAAACTTGATGATATTATTCCGGATGCATCATTTGGATCTACATTGTTGAAAGGATTACCAGAATCTTTTCAAATATTTGCAACTACACTCCATTTGTTTGCAAAAGGGAATTTAAATATTTATGCATTTGATGAGGTTGTGTCTCTTCTTTTGCAAAAAGAGAAATTTAGAGTGAATAGGAGTGGTTTGATTCAGGGAACACAAGCACTTGCTATCTCACAAAAAGGGAAAAGATATTATGGTTCATCTTTAGGTTCATCAAAACCAAATCCTCAAGCTTTCTCTTCCACTTATTCCTCTAATGATGTTTATTTGAAAATGAAAAAGAGATGCAAATATTTTTGGAAGGTTGTTCATACTATTGATGAGTGTAGAAATCTTGCTAAGTGCAATGAAAAGAAGAAGGAATCCAATATGTCTATTACTAGAAATTCTTCAAATGAAAAGAATGAGGAAGCCAACACGGCTCAAGATTTTTGGGAATGTTTTGTCACATGTCATTATAACGCATCATTTCATTCTAAATGTATGGTTGTGAGTGAGTCTAATTTCGATTCGTTCTTTGATAGTGGTGCTTCAAATCACATAAATTTGTGGAAAAGATTTTTTTCATCTTTGAGAGATGCATCCAAAGGAGGGCATGTGGTGTCTACAAACAATGTCCCTTATCCTATCATTGGAGTAGGAGATTCAGCTTATGATTGCAAATGCAGGTGTGTTCTCTTGGAAAATGCATTTTATGTGCCCAGCATCAAGAAGAACTTAATTTTAGTTCCTTTGATTTCCAAATCTAGAATTCATGTACAATTTGTTCATGATAAGTGTATGGTTCATGATTTTAGCAATGGTCATATTATTGTGATGCTTGGTACATTATGCAGTGGTTTTTACTGCTTGGATACATGCAAGAGGGTTCCATCAAATGCCTTGGTTGCTCATACATCCTCCATGGCTGAAATGGAGCTTTGGCATGCTCCTTTTGGTGATTTCAACTTCTATAATTTTCTTTACTTGCAAAAAAAGGACATGGTTATTGGTTTCCCAACACTTGAGTCCATTGAAAAGCATGCATGTGAAGGTTGCATTCTTGGAAAAATGCATCGTGCTTCTTTTTTGAAAGATAGTCATGCACACACTAGAAGAAAATTGCAACTTGTTCATATTAATGTATGTGGTTCTATCAAGACTCCATCTTTTGGGAAACATGTATATTTTTTACCTTCGTTGATGATGCTACACATGATACATGTGAGTATCCTATGAAAGCAAAAAATGAGGTATTTTCTTGCTTCAAAGCATTTTTACTATGGCTAAAAATGTTTTAGGAAACAAGCTTTTGATTCTATGCATAAATTGTGGTGGTGAATACATGTCACATGAGTTTAATGCTTTCTTTTTGAAAGAGTAATTTCACACCATTGTAGATTGTCATATACACCTCAGCAAAATGGCATTGTAGAGTGTAAAAATATAACACTTCTTGAAATGGCATGCTCTATGATTAAAGGAAAGAAACTTCCTGACAAGTTTTGGATGGAAGTGTTCATGTGTGAAAATTATGTGTTGAATCGCAACCCTATAAAAGCATTGAAAGTCATCACTTCTTATAAGGCTCAAAATGGACATAAACATATGGTTAGTCATATGCATCTGTTTGGTTGTTTAGCGTATGCTCTTATGCCATCACAAGAATTTCACAAACTTGATGATAAGGAGAAGAAATTATATTGTTGGTTATGGTGTTCAAATTAAGAGATATTGTCTGTACCATCCATTGATGGCCACAATTATTGTGAGTTGAGATGTAGTATTTTCTGAAATTTTAGTTTTCCGTCCACTATGGGGGTAGATCTTACAAAGTTTAGATGGCATTATAGAGAAGGTTTATCACCCTCTCATCACCCTCATGTGTTGGTAAATTTGGCAAGCCTTAATGCTTGACCAAAACTCAAAGGTTTATTTCATAACTTGGGTGTGACCATCAATAAGTCACATGTGAACACCTTCTGTAAACTCCATGAGGCTAACTGTTGGAAGATGCATTTTTAGAAACCTTTTTGAAGGAAAATAATTGTAAAATGATAGAAATTTGTAAAAATATTTATGCAATTGTTGTAAAAATAAGAAAGAGTCTTCCTTATGTAGAATAGAATCTTATGTATTTTTTTTAGAATTTTTGGAAACTCCTAGATAGCATATTTTTAGAATAATAGAGGAAAGGACCAAAATTCAAGTGTGAAAAGGGACACTTGAAAATGTATATAAGCTGATTTCCTCTATTATGAGGGGGTTGGTTAACCATTTGTTGACATGCTATCTAAGTGAATAGAGAAGGAGTTTTCTGCTGAAAATCGTGTTTTCTCCTCTTTTGTGTGGTTTCTTAGATTTGTGAGTCTTATTCATGTGTATCCATGGAGATTTGTGAGCTTCTACTATGTAAATCTGTTGAATGTGTATGAAGAGAGCTGAATACTATTGTGTTGAGTGATGAGTTGATGAAGAATGGGGCTGGAGCTGAAAATCGTCTGTTTGCATAGAATCGCGATTGTCTCGTCTGTATGATCCAGGTGATATTTTTTTATTTTGACTGCATAATTGTGTTCTGCTGATAAAATAGCATGCAATAGACACCAAGATTGTAGAAAATGGTGGAGATTTGCTCAAGATAATCCAAACCCTAGAAAATTCCTCTTCATCTTCACTATTCTCATAAATCCAGCCATTATTCTCTTATTTCTTGGATTTTATCATCTTGAAGGGGTTGTGGTCTCAAGAATACTTCCAAGATTGACAAAATAAAGATGTCTTGTTGATTCTTTATGCTAAATGATTGGAGAGGACAACTCCAAAGATCAATAACAAACATTTTTTGGCGCCGGTGCCAGGGAGTAATTCAAAAGCTTCATTGAAGTTGGACCTTGCTGGATCTTCTATTGATGATGGTAACAAACACAAGGAAAAGGTAACACTCTTTAATCAAGAAATGTGAACATGAAAAGGTAGATGTCTTTTGTTTTTCTTTTGGGAAAAGAAAGCAATAGATCATCTTTTAGATGGAAGTCCTGAAATTTTTGTAAATTGATAGTTGCTCATTACATTGTTGAAGTAAAAGTGCAGGTGTGTGGAATATTTGAGCCAAGAAAGCTGAAGATGAGGTAACATGAGTCTATTCTTGCATTTTTAGAGTTCTTTTTGACCAAGTACTATGCACCATTGTTGATCTTGGGAAGATAACATGGTTGCACTAAGGAAAAGTCAGTTAAAGTAGCTAGATGCAAGTAGGAAAGATTCATGAGTCTATTCTTGCATTTTTAGAGTTCTTTTTGACCAAGTACTAGGCACCATTGGGGATCTTGGGAAGATAACATGGTTGCACTAAGGAAAAGTCAGTTAAAGTAGCTAGATGCAAGTAGAAAGGATTCATTTGTTAACCAAATCTGAGCATAAATCTTGAGTTGATCTGCATTTTGAAAAGAAAGATGTGATTGAGTTTATCTTTGCAAAAATTGCTTGCATTCCATAGCACATTTTCTTTGGAAAATTTTTCTCATGAACTTTTGTGATAGCTAAGCCATAAGAAGTCATAACCAATCAAGGAACATAGGATCAGTAGATCACCAAACAAGAAACCCTAAGTAAAGTGTTCACCTTTATTTTAGGGCAAAATACTAAAAAAAATCATAAAATTCATAAAAAACAATCAAACAAATTTCTTTTCTTCTTAGGAAGTTGGACTGGAGCTTTGTGGATAAGAGTAATAGAGACCAAGTAAGAGAAAAGCAAAAAAAAAAAATTCAAAAATTAGCAAATTTGAAAAACACGATTTTCTGTACAACATCGCGATTTTCTGATTAATGATTGTGACTGTGAGGTAGAATTGGAGTTGGTAAAGGGTACTGAAGGAGGACAAGAGAGAAGAACACTCAAATTTACAGAAGATCAGAAGTGTAGAAAAAACACGATTCTCTACACAAAATCGCGATTTTCTGTAAGGTTGTGATTTTGATGCAAAAGTACAGGAGTTTGGTGAATTGCAATGAGTAGAGGGTATTGAAAGAGAACAAGAAGAAAGAATACTCAAATTTGCACAAGATATATTTGGGTACTTTGAGAAAAGAAAATTGCAAAAGATGCCATCAAGATTGGGTAGGTAAATATTGGACAAGTGGAAGAGTGAAGAATTGTGGAAACCACACAAAATCACGATTTTCTGGATATTATAAAAACCTGGAATTGAAAGAAAAATTCATTTGAGTGAGAGTGAGGGAGAGAGAGAGTGAGCAAAATCGAGCAAAATCGCGACTTTCTGCAACCAATTACCTTTGGAGAAACTTTCAACCAAGCAAGCAAGGTAAAAAGTCATAGCATCATTTTTGAGTGCATATTTTTGCTTTAGAGTGATCAAATAGCACCAAAAAATAGGAAATAGCCAAAATCACGGAATCACGACTTTCTGATTTTTTGGGTTTTCAGTAGGAAAAAAGCTTTGATTGCATGTTAAAAATTCAATAAGGCGATTCTATTAGAAGAAAGAGAAATCTGAAAATCAAAACTTCAAATTCAAAAAATTATTCAAAATCGCGATTCTGAGGTCAACACAAAATCGCGATTTTGAGCACAAAGAACAACATCGCGATTCCCAGAACACGATTTTCATCAGAAAATCGTGTTATCTACAATTGTGAGCAATCACGATTGTCTGGGAACAGAATCGTGAAAAACACGATTTTGGACACAAAATCGTGAAAAACACGATTTTGGATACAAAATCGTGAAAAACACGATTTTAAGTACAAAATCGTGGAAAACACGATTTTTAGTCACAAAATCGTGAAAAACACTATACTAGGTAGAAAATCGTGGGAAACACGATTTTCAACAGAAATTGGTGAAAAATCACTAGTTTGAACACAAAATCGTGAAAAACACGATTTTGAGCACAGAATCGTGGAAAACACGATTTTGAGCACAGAATCGTGGAAAACACGATTTTGGACACAAAATCATGAAAAACACGATTTTGGATACAAAATCGTGAAAAACACGATTTTAAGTACAAAATCGTGGAAAACACGATTTTTAGTCACAAAATCGTGAAAAACACTATCTTAGGTAGAAAATCGTGAAAAACACGATTTTGAGCACATAATCGTGAAAAACACGATTTTGAGCACATAATCGTGAAAAACACGATTTTGGACACAAAATCGTGAAAAACACGATTTTAGATACAAAATCGTGGAAAACACGATTTTGAGCACAGAATCGTGGAAAACACGATTTTGAGCACAGAATCGTGAAAAACACGATTTTGGACACAAAATCGTGAAAAACACGATTTTGGATACAAAATCGTAAAAAACACGATTTTAAGTACAAAATTGTGGAAAACACGATTTTTAGTCACAAAATCATAAAAAACACTATCCTAGGTAGAAAATCGTGGGAAACACGATTTTCAACAGAAATTGGTGAAAAATCACTAGTTGGAACACAAAATCGTGAAAAACACGATTTTGAGTTCAAAATCGTGAAAATTAGCTGAATGATCCTTAGGTTTGGGAACAAACTAAATTCACTTAATAAGCAAGACCTAGCAAGGAAGAAGGTAGAGTCAGTAATAGGGGAAGGGCAAGAAAGAAATTTAGGGCAAGAAAACAACATGGAAAATTTAAATGAAACAAATGAGCCCATTGAAACTGGGGATTACAGAAATATCCTCAAGTACATGTATACAAATAGGTTCGGCACCTATGTATATCAAGATGGAATGCATAAGTTTCTCATTAGATTGAGAAACTTAGAAGCTCCCCTAAACATAACACCTGTAGCTCAATTCAAAGATGGTAGGTATGAGGATAGGCAAGGGTGTGTGTACATCTTCTCCCAAGACCCAGAAAATTCAAATGACTTAGGGCAATGTGCTGACAAAGGACCTTGGGAGCATAACATGGGACAACCAGATTTACCTAGACCACATGAAAACTATACTAATACTGAGTAACAACATGGGAGGAGGACACATGTTTCCCCAAATCCCTTTGACAAGGAACCAGAAGGATATAATGAATTTCCACTCAGAAGAAGACACCATTGGCAACCTCAGGGTAGAATGCTTAGACCATATCAAGTAGCCAAATGTATGAAAAATCAATATGAAGGGTATTCAGATCCCCATGCTCATGCTGCAGAGTTTAGGAAATTAATTAGAGCTGAGGAGGTGGAAGATTACAAAGTTCAATTTGAGGCATTTGGTTTAACCCTAACTGGACCAGCATTATCATGGTTCATCCCTTTGAGAAAAGAAATGTATCTAAATATTGAATCCTTCCTAGAAGCCTTTATTGGAGAATTCTCAAAGACCGGGATAAAACATAGCATAGCCACTCTGATACACAGTTTTAAACAACAAAAGGATGAAAATGTTAGGGAGGCAGCCAGGAGATTTAAACAATATATTGACAGATGCCCTAAAGAGGAAGTGCCTTCCATGGCTAGACAAGTATCCCTATTCATAGAAGGGTTGAGAAGTGCTCAATTAAGAACCCTAGTGTACTACAGAAGATGCCTTGACCTAGGAGCTTGTGTAAAAGAAGCAATAGATTTGGAGGATAATAGAGGCCAAGACTTGTTAGCATTTGATCAACCCAGATCATATGAAGATAAAATTCCTCCAGCAGAAGAGTTGGCTCAGGCCATTGCTAAAGCCGTAGAGGTAAGCACTAAAACCAATTTGATAAACTCCAGGATAAACACAAATAAAAAATGCTACAATTGTGGAGAAAGTCATTTGATACAACAGTGCCCATATCAAAAGCCTCCACATTTGCAAGACAGAAAGACACTTAAATATTGTACACTAGAGAGGAAATGAACCAACCATACCAGGGAAGAGTGCTTCTATAATAAACAACCCATAAAGGAGAGAGACTATGGGAGCCAAAGAGAATCAGTGTATAGTGAGCAACCAAGACCTGTGCTTGGGCAACAACCTCCTATACCAACAAATGTGGTGCCAATCAAATACACACCAATAGAGGAGGGAAACTCAAGAACAAAGCCACCATACAAGGAAGATTATCAATCGAATGAGGGATATCAAGAAGAATGGGAAGGTTATGAATCAAGAGAGCCAGAATTACAAGCTTTAGACTTTTGAAATGGAAGAATTGAGATGGACACTGCCACTTTCATGTATATAACCAATAATTACATGTCCAATCAAAAACCTCAATTCAAAGGAGGACCAAAGATAACTTGTTATAGGTGTGGGGGAGATCATTTCATTAGAGACTGTCCACAACCTCCTACATTAAGAATAGAAGGAGCATATTGCAAGGATTGTGGCAGGGAGCATTTGATAAAGGATTGCCCAAAAAATCCTCAAAAACAACAAAACACACCCAATAACATACCACTAAAAGCAGTCAGTATCATGGAACAAGAAGAAGTGAGTGACATTGATCTAGTGGATGTAAATGCTATAACAAGGTCACAAACAAAACAACAAAGAACAACTAAGGAACAAAATGAAGGTTCAATCTCAAAGGTAAAGAAATATAGACAAAAAGGGAAATGGGAGAGGAAGCAAAAAATGAAGTAAAAATATTGAAGAAGAAAATAGGGAACAAGCAAACAATCAGACTTAGAACATGAAAGAATGCAGAAGTGTAAACAAATCATTCGGGAAGTACAACTCAAGATGGGAGAAGAAGACAATTCTCAAAAAACAGTGGAGGAATCTGAGACAACAAAAACAAGAGGAAAGAGTATCAAGGAAGAAAACCCACAAGTAACACTCCAAGTGAATGTAGACAAAAGATGCACAATTCTGTATCACACCACATGGGAAGATTTAATGAAACAAAATCCTCACTTACAGAGCCAAGTGAAAAAATGGGAGACAACACCAGAGAATCTTCACCCACAACTACAGGAAATGGAGGAGTTGTGGTATATTCCCATTGATAAGATAGGAGGATATTATGAGGGAGAAGAGGGAAACTCAACTTTAAAAATACAATTTGGTAAAAACCAGGCCAAAGCTATTTTGGATAGTGGATCAGGAGTGGCCATCATGACTAAACAAACTTGGGAGAAATGGGGAAAAAATGAATTATTACCCACAAAAATGAGATTGCAACTTGCAGATGGACATATAGAGAAACCCCTAGGAATATGGGAAAAAGTGATTATGGACATATGCGGGTTAGAGATAGAACATACCTTTGCTATAGTTGAATTCCCACAATCTACTTCATATGAAATTATCCTAGGAAGACCATTCATGAGACAAATGCAAATTGTACAAGATTGGGGTAATGATTGCTTATACCTACAGAGCAAAGGAAGAATAACCAAAGTAAATCTAAGAAATGGGCACTACTGTGACATATCCCCTCAAGAATGGTATAAAGTTCATCAGAATGAAGAGTTGAGTGAGGAATCAGAAATGGAGGACCAGGATGAAGCTGAATCATCAGTATGGAAGTGCAATATGATAAGAAATCTGACCAATAGGAAAAGAAGATCAAGAAGAGAGGATTGTGTGGAAGAAAGAGGGTTACAAGATGAGAATTATGTACCTCAACAATTCAAGGATGAGGAATTTGAGCCCTATGGGTGGAATCAAATCTTGGCTACCATGGATCTAGCCAGTGATGAATATGTAGGTGTGGAATTTCAAAATGAAGAAGGATATGATATTTTTTACATTAGAATACAAATGATAAAGGTATCCAGAACAGAAGAGGACATAGAAGAAGAAATGATATTAGAAAAAGGAAAGACACAATTTTTGGAGGAAGTAAAAGCTGAAGATGCTATTAAGGATAAAATCTCAGGTAAGTACAAGAAAAATAAACACAAGGAAATAGAAGAAAACTAGGATAATGAGAAGAAGACAAGGGAAGTGAACAAAGATCAACAGTTTGATGTACCAGAAAATTTCAAGACTTAAGAAGTGGAAAATAGATTACTTCTCAGAAGGAAACCAAAGAGAAAAAAGAAGAAAGGAGAGGCTTATGATAATGAGGAAGAAACTAAAAAGATCATGATCACTCAGGAGGAGGGAGAAGAAAGACACATTGTAGTGGCTGATGACATGACAACTCAAGAAGAGGAGGCACTAAGAAATTTGGCAAGAAATTATAGGGATGTATTTGCTTATAGTTATAAGGATTTGAAAGGTATTGATCCTAAAATCTGTGAGCATAAGATTCCTATTACACCTGAAGCAAAACCTAGTAAACAGAGACATTACACATTTAATGACAAATACTCTACAAAGATAAAGGAAGAAATTGATAAGCTATTAGCTGCCAATTTCATCTATGAAATTGAGTATACAGAATGGATATCGCCTATAGTTGTGGTACCAAAAAAGAATGGGAAACTTAGGGTATGCATTAACTTGAAAAAGGTAAATGCAGCAACTATAAGGGATAATTATCCGCTGCCTATAACATCATCTTCTAGAAAGAGTTGTTGGGAAGGAGGTGTATAGTTTTTTAGATGGTTTTTCAGGATACAACCAAGTCCCCATAGCATTGGAAGACCAACATAAAACTGCCTTCTCCACAGAATGGGGAATCTATGCCTTTAGGGTTATGCCCTTTGGGTTAACCAATGCTCCAGCAACTTTTCAGAGATTGATGTGTCATATCTTCAAAGAGTTCCTGAGGAAGGTAATGGAAATCTATGTAGATGATCTTTGTACTTTTTCATTAAAAAGACAAGATCACTTGCAGGACTTAGAAAATATATTCAAGAAATGCAGAACCTACAGAGTATGTTTAAATCCAGAAAAATGTGTATTCTTTGTCAGACAAGGAAGAATGCTAGGTCATATAGTCTCTAAAAATGGAATTTCAACTGATGAAAAGAAAATAAAGGCCATAATAGAGCTTTCAAGACCAACAAGTGTAAAAGAACTTCAAACTTTCATGGGACATTGTGGATACTATAGGAAATTCGTACACAAATTTGCTGACATAGCAAAACCCTTATATGCCCTAATTACAAAGTTTGAGTGGACCAAGGAGTGTGACCAAGCCTTTGAAACTCTAAAAACTTGTTTGGTAACAGCCCCAATTCTGAAAACACCTCAATGGGACAAAATTTTCATGTTCATGTGGATGCTTCAAATTATGCTTTGGGATGTGTGTTAGCACAACCAATAGAAGGAAGCAAGTTAGATTTTCCAGTGGCCTATGCTATTAGACAACTGAATCTAGCAGAGAAAAATTACACAACCACTGAAAGAGAGGGATTGGGCATGGTATTTGCTATAAAAAAATACAGACATTACCTTTTGGCCAACAAGTTTAAGTTCTTTTTAGACCATCAAGCTCTGTTATATTTGGTAAATAAACCTTGTCACACAGGAAGAATAGTCAGATGGTTTCTATTGTTAATGGAATTTGAGTTTGAAGTAGTGGTCAGACAAGGGAAAACACACTTGAGAGCAGATCATTTATCTCGAATCCAGTCTGAAGAACCCAGTTCACCTTTAGATGACAATCTGCCAGACACTTATCTCTTTAAAGTTGAAAGTGTTCCTGAGTGGGCCATGACTTTAGTACCATTATTAAATATGGGACATTGTAGAACAATTGGGAATAATGCACACCTAGTATTACAAAGCAGGAACTTCATGTTACTAGCTGGGCATTTATACCATCTCAACCACACATGCATATTAGAATATTGCACTCCTGAGGAGGAGCAACAAGAATATCTGAGGAGAGCTCATCATTGGAACCCTTGCACTCATGCTTCTAGGGTAGTCACCCTAAGTAATCTCAATAGGATGGGGGTACATTGGCCTAATAAAATTCAAGATGTATCAAAATACATTGTCAATTGTAGGAAGTGCCAAACATTGCAAGATTCAGAATTCATAACTCTATATTGGTTCCAGAAAAATCCAGATTGGAGTGAAAATATCATTGAAGAACTGAGAAGGAAGGAGAAAGGAAAACAAGTGATAGCTGATACAGATTCAAAAAACTTACAAGTAATCTCTGAGGAATATCAATTGATAGGGGAACAATTGTATAAGAGAGGAATTGATGGATACCTAAGAATTTGTGTTCCTGAGGATAAATATCTGGAGATGTTGGAAATGGCACACTCTGGAGTAGCAAGAGGACACTTTTCAAGTGACCGAACTGCTAAACTCATTTTATATTCTGGGTTTTGGTGGCCAACGCTATTTCTGGATGCACGAACTTATGTAAAAAGGTGTGATGTCTGTCAAAGGGTAAGACAACCAAATAGAAGAAATGATATGCCATTGGTTCCATTAATTTTAGCCAGAGCCTTTAGTAAATGGGGATTGGATTTCATTGGACCTATACATCCTCCAGCTAAACAATCCCATGCTGAATACATCATAGTGGCTACAGACTACCTGACAAAGTGGGCTGAGGCCAAGGCCACAAAGAGAAATGATGCTAATACTACTGCCAGATTCCTATACGAAAACATTATCACCAGATTTGGACTTCCAATTGAACTAGTAAGTGATAGGGGGACCCATTTTGTAAACAAGATCATAGAAAATATCAGTGATTATTTTTTAATCAGTCATAGAAAGTCAGCCCCATATCACCCACAAGCCAATGGGCTAGCAGAAAGTACTAATAAAGTACTTTGTACTGTACTATCAAAATTAGTGAACACAAACAGAAATGATTGGGATCTACAACTTAATCATGTCCTATGGGCTTATAGAGTGGCTTATAAAACTGCAATAGGGAACACACCATTCAATCTAGTATATGGACAAAATGCAGTTTTACCTATGGAATTTCTTATTCCAACATTAAAAGTAGGAAGTCACTACAATTGGACTGGACATGAACTATCAGAAAGAGTAGTGGAATTGGAAAAGTTGGGAGCATCTAGACTCCAAGCCATTATGAGTTTATATGTGGACAAGAAAAGACAAAAAGCTTATCATGATGTTCACATAAAAGAGAAAGATCTACAGGTAGGAGATCTAGTGCTGGCTTACACAATCAGAGAACATAAAAAAAAGTTCCAGAAAAAAGGACATGGACCATATATTATACATCAGATAAGCAACAGTGGAGCCATTCAACTAGCTAACATAGACGGAGAAATCATGCCAAACTTTATAAGTGGATGTAGAATTAAGAGGTATTATTGCCCATTAACTGTTGATGAATGGAGAAGGTTGCAACAAGCTCAAAACAAGAAAAGAGAAGAGGAAGACATGAGAAAGGAAGCTCAACAGGAAGCTATGGAAAGGATAAGAAAAATCAGTGAGCTTAGGGAAGTCTGTCTGTGTGAATCTCCTCTCAAACCAAAGGAACATGTCCCTGTGATGATAATGGATTTTCAAAATGAAAGCATTAGGGTTTTGATAGATTCTGGAGCACAAGTAAATCTCATTAGTTCAGCCCTGGTAAGTAAATTCAACATAAAAAGAAAGGAAAGTAAAACCCTAATCAAAATATTGGAAGGTCAAATAGTACAGAGCATGTCTTCACTAACTATTGAAGTAAAGTTTAATGAAGAATATATGAAAATAGACTGTGAAGAATGGCCAGATAATCTGATGACTGAAAAAGTGATTTTAGGTCAACCATGGCTTCAACAAGGTAAAGTGATCTTGGATTTTGAAAAAATGAAGCTTAAATTGGACATAAATGACAAAAGGTTTTTAATATTTCTATTGAGTAATGAAAAACAGGAAATTCCATCATGTGCATGATATACACTTTGAAGGATTCACTTTTGCATTTGAGGATATACAGACATTACCAATACAAATGTTAAATGATCAAGCTTCATATAGTCAAAATCAGCAAAAGATTGGAGGAACAAAGAAGGGTGAAGAGATGGGAAGAAGATGGCAATCATGGCATGGTCCAAAGAATCAAAGCATCAGAGCAAAAAGCACATGGAATCAAAGTCTACAATAGGTCTCCTCATTAAAGCAGGAATCAAGGACAAAATGGATATGGAGACCAAAAACTCCTACACAATGCTTATCCAAAGGGAATGGTTGTTGGAACCAGACCAAGTGGAGTCAGGAAGTATTGGGTTAAAAAATCAGAATTGTTCTAGTGGAAGAAAGATCATCCAGATTTGATCTATATCTAGAAAATCATAAAAATTATGAAAAAATACATATTAGACCTGATTTTCTTTCCTAAAAAGAGAATTAGGAGGGGAAGAAAAGAAAGAAAAAAATTATTCTAAAAAAATGAAAATGAAAAAAGAAAAAGAAATAGAAAAAATATTGGATAAGAAGAGAGAAAAAAAAATCATTGTTGAAATGAGAGAAAAAAAATCATTGTGGAAAAAAAGAGAAGAGAAAAAAAAATCATTGCTGAAAAAAAAAATTGAGAAAAATTGTTTATTTTCTATTGTTTTTTACAAAAATCATATGTCACAAAGCAAGATATAGGTAGAAGAATAGTAGAGATCTATTTATTTGTTATTTGTTATTTGTTATTTTTTCTTTTTTGTTAGTTAGTTTTTTAGTTAATTTTTTGTTTTCTATCATTGGATAAATGATTTGTTTTTCCAAAATAGTAGTTAGAAAAAGGGACTGCACTAGACATCTTGCTACACCTGTGATGATCACTTTTTGAGTCTTTCCTGGAGAAATGGAATTTATTTTGGATTTTATTTTCATTCTTATGTCATGACATCTAAAAATAAATCCCTACATATTACTATATGATTTCTTGTAACTTATGTGGGTAGAGTTTTTCTTTGTGTATTTTACTTTCCTCAAAAAATGGTGAATACAAAGGAGCTGCCAATTCATGACTTCAAGGCAGAATCAGTTGTGCTATCAAGAGGCCATTGGTTTCTGGATAGTGAGGCTGTGGAGGAACAGGTGGACCTAGAGTCAGAAGAAGAATCAGAAATTCCAGAAGCTGAGAAGGTGGTGAAGGAACTGAAGGAGACCCTAAACATAATTGGCCAGCACATATTCACAGTGGGGGTAGGAGGATACAAGTATACAATGTTGTGTCAGGAATTCTACAGGTTCCAAAGAGTGGCAGTCAATATGAAAAGATGGAAGGCAGTAGGACTGCACAGAATATTGGAGGAGCCTATTTTTTTCATTGATTTTGAGAGAGTATCACAAGTAATGAACAGTTTGACAGAAATAGGAAGAGGGAATGATGCCTATTTCAGATGCAAAGTCAAAAACAAGGATAACCAGGAAGTAGGTATCACTATCAAGGGAGAACATATCAGAGCAGCACTACAATTCTACACAATGGGAACCAAACTTGACCCGAGTTTTGTCAAAAAGAATAAGGAAACTTACACAGGATATGCAAAATTCATTGATTTCAAAGGAAGGGAGAATGAGGAATATGCTGTAAGGATGTTTTTACAGTACTTTTGTTTTCCAAAATTACCAAGGTATACCATGCTGCATAAGTCAGTGACATTATTGATGTTCAATAACAAAGATAGAACCAAACCTTTTGGAGTAATGGATGTCTCACCATACATCCATGAACAGCTGAAAGAAGCAGCAAAACACTGGGAACAGAAGAAGTTCATGAATGGAGCCGAGTTCTTAACAAGAATCATTTATCATGTTCTAGGGATGGAAGATCAACTGAAATTGGCTCCAGAGGCTCAGTATTTCAGAAGCCTTATGGCTGGAATCAAGAGTCCTCCAAGGAAAATGATTGAAAGGGAAACAGAAGGAGAAACCCGCATGAGGGGAACATGTATGAAAAGGAAAATGATATCTGAGGAAGTTATTCCTGTAAAGAAAAGAAGGTTGGACCCAAGGAAGGTGGAACTAGAAATGGAGGAAGCCACAAAAGAGGAACATGAGGAGGCACAGAAATAGGTTCAATCCTCTAGTGAACCTCATCCACCCCAAACAAGCAAAGAGCAATTGTACACTTATTTAACCCAGGGAAATAACAAAAGAGCTATGTATGAGGCACAATATCAGAAAATGCTGGAAGACTATTCATGCAAAGCCACAGATTGGGTTCAGGAGGAGGTGGAGCACTATGAGGCACTCCATGATCAAATGATGACAGCTGAAACTGAGGAGGTGTTTGTCAGGAAAGAAGTTGAGTTGTTGGCCTATTTCAAGGAATTGCAAGGACCTCCAGAGACCAGAACCACTATTGTGGTGAAAAAGAAGGTTCCAAGGAAACCAGTACAAAAGAAGAAATTAACCAAGAAAGGGAAGGGCAAATCCATAGTTGAAACTGTTGCCCCCAAAAGAGAGGGAGGAAGTGATGATGGAAGAAACACAGAAGCCAACCACTATGGAAGAAATATCAAGACCCATAGAACAAGAAAGAGGAGGACCTTCACACTTTTCATCTGATTCTGACAGTGATATTGAGAGTTTTTTGTTAAAGAGTCTAAATTTATCATTACCAAATACTCCTAATGTCATTATACAGACCGCTGAAAAACAAAAGACACCTGAGGAATTGAAGAGGAAGACTCAGGAGAAGTCACTTCAGGAACAGGCAGAAAAACAGCTTAGTCTGGAAGATGAAAGGAGATTAATGAAGGGAAAATCAGTAATGATAGAACAGGCAAGTGAAATAAGGGAAGAAGTTAGTGGTGGACTAGTGCCTATTGGGATGGAATCCCTATGGACAAAACCCTCACAAACCTACTTCAAACTAGAAGAGAGCATAGAAGAAATAGCCAAGAAGGCACAAGTGAGCAGCTCAGTCATAAAACAAAAAGGCATAGATCAAGATTCACTACAAGAAGCAGGGGAAATATTTGAGAAAGGCAATGTTCAAGAAGTCACAGGGAAAGTAGTGGAAAAAGAGATCATTCAGAGTATAAAGGATGTGCTGCATGATTTGAAGAACAATGAGGAATTTACATCCAATGAGGATCAAGAACAAGAGGTAGCAATGGACCTCATGAACATTGATGAACAGGAAGAAGAACACAAAGAGGAAAGAAGTAATGATCAGGTGAAAGATTTGGAAGTAACTGAATCAGTTCTAGCCCAGGAAAAGGAAAGACAGGAAGAACAAGCAGGTGAATGTCAGGAAAACTCTGGTAAGAAAACTGAATATAACCTGTTTCAGGAAACTCTAAGCCACGAAAAGGAGATGCAAACAAAGGAAGCATACCTTTCTGAAGAGACTCAACAGGTATTGGAGGAAGAAAAGGTACAAGAAATAAAGCTGATCTCAGATGTATTAGAGCACAAGAATTCAGGTGTTCAGGAAGACATGGCAGATTCAGAAACATTGGGCACTCATCCAAGTAATGAAGAAAACAAGGCCAAGATTATAGAATATGAAGGAGAAGAGGAAGAGGAGAGTGAATGCAAAGAGGACAAACAACTAGAAACTAAACAAATAACAATGGAAGGAGGATTGGAAAGAATACCAAAGAGTATAAGATCAGCATGTCAACTCATTATGAATAACATTGAACAGTTCAGACCCTCTAGCCGGAACATGATCATTTCAGGAATGGTAGCAGAGTCAGAATTTGAGAAGGGCAGTATGATTATTAAAGAGCATAAAAGGGAAAAGGAGCAAATGGCAGAGCAACTAAGGAAGGTGCAAGAGAAAAATGAGGAGTTTTCCAGTAAAATAATTGCTTTGGAAGAGCTAGAAGTACAGAAGCAAAATAAGATTCAATACTTAGAAGAAAAGAGTGTACAACTAACAGAGCAGAACACTAAATTGGAAAAAGAGTTGAGAAAGATTGAGGGAAGATATAGAACTCTGCAAACCTCCTATCAAATTTTGACTAAAGCTAATGAAGAAATCAATAAGCTGCTATTGGAGGAAGGGCATTTAAAGGAGGAAAGTCAGACAGCCCAAATAATAGAGGAAGAAAAGGAAGGATTACATAAAGAGATTCAGAGATTACAAAGAGAATTGAAAGAAGCCCAGGAATTAGAAAAGCAGGCTAGTACACATGCTACTACATCTATGAGAGGGTATAATAAGCTATACATGGATATGGAAAAGGAAAGAAGTGATTGGAAGACAAAGAGAGAAAAGGAACAGAATGAATGGAAAAAAGAAAGAGAACTATGGACACAACAGAATGGGAGTCTGATGATGACTATAGAGGAATTGCAGAAGAAATTAGATAAACCACAAATCCAGGAAGAAGCACATGTGGAAACCACATATACAGAAGGATATGGGGTAGAAAATATTGAGGGAATACAACATGACAGTGAACCAGCAGATAAAAGATTAGAAGGAGAATATTCAGAAGATTTTGTACAAAAATTGCTGACAAGTAGAGATTCTAGAATGGAGTTCATCAGGAAGATGCATGATGAGTATGAAGAACAAATTGTTACATTTGCATTAAATAAGGGAATCAATCCAGATCAACATCACTGGGCCGCAGATGGATTGGGAATACCGATATGTATGATTATGGAGAGTTAAAGAATTATCAGTTGGCCAGAGTTGGGCTATCTCCAAACAAATATCTTGAGTATGAAGAGGACATCAATGTGACTAAAGAACTATTTGAAAGAGCCAATCCTAAGTGGAGAAATAAATGGTTGGATGCCAACAAAGAGTGTAGGAAAATCTGGAAAGAGGCACCTCTTCATTTAAAGATCAATCCAGCTTATTGTCCAGTGGCACGAAGGAGAGAATGGACAACTTTTTGGGATAGAAGAAGAGAAGGTCAAATTCAACCTAAGTGGTTGAATTTTCCGAAAATAGCAGGTCCAAAGGCAGGCACATGGCCTACCAAGAGTTATATGGTGAATACTGCTGAGTCTGTGATAACTACATACAAAGATGTCAATGACCCTGCTTGCATTTTACTTATAAGAATAATGAGATTAATTTTGGCTTGTATAGAAACTTATATCGACACAGATATTAGAACACTGAATTATATCGGCTTTAATTCTCCAACAGATGCATTATTATTTGATTTGAGCGAAACACCTGACAGAATCTGCTTAATGGCCTATTACAGTAGAGTGATATTTTTGGGCAGTCATTACTTGCAAATTTTTGAAGATGCCTTTGATTACGGATTTTTTGAAAGAGAGTCAGAGATTTTTGGAAATCTATCAGTTGTTACAAAGTCTCATGATTTGCTGTCACAAGTATATCAGAGAAAGAAGAAATGAAGAAAAGTGATCAGTGCAGAAGAGCAGGAAAATCTTTCGTCAGGAGCCGAAAGGCTTAGGAGGGGAAGGATGTTGGAAGATGAATTTTTAGAAACCTTTTTGAAGGAAAATAATTGTAAAATGATAGAAATTTGTAAAAATATTTTTGCAATTGTTGTAAAAATAAGAAAGAGTCTTTCTTATGTAGAATAGAATCTTATGTATTTTTTCTAGAATTTTTGGAAACTCCTAGATAGCATATTTTTAGAATAATAGAGGAAAGGACCAAAATTCAAGTGTGAAAAGGGACACTTGAAAATGTATATAAGCTAATTTCCTCTATTATGAGGGGGTTGGTTAACCATTTGTTGACATGCTATCTAAGTGAATAGAGAAGGAGTTTTCTACTGAAAATCGTGTTTTCTCCTCTTTTGTGTGGTTTCTTAGATTTGTGAGTCTTATTCATGTGTATCCATGGAGATTTGTGAGCTTCTATTGTGTAAATCTGTTGAATGTGTATGAAGAGAGCTGAATACTATTGTGTTGAGTGATGAGTTGATGAAGAATGGTGCTGGAGCTGAAAATCGTCTGTTTGCACAGAATTGTGATTGTCTCGTCTGTATGATCCAGGTGATATTTTTTGATTTTGACTGCATAATTGTGTTCTGCTGATAAAATAGCATGCAATAGACACCAAGATTGTAGAAAATGGTGGAGATTTGCTCAAGATAATCCAAACCCTAGAAATTCCTCTTCATCTTCACTATTCTCATAAATCCATCCATTATTCTCTTATTTCTTGGATTCTATCATCTTGAAGGGGCTGTGGTCTCAAGAATACTTCCAGGATTGACAAAATAAAGATGTCTTGTTGATTCTTTATGCTAAATTATTGGAGAGGACAACTCCAAAGATCAATAACAAACACTAACTCAAGGTAATTGTAAAAAAGAGTAATAGAGAGAATCTCATAGCTTTACAAGTTATAATTCATACGAACTAAGTGGTTGGAATCAAATCAATTAGAATCCGAAAAGGTAGGATCACCTTTTAGGTGCCAGATTCAAAATTCAAATTGAAAACACATCTATAAAAGACCCTGGCTTTTAGTCACAAAGAGTAGAGCAAGAAAAAGGACACATTGAGCTTCAAGCTTGTGGGTACACTTAGCCCACACTTGTGTGAGTAATCCTACATCATCTCCCATGTATCATACATTCATAATATCATACATTTGATTCAATTTATGCAAGTCATTTGGTATCTACTGTTGTCTGTTGCTAAGTGCTGATTTTAGTGAATTTGTTTTGAGGAGTTCTCTATGAATACTTATCCAATTGATGTGATTTGACTTGGGATATGTAGCTTAGACCTTCTTGTTTTCAGTTATTAATTTTCATGTCATTTGATTTAGTACTATGTGAGATAAGTTCTCTGCAAGTCACCTATGTCTGCTCACTACCATCTTCCTAAAAAGTCGAGATTACACCTCTAACTTCTTAATGTGATTTCTCATCATAATTTCTTAATGTGATTTCTCATCATATACTCATCCTAAATTAGTGAAACTTCCTATAGCAAGCTTAGGACTCTAATTAGCTATGTCTAAAAGCTCTCGGGATGCAATCAGTCAGAGAGCACTGACTGAATTATTGAGCAGGATCAAGTCCCAAAATAGCAAGCTTTTGGAAGTCTCCAATCTTGAAAGTTATTTGTTTTGACATAACTATTTGAGGGTGATGCTCCAAGGTAAATTATGGATCCAGATGCATATTTGGGAAGCTTAAGGTGTCTACTAAGGTATTACGAAGCTACATTGGCAGGTGTAGAGCAGGATTTGTGCAGCACCACCTCATTTCTAGAGTGTATCCAATGATCTATGCACAATGGTATCAGAGCTATCATCAACTCAACATGGGAGATGGATTCCCATCATCAATTGAAAAATTGGATCAAGGTAATTACTTTGCTTGGTCTATTAGAATGGAAGCATATCTACAAGGTAGAAATCTCTATGGTTACATATCTGGAGATGAGTTAATGTCAATACTCAAAAGCAAAGGGAAACCTAATCAAGAAGAACAAGAAAGCTTATCAACATAGTGCTCAAAGGATGCTTTGGCAAGGTCCTATCTTCTCAACTGAGTTTTTGATTTCTTACTTCCACACATTAAGAACTGTAAGATATCACAAGAAACCTGGAATCTACTTGAAGCATTCTTTTCTTCAAGCACTAGAGCAAGAAAGAACCAACTGTGGATGGATTTCACAACACTCAAAAAGATGCCCAAACAGAATGTGGCTGATTATGTCACTAAAATGAAAGACCTAGCTAATCATTGACTAACCATACAATTGAGAATTGTTTTAGGAACCCTAGAAATCAGAGAGGAAGAGGCTTCAATAGAGGAAGTTATGGCAGAGGAAGATCAAACAATTTCAATAACTACAACAACTACAAAAAATTACAATATCCAACGAGGCTATAGAGGAAGAAGAGACTAAAACAATTACACTAAAGATCAGACACAAGAGGACTCACTTTTGTTGATGAACATGACCATGAGGCAAGGTAAATCAGATGAGCATGTGTTCTATATAGATTCTGGTTGTTCAAGTCATGTAGCGAGAAATGTGGCATTGTTATCTGACTTGGAGGATCCAAGGAACAAGCATGAGGTACAGACAAGAGATGACACAAGGCACTCAATTGAAAAGATTGGAAATGTGAAGACTCTAGATGGAAATATGAATCTACTCAGCAAGGTATTGTATGTACCTACCATAACCAAGAACTTGATAAGTGTTGGACAAATTGTAGAAAAATGATTGCAGGTAAGGTTCACAAGAAATGGATCATTTGTTGAAGATTCTCAACAATGGTTCAAGAAGATTGCAAAAGGAGAAACAGGTAGACTCTTTACATTTGAGTTACAAGATACTAGAAATATAGCTCTTTTCAATTATGGGGGACAAACCATATCAGAATTAGAAATGTGGTACAAAAGATTAGCTCACATAGGTGAAAGGAGTTTGACGAAAATATGTAGGGATCAGAGTGTGCTTTGTTTTCCAAACATATCCCAGCAACACATGATATATAAGTGTAGTGTATGTCAATTTGGGAAGTCTCATAGACAACCCTTTATGAACAAAGGTTACATTCATAGTGGTCTATCGGAGCCAGTCCACATAGATGTTTGGGGACCTAGCAAAGGCCCTTCAATTTCAAGATCTAGGTACTATGTATCCTAGAAATGTGTGTTCATAGGATATGATCTAAATAAAAAAGGGTACAAGGTTTATAATCCAAGTGCTAAAGGCTTTATTGTTAGTAGAGATGTTGTTTTTTTATGAAAACAACTCGTGGTTTGAATATGATTGCAGAAAATTCAATCTACCTTATGAACTAGAAGAGGACTTTCCAACACTACAAAAGGCAAATGATCAACAACATGAAGATTCAAGTGATTCTTATAATGATCAGAAGACACCAAGAAGGAAATTAAAAGTATGGAACAACAAAGGTAAAGAGAAGATGCAAGACTTGAGGGATATTGCAGAATCCTCTCAACTAACAATAAGGAGATCAACTAGGGAAAAGAAGAAGCCAGAAAGGTATGGATTTGACACTTCTCTGGTCACTAAACACTCAATCTATATTGCTCAAGATATCAAGTCAGAGGATCCATCAACCTTTGAAGAGCAAACAAGAAATCACAGTGGAAAGAAGCAATGGAGGAAGAGATACAAGCACTACAAGAGAATTAGACTTGGGACCTAGTTCCCAAGAAACAATCCATGAAGATCATTGGATCTAGGTGGATTTATGAAAGAACTTGGAGAAGCTTGTCAAAGGTAGAAAAGTGTGTTTTGAAGCGACGAAGTTTGGTCAAGCCAACCAGCACAAGACCAGCCCTTGAGCTTATGGAGACTCAAATAGACCTTATAGGCATGTAATAAGTGCAAGAAAATGCACTATGTACTTTGGAGCATCAAGGAGAATGAGTCGATACAAAACAGATAGGTTCGCGGGGCGACTAGCTCAAAAAAACTTACTATCTATGGAAGAGACAATGAACTTCAAATGCCCATATCAACCAGCGTGATTACAATTAGACAAAATAATTTTATGCGAGTGATACACATAGGGTTGAGTGTATGGAATGCACAAAAGTATAAGGAATAAGCAAAATATGCTATAGGAATGAATGAGACATTCACCGGTGGTACTTCCTATTTTTCAGGAATATGTAGAGATTGACCCCGAGACAGAGAAACTCAGATTCCTCCCAATCTACTGAACCACGTGCATTGCAAATTTATACGCATAAACTAGACACTTATACCTTACCAATGAGTCATCTTGCACTCAATTTGAAGCTCTGGAGAGAGAGCAGCAGCCTCTACAAGATTACTGTTGGCGAAGAAGATGATGCAGAGAATTGAAGGAGCAAGACAATGATGGTCAAAAGTGTATGTATATTGCTTCCATGTAATGTACAAGTGATTTAAAGTCTTTATATAGACTCTAGGAGTGTTCCACGACTTTTAAAAGTTGAATTTGAATTCAAATGAAGGTGGGAATGGTTGTTGGAGGGAATCAATTCACTTTCCTACAATCTAGGAAAAGTGAAGATCTAGTTTGATCTACTTTTAGGTGATTGATTGCTTGATTGAATGCAAATTCAACCACCACAAATTCGTGGGATTTTGGATCTATCTTTCTACCTTTTCATGTGTAAAGCTCAAGGCTTTTACAACGGTAAATGAACCATCAAAAATCTCTCAAAAAAATACCATAAATGAGCATATGAAAAAGAACTCTCCAACGGATATTCTTTCGACGCGATAGCCTTTGATGTAGATCAAATCCACCTCAAGCATAGTGTAAGCTTGATGTTCCAACAGCTCCCCCTCAAGCTAAAGTATGCACGAGTCTTCATTCTCTGATAGGTTGAATACCTGCCATAGTCTTGAATCTACAAAGCTTTATTCCATCAAGTGCCTTCATCATCATATCTGCTACTTGCTTTTCAGTTGGAACAAAAGAAATGTCAATCACCTTTGCCATGAGCTTCTCCCTGATAAAGTGGTAATGGACTTCTATGTGCTTGGTTCTCGCATGAAAAATAGGATTTGCCGCTAGATGCATGGAACTTACATTATCTCCAAATATGTGAGGTTTGGAACTCACAAGTCCCAAATCTGTATACAATGCTTTCAACCATATTGCTTCTTGAGTTGCTATGGTCAAGCCTCTATACTCTGCTTCAGTTGAGGATAAAGCAACTGTTGGTTGCTTCTTGGAACTCCATGACACTAGCTTCAAACCTGCAAATGCTAAGTATACCAGATGTACTTTTTCTATCATCTTTAGATCCTGCCCAATCTGCATCTGAGTAGATTTTGATATCCAAATCAGAAGAGTAAGGATAGAATATACCTTCGTTGATTGTACCTTTGAGATACTTAAGTACTCTCTTAGCTGCATCCATGTGTGGTCTTCTCGGTGAGTGCATGAACTGACTAAGCACTCCCACACTATATGAGATATTTGCCCTTGTATGAGTAGCATATATTGAGCTACCTACCAAGCTTTGATACTCTTTAATGTCTTCAATTTTCTCACCTTCATAAACACTAAGTTTATGATTCATCTCCAAAGGTGTACCTGCAGGTTTAGTGTTCTCCATTTTGAACTTGAGAAGAAGATCCTGAATGTATCTTCTTTGAGTCAAATACATTCCTTCATCTGTATATATCACCTGCATACCTAGGAAATATGTGAGCTCACCTAGGTAACTGATTTTGAACTCCTCTTGCATGTGTCTCTTGATCCTTTGAATGCCATTTAGATCATCACCTGTCACAATAATATCATCTACATATACACATGGATAGATAACCTCATTGTGATCCCTTTTGATGAATAGAGAAGGATCTAAGCTGCTAGCTTTGAACCCTTGATCTTGAAGATATGAAACCAACCTCTAATTCCAAGCTCTAGGAGCTTGTTTCAATCCATACAATGCTTTCTTAAGTCTGCAAACATAAGATGGATGATTAGGGTTTTCAAAACTTGGTGGTTGTGACATGTATACCTCTTCACTTATCCAACCATTTAAGAATGCATTTTTCACATCAAGTTGGAGGAGTCTCCAATTCCTTGCAGCAACTACACTTATCAATGTCCTGATTGTAGTCATCTTTGCAACTGGTGAGAATGTTTCCTCATAGTCTATACCATGAGTTTGTGAGCATCCTTTGGCAACTAATCTTGCCTTGTACCTGCAAACTGATCCATCTGAATTTCTTTTAACTTTATATACCCATCTGCAACCAATTACCTTTTGATTCGGTGACATTGGAACCAAATCCCAAGTGTCCATCTCCTTCAATGCATCTATCTCTTCGTTCATGGCCTTTTCCCAATTAGGGTTTCCTTTTGCCTCTTCATAGGTTGAGGGTTCCTCTGAAATAGAGTCTTTTGCCAAGTAGATTGAATGCTTCGTAACGAATATGGAATCATATCCATACCTTTCTGGTTGTTTCTTCTCTCTTGATGATCTTCTAGGTGCTTGTTTGGAGCATTCTCCAACCTCTTACATTGTTGATATATTTAGGTAGTGATGTGTGTGAACACACTAGGACCGCCGGGGCATTTTTTTCCCTCTTTAGGAGGTTTTTTTCCCCCGGCTTGTATATACGCCTATTGCCCTAATGGGCTACTTATCTTTGTACATTCTCTAGTAATATATTCAGTCTTGTGTGTTGTGCTCCAAGCTTCATCTTCTTCCTCGTGTTGTTCGCGTGCTTCTGCAGACATCTATCTCCAACAATTGGTATCAGAGCAGGTCGTCACTTCATCTAGGGCACCGTCGACACTCCTCTGTTTGCAGTCTCAGAATCATACGAATTTTGGTGAGCATACTCAGGGTGTTTCCGAGATCAAAACAGCTTCGCTGTGTGGTGCCAAAGTCGCGATATGAGCTCGTTTCGGGCTCCGAACGCACTATCGTAGCGCTTATGCAAGCTATTTTGTCTTTTTGTGCCAAAGGTATATACCAGTTTCTGTTCACCAGTACAAGCGTCTCAAAGTCTTCTACAGGTTTAGCAGAACTTGTCTAAGCAGTTCCGTTCAACTTTTTGAGATACAGTCAATTTTCTACATCAAGGTATTTTAGTCACCGGCCATGGCTGAAAGTAGTGATTTATTCCATATGTTGGCTATTGAGGATAAGTTGGATGGTACCAACTACCCATTATGGGCTTATATGATGCGACATGTATTGGTTGCAAAAGGATTGTGGAACATTGTGCAGGGTGTTGAAAGACGTCATGTTACACTTGTAACAATAGGTACTACGAATAAAGATGCTGGAGCTGATGAAGATGGTGTCGAAGATGATATTGTGCAGATTCCTGTTCGTGATCTTGTTTCTGCTGCACCTACTGCATAACGGATTCGTTGGGATGGCAGAGATGCCCAGGCACATGCATTGATAGCTTTGTCTGTCAAACGTGCCATTATTCCTCATATTCGCTCTTGTAGAACAGCTAGGGATGCTTGGGATACACTTACCACATTGTACCAAGCTAGGAATGAGGCTCGTGTTGCTTACCTCCGAAAATAGTTGGAGAGTGAGCACATGAATGAAGGTGATTCTATGGACAGTTTCCTAACGAAGATCAAAGATTTGAAGGAACAGTTGATTTCTACTGATGAGGTTATACGAGATAGCTCACTTATGCAGACTGTTCTGAATGGTCTTTGTGTTGTCCTAAGTATCAACTTAGGGACTTGCAGAGAAAGAGACTATACCTCAATCCCCTCACAAGTGCATACAGTGGGGATACACGCTTTTAAATATCAATCCAAAGAGTATACAAACCTAGCCGAGTGTATGAGGACATGCAATCATGTAATGATCAATACAAGTGAACTACTCAAAGAATGTAAATGAGGCAAAGACTTATCCAAACAAGCTTCAACTGTTGGCCATGGCGAAACGATACTTGGTGCAGCAGCCGTCAGTATTTTGGACTTTTCTCCTAGCTCCGAACTCCAAATATAGTGAATAGCATATGCGTTTCGAAGCTCTCGAGAAGACGCATCCAATGGCAGTGGTCTCACTCAATTCTGACGCTCCTACTTCAAGTTATGGGCAAAATACTGAGTCACGGGAAATACCTTCCTACACTTCAGCACTTCCTACACTTCGCACACACCTCACCTACAGCAAATAAACACTTTCATGGATAGACAACACTCACAAGTACTCTTTCCAAGCAATACACATGCACACAAGCTCACGAAGAAGAAGATATGGAGTGAAGAAGACACAAATTCGAAATTCTGTGCTCTCTATTCTCACAATGGCAAAAAGTTCTTTACAAAGAGTCACATTTGACTTATATACTAGTGCCCTAAAAATGGTCCTTTCACACAAGAGACCGGCACTTTATTCACTAAAAGACTAATTTCCTACTATTTTACATGGGTAAATCTCTAATCTTCTGTGGGGATGCATCTAGAGGACTCCTCTAGTGCATTTACAAAGGGAAATATATTACAAGAATGAGTATGATACAAAAGATATGATGTCCAAATCGGAAAAATTTTGGGGCCCGTCTTTTTCTCTGCTTTGTACTTCTTTAGCTCTGCAACACTCTCCCCCTCTTCGTCTCTGTCGTCCCTTGACAGGCTGTAGCTATTCGTCGGCTGATTACTTCTTTTCTCCGCACGCATCCCTTGGTCAGTTTTGTCTGTAGTTAAACAGACATTCAGATTTGATGGCCTTCTTGATTCAAGCTCTACTACTCGAGAGCCTGCTGCATTTGTCTTGCCTGTTGACTTGGGTTGCCACACACGCCACCAGTGACTAGGAATGTGCTGTTCTTAGTCACCCTCTTAAACTTTACAGCCTCTACCCCTTTCTAACTTTTGGTCCTCTGATTTGTCCTGGTTGCACACATCTGACCCTGTTGTATTGCTTTGAGCCTGTTTACTTTCTTCCACCGTGCAGGACCTGGCTGTTTTCTCTTTTCGCCTGATGCGTGCCCCTGTGGGGCTCTGTGCAGAGATGGGTAATGCGCCCCTGTGGGGCTTCTTGCAGAGATGTATCTTCAGATCTTGCTCTTTAGTGAAGCTGCTTCTTTCGTTGTCTTCTTTTCTTCTTCTTACTTGATTCTCCCTCAACACTGCCCCTCTCCTGGACTCTATCGTCCCCGACAGGCTTTGATAAGCGACGGGCATATGTTTGATAAACTCTTTGCTCTGTATCATTTAGCAGATTTGCTTCACGTATCATGAGTTGTTTCCATTGTTCTGCCTTCACACCGTCATTGGGTGGCTGTCTGTGATCCGCGAAGAAGCTGAGTTCATATGCCACTAATCTGGCATTTAAATTGGATGACATTTTCAAAAAAATCTCTGAATCCATCTCAAAAAATCCTGTAAAAGGCATGACTCTAAAGGCGTATACTCCCCATTCCGTTGCGAACGCTGTCTTATGTTGGTCCTCAGGAGCAATGGCTACCTGATTATACCCTGAAAAGCCATCCAGAAAGCTATAGACTTCCTTCCCTGGTACCCTTTCCAAGAGATGATCCGTAATTGGTAAAGGATAACTATCCCTTATGGTCACAGCATTTACTTTCTTCAAATTGATGCACACTCTTAACTTCCCATTCTTTTTCGGTACAACCACCAAAGGTGACACCCATTCTGTGTGCTGAAGGCTTGGCTTCGGATGTCATGGGGATTCTTTGCGCACATATAGATGGATCGACTCCCTTCAAGTCCTTATAGGTCCAAGCAAAGACATCCCGGTATTCTCTTATGAGACGAATTAACTCCTGTTCTTCCTCTAATGAGACATCCTGTCCTATGAAAGTACATCGTTCTTCTCCTTCTTCTACAGTTACAACTATCTTCTTGGTTTGTTCCTTATTATCATATGCTATTCCAGGCTGTGCTTCTCTTTTCGGCATTTGAATAGCAATTTTTCTCTCCTCCACTTCATATTTTTTAAAATGAGCTGGTACCTCAAATTGGTCTTGGGGTTTATTTTCTTCATCTTCTGATTCTCTTTCACATTCTAATTCCCTTTTCTGTGTGAGTTCCTGGTGTTTTTCATTGGCGGTGATATTTATGTTGGTGGCACTATTCCCTAGATCCATTGGTTCGGGCTCCATTTCAATGCTCTCGTAGTCCTCCTTCCAGTCTTTCTCGATCACTTCTCCTTCTTCAGCCTCCTGAAGGACTACCATATACAGGCTAACATCATAACCCTCTTCATCGATACATTCATTCATGGTCACTACTTCTTCGTTTACACAAACATCGAGGGTCGCTAAAATTTCCATCCAACCGTGAGGTTCAAATTCTTCATCCGGGAACACTTGTGGCATATAAGCTGGATCTTGTACAGACCTCACTATTCCTTGTTTTTGCTGCCATCCTTTTCTCCTCTCCTCTTCCTTCTTTGCAGCTTGGCATATCCATAGATGAGTGTCCTCGTTCATCCAGGAGTGATCACTAGAACCTACACTATGAATCGATTGATCGTCTCCTTCCTTATGGATTTGATTCCATTGTAGAGGTGGAACATCTTGATATGTGTACGTATGTAGGTTTATTCTAGTGGTGGTTCCTGCGTGTTGTAGGTATACCGCATCTTTTCCCCAATCTTGTACGACCTTTAGTTGTCTCATGAAAGGCCTTCTCAGGATCATCTCATAATTGCTTGGCCTTTCGAAGTGACATATCGCTAAAGTGTGTTCGAATTCCACTCCACACGTAGTGAAGATTACTCGTTCCAACAATCCTAAGGGTCTCTCCGTATGACCATCTGCCATTTGTATTTTCATGCGTGTTGGTCTTAATGCTGGTTTTCCCCATTTCTCCCAAATGTCTTTGGTAGCAATACCAACACCAGCTCCTGAATCTAGTATGGCTTTGGTAGTGTAACCCCTATAAGTAATTGGAAGGCAAGTATTTCCTTCATCTCCCTCACTAAAGTCTCCTACTTTGTCCACTGGAATTCTCACCGTGTTTACTTCGTCTGCTATCTCTTTCTTTTCCTCCTTGACTTCCCATTGATTGATTAATTTCTCTTTCAAATGTGGTATTACCTTCAGCAATTCTTTGAATGTTAGGGTACAAGGGATTTTTACCTCTCTAAGGCGTTGTATGATCTCAGATGTTTGGACTGATGGGTTCGTTTCTCGTTTCCTCATTGATGGAATGCGATACAATTCTGAATTGTGTTCGTACTCCCCTGTGTAATTGGGCAGTTCCTTTACATCTTCCTCTCCTTGGTCACTTGCATCCATTGGAAAAATTTCTTCGGAATTTAGTTCAGGTATTGAACCCTCTATTTCGTTCTCTGCTGCTAATTCTTCAAAGGGCGGTTCGATTCCTTCCACTTTCTTCCATTTGTCCTCTTGAACTCGTGCCCATAGATCCTTAGTCCATTCTCCTTCTACTTCAGGGACTATGGATCCTTCCCTTCTCTCAACACCACATTCGTCATTCTGTGTTCTATTTACTTCAGGCTTTTCATGAGTGTTTACACACTCTTGGGACTCTCCTTCAGAAATTCGGGTATTGGGTAAAGGCGATGCAGGTTTTTCTAAGGTTTGTTGTGCAACTTCTATCAGTTTCTTACAGATCTCCAGTCTTTCCTTTTCTAAGTCGCCTCTTGGATATTCTCTCTCGTGTTGTTCTATGGTAGGTCCTGCTCTTATTCTTGCCTTGTATGCTTGAATCCACATGGCTAATTCTTCAGGCATTGGGTCTGCTAAAATTGATCCTACCTCCTCTTTTTTATACTGTTCATTTTTGTTCCCTTTTTCCTTCTTCGGTTCTTCTTTTGGTTTTTGTTCGTTTTCCTCCTTTTCCTTCTTCTGTAATAACTTCTTTTCTTTTAGCCTCTCTCTTCGATGCTTCCATCTCTGGGACCTTTTACTTGCAATACTTTTCTCCGGCTCTTCTGAGTCTTCAACCCTTTGAGGGATGGGTGTGTCCCTCTCCTTGTCACTTTGGTTGTTCTCATCCATTTTATTAGGGGTCTCTCTGGCTTTGGCTCTCGTTATTGCTTTCAATGGTACTGTGTACTCTTTATCACTCCCTGATGATTCTATTACTTCTATTACGTTGATTTGTACATTAGATGTAACCTTGTTGGGATTCTTGGGGCAGTCTCTGAAAAGATGTTCCTTACCACACTCACTACAGTAGCCCTCCCAGACTCGTTGTGGTGGGGGTGGGTTTGGCAATGTGCATTCCCTGATATAATGATCACCTCCACATCTGTAACATGGTCCTCTGGGTACAGGCGGTCTATTCATGGGTCGGGGTGGTATGGTTGCTCTAGGAGCTGTGTACATTAATGACACATAATCCTGCTCATAACCGTATGAACTATCTGGTGCTTCCGTGCCATAGGCATATGGTTCATACAGTTGTCCATATTCTGTCATTGAGCTTTCATAATTAGGGTATGCTCCTTGACTAGGGTCATAAAACGAGTCATATGGTTCATTACTAGTCAAAGGTGTGGCTGGGACTATAGCTCTCTCTAGGTTTTCTTCAGGTTGGGCAATCTTGACTGGGACAACGTTCTGAGGATGGGGTGGTTGTTGTCCTAGTACTGGCTGTGGTTGGGTGTATCCCTGATATGCATATGGTCGCGGTGCTGGGGCCTGTGGCTGATAAGAGGGATACCTAAAAGCTTCACCTCCCTGATGATTCTGAGGGTATCCGTACGGTCTCATGTATTGTTGTGCAGGTCTCGCTTGCCTATTGTAGGGACAATTTTCGGTGCCGTGATTTGTGTATTTTTGTTCCACACTGCAATATTGTAGAGGTCGTGGGACAGTGGGTCTATTATAACCATAAGCTGGTGGTGGAACTACTCCCCTAGTACACAAGTGAGAAGGATGATCACCTCCGCAATGCATACACCTTCTAAGCATGGGTACTCTCATTGGGTTATTGGGGTAGTTCCTCTGTCCTTGAACATTCAACTTTTTCGCTAATAATTCGGCTATTTCCTCTACATTATTTTTAGGAATTGATGAGTTACTGGCCGAATCTTCACTTTTCAAGCTTCCTTGAGGTATTTTCAGATCCTCAGCTAGGTTATCTTCTAAATCTATGCATTCCTTCATGCATTCTTGCAAGGTCTGAACCCTTTTTACATACACCAATGATCTCAAGGATCCGTTCAATAATCCTTCCAAAAATAATGACACCATTTTATTTTGTGTCGGTCTCTCTTCCACTGGGCATCTGTCTACATATTGCTTGAATCTTCTGGCAGCCAATCTCACTGACTCGGTAGGGACTTGCTTGAAGCTATGGATCAATGATGAAGAATTGTTTTTAATTCCTGATTTAGTAAATTCCTCAATCATTTCTTGGTATACTTGCTCCATGTTCTGAGAAGTATTAGGGTCCAATGGCTGAAACCATGCCAATGCTGTGTCTGACAAGGTAAGGCCAAAGGATTCATATTGAATCAAAAAGTCTTCTACCTGTTCGGCTGTGATTACTTGTTTAAATTCCGCTATATGATTATAAGGTTCACTAGAGCCATCATAGTGATTTCTCATACATTTGGCAACTTGGATTGGCCTTAGTCGTCTTCCTGCTTCGGGTTGTCTAGGCATCACTGGGAAAATAGGTCTTCCTATAGGTATGCCTGGTCCTCTTACTACCGGCGGTCTGACTGGAGCATGAACTCCATGTCTGGGGTCAATAGTTGGTTGAGGTCGGTAGTTAGGGTTATTTACAGACATTGCGAACTGTGCAGGAGGTCTGAAGGGGATTTGGGTTTGTTGCGTTTGTTGTGTTTGTTGTGTTTGTTGTGTCTGTTGTGTCTGGCCCGACTGTTGGTATGAATCATTATGGGACGTTCCCAGTGGGTTTCTTGAAGTAGTGGCTTGGTCCCTAGGTGGGAACACTGGGATGTTCTGGTATTTCAACTCAGCTCTTTCCGCTTCTGTTATGGGCCAATATCTTCTTTGATTTTTATCCAGATATGTGATAATGGTGGAAAAATCAGGATCCTGCAACTCATAAATGGTGACTGGATTAGGAGCAGCTTCCCAAATTGAAGAATGTGCTCTAAGGAGATGCTCCATCCCATTTATCAAATATACATCCATTAAGGTGTCATCTTGGGGGATTAGATCTCCTCTCCATATCCTTGCGACTATAGATCTTCCTCTAGGTGTAGTTACTTGCTCTTCATTCCCTCCTCCATTTAAGTTTGAAGCATTATTTTCTTCACCAATTTCGTTAATGTTCTCTGGGTGTTCTGTGACAATATATTGGATATCTCTTTTGTCCATGTACAGTCCTCCTACGCACTTGACTGCTGGTCTAGGCACTATGTAAGCCTCTGATGCTTTCTTTAACCTGGCCACAGATCTGTTTAGACCATCCAGATAAATGGGAACCTCATTGTGGTTGGTGTTCACATACTCCAAGGAGGTTCTGTACTCTCCCTCAATGATTGACATCATGCCAATCATGGGTACTGTGTTCTGCATATCCTCTGAAGCCATGGGAATTTCTTCCTCTGACCCACTGGAGGTCTCAGAGTAATGTGAATGGTTACTTGGCTCTGCTACACTACCTACGGAAGAAATTACACTTCTTCGGCTTCCTAGGGTTCTTCCGGATCTCAGGTTCATCCACTTCTAAACTCTGATCAGTCTTTGTTACCCTTGGGCCTTTGGCACTCTTCACTACAGGTCAAAAATTTCTAGAAGCCTTTGGCTAGAAAAAAATGACTGAAGAAGAATTTTCTACAGATCACGATACTTGTCTCCAAAAAATCCACGATACACGATCTCTGGGTTCAGACGATACACGATCCCTGACAAATATCGCGATACCTGATAAATGATACCGATACTTGGCAGAAAACGATACACGATATTTGGTCACAGGCGATACACGACCTCTCACGATACTTGCCTGCCACGATACTTCTTACAAACGATACTTGGCTCCCAACGATACACGATACTTGAGATCCACGATACACGATCTCTGAATTGGAACGATCGACGATACACGATATTTGGTAAGTATCGCGATCTCTGAGTAGCGATACACGATACTTAAGCCAAACGATACGCGATCTTTCTCCAAACGATCGCTGGCAAAACGATACACGATACTTGTTAGGTATCGCGATCGCTGAACCAAACGGTACTTTTCAAATATCGCGACCGGCACGAAACGATACACGATCAACGATACACGATCGACGATCGTTGGCAAAACGATCTCTAACCAAGTATCGCGATCGGTATGAAGCGATACACGATCGGAGGGAAATATCGTGATACTCAACCACAGGAGCAAAACGATACTTGCTAAGTATCGCGATACTCGACCGCGGGAGTAAAACGTGATGGAGAGTGTTAATCTCCAAAAGAACAACCTACTCTTGTGATTAGAGCACCTCTATACCAAGAGTAAGTCAAAACCTTCACTAAATTAGAGGTCCAATCTCCAAATTATCAAAATTGAGAAAATCTGTGAAGAAGATAAAACACAGAAAAGTCTGCTGCACTATTTCTTCACATTGACCTATCAAACATGTAAAGTTTTTGATGAAACTTTGTACGAATCATCTCCTAGAGATTGCGCATCTTCTCCAAGTTAAAGTTCTCAAAAAGGTTTAGTATAACTTGAGAAATCATCTTCACAAGTTACCTATGTCCAAATCTGTACTTCTGAGAAGTCGATTTGACACCCCTAACTTCTTAACTTTGGTTCTCACAATGTCGAACCCGTTTTACAAAATGCTTTTAGCTGTAGATAGCTTATCTCTCAACTTAGATTTTGAGCTATCATATGTGTAAAACTTTACACTGTGCATTGAGCACTACTCATTTCTTTCAACTCGAAATGTGTGCCAGTTTCAGAGAACTGAGAACATTCAACACACATGAATGTTCCTACTTACAATTCTCCTAGCCTGTTTACAATTAGACTCTGAAACTCAGGTCACAGGCTCATTAACTAACAACTTAGATATCCTCAAAAGGATTTCTCAATTGATCAAACACAGACGGAGCAGACGCAGAAACATCGGGCGCAAGTTTCTCGATTTCTTCAGAAAATTTACATACAAGTGAGGATGGATGATTCACTCACTTTCAATGTGTCTAATGACACTAACTTCTCTCTCCCTATTCTCTAATCTTCTTCTACTCACTTTGCCCGACATTTTCCAACATATTTATAGATGAATATATTACAAGTGTATGACTAGACAAAAGTATATATCAGCTAATGTACATATGTGTACATATCTTTAGATTTTCTGAACATGTCCTTCCTTCAACCATCTGACTTTATTTTCTTCTTGACTCCTTGACTTCATTCCTCTATAATTCTTCAATTGATGATTGTCATGCACCAACAGCTCCCCCTCAATCATAATTGAGGTTCTTCTCTATCTTCTTTATACCTGCCATGTCTTTGAACCTTTGTAACTTTGGTCCATCCAAGCCTTTTGTAAGCATATCAGCTATCTGATCTTTTGTTGAAGTATGGATTACTTCAATCTCTTTATCCATCACCTTCTCTCTTAGAAAGTGATACTGAATCTCAATGTGTTTGGTCCCCATGCACAATGTCAAAACTCTTCATCAATGTCTTGACCCAAATTACTTCCTTTGCAGCTTCAACCATGCCTTTATACTCTGCTTCTGTAGAAGACAAAGCAACTGTATGTTGCTTCTTAGAACACCATGAGATTAACTTATCTCCCACATAACACATGTATCCATAGGTTGATCTTCTATCATCTGGATTACCTGCCCAATCTCAACACCCTTTGTCCTGCAATCCAATGTTCTTTCCTTGGGCAATGCATAAATTGAGACAAAACCCCTACTGCATATGATAAATCAGGTCTAGTTAGAGTAGCATAGATAAGGCTACCAACCAAACTCTGATATTGTCTCATGTCCTTGAATTCTTCACCTCCATACTTACTCAATTTGTGATTCACCTCCATTGGTGTAGGTGCTACCCTGCAATCATCCATTTTAAACTTGATTAACAAGTTCTTCAAATACCTTTCTTGGGTCACAAATACTCCATGTTGAGTATATGTAATCTCCATGCCCAAGAAATATGACAAGTCTCCTAAGTCACTTATCTTGAACTCCTTTTCCATTTGTCTCTTGAGTCTTTGTATTCCTTCTTCATCTGTGCCTGTAAGAATTATATCATCAACATATATACACATGTATATGAAACCATTATCACTTGCTTTGACAAGCAAGCTACTATCTGCTTTAGACACCTGAAAACCAAGTTCTTTTAGGAACTTCACAAGTCTATAGTTCCATGCCCTTGGGGCTTGCTTCAAGCCATACAAAGCTCTCTTGAGCTTGCACACATGATCTGGATACCTTTTATCTCTGAACCCTTGAGGTTGCTCCATGAATACATCATCTGAAATGTAACCATTCAAAAAAGCATTCTTCACATCAAGTTGACATAGCTTCCAACCTTTACATGCAGCAATAGCAATAAGTGTCCTTATGGTTGTCATCTTTGCCACAGGACTATAGGTCTCATCATAATCAATACCATATGTTTGAGCAAAGCCTTTGACAACAAGTCTAGCTTTATATCTAGACACACTTCCATCTGCAAACCTTTTTGTCTTGTAGACCCACTTGCATCCAATAATCTTCTGACTGTTTGGTTTAGGAACCAAATCCCAAGTTTGATTCTCCAATAGTGCATCATATTCCTCCTGCATAGCACTCTCCCATTTTTCCTTACCTTTTGCCTCTTCATATGTAGAAGGGTCTTCATCTGTATTCACCATATAAGCATAATCTTTTGTGGCTAGAAATGAAGTATCATAACTATACCTTGTAGGTTGCCACCTATTTCTTGATGACCTTCTGAGTTCTCCACTCCTTGAGGTTTCTGGCTCTTCACATTCAGGATCAAATCTTGGTGTCTCTTCCACTTCAACCTGCACTTCATTATTCTCTTGCTCATCAAATATCTGAACTTTTGATTTACCTTTTCTTTGACTCACTTCTTCTTCATCACCTGTATTGATGTTGATTGTACCTGCATACCAAGTGCTTTGTTCATCAAATGTAACATCTTTAGAAACCATAAATTGCTTAGTTGATGGACTCCACAATCTATAGCCCATCTGCTTGTCATCATAGCCAATGAAAACATACTTTTCAGCTTTGGGTTCCAATTTGTGTCTTAATTGTGATGGCACATATGCATATGCCACACACCCAAAAATTCTGCAATGATCCAAGGTAGGTCTCTTACCCCACCAAGCCTCATATGGTGTCATACCCTGCAAGGCTTTACATGGTAACCTATTGACCAAATAAGTGGCTGTATTTACAGCCTCAGCCCACAAATAATTAGGGCAATTTTTCTCCTTCATCATGGATCTTGCAAACTCAACAATTGTTCTATTTCTCCTTTCTGCAACACCATTTTGTTGAGGAGAGTACCTGCAAGTAACTTCCCTTTTTATACCTGCATTCCATAAGTAATCACTGAACTCATTAGAGAAATACTCTCCCCCTCCATCTGACCTTAGTCTTTTCAACTTATGACCTGTAATTCTTTCTGCATATGCATGATAGTGTTTAAATGTATTAAACACTTCTGACTTATCTTTGATCACATAGATAGTGATCCACCTAGTAGCATCATCAACATAAATCACATAATACCTTGATCCAATTATACTAAAATCTTTTGATGGTCCCCACACATCTGTGTGTACCAACTCAAGCTTCTCTGAGTGCATAAAACCATGCTTGGAATATGAATGTTTATGAGCCTTACCTAATTGACATGCCTCACATTTGTATGTCATATGTTGACCTGCAACATTAGGCAATCCAAGCACTGAACCATTGTTAACCATATCTTTAATACCTCTTTCATTGAAATGTCCAAGCCTCTTGTGCCAAAGATCTAACTCAGAGATCTTATGTCCTCCATATGTGAACATAGCATGACCAATATTGCCTTGAATCTTCAATGTAAATAATCTTCCTTCCTTTTTTCCTGAAACAATCTGTTTATACCCTTGGCTAGGGTCTTCCACATATACTCCATCATTAGTGAACCTTACTTCATATCCCTTTTCAACAATTTGTCCTACACTTATCAAATTCTTAGGGATTGTAGGAACATACAAAACCTTACTCAATAAGGTGCTTCCATCCTTGGCCTTCACTGATCCAATTGACTTCACATTGTGCTTTGTGTTGTCACCTGTTTGAACAACATGATTAAAAACTTTACTCTCCAAATCAGTCATCAAAGATATGTTACCACTCAGGTGATTGCTACACCCTGAGTCAATGTAGAAGACTCTTTGATCTTCATTCTGCCTTTCACAAGTTGCATTCATTATCAATGTTGAATCTTCCTTTTGATCTGAAGCATAATTGTAGTAGGTGTTGTTGTATTGTTGACTTTGGAATCCTCTACCTGCATTTCTTCCAAAGTAATTCCTTCCACCTCTACCTCTGTAATTACCTCTTTGATTTCTGCCACCTCTTCCTCTTGAATTATAATTTTGATTGTATCCACCATTATTCTGATTATTATGCCAACAATCATTAGCTAAGTGATTTGTCTTACCACAAATCCAGCAAGCTTTGCCTCCATCTTTATTGTTCCTGCCTCTTCCTCTACCTTTGCCACCTCCTCTTCCTCTTAGGAAGTTGGCTTGAGTAGTTGTTCCTTCATCTTCACCTGCTTGTTGTTTTCCTTTGCTATTCTTCTTCTTGTCCTTTGAGTACATTGCATGACCTGTACTCTTGTCACCATCTCCTTTAACATCCTGCTCAAATGTTAGCATATGACCTAACAATTGATTTAAATCAGGAGTGAAATGGTCAAGTGATAGTTCTGTAGACAAAATAAATGGCTTCCATTTGTCATCACCTCTCAACCCTGTAAGGATTTGCCTTACCAATTTATCTTCCTCAATGTCTTCATCAACAGCTCCTAAAGCATCTGCAATATCTTTCATCCTTGTCACATAGTCTGAGATGGATTGAGAAGCCTTCTTCTTGAAGGTAGTAAACTCTGCCCATAAGGATGCTTTCCTTGACTTTGTAGTGTTCTGGAAATGCTCCTCCAAAGCATTCCATATGTCAGTTGCACTTTCAAGACCTCTAATATGAGGTAACAAGTAATCATTGACTCCCATATAGATAATGCTCCTAGCTTGAGCATCTTTCTTCATCCAATTTTTCAAATCTGCTAACTCTTCCCTAGTTGGAACACTAGGATCTCTGAACTCTGGCTTCTCTTCTTCTCCTGTGATGTAACCAATTAAATCTTTGCTCATAAGATGAGCTTCCATCCTCATTGACCATGCAGGATAGTTTTCCCTATCCAATTTCTCTATCTGTAGAGCATCTCCCATCTTGTATCCACCTGTGTATTGAAATCTTCAAGCTTTACAAACAATGTATGTACCTTTACTTCGAATTAGACTCCTTTTGCTTTCCTTGATGTCGAGTAGTCTTCTCCTCAGGCTTTTGACTCCAAGCTTTCACTTCTTAGTTCTTCAAATGTTGAACTTCTTGAATCTGCAGCAGTCGGGACCTTCCTTTCCTTGATTTTGATGTCTCCTGCTCTGATACCACTGATGGAGAGTGTTAATCTCCAAAAGAACAACCTACTCTTGTGATTAGAGCACCTCTATACCAAGAGTAAGTCAAAACCTTCACTAAATTAGAGGTCCAATCTCCAAATTATCAAAATTGAGAAAATCTGTGAAGAAGATAAAACACAGAAAAGTCTGCTGCACTATTTCTTCACATTGACCTATCAAACGTGTAAAGTTTTTGATGAAACTTTGTACGAATCATCTCCTAGAGATTGCGCATCTTCTCCAAGTTAAAGTTCTCAAAAAGGTTTAGTATAACTTGAGAAATCATCTTCACAAGTTACCTATGTCCAAATCTGTACTTCTGAGAAGTCGATTTGACACCCCTAACTTCTTAACTTTGGTTCTCACAATGTCGAACCCGTTTTACAAAATGCTTTTAGCTGTAGATAGCTTATCTCTCAACTTAGATTTGAGCTATCATATGTGTAAAACTTTACACTGTGCACTGAGCACTACTCATTTCTTTCAACTCGAAATGTGCGCCAGTTTCAGAGAACTGAGAACATTCAACACACATGAATGTTCCTACTTACAATTCTCCTAGCCTGTTTACAATTAGACTCTGAAACTCAGGTCACAGGCTCATTAACTAACAACTTAGATATCCTCAAAAGGATTTCTCAATTGATCAAACACAGACGGAGCAGACGCAGAAACATCGGGCGCAAGTTTCTCGATTTCTTCAGAAAATTTACATACAAGTGAGGATGGATGATTCACTCACTTTCAATGTGTCTAATGACACTAACTTCTCTCTCCCTATTCTCTAATCTTCTTCTGCTCACTTTGCCCGACATTTTCCAACATATTTATAGATGAATATATTACAAGTGTATGACTAGACAAAAGTATATATCAGCTAATGTACATATGTGTACATATCTTTAGATTTTCTGAACATGTCCTTCCTTCAACCATCTGACTTTATTTTCTTCTTGACTCCTTGACTTCATTCCTCTATAATTCTTCAATTGATGATTGTCATGCACCAACAAAACGATACTTGACCCTTAGACAATTTTTGAGAAATGTTTTTTAAGTTTTGTTTTGATGCCCTTGTTTTCCTAGTTCCTCTCTCCTCTCCTCACTCTCTGTATCAAGCAAAGCACTCTTTTTACCCCCTGTAGATCTCAGACAATACCTGACGCAGATCGTTTCACTCTGAAAGACTTGATTTATGTAATGAGGTTGATGGAATGATACAAAAGCTTACCTTAGGATTCTATCACAACCCTCTACTCCTCCTGACTAGCTCTGCGTAGCTCCGATTGCTCCACACTCCATCCACGATCTCTGCCACAGCTCACGATACTCGACGCTCTCTCTCTCTCGATACTTGCTCAAAAACAAGTGATTTTCAAAATGATATTTTTTGAGTTTTATACCTGGTTTTTTTTCTATCTACTGAAAATGAAACAACTAGACAAAAGGTGAAAGCTGTTGGTGCATTTTGCCCAAGCCTACATGCTTGATATGCTTGATATTATCCTCATTTGTAAGTCACATGAGTAGTCATGTGAACACCTCTTGTAAAAGAGTACATTTTATCTCTTGTAAATGGAAAAAGAAAAAAGGAAAAGGATGGCTTACCTCATCCATGATGTAAAAGCAAATTCGTGGCTCCAACTACCAAAATCACGAATTTTTGAGCTGAGGGAATCTCTCCTAACTTTGGGGATCACTTTTAGGTGGAGCCATTCGAATTCGAATTCAAAACTCCCTCCAAGAATAGCTATAAAAGGAGCAAGAAGGAAGAGGCGATTAGCAAGCCTTGTACGTGACCACTTCATGTCATTTTGTAGAGATTGAAGAGGTTACTCCATAGCTCTATCATTCTACTCCCATTGTGCAAAGATTCATTGCCAATGTGGTTGTAATCATATGTGAATCTATACATTTATTATCATCTACCTCTCTGTTTTGTTCTCTGCTATACTCACTCAGAGCAGTAACTTTAGAAGGTCATATCTCGAGTTTTACTGAACATTTTTCAGTGTTTTAAAGTGCGTTGGATAGCTCTCACTGTCTAGTTTCTACCTATAAATTTTCAAGGTCATTGGATTTATACTTTTGGAGATATCTGCATTTTACTGCTTACTGGTCTATCTCTGCAGAGCCCCGAGAATTGTGGGAATGTTCCAGAACTTGATGAAACTTGTTGTCAGTGCTCAGTCCATCATTTGAAGTGTTTTAACTTGGAATAGGAAGCTTGCTAAGTCTATTTGCTATGCCCAAAAGGAATTTTTCTAATTCCTTCCAGGTTGAGAGCACTGTTCATTTTTTCCAGCAGGTGTATGTCCAAAAATAGCAAGTTTTGGGAGCTAGTCATTTCGCAACTTGTCGGTCTTGACTTAAACTTTTGGGATACATGTTCCAAAGTACTTGGCTGATATTTTGGTGGATTTAGGAAGCTCAAAGGGTCTACTAATCAACTCTGAAGTCTCAGTTGGCTGGTGTGAAGCTGGTTGTAGCGGCACCTACTCATCTTTGGATTGCATCCACCATCTCTCTTCACAGTGGTATCAGAGCATAGTCAAGCAACATGGGAGATGGATTTCCATCAACAATTGACAAATTGGATCGAAACAACTATCCGGCATGGTCTCTAAGGATGGAGGCTTACCTTCAAGGGAGGAATCTATATGGATTCATATCCGGAGATGAAGCAATGCCAACCATGAGGAACAAAGGGCAACCATCACATGAAGAAGTGGAAGGACTTTCGAATTGGTGTTCGAAGGATGCACTTGCAAGGTCCTATATTCTAAACTCAATCTCTGATTTTCTTTTACCTCATGTCAAGGGATGCAAGACATCAAGAGAAACCTGGAATGCACTTGCTTCTTTCTTCTCTTCCAACACTCGAGCAAGGAAGAACCAATTGTGGATGGAGTTCACAACAATGAAGAAAAGCCCGAAGCAAAATGTGACTGATTATGTCACAAAGATGAAGGAGATTTCCGACCAACTTGGAAGCATTGGAGAGGTAATTGAAGAGGAGCAAATCATAAGACAAATCATGAATGGAATCAAAGCAGACGACAAGTGGGAGTCATTCACAACAGCCATGGATTTATACATGGATATGCATGTACCCGACCTCAACACACTCATGGGCCAACTCTTCACTCATGAAGCAAAGATTAGCAAAGGTGGTGAGTCCTCAAGAGGTAATCAAACTTCTGCCTTATATTCTGATAAAGCTAAGGTCAAGGACAAGTCAAAGAATAGGAAGAATGAAGATGAAGGAAGCTCTTTCCAAGCAAACTTTGCAGGTAGAGGAAGAGCTAGAGGAAGAGGCAGAGGTGGAAAGCAAGGCAGGGGGAGATTCCAATCATCTCAACCTTGCAACATATGTGGCTTATCTAACCATACTACTGAAGAATGTTTCAGGAATCCAAGGAACTCAAGAGGAAGAGGATTCAATAGAGGTGGCTATGGATCAAATAGAGGTAGGTACAATGGAGGCTACAACAACAACAACTACTACAACAACAATTACAACAACAACAACAACTATCAAAGTGGCCATAGAGGAAGAAGAGATTACAATAACTATGCAGAGGACCAAAGTCAAGAAGATTCATTATTGATTATGAATCTATCAACAAAGAAGGGTAAGGATGATGATCACATATTTTACATTGATTCGGGATGCTCGAACCATGTAGCAGGAAATGTGGCTTTACTTTCTGATTTGGAAGATCCTCATAACAAGCATGAAGTGCAGACAGGAGATGACACAAAGCACTCAGTGGAGAAGATAGGTAATGTGAAGACATCAGATGGGAATATGAACCTCTTAAGCAAAGTCTTGTATGTCCCTACAATTACCAAAAATTTAATAAGTGTTGGACAGATTGTTGAAAAAGGATTGCAGGTTAGATTCAATCGATTTGGAGCATATGTTGAAGACCCAAGGCAAGGCTTTCGAAGGATTGCCAAAGGAGAAAAGACAGGAAGGCTTTTCACTTTTGAAGTGGAAGATACAAAGAACATAGCTTTGTTTAGCTATGGATCTCAAACTCTAACAGAGTTGGAGATATGGCACAAAAGGCTTGCTCACATTGGTGAGAGGACACTCAAACAGATTTGCAGGGACCAAAGTGTACTTGGTTTGCCTAATATCACAAGGCAACACATGATTTATAAGTGTGAAGCTTGTCAACTCGGCAAGGCTCATAGACAACCTTTCAATAAGAAAGGATATATGTATCAAAATCCTTTGGATCTAGTGCACACGGATGTGTGGGGTCCAAGTAAGGAGCCATCTATATCAGGCTCAAGATATTATGTGTCTTTCATAGATGATTGTAGCAGGTGGACCATTCTGTTTTTCATGAAGCACAAGGATGAAGTGTTTAATTGCTTTAAGAAGTATATTGCTCTTGTTGAAAATCAAACAGGTAGGACTTTGAAAAGACTCAGATCAGATGGTGGAGGAGAATACTTCTCTTCTGAATTTGATGCCTTCTTGCATGAAAGAGGCATTAAAAGGGAAGTCACTACAAGGTATACACTTGAACTCAATGGTGTAGCAGAGAGGAGGAATAGAGCTATCGTCGAAGCTGCAAGGTCCATGCTCAACGAAAAGGGATTGCCGAACTACCTATGGGCAGAGGCTGTGTCGACAGCCACATATCTCATAAATAGACTTCCATCTAAGTCACTAGATGGAACCACTCCATATGAAGTGTGGAATGGAAGAAGACCTAGTCTAGAGCATTGTAAAATCTTTGGATGCTTAGCCTATGCTCACATTCCTTCTCAAGTAAGAGGGAAATTGGATCCCAAGGCAGAGAAGTGTGTATTCATTGGTTATGATCAAAACCAAAAAGGATATAGATTGTACAATCCAACCAATAAAGGATTTTCTGTGAGTAGAGATGTAATTTTTGATGAAAACAAATCATGGTTTGATGATGACAGGAAAGTGAAGCTGCCATATGACTTGGATGAAGATTTTCCATCACTTCAACCAAAGGAGCCAAAGCAGATTGAAGAAAGTGATTCGGAGATTGACCTAGAAGACTTGGAAAGACTAAAGCTATGGAAGAACAAAGGTAAAGCAAAGATGCAGGATGCTACATATGGACCCGAGAGCTCACATCAACCACTTAGAAGGTCTTCGAGGGAGAAGAAGAAACCAGAGAGGTTTGGTTATGATACTTCTTTGGTCACCAAGCACTCAATCTACATTGCAAAGGATTCAACCAATGAAGAACCTACCACATTCGAAGAAGCACAAAGCAAGAAAGCTTGGAGAGATGCAATGGATGAAGAAATGGAAGCCTTGAAGGAGAATGACACTTGGGAGCTTGTACCTAACAAGCCATCTATGAAGATAATCGGATCTCGATGGATATACAAAATCAAGAGGAATCCAGATGGAAGTATAAATAGACACAAAGCAAGGTTAGTTGCTAAAGGGTTTGCTCAAACCCATGGTATTGATTATGAGGAGACTTTCTCTCCTGTTGCAAAAATGCCTACAATTAGGGTTCTCATAAGTCTTGCTGCATCTAGAAATTGGAATCTTTATCAACTTGATGTAAAGAATGCTTTCTTGAATGGATGGATTTCTGAGGAAGTGTATATGGCACAACCTCCTGGATATGAGGATGCACATCATCCTAACTATGTATGCAAACTAAAGAAAGCTTTGTATGGATTGAAGCAAGCTCCAAGAGCTTGGAATTTCAGATTGGTTACTTATTTGCAGGACCAAGGATTCAAAGCTAGCAAGGCGGATACCTCTTTGTTCATAAAGAGGAATGGATCTGAAGTGATCTATTTATGTGTGTATGTTGATGATATTATTATCACAGGCAATGATCTTGAAGGAATCAAACAGGTAAAGAGTCAAATGAAGGAGGAGTTCAAAATAAGTGACCTCGGACCACTCACTTATTTTCTTGGATTGGAGTTGATCTACACAGATTCAGGTATATACATCACACAAAGGAAGTATGTCCATGACATGCTCGTCAAGTTCAAGATGGAAAATACAAAGTGTGCAGGTACACCTATGGAGCAAAATCATAAGCTTAGTGCTTATGAAGGAGAGCCAATTGAAGACATCACAAGCTATCAAAGCTTGGTTGGAAGTTTGAACTATGCAACACTCACAAGGGTGGATATATGCTATAGTGTTAGCATATTGAGTCAGTTTATGCATAAGCCGAGAAGACCACATATGGAAGCGGCCAAGCGAGTCCTCAAGTATCTAAAGGGGACCATGAATGAAGGTTTTTTTTATTCATTTACTTCAGATATTGAGCTAAAGGTCTACTCAGATGCAGATTGGGCCGGATCTAAAGATGATAGAAGAAGCACATCAGGGTATATATCATTTGCAGGTTCAAAAATCATTTCTTGGTCATCGAAGAAGCAACCAACCGTGGCATTATCTTCTACTGAAGCAGAATATAGAGGTTTGGCTAATGCAACTCAAGAAATCATGTGGTTAAAATCTTTGTACACAGATCTTGGACTTCATTCTTCAACACCTCACATTTTTGGTGACAACACAAGCTCACTACATCTAGCAGCTAATCCGGTATACCATGCTAGAACCAAGCATATTGAAGTCCACTACCATTATGTAAGGGAGAAGCTAATGAGCAAGGATATTCAACTATCCTACGTCTCTACAGATATGCAATGTGCAGACATGTTGACGAAAGCTCTTGGTGGTACGAAATTAAGTAGATTCAAGTTGATGATTGGTTTGCAGGAAATCAAGGACAATTGAAGACTTATTTGGAGGCCAAGCATGTTAGGCTTGAGGGGGAGCTGTTGGTGCATTTTGCCCAAGCCTACATGCTTGATATGCTTGATATTATCCTCATTTGTAAGTCACATGAGTAGTCATGTGAACACCTCTTGTAAAAGAGTACATTTTATCTCTTGTAAATGGAAAAAGAAAAAAGGAAAAGGATGGCTTACCTCATCCATGATGTAAAAGCAAATTCGTGGCTCCAACTACCAAAATCACGAATTTTTGAGCTGAGGGAATCTCTCCTAACTTTGGGGATCACTTTTAGGTGGAGCCATTCGAATTCGAATTCAAAACTCCCTCCAAGAATAGCTATAAAAGGAGCAAGAAGGAAGAGGCGATTAGCAAGCCTTGTACGTGACCACTTCATGTCATTTTGTAGAGATTGAAGAGCTTACTCCATAGCTCTATCATTCTACTCCCATTGTGCAAAGATTCATTGCCAATGTGGTTGTAATCATATGTGAATCTATACATTTATTATCATCTACCTCTCTGTTTTGTTCTCTGCTATACTCACTCAGAGCAGTAACTTTAGAAGGTCATATCTCGAGTTTTACTGAACATTTTTCAGTGTTTTAAAGTGCGTTGGATAGCTCTCACTGTCTAGTTTCTACCTATAAATTTTCAAGGTCATTGGATTTATACTTTTGGAGATATCTGCATTTTACTGCTTACTGGTCTATCTCTGCAGAGCCCCGAGAATTGTGGGAATGTTCCAGAACTTGATGAAACTTGTTGTCAGTGCTCAGTCCATCATTTGAAGTGTTTTAACTTGGAATAGGAAGCTTGCTAAGTCTATTTGCTATGCCCAAAAGGAATTTTTCTAATTCCTTCCAGGTTGAGAGCACTGTTCATTTTTTCCAGCAGGTGTATGTCCAAAAATAGCAAGTTTTGGGAGCTAGTCATTTCGCAACTTGTCGGTCTTGACTTAAACTTTTGGGATACATGTTCCAAAGTACTTGGCTGATATTTTGGTGGATTTAGGAAGCTCAAAGGGTCTACTAATCAACTCTGAAGTCTCAGTTGGCTGGTGTGAAGCTGGTTGTAGCGGCACCTACTCATCTTTGGATTGCATCCACCATCTCTCTTCACAAAAGCTACTCTAATCTACTCCCTCACTCTTCCTACTCTCCTCCTACTACTCACTTCCCTAAACTAACAACTCACTACACACACTCCAAGAATGAGAAGTAGCAAGTGCGGTGGAAAATGACTTACCAAAGAAGAGAAGATTTTCACTCCACCACTTACTTCAAAGCAAAAAGCTACTTACCATCACATGAATGTCTCGGTTTGATTCGTCACTCCCCGGCAACGGCGCCAAAAAGTGTGTTGTCCTAAGTATCAACTTAGGGACTTGCGGAGAAAGAGACTATACCTCAATCCCCTCACAAGTGCATACAGTGGGGATACACGCTTTTAAATATCAATCCAAAGAGTATACAAACCTAGCCGAGTGTATGAGGACATGCAATCATGTAATGATCAATACAAGTGAACTACTCAAAGAATGTAAATGAGGCAAAGACTTATCCAAACAAGCTTCAACTGTTGGCCATGGCGAAACCATACTTGGTGTAGCAGCCGTCAGTATTTTGGATTTTTCTCCCAGCTCCGAACTCCAAATATAGCAAATAACATATGCGTTTCAAAGCTCTCGAGAAGACGCATCCAATGGCAGTGGTTTCACTCAATTCTGACACTCCTACTTCAAGTTATGGGCAAAATACTGAGTCACAAGAAATACCTTCCTACACTTCAGCACTTCCTACACTTCGCACACACCTCACCTACAGCAAATAAACACTTTCATGGATAGACAACACTCACAAGCACTCTTTCCAAGCAATACACATGCACACAAGCTCACGAAGAAGAAGATATGGAGTGAAGAAGACACAAATTCGAAATTCTGTGCTCTCTATTCTCACAATGGCAAAAAGTTCTTTACAAAGAGTCACATTTGACTTATATACTAGTGCCCTAAAAATGGTCCTTTCACACAAGAGACCGGCACTTTATTCACTAAAAGACTAATTTCCTACTATTTTACATGGGTAAATCTCTAATCTTCTGTGGGGATGCATCTAGAGGACTCCTCTAGTGCATTTACAAAGGGAAATATATTACAAGAATGAGTATGATACAAAAGATATGATGTCCAAATCGGAAAAATTTTGGGGCCCGTCTTTTTCTCTACTTTGTACTTCTTTAGCTCTGCAACAGTCTTCCTGATTCATATTAGAGTTTTGCTTCTACTCTTCGGTTGATGATGAAAGGCAATCCGAATGCCTTATCATTTGAGGAGTTAGTCTCTGTTCTGTTGGAGGAAGATCAGTCTAGGCAGAACAGGTCTATTATGTGTGTTGCAGATCAAGCTTTCCTGGCTAGTCAGAAGGGCAAAGGAAAATGGAGCTCTTCTACTGGTAAGCAGAAATCTGCAAATGCTGCATATTCGAAGAACCAGGATAAAGATGAGAAGAAATCAGAAAAGCAGAAATTGTTTTGCAAGTGTTGTAAAGGGAATGATCATATCATAAAGAACTGTCCAAAACTGGTTGCAAAAGAGGCAAAGAAAAAGGAGGCTGGAATGGTTGTTGCAAAAGCCTCTACACCAAAAACAGAGTCTGCTAATCTTGTGCAGGAAGAAGAATGGGCGTTTAATACTGTTTGCAGTTTTGACCCATCTTCTCATGAGCAGTGCATTTCTGCAGTGGACTCAGATGTTTGGTACTTTGACAGTGGGGCGATCAAACATATTACCTCGCAGCGCAGTTTCTTCTCTTCACTCGAGCCTACCCCTATAGGGAATACTGTCACATGTGCCAAGAACTCCTCTTATCCTGTTATGGGAGTTGGTAAGATCATTCTGACTACTGTTGAGGGTAGTTCTTTCACTTTGTCAGATGCTTTATTTGTGCCAGGGATCAATAAGAATCTGTTATCAGTCTCTGCATTAGCCAAGATTGGCTTGGTTGTGAAATTTGTTGATGACAGATGTATAGTTCATGATCCGTCAAATGGCGATGTTATTATTGCTTCTGGCATTTTATGTCGTGGGCTGTATAAGCTCATAGACTATGAAAGATCTGTGAATGATTCAGCATGTGAAGTTCATGATTCTCAGGCTATGTTAGATGCAAAGCTTTGGCATGCACGCTATGGTCATCTGAATCTTGCTAGTTTGTTACGCCTGCAAAAATATGATATGGTGTCTTCTTTGCCCAAGCTTGAGGCACCTGGAAAACATGTTTGTGAAGGTTGTATTTTGGGCAAAATGCAGCGTTCCTCCTTTCCAAAAGATGGTTCAGTTCGGGCTACACAGAAATTGCAGCTTGTACATAGTGATGTATGTGGTCCTATGCAGACACCCTCTTTTGGAAATTACCTATACTTCGTGACTTTCATTGATGATTTTTACAGGCATGCATGGGTATATCCACTCAAAGCAAAGTCTGAAGTGTTCATGTGCTTTAAACAGTTTTTGGTTTTGGCTGAAAATATGTCAGCATGTAAAATGGGCACCCTCCGTTCTAATCGAGGGGGGGGATATATGTCTTCTAATTTTAATGCATTTCTGGCTGAACGTGGGATAAAACACCAGTGTACAGTGCCGTATACACCTCAACAAAATGGAGTTGCTGAACGGAAGAACAGGTCACTCATGGAGATGGCGAGGTGTATGGTCAAGAGTCAGGCTTTACCACATAGTTTCTGGCTTGAGGCTGTCATGTGTGCAGCATATGTACTTAATAGGTGTCCCACTAAAGCGCTGCAGTCTATCACTCCATATGAGGCTTGGCATGACCGCAAGCCATTTGTTGCTCATCTACGTGTTTTTGGTTGTTTGGCATATGCATTAGTGCTTGAACAACATCGCAGAAAATTGGATGATAAGGCAGTAAAATGTATTTTTGTTGGGTACAGTTTTGAAAGTAAAGGCTATCATATGTATCATCCACAAACTAAACGCATTCTAGTTAGCGGTGATGTTGTTTTTGTGGAAGATGCTATTCAGCCATTACTTTCATGTACCAAGGAGACATCTGTCACCTCCAAAGACATGTATGATACTTTGATGCCTCTTTTTATAGGTGGACAGTCTAGTGCTGGTCCTAATGAGGCAACTTCTCAGCCTTTGCAGGTTTCATGTGATGATGCAGATAATTCTATTTCTGATGCAGATGTACATGATGCACTTATTGAGGAGAGAGCTGATATTGAGCAGGCAAGAACTATGCCAAAATGGCTGGTGCAGACTTTGCGTGACAGCAAATTAGATGCACCTCTATCATATCGTACTCGTTCAGGCTCTCATAGTGTCTCTTTTGCATTAGATTGCTATGCTATGGCTGCATCTAGTCTCTGTGATGAGAATGAGCCTGTTTCGTTTGATGAAGCACAGAATTCAAAAAATTGGATGGCTCCTATGCAATCTGAATATGATGCTATAATGAAGAATGGTACTTGGTCTTTATGTGACTTGCCTCCTGGTAAGAAGGCCATTGGAACTAAGTGGGTATACAAGCTGAAGCGTAAACCTGATGGTACAGTGGACAGGTATAAGGCTAGGCTTGTTGCAAAGGGTTATGCCCAGGAAAGAGGCATTGATTTTGATGAGACCTTTGCACCTACATGCCGTATGACTATTGTTTGGAGCATTTGTGCACTTGCAGCCCATCATGGTTGAAATGTACATCAGTTGGACATTAAAACAGCATTTCTGAATGGTGACTTGCATGAAGAAGTGTATGTTTTTCAGCCCTGTGGCTTTGTGCAGAAAGGGCATGAAAACCAGGTGTGAAGGTTAAAGAAGGCATTATATGGTTTAAAGCAAGCACCACGTGCTTGGTATGAGAAAATACATGCCTATCTGGTTGCACATGGTTTTGAGAACAATCCAACTGAAAGCACCTTATATGTTAAGCGTGCTAATGATGTGCTTCTGATCATTGTTGTCTATGTTGATGACATGCTGCTCACTGGTCCTATTGAGAAGCATATTGCTGATTTCAAGGCTGATTTGCATGCCTCATTTGAGATGTCTGATTTGGGGCATTTGCATCACTATTTAGGCATTCAGTTTATGCAAGTTGATGGTGGAATGGCTTTGTGTCAAACAAAATATATTGACACATTATTGCAGCGTTTTGGCCTTGAAGACTGTAAGCCTATTGCCACTCTTATGGAGACAGGTTTACGATTGAGTCTTCATGATGCTGGAGATGCATTTGATGCTGTTCTCTATCAGTAGGCTATTGGATGCTTGATTTACTTATGCATTACTCGGCGAGATATTCAGTTAGTTGTCTCATAGATGAGCAGGTTTATGCATTGCCTAGGAGTCATGCATTGGAAGGCGGTTAAGAGTATCTTTCGCTACTTGAGTGGTACTCGGCTACTTGGGTTGTTTTATTCCAAGGGGGATCACTACTGCCAGATTTGCGTGCTTTTTCTGACTCAGATTGGGCTGGTTGCTATGACACTCGCGTGTCCACCAGTGGTTTTTGCTTCATGCTTGGTAGCTCATGTATATCTTGTTTGAGCAAGAAGCATCCTACTGTGGCCACTTCCAGTTGTGAGGCTGAGTATAGGGCAGCTTTCACAGCGACTGTTGAGTGTGTGTGGCTCAGACGCCTTATGGCTGATTTGGGTGTTGGCCAGTCTTCTGCCACCACCATTTTCCCTGACAGTTAGAGCGCATTGGCAGTTGCGAGGAACCCTGTGTTCCATGCTCGTACTAAGCACATTGAGGTGCATTATCACTATGTCAGGGAGAGGTTCTCTACTGCGGAGATCAGATTGGCATATGTGCCCACGCAGGAGAACATTGCAGACCTTTTCACGAAGGCTCTGCCTAGGGAGAAGTTTGAAGCTTTCCACAAAGCTTTGGGCTTACTTCCTTTTGTGGAGTGATTTCCACATAGCTTGGCACTTCCTTATACATGAGTGCCAGCTACTTGTTCACCGCATCACTCCCAGGGGGGATTTGTTGATATATTTAGGTAGTGATGTGTGTGAACACACTAGGACCGCCAGGGGCATTTTTTTCCCTCTTTAGGAGGTTTTTTCCCCCGGCTTGTATACACACCTATTGCCCTAATGGGCTACTTATCTTTGTACATTCTCTAGTAATATATTCAGTCTTGTGTGTTGTGCTCCAAGCTTTATCTTCTTCCTCGTGCTGTTCGCGTGCCTATGCAGACATCTATCTCCAACATACATCTTTGCTTTGCCTCTTGATTTCCATAGCTTGTAATACTTTTCTCTTTCATCTTGGTCATCATCTGTATCACTTGTTGGATCCTGGACCTGTGTATCATGCTTCCTTCCTAATTGATGAGAGTTAGAATCAAGATCATATGGTAGTGTTACCTTTTGTTTGTCTTCATCATACCAAGACCTGTGTTCTTCAAACACAACATCTTTACTTGTAGTGAATTGCTTGGTTGAAGGATTGAAGAACCTGTAACCCATCTGAGTTGAATCATATCCAATAAACACTCCCTTCATTGCCCTTTCATCTAGCTTACCTCTTATTTGTGATGGTACATGAACATAAGCTAAACAACCAAAAACCTTGCAATGTCCAAGACTAGGTTTTCTTCCATGCCATGCTTCATAAGGAGTCATACCTTGAAGTGATTTGGATGGTAGTCTATTGACAAGGTACACAGCAGTTGAAATAGCTTCTGCCCATAGATAATGTGGAAACTTCTTCTCTTCAAACATTGTTCGGGCTGATCCAACCAATGTCTTGTTTCTCCTCTCTGCAATTCCATTTAGTTGAGGAGAGTACCTAGTAGTCACTTCTCTTTTGATACCTTTGTCCTGCAAGAACTCAGCAAAATCTTTCGAGAAGTATTCTCCCCCCTCCATCAGATCTGAGCTTCTTTAATGATCTACCTGTATGATTCTCCACATGTGCAAGATACTTCTTGAAGCAATCGAACACTTCATTCTTACTCTTGATAAAGTATAGAACAGTCCATCTACTATGGTCGTCAATAAATGAGACATACCTTGATCCTGCCAATGAAGGTTCTTGACTTGGTCCCCATACATCTGTATGTACTAAGTCCAATAAGTTGTTGTGGATGTAGCCTTTGTGGTTGAATGGTTGTCTTTGTGCCTTCCCAATCTGACATGCATCACACCTGTTGATCATGTGTTGCTTTGATATGTTCAGCAGTCCTAGAACATGTTGATCCCTACATATATCCTTCAAGGTTCTTTCATTCACATGAGCAAGTCTCTTATGCCACACTTCAAGCTCACTTAGGGTTTGAGACCCAAAGTTGAATAGAGCTATGTTCTTGGTTTCTCCTACTTCAAAAGTAAAGAGCCTACCATGCTTCTCACCTCGGGCTATCTTCTTGAAGCCTTGACATGGATCTTCCACAAAATCTCCATGTTGGGTGAACCTAACTTGCAAGCCTTTTTCAACTATTTGGCCTACACTTATTAGGTTTTTAGTGATAGTGGGTACATAGAGAACCTTACTCAAAATGTTTGTCCTGCCATTGGAAGCTTTGACATTACCAATCTTCTCCACATTGTGCTTCGTCTCATCCTCTGTTTGCACTTCATGTCTATTCTTTGGACTCTCCAAGTCAGATAGAAGAGCAATGTTGCCTGCAACATGATTCAAACATCCTGAATCTATGTAGAACAAATGATCATCTTCTTTACCTTCTTTGTGGCTTAGATTCATAAGAAGCAATGAGTCTTCATGTGGTTGATCTTCTGAATAATTGTTGTAGTCCCTTCTATTATAGCTTCTATTGTTATTGTTGAAGTTGTGTCGACCTTTGCCTCTATTGCTACCATATCCACCTCTTCCACTTCCTTTCTGGGTCTTCCCATTGAACCAGCAATTCTGAGTGGTGTGGTTGGTCTTATTGCATATGGCACAAGGTTGAACATTCTGACCTTTGGCTTTGTCTTGCTTTGGTCCTTTCTTCTTCCCTTTCCACTTGCTCTTGCTTGCGAAGTTGGCGTGAGAAGTCTCTTCTTCATCTTCTTCCTTCTTCTTGCCTTTCTGCTTCTTATCCTTCTTATCTGCATATAGAGTGTTGCTCTAGCACAATGGTGAGAACCACGTTAAGAAGCTTCACCTCCTTAATGTCAATCCGCGGAAGAGATAGGAGTGATATGAAGATCGTGAACGTGAGATGATGTGAGAGTGAAGGTGAGAAGCACAAAGATGCACACACACATACACACACACAATGAAGAGACAAGCAAGACACAATGGAAGGTGGGAAATTAGTTCTATTACTCAAGATCACTATTACAAGCTCAAAAGAACTCTAATCTCAAACAAGCTAACATGAACCAACCTCAAAAATGAGCTCTCTAGCTCTTTTTATAGTTTCTAGACTAGTTTTGACCGGTTTCACATCTAGTGACCGACATAATTAAAAAATAGGTCTTAGAGGCTATTTGGAAGGGTAAACGGTATCTAAAAATAACGAAAATTGGTACCTGCATTCTACCTAAGCTCCTCAAGCTCGAGGACTCCTCGGCTTGCACAAAATGGAGCTATGAATTAGAAAATGGGATTTTGTCTATATTACATATGTTATAGGAGTGATGAAAATCACTGTTGGATGTTTGAAGAGGTAATAAAAACATAGTTGTTTGAAAAAATGATCCGACTAGCTCCCTGCTCCGTCTTTACATGCTTCCACGTCGTCTGTGCCTCTGACTGTGCCTCTGACTGCTTCCAACATAGAGCACTAGTTGAATTACCATGATAAGAGTTACCTTCCTTTATGCTATTGTTGGCTTCTTGATTGAAGAGTTGTCCAAGAAAGATGTTGAACTCTGGAGTTTGCACATCCAGGATGAGATCATAAGCCGTCGTGAAGGATTGCCATTGCTTATCACTTCGAATGCCGTTGAGAATTTGCCTCATGATGAACTCTTCTTCAATCAGCTCTCCAATGGATGCTAGTTGATCCGCGACCTCCTTGACCTTGGTAACAAACTATGTGATGGTTTGTTTAGGTGTCTTCTTCATTTGGTTGAACTCCTTCCAAAGATGATTCTTTCTTTCTTTGGTACTAGCAGAAAAGAAAGTCTCGAGGGCATCCCAAGTCTCTTGAGATGTCTTGCATCCTCTAATATGTGGTAATAGAAAGTCAGAGATAGAGTTTAGTATGTACGACCTTGCTTGAGCATCCCTTGCGCACCAAAGTGTGGGCTTATCTGTCTCCTCTTGTGTAGGTCCTCCTTTGGATCTTGGAATAGGCATAGCTTCATCACCTGCTACAATTCCATAAAGATTTCTACCTTGCAAATAGGCCTCCATTCGGATTTTCCAAGCCGCATAGTTGTGTTGATCAAGCTTCTCAATCATTGAGGGAAAGCCGTCACCCATCTTGATCTAGCTCTGATACCACTGAAAGAACTTGGAGAAGCTTGTCGAAGGTAGAAAAGTGTGTTTCGAAGCGACGAAGTTTGGTCAAGCCAACCGGCACAAGACCAGCCCTTGAGCTTATGGATACTCAAATAGACCTTATAGGCATGTAATAAGTGCAAAACAATGCACTATGTACTTTGGAGCATCAAGGAGAATGAGTCGATACAAAATAGATAGGTTCGGGGGTCGAGTAGCTCAAAAAAACTTATTATCTATGGAAGAGACAATGAACTTCAAATGCCCATAGCGACCAGCGTGATTACAATTAGAAAAAATCCTTTTATGGGAGTGATAAAGATAGGCTTAAGTGTATGGAATGCACAAAATTATAAGGAATAAGCAAAATATGCTATAGGAATGAATGAGACCTTCACCGGTGGTACTTCCTTATTTTCAGGAATACGTAGAGATTGACCTCGAGACACAAAAACTCAGATTTCTCCCAATCTACGGAACCAAATGCTTTGCAAATTTTTAGGCATAAACTAGACACTTATACCTTTCCAATGAGTTATCTTGCACTCAATTTGGAGCTTTGGAGAGAGAGCAGCAACCTCTGCAAGATTACTTTTGGCAAAGAAGATGATGCAGGGAATTGAAGGAGCAAAACAATGATGGTCACAAGTGTATGTATGTTGCTTCCATGTAATGTACAAGTGATTTCAAGTCTTTATATAGACTCTAGGAGTGTTCCACGACTTTTACAAGTTGAATTTGAATTCAAATGAAGGTGGGAATGGTTGTTGGAGGGAATCAATTCACTTTTTACAATCTAGGAAAAGTGAAGATCTAGTTTGATCTACTTTTAGGTGATTGATTGCTTGATTGAATGCAACTTCAACCACCACAAATTCGTGGGATTTTGGCTCTATCTTTATACCTTTTACATGTGTAAACCTCAAGGCTTTTACAACGGTAAATGAACCATCAAAAATCTCTCAAAAAAATACAATAAATGAGCATATGAAAAAGAACTCTCCAACGGATATTCTTTCGACGCGATAGCCTTTGATGTAGATCAAATCCACCTCAAGCATAGTGTAAGCTTGATGTTCCAACAATTTATAAGGTAAAAAATAATTCTGATGGTTCAATAAATAGGTACAAAGCAAGGCTTGTGGCTAAAGGGTTTGCTCAAACCCAAGGGATAATTATGAGGAGACCTTCTCTCCTATGGCAAAGATGCCAACAATCAGAGTTCTCATGAGTATAGGTGCTTCAAGGAATTGGAACATTTATCAGTTCGATGTAAAAAATGCATTCCTAAATGGTTGGATTTTAGAGGAGGTGTACATGGCACAACCTCCTGGATTTGTTGATAAATCACATCCTGAATATGTGTGCAAACTCAAGAAAGCTCTCTATGGTTTCTAGCAAACTCCTAGAGCTTGGAACCATAGACTTGTTACATTCTTGTAGGACAAAGGATTCAAATTGAGAAAGGATGATTCTTCACTCTTCATTAAGAGGAATAACTCTGAAGTTATATATTTATGTGTATATGTAGATGATATCATTCTTACAGGTAATGATATGTATGGAATCAAGAAGATCAAAGCCCAAATGAAGGAAAAATTCAAGATAAGTGACTTTGGATTGCTCATTTACTTTCTTGGATTAGAAGTTGTCTTTAGAGATGTTACAGGTACTCCCATGGAGGTCAATCACAAGTTAAGTGCTCATGAAGGGGAAGGAATTGAAGACATTACAAGCTACCAAAGTCTAGCTGCAACCAAAAGAATATTGAAGTATCTAAAGGAAACAATCAATGAAGGCCTATATTACCCTTACACATCTGATTTAGGTGTAAAGCTTTTACTGATGCAGATCGGAAGGATCAAAAGATGGCAGGAGAAGTACATCTTTTTATCTACCTTTTGCATGTACAAAGCTCATTTGTTGGTCTTCCAAGAAACAACCTACTATAGCGCTTTCCTTAACTGAAGCTGAATACAGAGGATTGCCAAATGCAACTTAGGAAGCAATGTGGATTAAGACCCTATATATAGATTTAGGGTTGGATTTTGGCACTCCATATATATTTGGAGGCAATACAAGTTCATTGCATTTAGCTGCTAATCCTGTCTTTCATGCCATAACTAAGCATATAGAGGTCCATTATCACTTTGTTAGAGAAAAGATTGCAAGCAAAGAGATACAATTGTCTTATGTGTCTACACAGATGCAATGTGTAGACATGATGAACAAATCACTTGATGGAAGCAAACTCAATAGATTCAAATCAAGTATTGGTTTGGAGGAGATACCTATGGAATGAAGACTCAAGAATATTAAGGCTTGAGGGGGAGCTGTTGGTACATTTGGCAAGCCTTGATGCTTGACCAAAACTCAAAGGTTTATTTCATAACTTGGGTGTGACTATCCATAAGTCACATGTGAACACCTTTTAAAATCCATGAGGTTAACTCAAGGGACTGTAAAAGAGAGTAATAGAGAGAATCTTATGGTTTTACAAGTTGTACTTGATACCAAATAAGTGGTTGGAATCAAATCAATTAGAATCCTAAAAGGTAGGATCACCTTTTAGGTGGCAGATTCAAAATTCGAATTGAAGACACATCTATAAAAGACCCTGACTTTTAGTGATGGGACTAGAGAAAGAAGAAGGACACATTGAGCTTCAAGCTTGTGGGTACACTTAGCCCACACCTATATGAGTAAGCCTACATCATCTCCCATGTATCATACATTCATAATATTATACATTTGATTCAATTTATGCAATTCATTTGGTATCTACTGTTGTCTGTTGCTAAGTGCTCATTTCAGAGATTTGTTTTGAGGATTTCTCTGCGAATACTTATCTGATTTCTGTGACTCAACTAGGGATATGTAGCTTAGACTATCTAGTTTTCAACTATCAATTTTCATATCATTTGATTGAGTACTTTGTGAGATAAGTTCTTTGCAAGTCACCTATGTTTGCTCACTATAATCTTCCTAAAAAGTCGGGATTACACCCCTAACTTCTTAATGTGATTTCTCATCATATACTCATGCTAAATTAGTGAAATAACTTCCTATAGCAAGATTAGGACTCTGATCAGCTATGTATAAAAGCTCCTTGGGTCAATTGCAGTCAGTGAGAGAGCACTGAGTGAATTATTGAGCAGGATCAAATCCCAAAATAGCAAGTTTTTGGAAGTCTTCAATCTTGAAAGTTATTTGTTTTGACATAACTATTTGAGGGTGATGCTCCAAGGTACATTATGAATCCAAATGCATATTTGGGAAGCTAAAGATGTCTAGTAAGGTACTGTGAAGCTACATTGGCAGGTGTAGAGCAGGATTTGTGCAGCACCACCTGATTTTTTGAGTGTATCCAACCATCTCCTCACATCATGCAGGGCCCACTTGGGTTTAAGCTTGCTGTTAATCAGAAGGAGCACTCAAGGGGGGGGGGGGGGGGATTTCTTTCAGGCACCACTTCTTGTTGAGGTTGACCTGGTAATCAATATTTTCTTTGATATTCAAGATTTTTGTTAGGCAATCACCATTGTGCCATCTGAGACCAAGCGGCCTCTGCGATTCATGCCCCATGAGAAGACAGACTTTAGAGCGGTCCCAAGCAAGATGTCTGCTTTGTAGAGTATTCCATTATTCATAGGTAATGCTGACACTAGGGCCGATATCCTTGAAGTTGATTGATTGGTTGGTGTCTTGTTTCTAGAGATGTTTCCATTTTCTAAAGCCCTTGTTCCATAACCTCTTGGCGCTTTGAATGTTCCAAGATTCCATGTTCTTGATGCCATGGATCAAAAACTAGATAGAGTCATTCTATCTGATGTCGACTGCTGACTTCCAATCTTCACTCATTCTTATGAAGCTTTTGACTTTATTCCAACTCTTCCATAGGGAGCACGCAAGATTCAAGCCTCTTGGGAAAACAGGGATCAGGGAAAACAAAAGGGTTAGAATGTCAAGATTCTTTCAAGTTGGGAAACCCATGAAGGTCAATGAATTCTTTTTTTGAAGATCAATTTGGCCCACGAAGTCTCCCTATTGCACCACACCTTAATCATCCATTTTGCCACAAGTTTTTTTGCACCCAATGTCCAAAATACCAAGGCCTCCACTATCCCTTTGTAGGACAGCAAATCAAGTGCACTTATTCTCGTATGGTGTTGCTCTAGCACAATGGTAAATACCACGTTAAGAAGCGTCACCTCCTTAATGTCAATCCGTGGGAGAGGTAGGAATGATATGAAGATCGTGAACGTGAGATGATGTGAGTGTGAAGGTGAGAAGCACAAAGATGCACACACACATACACACACACAATGAAGAGACAAGCAAGACGCAATGGAAGATGGGAAATTAGCTCTATTACTCAAGAATACTCTTACAAGCTCAAACTAGCTCTAAGCTCACACTAACCAAAATGAACCAACCCCAAAAATGAGCTCTCTAGCTCTTTTTATAGTTTCTAGACTAGTTTTGACCGGTTTCACATCTAGTGGCCAGCCTAGTTAAAAAATAAGTCCTAGATGCTATTTGGAAGGGTAAACGATGTCTAAAAATAACGAAAATTGGTACGAGCATTCTACCTAAGCTCCTCAAGCTTGAGGACTCCTCGGCTTGCACAAAATGGAGCTATGGATTACAAAATGGGGTTTTCTATGATACATATGTTACAATTAGTGATAACAATCACTGTTGAATGTTTGGAGAATTAATAAGAAATATATTTGTTTGAAAAATTGATCCGCCTGGCTCCCTGCTCCTTCTTTACATGCTTCCGTGGCGTCTGTGCCTCTGGCTGCTTCCAACACCCCCCTCCCTCTCGCTTCTGTCGTCCCTGACAGAACCTTGTTGTGAGGTCTGCCGGATGTAGTTCTGTAGGAGGTCTTGAGCGAGGGTGTGCTCTGATATACGAATGCCTCGGGCTAGATCAGCCTCGAGTTTCTCCCAGTCGATAGGTTGCGGCTCGTCTGGTGGTGGGAGCTGATAATGTGTGGAGTACACCATTCGTTCACAGGCGAATAATTGCAATAAGTGTGTGGGCCTGCTTATAAATACCTCTGAATGGTACTCCCAAAAGCCGGTGGTGAACATTTCTTCGAATGTCTGTTTGTAGCATGCCGGTAGGTATTTGATCCTGCAGTGCCAGGCATAACACACCCGTAGCGATGGCGTTGTGCTCATATCATAGACTAAATCAAAGTTGCCATGCTCAAAGCCCGGGGTGTTTACATGGGGAGCCTTGACGCGTCGGAAGACTTTAAAGACCATTTGCATCATGTCAAAGATTTTGACAGTCATGTGCGGGGCAATATCATCCATATGCTTTAACCTAGGGAGCCAGTGGCGGATCGTCGCCATCATGTAGCCTACTGTGGGTAACTCGATTGGTGGCCTGAAATAGGGATAGTTCAGCCAGTCTTGGCACTGCTTATTGTTCTGTAGCTTAATAGCGAAGGCAGTCCAAGAGCGGCGTCGTGGGACTGGTCCCCAGCATGGATTAAATTTTAAATGCAGCGGCGCTTTCACCCATGTGCTCATCATCTCGGGATAGTTTTGCAATAAATCTCTGCGCCAGTCTGGTTGAAGGATTTCACCTCTCTGCGCCCTTGGTGGCAAGTCCTCTGGCTCGAATTGAGTGGCATGCGTTGGTTTCATACCTATTTCTTTCTCTATGGCTAACTGGTATTCAGCCATTAACATGAAGTACGGTTTATATTGGAGCTCATGCCCAGATATGTATCGTCGCGGGGCCAAATGAGCAAAGAATGGTGACTGTAAAATTCTCTCTTCAATCATGGCCATGGCATGTAACTGTGCCTCTACTCTGGCCGAATGTGTCGTTCCGAGTTCTTCAACTGTCTTCATCCACGCGGGGGTAGGTAATTCATATGTCATCTGGCCTTCGGCCGTGACACGTCCGCCTGGGATGGGTATCGGTTCATATGCCTCTTCAAATGTCTCCTTCACCGGGATAGTGACGGTTTCTTCCTCAGTTGGTAGCTCAGGTGGGGAGTCTGGCCTTGGTGGTGCTTCATAGACTGCAATTCTAGATTCAAGATTTGTTACCTGGGCCCGGAGTGCGTTGAGTTCCTCTAAAATTTCAAGGGCAAGGTCCGCAGGTGCTGGTAATTCTACTGCTGCGTGTACTTGTTGTGTTGTCGGTTCTCTGAGCTGTAGCAGCTTGTGATCTTCTTTTAACTTTTGGTGAGCTTCGTTCATACGATCATAGTCCTCGAGCAATCTAACATGGTCGTCTAGCAACATCCGCATTGACTCGGATGGGATTGCCTTGAATCTGCTCGGACTTAGTGGCTGTTCTGGATGATCTAAAGCCGCCTCCAAGTTTTCTCTATTCTGCGCTTGGAGTCTCACATTCTCCTCCTGGGCTGCGGCTAAGTGTCTTCTTAGTAAGCCCATATTTCTAGTGAGCGTTGCATTGCGGACGGTATGGGCTCGAAGTAGGTTGTCCAAATCCGCGGTGGCCTCTTTTGTTTTCTCCTCACTTTCTAGTTCTAATTTGTGATAGGCCTCTCGTAAATCTTGGTATCGGCTATTCAGTGAGGCGTTCTCAATTGATAACAAATTAAGCTGCGTTTGTAATTCATTCGTCGTTTTCTGCAGCTGTTGATAGTTGGTGCCGAGTGATGCAAACTCATCGCGGACTTGCGTCATGCCTGTGAACATGTGTTGAAATGCGGTGTCTATGGTGGGCGATAGTAGTAGTGAAGTGCTAAATGAGGATGCAGTGGTAGTAGATGCAGTGGGAATGGGAAATGGGGTTGGGACAGTGGATGCAGTGGTGATTGTGGAAAATTGTGACGTGCCTAAATATGAGGGTGCTGTGAGTGGAGTGGGTGGTGGTGAGGTGGATGGTGATATGTCCATGCCATTGGACGTGTTTAGTGTTGTGACTGTGAAAAGTGGTGTGATTGTGGGTGGTTGTGTAGGTGTGAATACGGGATTTACAAATGTAGAGTAGTTTACAGGGGGGATGGTTGGAGTGGCTTGGTGACACGGGGAAATAGGGGTTATGGTAGGTTGGGGAGGTGAGACTGGTGAGAAGGTTAGTGGGGTTAGAAAGGGGAATGGGGTTCTTAAAGGTGGGGGAAACGCGGGGAAAGATGAAGGGGTGAAGGGGTTAACATGTAGATACGAAGGGTGGGGTGTGGGCATGGTGGTCTGAATGGGTAGGGCAAAGGTTGTGGCTATGTTGCCTTGTACAGGTGTGGATGTGGGGGAAGCAGGTGGGTGTGCGGGGGATACGGGATGGGTTGGTGAAAGATGAGGTGAGAGAGGAGTAGAAGGGGTGGATGTTATTTCGAGGATAGTGGTGGTATGTACAACAGTGGTACGTGGTGGGGAATCTACAAGGATGGTTTCTGCGGTCAATGAACTTTCTGGGGCGAGGCGTGCCTCCCTGGCTTGTGCTGAAGACTGAGCTCCTGTTGGTACGCGAATATATTCTCCGGGTTTTGAAAGTAGTCGCACTCGGCGGGGGTCAAACTGTGGTAGTTGCTTTCTTTGTAAAAACCTGAGTGCTTCATGGGAGCCTACTGATTTGACTAACTCCCTGAACCCTCTGATGTATGCGTCTTCGAATCCTCCGGAGATGAGTTCCTGTTCAATTAATGCCTGGCTCTCCTCTTCAGTTAACTTCTTCCGTGCCCAGACTTTCTCCATCGTTCGATATAATTTCTTTATGGCCAGCGTGTACGCTGCGGCTTCGAAAGTCTCATCTTCATATGTGCTGGTGTCGCCGTGTGTGTCGGTTTGTTGGCCTTGGCCCTCTGTCTGTCCGTCATGTGAGCCCTAGCTGGCTTCATCGTCGCCTTCCTCGTCGTCTGTTTCGGTTCTCTCTTCTTCAGAGCTCGACACAGCTTGTCCCTGTGGCAGATCTCGTGGTGTGGTAGGGTAGCTGGGGCGTTCATATTCCTGGGAGAACAGTTGTGCTTCTGAATACTGGAATTCGTTTGAGAATGCATTAGGCATCTCAAAATCAAAGGTCGTGTTTATTGGGTCGGCCTCCATATGTGGTATCGGGAAAGAAAACGCTTCCGCACCAATAGTGGTGGGAGCTTCTGATGTTGTGGTGGTGGGTTCTGTGGTGGCAGCTGCCTGAGGTGCAGCGGTACTAGTGGTGCCCTCCGTAACCACTGGTCTGGACAACCTGATGCGAATAGGTTGTACTGTGGGAGCAGCTTCTGTCTGTGGTCGCTGTGGAGAGGGTTGTGGTGATGGCGACTCTGGCACTTGAAGGCAGGGGATGGTGCCTCTCATGCGCTTACCTGCCCGTGTTCGACTGGGCTTCCTGGCTTTCTTCGTTGTTCCTTTGAATGCCTTCAGTTCTTCTCCTGTTAGTGCACGCTCAATTGGCAAGTCATAAGCCAAGCACATATACACAATTCTTGTGAGTGCACAACATCCATTAAGCACTTTTTTACGCTCCCATCTGTGCTGTGCCAGATACATTTGATCTATGATCCAGCTTGCCAGATCAACAGTTTGAGGTCCCGTGCATGCCAAATACAATCCGAACCAGATTCGTTTATGGGGCATGGTAAATCTGTCATGAGCTGGGAATGCGAAATGTTGCATGCATATCCTCAGTGGCTTTGACAGCTCAGGTGTAATGGCCGAAATCTCCTCCCACTTTGTGACATCCCCACGTTTCATCGGTTCTGGAATTAATCTCTCTCGATCTGTGGGTGTGTGGGTGCCATGAATCTTGATGGCCGCTCTGATTAAATCCTTAGATAGGTAAAATCTCTTGTAAGGTGGATCATCCACTAAAGAAGGCAATATGAAGGATGTCCTTATTCTCCGAGGCCAGTAATGTAGTGATTAAATAATAGCACCTGTAAAAATCCGGTTTGGGCAGAGGATCACTGAAATACTCTGTGAAGCCTTCTCTGGCCCAAACATGAGTTAAATCCTGGGTGCTTTGTAGGGCTTCGAACTCTCTGGAGAAAAACTGGTATTTTCCCCACGTGCGGTCATCAAATGTCAGAGAGGATTCAAAAATAAAGTCCGCGTCCGCAAGGGGTCCTGCAAGGCCCTGAAACCAATGAGAGTTCCGGTGTATCTTTTCGGTGTAGCCCATGGGTGGGTTGTCGATAGGCATGGGCCCTGGAAATCCCTGGAATTCCGGCGGTGGAGCAGTCGGGTGGGATTCTGCTCGTAGCACGTTGAGTGGTACTGCCGCTACACTAGGGCCTGCTCCTGATGTTCCTTCGTCGGTTTGCATGGTGATTGGTGCGCTAGTGAGAAAGATCTGCTACAAAAGATTAACACATTAGCATGGAAATTAATTATGATCCCATTAAAGTGAGACCGCAATCCCTTTCCATAACTGATGCGTAACCCGTGTAGCCAAGTGCTGTGATGTGATGGATGCAATGTTTCTGGCAGCACTAGTGCAGGTCTCTAGACACCTACATGTTTCAGATCATGCATACATTTCTTGATGAGATGAGATTACGAGTGATGTGTGATGATGGTGTGTGAATTTATACAAGGTTTAAAGGTTAGTGATTTAGTACAAGGTTGTATGTTAGTCGGGGGGTAGTTAGACAATGGGTTAGGGGAAGACGGTTGGACACGTTTCGGTATCCATTTCCTAAGGATCTTGGAGTGGGTGGTGGGTTTCTGCTGAGGGGCAAAGGGTGGTGTCGGGTGTGGTGGTATCGAGGGATGAAATGAGTTGTGGGTGTTATATATTACATGGCTTATGGGTTGAGCTATGATACATAGTTTGGGCACCCAAATCTGCGTGGGCGTAGGTCTATGGGTAAGATACTTCTTGGTGATCCAAATCTGTCGAATGCTCGGACCTGTAGGAGACTGTCGAGGGGATGGTGGATACTGATTCTGTTTCTGCCTTGCCTGTTTCTTGTTGATCTCTGCTTGGTTGGAGATCTTTGGTGCTTTTTGTCCTTTTGGCACCCATATTTGTCTGGTGCCGCTTCCTTTCGGTGGCCTAAACTGCTTTCCGTGTTGTTTCCTCCGATACTGCAGTCGGTCTGGGTTCCTTTGTCGTGGTTGACTCTGTTGTTGCTGGGGTTGAGAGGTCGGATGGACACTCTGCTTTGGAAAAGAAGGGAGATCCAACACTTGCGTGACCTGCCCATTAGGAAGTGATGCCTTATTTAACTTTAATCTAGGCTAGTCCGCAACAAGTTTGGAAGGATGAGCACCGCAGGGTGTCGTGCTCATTTGGCCGCTGATGCAACCCACCTGACCACTGATTGTGTCCATCTGCCCTTGTGGTTGGGTAACTGTCTCTTCTAGTTTGCAGGAAGTCCCAGGGAAGATCTCCTGTCGTCCTTCTGCTTGACCACTGTCCATAGCCAAGCCCGAGTGGGTTGGTGTAGACGTAACGTGACTGAGCTGATCAAGGATCTTTCGGTCTTCCGTCGCATGCGTTTCATAGGGTCTAGGGTCACAACCGTCAAGCGGAATGCCGTTAGGGAAGTCAAGCGGTATCACTCGCTTCTGCTCGAAGGTTCCAATCTGTAAGGAGCCTTGTCTAAGATTTAGGTCCACTGAGTGATCGTATAGCCAATCTTGGCCAAGGATTAGGGGTTCTATCAGGTCGTCATCATGGCACACTAGTAGCTTCGCCGTCATGGTCACATCCTTTATGAGGATAGGAAGGTCCACCTCACCCATGCAAGGGGTTTCCATGCCTCCTAAGCCTATGAGGTATGCCTCCATTGGCCGCATTTCTATTCTTGAATCCTTATAGTGGGACCATCTAATCGCACTAGTCGCAGCACCTGAGTCAATTAAAGCCCTGAGTTCTTGGCTATGGTTACCGTGTTCTAGCCTAACCGTAATGAATGGTCTCCTGTCCACTATGCTAGGATGAGTGGTTGACTTTACTTGACACATGGCCATGGGATATCTGGGTGAAGTTTCCAGATGGTTATAATGTTCTCTCCCTAGTCCTTGTCTTCTTAGCTTCATGCGCTTAATGCGTTCTATGGCTTCTGCCTGAGCTTCTGCTCGTATTCTATTTTCTTCCTCCTTACGCTTCTTTGCCAACGTGAGTCGTCTAAGCATATCCTCGGTAAGAGGTTCTTGATATAGCTTGACTCTACAGCCACTAATGTAATTAGGCATTATATCTCCTTCTAAGGTGGCTAACTGTACTGCTCCACTAGTCGAAAGTCTGTTAATGATCATAGGTCCATAACCTCGCTTTTCTAACTTCCGTGCGTGCTGTTTCAGCGTATACACTAGAACTAAATCTCCTTCTTTTAGGCATTTATCTTTCACATGTGCATCAAAATATGCTTTCTGTCGCTTCATTGCTGCGTATATTCCTGCTGCTGCCCTCAGCCTTGTTTCTCCTAATCGTTCCAAGTCCATTATTCTCGCTGATAATTCATGGCCGGTCCACTGATGTTCTTATGCAACCTTAAGGGTCGGTATCAAGAAGTCCAAGGGAAGCACTGCATTCTGACCAAAAACCATCTGAAAGGGAGTTGCATTGAGTACGGTCTTGTAGGCCACTCGATATGCCCAAACAGCGTGGTGTAGCTGTTTGTCCCAATCTGAACGTTTATTGTTCACGAGTTTCGTCAGTACAGTACAAAGTATCTTGTTAGTGCTTTCAGCCTGACCATTGGCCTGAGGATGATATGGTGCAGATTTCTTGTGAATCACCATAAAATCCTGTAACAAATATTCAATGACTTGGTTTAGAAAGTGAGTGCCTCGATCGCTCACTAACTCTATAGGCAATCCATATCTTGTAAAGACATTTTCAAATAAGAATTTTGCAGTCGTGTGAGCATCATTCTTTTTTGTGGCCTTTGCCTCTACCCATTTGGTTAGATAATCTGTGGCAACAATAATGTATTCCGCATGTGTACCTTTTGCAGGGGGGTTAATGGGTCCTACAAAGTCTATACCCCACTTCGAAAATGCACGTCCGCCCATCATGGGTTTCAATGGCATTTCATCTCTGCGAGTAGGCAACTGAGTTCTTTGGCACACGTCACATCTCTTGACATAGGTATGAGCATCCAAGTGAAGAGTGGGCCACCATAATCCTGCAAAGAGGATGGCTTTGATTACCCTATCTGGTCCAAAATGACCTCCTGCAACACCTTGGTGTGCAGTCTCTAGTATGCTAAGATATTCGCTCTCATGAACACATTGTCTTAAATATCCATCTCGTCCTCTTTTGTACAAATTATCACCAATAAGTGAGTAGTCTTGAGCTTCCTGCTCTAGACTGCGTTGTCGAGCTAAGGTCATGCCTTGAGGGAATGTGTTCGTCCTCAAGTAAGTCACCAAAGGTTCACTCCAGTCTGGTGTGAGAGACACGTGATATAGTGTAGCGTGTTCTACTGGTGGTCTTTCACGGCAAACATGGCATTCCTTACACAACTTGTAGACATCTGCTTCCATCGTAGGCCAATATACTCCTAATCTATGCAGAGTCTGTAGTGTTCTATGTTTTGAATGATGTTGCTTTAATGCACCTATGTGTGCTAATTGCAACCAATTCGCATGTTCTGATTCATCTACACAACAGGCAAGAATCTTTTGATTATCCTGTTTATATATGCTTCCTGCCATTATTTGGTATCTCTGAGACTTGGTAATCTCTCCTTCTTTGATCTTTATTCTAGGATTCTTGGGTCCGTATGTCAGAATGGGGACTATAGGCTTAGCCCATTCTGGTGCTATCTCAAGGTTAAACAAGTATGCATCTGGTAATTCATCTGCTACTCCTTGAGGAGCTTCTCCTGAGGTTAATCTTGAAAGGTGGTCGGCTCTAAGATGCGTCTTTCCTTTCCTGACTACCACTTCAAAATCATACTCCATGAGTAATAGAAACCAACGTATTAATCGTCCTGTGTTACATGGTTTGTTGACTAAATATAATAGGGCTTGATGATCTGTAAAGAACTTGAATCTGTTGGCCAACAAGTAGTGCCTAAACTTCTTTACAGCGTAGATCATCCCTAATCCTTCTCGTTCCGTCGTGGTGTAATTTCTTTCTGCTGCGTTCAATTGTCTGCTCGCGTAAGCTATGGGGAGATCTATGTTACCTTCATTCGTGGGTTGTGCTAACACGCATCCTATGGCGTAATTGGATGCATCCACATGCACATGGAATGGCTTACTCCAATCTGGGGTAGTCAATATAGGTGCTGAGCACAAACGTCGTTTAAGTTCATTGAATGAATTTTCACATTCATCTGTTCACTCAAAATTGGTCAAAAGAGAGTACAGAGGCTTGGCTATGATTGCATACATGTGTATGAATCTCCTATAATAACCGCAATGGCCCATAAATGCCTGTACCTCTTTCACATTAGTTGGTCTAGGTAATTCTGCAATTACCTTCACCTTTTCCTCGTCCGTAGAGATTCCATTTTTTGACACAATGTGTCCTAGAATTTTGCCTTGTCTGACCATGAAAACACATTTTTCTGGGTTCAAACAAACCTGATATTCTCGACATTTGTCAAATATTTGTCTTAACTCCGGAATATGTGTCTGTCTTACATTTGAATGAGCGCATAAGTCATCGACATAAACTTCCAAGCTCTTGCGTAAGAATTCCTTAAAAACATGACACATGAGTCGCTGGAAAGTGGCGAGTGCATTTGTTAAGCCAAATGGCATCACACGAAATGCAAATATGCCCCATTCTGTGGCAAAAGCCGTCTTGTGTTGGTCTTCTGGAGCAATGGCTACTTGGTTATAGCCTGAGAATCCATCAAGAAAGCTGTAAACTTCCTTGCCCGCAACTCTTTCCAATAGATGTTCCGTAATAGGAAGAGGATAGCTATCTCTAATCGTGGCGGCATTAACTTTTTTAAGGTTAATACACACACGCAATTTTCCATTCTTCTTGGGCACGACCACAATGGGGGATACCCATTCGGTATGCTCAATTTCGTAAATGAATCCTGCTTCTATCAAGCGATCTATCTCCTCTTTAATCTTCGCAGCGTAGTTATCATTATACGTGTAAGGTTTCTGTTTTGTCGGTTTTGCATCTGGAGTCATAGGGATTCTATGAGAACATATATCTGGATCTACTCCTTTCAAATCTTTGTAACTCCAAGCAAAAACATCTCTATATTCGCGCAATAGGGCAACTAACTCTTCTTCTTCTTCAGTCGTCAAATCATGCCCTATGTATGTGCATTTTTCTTCTTCTCCTTCTATGGCAACTATTATTTTCTTGGTTTTCTCTCGGTTATCATATACTTGTCCGTCATTCGCCTTTCTATTGGGCATCCGTACCATGATTCTTCTATCTTCAATTTCATATTTCTTGAAGTTCTCGGGTACTTCAAACAAAGATTCTTCTTTTTCTAACATGGTTTCTTTCTTCTTCCTTTTCTTGCTTCCACTCTTGGTAGTCACTTCCGTGGCTAATCTCACTTCATTCGTAATTTCCTCGTGTCTCTGAGGGTGAGTCTCTACTTCGTAGAAATATTCTTCCTCTGATGCAAAGGGTGGGTCCATGATAATTGATTCTAAATCAAAATCACTCGTATCCTCAAATGCATCAGTGTCTGGTTCACACTCTTCTAAAATTGCATCGCCCATGATTGGCTCTATCGTAAAAACTGAAATGTCATAGCCATCCTCGTCACAGTGGGGTGTCCATTGTTCTTCATTGATGGCTACATCCATGGTTGCTAGTATTTCTGCCCAACCATGGGGTTCAAACTCTTCGTCTGGGAATACTACAGGTGCATAGGCTGGATCTTGAAGGGTTCGTGGATGTTGTTCCGCACCTAAGGTCCTGGCTTCTAACCGCTCTTCCTCTTGTTTGGCTACTTTACACATCCATAAATGGGTATCCTCATGCAACCAAGAAGGGTCTGATTCTAATGAGTGCACGGATTCCGTCTCTACTGGTGTCTTATGGATGGTATTCCATTGTATTGGGGGTACATCTCTGTGTGAGTAGTCTTTAAGGTTGACTTTGGTAGTCACTCCTAAGTGTTGCAAGTACAAAGAATTAGTTCCCCAATCTTGTACAATTTGCAACTGACGCATGAATGGTCGTCCCAATATCATCTCATACGCATGATTTTTCGCAAAGTCACAAATGGCGAATGTATGCTCAAATTCCACACCACAAGTGGTGAGGGATATGCCTTCTAGTAAGCCTAATGGTTTTTCTATGTGTCCATCAGCCATTTGTAGCTTCATCCTGGTGGGTCTGAGGGCTGGCTTACCCCAACGTTTCCACAAAGCGGTAGTAGCGATGGCTACTCCGGCTCTTGAATCTAAGATGGCTTTCGTGGTGTAGCCCTGATGGGTTATTGGAAGATATGTGTTACCTTCCTCTCCTTCGCTTACGTCTCCAATCTTTTCCACGGGTATCTCTGGTACCTTCTTATGTGATCCTATTTGAGAGGGTGTGGTAACAAGCTCGGGGAATTGATTTGCTACATGCTTCCACAATTCTGGTTTTACCTTTAACAATTCCTCCAAAGTGAGATTACATTGTACTTTCGTGTTCTTGATCACTTCCGTGTTCCTAGGGATCACTGATTCTTCATTCCTCACTATTATCGTGGGTGCTCTCATACTAATAGACTTTGCTTCCCAAGGTCCTGTGAACTGAGGTAATTCTTGTAAAGAATTAGATTCAAATCCTGTGGGTTCACTCAGTTGTTCCACCTCTACATCATCATATATAGAGGGGATGTCTTGGGGAAATTGTTCCTGCAAGTCGTCTATTTCTTGAATAGGAGGATGAGTTCCTTGTTCTTTTCTCCATTTCTCTTCTTGTATTTCTCTCAAAAATTCATGTGAGTACCTATGTATGGAAGACAAATTGTCTTGACTTTCTGTATTGGGTACTTGAGACAGGGATGGTGCATTCCTCTCCTGTGTCTCTGGGACAATAGGGTTCCTAGGCTGATCCTTTTTCTCTTTGCTTTCTATCAAGTGTTCTAGCCTCTCCATTAATCCTTGAAAGTGTAGTTCTGGTTTTGCCATGTTATTCCAATTAAGATATCTAGAGGCTTCAAACAAAGCTTGTGCTAATTCTACCATTTTCATGCAAAGTTTAGTTCTCTCAATTTCTAGATCAGCTCGAGGGTAGTTTTTACTCATTTCCGTTACTTGAGGTCCCTCTTTTATTCTAGCCTGATATGCACGAAACATCATGTCTAGATCTTCCGGTATGGGTTCCGCTAAAACTGATCCTGATTTCTGAGCTGGGATTTCTTGGTTTAATTCTTGTGAAGCCAATTCTTGTATCTTGGCTCTAGATTCTCTTAGACTTCCTTCCAACTCACTTATCTTTTTACTCCATTTTCTCTTTATTCTTTCCCTAGAATCTTTCCACGATTTCGTCTTTTTACTACTAGATTCTGCAACTTCACTAGTTCCGGCTACTTTCTCTTGATTAAGCTGCTGGTTTTGTAAGAGCGCCTGGGCTCTGGTTATAGCTTGGATAGGCACGTATGTAGGGTTGGATCCATCTGCGTTGTTTACAATACCTATCACGTTGATCGGCGTCACATTCGAAGCGCTAACTGGGTTCTTAGGACAATCTTTGATTATGTGCTCTTTGCCACAATCGGCACAAAAGCCTTGAATGCTATAGTACTGTGATTGCCTTGCTATTGGGGGATGTGGACAGTCCTTTATGAAATGATCTCCTTGGCACCTAAAGCATGGTCCTCTAGGGCCCTGTGGTCTCTGTTGTCTCAGTTGGGGCCGTGGGTTTGGGTTTGCGTACATCACATTAGCATAGTCTAGCTCCCAACTAGGTTCCATTGGTGGACTATCATAATGATATGTCTCCACATGTTCTGGTGACTCCGTGTAATAAGCGGGTGGACTAGTTACATGGGCAGAGTCAAAACTGTTTGAGTTCGGGTCACTTTCGGTGATCAAGGGTGAAGAAGGCACTAAGGCCCTACTTAGGTTCTCTTCTGCAGCAGCGTATTTGACTGAGATGACATTCGCTGGTGGGGGTGGCTGCTGAGCTAAGACGGGTTGAGGTCTCTGTTGAGCCTGGTATGGGTAGTTCTGAGGAGGCCTATAGTAATAAGGCTGAGCATTGTATTGGCCTAGATACCTACCTGGCTGCTGGTATGTTTGTGGGTAGTTTTGTCTCACGGTTTGTTTGTTGTATGGGCAGTCCTGAGCCGTATGATTCGTGTATCTTCTCTCAATTGTACAATATTGGCCACTAGGGTTGGCTTGAGGTTGAGGTGCATTGGGACACATGTTTGCCAGATGATTTCCACCACAAGTGTAACAACGTACATTAGTTGGTAGCTTGGGCACCTGTTTACTAGAAACTCCTAGTTTTTGGGCCACTTTTTCTGCTAGGTCCTCTATCGAATTAGACAATTTTGTGGATGCTAAAGAAGAACAATCCGAGTCCTTATAGACCTTTGAGAGTTCTAATTCATCTCCTAGGTTGTCCTCAATGTCTATACATATTCTTACACACTCCTCTAGCGTTCTGGGTTCCTTTAGGTACACATAAGAGCGTAGTTTAGCGCTCAACAAGCCATCTAGGAACAATGATACTTGTTTGGCCTGTGAGGGTAGCTCTTGCATTGGACATCGTTCAACATATTGTCTGAACCTACGTCCTGCCAGTCTTACTGTTTCCTGAGGGGTCTGTTTAAAGCTATGAATCAACGAAGACGTGTCATGTCTAACCCCACTTTTAGAGAATTCAGTGATGAATGACTCTAAAAAGTGATGGATGTCTCTAAATTGCCTTTGTTGCAAAGGTTGGAACCAAGTTAAAGCGGTATTCTTTAACGTTAGTCCAAATGCGTTGTATTGCGTGAACATGTCCTCGACTTGTTCTGCTCGTAGTACTTGCTTGAATTCTGCGACGTGGTCATAGGGATCTCCTGTCCCATCAAAATAATTTTTCATTGATTTTACCAACTGTGTGGGTCTCAATACTCTTGCGTGTTCACGTGGTCTAGGTAGAGGAAAATCATCTCTACCACCTGGTATTCCATGTTCTCTTTGTCTATCCGTCCTATTAGTGTTCGTGGTTGTTCTATCTCTCCCTATGGGGTGATTGAAGCTTACTTCCGGTCTCTCTTTATTTCCTTCTCTTTGATTTCCATGGGCTGAGGATGTTCCTGCCCCTTGTTGACTTGTGTTCATGTTCGTTCTAGATGGAGGGAATATCAATTCACCTCTCCATGTGTATGTGTTTTTAGCGTGTTCAGGCACCACAAAGACTCTTTCTGAAGTCTCATCCAGGTATACAACCTTTCCAGGTGTATCTGGGTCCTTGAATTCATAGATTGTAACGATGCCTATCTCACCAGGGTGTTCCTTTCTGTACCTCCAAAAGGCTTCATCTGTCTCTTTATTTACAAACAACTCGGTGCTCCTGTTATCTTGAGGGATCCACTCTGGGATGAGTACTCTCGTTAATACGGATTTTCCTCTAGGTGTTCTAGGTTCTTCTAACGGTTCTTTTCCTTGAAATTTCGCTTTCGTTTCTAATTGGATTGTGCCAAACTCATTAGTATCGTTTGGTTGCGTACTTAGAACGTACATGGTTCCTTTGTGATTACTTTCTTGATTATTTTTTATCTTCTTTGGATTCTTGTCTTAATATATGCGTCAGGAATTCGACTTTCGTTATGATTTTGAGTTCTCGTTCCGTCAGACTTATGTTCTTTCCTTTAGGTTTTCGTCACACACACCTTTACTTGTAGTCTTAAACTTGAAAGAATTAAGTAGCTTGAACTTGAGGCGTTCCTATCGTCGTTAATCCACAACTACCGTTTAGCCTAAGCTAAGAATTGACTGAGGGGGTTGAGTAATCTTCCAACCTCGAGTCGGCCTTTCTGGTTGCTCTGATGCCCTGTTGCCCAAGAAGCCGTGCTTCCCAAGCTCTGCTGTCTTCACTGCCTTGCTTGCTTGCCTTTGATTGCCCTTGCTAAACCTGGAAAAATTCCACTATTAGACCAATTCACAATTGGATGATCAAACACTTGAGTATATACACCTTTTCAATCCCTTCCCTTTTTGCCCAAAATTTTCAATGTGTGCCCCCTGGCTTCCTAGTCCCAAACTGGGTGAACCTCAAAATAGCTTATCCAAAAATAGACGTATCCTTTATGAAAAAAACAGTTGAGGTCACGTAGTACTCGTCGCGAGCTTTCTAACGAGCTATTAAGCTCAAAAAACGGACTTCGGATGAAAAAGTTATGAGCGTTCAGGCCCTGGGGGGTAAAAACTGACAGTCCAGTTTTCCCTCAAATATGAGCTAAGGGGTCTCCTATGAGTCTAATGGTCCAAAAATTTCTCAAAAATACCCTCAAAATTGGTCAAAAATTGGAGTCCAAAATTTGCGATGGGGGTGGGCAATCGCGATGGTCTGGGACCGTCGCGATGGTCCAAGCGAACCGTCGCGATGGCGTGGGATTTGGACAATCGCGATGGCGCGAAAAGGTGAACCGTCGCGATGGCTCGAAGTGAACGATCGCGATGGCGTGAGGTCGAACCGTCGCGATGGCCCGGAATGAACGATCGCGATGGCGTGGAAATGGGCCGTCGCGATGGTCCAAAAAATGAACCGTCGCGATGGCGTGATCAGGCGGACAATCGCGATGGCGCGGTCAACGGTCAACGGTCGAACCGTCGCGATGGTCCGAAGTGAACCGTCGCGATGGTTCCAAATGCGATGGCGTGAGCCAATCGCGATGGTCCGATTTTGGGCTGTCGCGATGGTCCGAAAAAAAACGAACCGTCGCGATGGTCTAACTTGACACGTGGCACTGTCGTGGCGATGGCGTGAGCCAATCGCGATGGTCCGGGGTCAGCTGAACAATCGCGATGGTCCAAGTGGACCGTCGCGATGGCTCAAGTGAACCGTCGCGATGGTCCGAAAAAGCGAACCGTCGCGATGGTCCGGCCGAGCCGTCGCGATGGCGTGAGCCTATCGCGATGGTGCGACACAATCGCGATGGTCCGAGCCAATCGCGATGGTCCACCAAACAACGAATTTTTGAAATGCAACTATGGTGCCGTGCGTGCGCAAGGATCGCCTACCTCGTGGTGTGGTCGCCTACCTCAAAATCCGAAAATTGCAGACCATCGCGATGGTCCGCCACACTCGGAAATCTCTGACAGAAAGTACATTTTTTACCTTTTGGAAGCTTTCCTGATGCTCTGAAGCTCTGTACCTGCAAGAAAACTCAAGAAAACACAAGCACACACAAGCACAAATGCTCTCTCTCACTCTCTCGCATGCACAAATGAGGGGAAATGAGGTGAATGGGTGGATATGGTGAATTTTCTGATTTTTTTGGAGATGAAGATGATGATGCGATGATGAAGATGGAGTGTGGGGGAGGTGAAAAACACTAAAAACTAAGTAAAAACAACAACAAAAACTGAAATTTTTACCTTCCAACGCCACTTCTTGCTATACTCTTACCATCACACATTCGTCCTAGACTCGATCCCCGGCAACGGCGCCAAATTTGGTGTTGCTCTAGCACAATGGTAAATACCACGTTAAGAAGCGTCACCTCCTTAATGTCAATCCGTGGGAGAGGTAGGAATGATATGAAGATCGTGAACGTGAGATGATGTGAGAGTGAAGGTGAGAAGCACAAAGATGCACACACACATACACACACACAATGAAGAGACAAGCAAGACGCAATGGAAGATGGGAAATTAGCTCTATTACTCAAGAATACTCTTACAAGCTCAAACTAGCTCTAAGCTCACACTAACCAAAATGAACCAACCCCAAAAATGAGCTCTCTAGCTCTTTTTATAGTTTCTAGATTAGTTTTGACCGGTTTCACATCTAGTGGCCGGCCTAGTTAAAAAATAAGTCCTAGATGCTATTTGGAAGGGTAAACGATGTCTAAAAATAACGAAAATTGGTACGAGCATTCTACCTAAGCTCCTCAAGCTCGAGGACTCCTCGGCTTGCACAAAATGGAGCTATGGATTACAAAATGGGGTTTTCTATGATACATATGTTACAATTAGTGATAACAATCACTGTTGAATGTTTGGAGAATTAATAAGAAATATATTTGTTTGAAAAATTGATCCGCCTAGCTCCCTGCTCCTTCTTTACATGCTTCCGTGGCGTCTGTGCCTCTGGCTGCTTCCAACATATGGCAACAACATGTAATGAAGAGCCACTTACTTTCAAAAATGCATGTGATGATCCACATTGGATGAGTTCTATGCAATCAGAAATGGATTCCATACATAATAATGCTACTTGGGAGTTTGTGAATCATCAAAAGGAAAAAATTTCATTGGTACAAAGTGGGTTTACAATACTTAGAGAAAGTCAGATGGTAGCATTGATCGCTAAAAATCTAGATCGATTACCAAAGGATATGTGCGAAAATATGGTATTGACTATGAGGAAACTTTTGCACCTACTTCACGCATGACTGCCATTCATGCCATGGTTGCATTGGATGCCCAAGGAGGTTGGAAAGTACATCCCTTGGATATAAAAATAGCTTTCTTGAATAGTGATTTGCAAGAAGAGGTTTATGTGAAGCAACCTCCTAGATTTGGCAAGAGCGTATGGCTTGCTACTTGCATAAAGCCTTGTATGGTCTCAAGCAAGCTCCATATGCATGGGATGATAAAATCCATAAGCACTTGATTGCTCTTGGGTTCACATGTAGTTCTATTGAAAACACACTCTATGTATGCAAAGATGGGGTTGATCTTAGAGTGATTTTTCTTTATGTTGATGAAATACTATTGGCTAGTTAATGTAATGAAAAAGTTGGCATCCTTATGGTTTATTAATAACATACTTTTTATGTCACTTATCTTGGTATTTTCAGCTACTATCTTGGTATCCAGTTTGTATCTCTTAAGGGGGAATTTGTTATACATCAAGAAAAGTATGTGAAAAACGTACTTCATCATTTTGACTTTGAGGATTACAAGCCACTTTCCACACTAGTGGGGACAAGATTTAGGTTCTCAACTTAGGATTCAAGTGATGCATTTGACACTTCTCTTTGTCAACAAGTTATGGAATGGCTTATATATGCATGTAACATAGGCCGTATATATAGTATGTAGTTTCCTAGTTACATTGATTCATGCATAGCCCTGGCACTAAGCATTGGCAAGTACTAAAATCTATGTTTAGATATCTCAAAGGTGCTTTGAGTTTAGGTCTCTTCCATGGAAAAGATATTCAGTCATTCTTGCATGCTTTTATAGATAGTGATTAGGGTTGGTTGTTATGATACATGTGTGTCGACTAGTGGTAATTTTTTTTCTTGGAGACTCATGCATATCTTGGTTGAGTAAGAATCAACCTACAATTGTGACATGAATTTGTGAAGCTAAGTATAGGGAAATTTTCACAACTACAATAGTGTATATAGTTGAGACCCCTATTGATGGGTCTTTGCATGGGGATTGATGCTACTATGCATATTCTCATTGGTAGTCAAAGTGCATTGGCTATTGCACCAGATCCAATGTTTCATGCATGGACCAAACATATTAAGGTGCATTATCACTATGTGAGAGAGTGCCTTCATGTAGGAGAGATTGATTTGGTATGTTTGCCTACACAAGATAATCTAGCAAACATAGTCACCAAAGCTCTTTGAAGAAAATTTTGAATCTTTTTGCAAAGATTTAAGCTTATTTTCTAGTGGGGGTTAATCAATCACTCACTCTATGTGCTCATATCATTTGCTCTAGGGGGTTTTGTTACATTTATGTGTTCATTGAGTAGCTTTGATGTGAACCTTTTCCCTATTCATGGGCACTTTTTACTCTAGTCATGGCTAGAGGTTTTTTCCGCATGATACCACATCATGATACACTCATATGTAGTGGTACTTTGTACTTTAGGATATTATTCATCTCTAACTTTAGTTCTTTTCATCATCAATAGAGAGAGCTATTCTAGCCATCTGTCTTCTCCTTGTGTCTTGTTGCATTTGTGCTCCTTGTGTGTGCTTCTTATGTATCTCTTGCATACTTAGACACACTCAACACCCGTTTCTCCATTGATCATCGAGAATGATCCAAACACAAATAGTTTCAACTCTTCACATGGAGAGAATGTTCCTATGTACTACATAGAATCTCTAAAAAAATTTAGAGTTATCAATATGAGACCCCACCATAGGAGTGCATTTGGGAACCAATTATGCTAATGTCATGTATGCCAATCCCAACCCTAGAACCCCAATGATGCAAATGTGGGCACAATCTCCTAGAGGATCTTTTTATAGATGCCAAGGAGAGTATTTCATATGTGAATGTCCCCATCCTCCACCTAGAGGACACCCAAAATATCTCACAATTCAAGGATTTTGTTCTAAGTGTGGTAAGGAGCATATTATCCGTGTGTGCCTTAAGAACCCCACTAATGCTTCAAATTTTTCCCCTATTAATGTGATAGGCATAGTGCAAAACTCAAATGGAACCCCACCCAAGATAGTTCCCATTAAGGAACTCAACACAATCTTTGCAACAAGCCAAGCAAGGAGGTCAAGAGAAGTAATCAGAGTTTAGTGAAAGTGGAAAGGTTAGTAATAGGAAAACCAAAACATGGAAAGAATCTAGAGAAAGAATGAAGAGAAAATGGACCAAGAAACTAGTGAAATTAGAAGGCAGCCTTAAGGAAATCAATGAAAGGATAGCATAAGTGACATCTCAGATTCCAACACAAGCCCCACTCATACCTAAGCCTAGTTGAGTATTCACATATCCTATCCCAAAAGATTTAGACATGATGTTCAAAGCATATGAGACATGATTGAGAGAAGGACCAGACAGGGCTAAATTAGACAAAATCTATCCTATAGTGGATCTAAAATAACATTTTATGATCTACAAGGAAAATTTGTTCAATGCCAAAAAACAATAGGTATATCAAATCTACTCATGTTGCTAGTAGAATTCTATTGAGGACGATAGGGTCTAGGAGGAGGGAAGTATGGATAGAAAACCAAGAAGATGAAGATGAAAAAGAAGAAAACGAAAACGAAGAAGAAGAAGAAGACCAAAGTTAAAGGCAACACCAAAATGAAGGACGCAAGCCTCAATAGTCAAGAAAAATTAGTAAAAATGGGAAAGAAAAGATCACCAACCAATGGTGAAAAAAGCCCTTTCTAGATAGGGTTTTCAGATTTCTTCATACACAAAGTTGATTGCAACTTCAACCACTGATGGCATGTTAGGCAACAACAATGCAAGCCAATGACAATTTAGCAAGCCCTAGTGAGTGTAGATCAGGATTCAAACAATGGGAAACTTTTGAAACACTAGAAGATCAAAAGTTGGAAAGAGGCAATGATGATAAAGCCCTTTCTCTTCAAGACCTTCTGACCATCTCCAGCTACTTGTGGCATGTCAAGCAAACTTGAATGAAGCCTATCAAGGAAGGCAGAGACAAAGAGGGGGAGATTGTTGCAAAGAATCAGAGACAAGAGAGAGAAAGAAGTGAAGAGAAGAAAGAGCAGGCCTACAAAATTTTCAAAGATAGTGCCATTTTTTATTTTTATTTGTCACATCTAGGAACACATAAAAGCGTTCTAAAAGCACTAAACGAGTCCTCTAGATGCATATTCCCTCTAGTATGTAACAAAATCCATGTACAATAGTAGGTTTTTAGGGGTTTCTAGAGAAAGTGTCGGTCTCTTGTGTGAAAGGGCCAAACTTAGGGCACTTGTTTGTAATTCACTTGGAGACACAATTGCAAAGACTTTTTGCCATAATACATAAACTAACTTCAAAAATTCGTTTTTTCTTATTCTTGCTTGTGTATCTTCTTCTTTGTGAGCTTGTATGTGTGTTTGAGGCATCGAATGTATGCTTGGAGGTGTTTTCTATCCCTTTCCCATCTTGTTTCGGTGATAATGTGCATGTGTGAAGCATAGGGAGTCATTAGGTGTAGGTAGGTGTTTCTCAATGCTTAGTTTTTTGGGCATAACTTGGAGCACACAAGTTTGTTTGAGCTTAGATTACCACCATTGGAGGCATCTTGGTGAGAGCTTCAAAATGAACCTAGCATTGGAACTAGGAGAAATCGATTTTGTGCATATCACTGCAACAAGTATCCTAACACATATGTGCATGTAGAAGATATCATGTGAGGTGGAAACCCACTTGTGCATGCATAACTTGACCCATTCCCACATCTACCATTGCTACAACACACATTTCCATGCACTTGATAGGGTCCTACTCTAGGTTTGATAATTTAATGTTTGTATCAGACCACCACTATGTGCACTTGTTGGACATGTGAGGGCTAGCTAGTCTCACTTGTCACAAGTGCATAGGACCTTGTGAGTGCAATGCATAGGAGCAGACATAGAAGGTGTGGAAGCATGTAAATCAAGGCATCTCAGGTTTTGAATGTTGGGGTCTATTTGTTGATGCAGATGTAAGACTTACCCAGCCTCGCCATAAGAGATCAAGTTTCTTTAATAAAAAAATATTTTTGATCAAAAGCACTTTTGACCAAAATGATTTTGGTTGAAAGCACTTTAGATCGAAAAGCATTTTCTAAGGAAAAAGATATATCTTTTTTCATTTGATCAAAAATCTCATTTGCACACATGTTTTCAAGAAACTTCATAGAGATTTATTGTCCACCATACCATTCATATAGCTTTCTTCTCCATCATAGCATTCAAGTATTGATTTCTTTTAGTTCAATTACTATTTTCTTGTAATGTTTATTGTGTATCATGCATATGGTATGATTCACATATGCATCTCTTACATATGTATGCCTTGTATTCATGTGATTTGTTTTTATGTTTTTTAATCATCATAAGTATACATGCTCGACTCGCGAAAGCATTTATTTCTTGTATACTTTAATGAAGTAAAATGTGTAGTCCTCAAGGCTTAGAAAAGCTCTTAGGCTTGCTAAATGCACCAACAACTCCATCTTAAGCCTAAGAAGCTTGAGTCTTCAATCCTTCAAGATTTCTTACAATCCAACCATTGATTTGAACCTATTTAATTTGCTTCCATAGAGTGCACATTGTTGATGGGTTGATACATATGAAAGTTGAATCTCTTTGCTCATAATATTTTCTGTGATATAATGATAAGTAACTTCTATATGTTTAGTACTGGCATGGTAGATTTGGTTAGGAGCAAGATGTAAAGAACTAATATTATCCCCAAATATTGTGGAGTAGAATTCTTCAACGTGAAATTAGAATATAAGGTTCTAATCCACATACCTTATTGTGTAGCATTTGCAAGTCCTCTCTACTAATCTTTTGTTTATGAAAGAGTGACTATGGGTTGCTCCTTTGAAGACCATGAAATCAACTTTGTACCTACAAAAGTAAGGTATCTAGAGGTGCTTCTCCTATCATCTTTAGAGCTTGCCCAATCTGCATCAAAAAAGAGTTTTACATCTATATCAATTGTGTATGGATAATATAATCCTTCAATTGATTGTCCCCTTCAAATATTTTAGGATTCTCTTGGATGCTTCAATGTGAGGCTTCCTTGGAGTATGCATGAACTGACTTAGAACACTAGCTCCATAGAAAATATGTACTCTAGTTAATGTAGCATTATTTAGGCTTCCAACGAGACTTTGATAGCTAGTTACATCTTCAATTACCTCACCTTCATGAGCACTTTACTTCAAATTTACCTCCATGGGATCACCTGCAAACTTTGTACTCTCCATTTTGAATTTAGAGAGCATATCTCTAATGTATTTCCTCTGTGTGAGTAACATACCTTTCTCTGTATACTTTTCCAAGCCTAGGAATTATGTGAGCAATTGAAGATCACTAATCTTGAACTCTTCATTTGCAATTTACTCTTTCTTATTCCTTCTACATCATTACCTGTAATAATTATATCATCAAGTTCATATACGCATAGGTATATGAACCCTAATTAATTGCTCTTAATGAAGAGGGAAGGAGTTTCTTTGCTTACATTGAAACCTTTATCCTACACGTAAGTAAAAAGTCTTTGATTCCAAGCTCTAGGAGCTTGCTTCAAGCCATACAAGTCTTTCCTTAACCTACACACATATTCAGGGCATGATTGATCTTCAAAGCTAGGAGGTTGATCCATATATACCTCCTCTAATATCCAACCATTTAGAAAATCATTTTTAACATCCATTTGATATGTCTTTCAATTCTTTAAAGATGCAACATAATGAGTACCATAATGGTAGGAATATTTGCAATAGGTGAAAATGTTTCTTCATAATACTTGTAGATCAATTTCCTGATCTATATGCTCGATGTGGTGTTTCCTCTTAAGTGCAATATGCACTGTGGGTTGCAATTTCAAGACTCAATGGGGAAGAAAAAATAGCATATACAATGACACAATGAAATAAGAGAAAGAACCTGAAATTACGAGTGAAATGAAAGGGAGAAGCTGAAATTATGAGTCTAAACAGCTCAAAAGAAGATTATACAAACTCTCGGCAATCAGTAGGAGACCTAAGCATACACCTTCACTCTAAGAGCTGCACTTCGATTCTCTAAACATACATGCTCAAGACTCTAGTCTTCCAACTAGCTCCTCACGAGAAGATTGGCCAATCACTGCTTGCCCACTACTCACTCAAAGTGCCAAGCTAGCTGATTCCAATTCTACCAAGTGGAGCACTAGAGGTAAGCTAAGAGCTCTACACACACAAAGAGAAGGCAAAGCTACAGGAGTGCATTCCTTCCTCAAGTCTCTCTCTGAGCTTGTCTCTGCTTCCCTTTGTTGATGAAGAGTTCTACTTATATAGTTTTTCTGAAAGTGAAGGATAGCAAAAGGGGACAAAATTAGTTTCTTCTTTGGCAGGCTCTCTGACACTTTTTGACAATTTTGGTACTCTGGAAGCTTCCTTCTTGGTCCACTTTTCCTGCACCGTCGCTATCTTCCAAATTTTGTTATTTCGCGCCGTCCACCGTCCATGAGTTCTCCGTGTGCAAGTGGTTGAAAATTTAGACTATATGGAGATCTGGAAAATTTAGTCACTTTTTTCAAGTGAAAAAGTAGACTAAATCAAAGTACACCCTTTTCTTAAAAATTAGACTACTTTTGAAGTAAGTAGACTAACTTCATAAAATTGGTGAACTTTTGAGTAAGTCGACTAACTTGTAAAATTTGACTAAAAAAATGACTATTTGGTCAACTTAGGAAAATTAGACAACTTAGAGATTTGACTAAAAAATCAACTATTTGGTCAACTTAGGAAAATTAGACAACTTAGAGATTTGGTGAACTGGGAGAATTAGACGACTTAGGAGAATAGGTGAAATGGGAAATTAGGCAACTTGGGAAAATAGGTGAAATGGGAAAATAGGCAACTTGGGAAAAGAGGTAAAACGGGAATTAGAAAACTTGGGAAAATAGGTGAAATGGGAAAATAGGCAACTTGGGAAAAGAGGTGAAATGGGAATTAGGGAACTTGGGAAAATAGGTGAAATGGGAAATTTGGCCTTCTTCATGAGCTGGATCCCCCTTCCACCATTTTCTTGCTCTTTGCTTCTTCTCCTTCTCCTTTTGTTCAAAATCGAGGTAACTTGCCTTGTGCTTCGCTTCTGCATCTTGAAAAGCAAAACAAAAAAATACATTATTTTAAGGGTGTACCAAAGTACCCCACTACAAGTTGCCCACCACTTAGACATTCTCCATCCTCAGAGAAAAATAATACTCTTTTTTTTTTCTTTTCTCTCTTTTCTTTTCTTCTTCTTTTTTTTCCCTTTCTTTTTCTCTTTTTTCTTCTCTCTCTTTTTTTGGAAAGAATGTAAGTGAGAGATAATATGGAAAAAAGGAAGACATTTGCAAGTAAAATGCAATACATGCTTCTTACAAAAGGAAGTAACTAGACAAAAAGATGGCAGATACAAAGTAAAAAGAAACATCTAATGCTATCCACTGCCATTCCTAACTAGGGTGCGTTTTGGGCCGCCATAAAGAGAGTTTTTGCCTTGTCATGGATGTCTTTATAGAATGTTGCTTCCCTCCGCAACTTCTCATTCTCCTCTTTGAGTTCCTGGTTGTTCTTCTCTAGTTGCTTGTTTTGGTCTTCTAAGTCAATGATCCATGTGTGAAGCTGAAGTACTTGTTGGTTTGCCTCCCCCACAAATGAGGAGATCCCTTTGTGATAGTCATGGAGTAGTGAGAGAGATTCTAACGTGTTTCTTGCATGAATATTTGCTATATGGATGTTTTCTAATGCGGGAAGTGCATGAGTGGAAGAACAAGGTGCGAGTGGAGGTGTGCTAGAATGCATGGGTTGGGTGGAGGTGGAGTGCATATGTGAACTTGAAGGGGTAACTAAGATGGTGGGAGCAGGTGAACTTGGTGATGGCATAGGATGAGGTATGGGAGGTATGGGGATAGGTGGGACATGGATAGGAGTATGATGAGGTTGAATCAAAGGTGACAGGATAAAATACTGGCATGCACATAAGATGTGATAGTACCTTTCTGAGAGGTCGTTGGCAGTGAACAACTTTGCACATTCCTCACATACCTTGCTTGAATCCACTCCGGAGTATGATCTTCCTGGCGACTCTTTCACCCCCACAACCTTGTTTAGCATTTTCTTGGTAAGAGTTCTTGCTGTAAAGTGGGGAAAGGAATCCAAGAAGTCAATCACCTCGTCTGTTGCAATATTTTTTGTGAGTGGTACCTTGGCAATCTCCGTGAGGTGCATAGTATGCAACTCATCCGCTGTGAAGATCTCTTCCAAAGATGCTAGTGGAAGAGCATCATGGGCGATCAAAGTAAGTGAATCTTCTCCATCACTTGATGACTGGGCTGAACCGAAATCTTGCTGGTATGGTTGATCATCGGAGTCATTGCTGCCCATTGAGTTCCTTAAAGACGAATGGGACATATTACTTTGCTAATAGTTGGATGCTTTGTCTTCTTAGTGAATGTCTACTTTTTAGGTTCGTAGATTTTCACACTTTGCTGATCATAAATCGAGGCAAGCTGCTGAAAAAGGATCTTTATTCTTCTGAAAAAGGAATGATTTCTTCACAAATTGCTACCTCTTGCAATTGATAAGATCGCTAGGCTGATGGAGGCAAAAACAGGGCAGCGCTAAATCGCTAGGCAGGTGGGAAAACAGGGAGCGATCACATTTGACTGAACCAAATGAGTTGAAGTCGACTAAGTTGACTTATGAACTCGGAAAAATTAACTATGCCATAGTCTTATCATTTGGGAAAAAATCGACTTGTAAACTATGAACTACCCATCCAATCGACTCACAAAAAAAATCATGCGCTTCAACTTGACTCAATCGACTTTGTCACTTTGGAAAACAAAAAATAGGCTTTTATCAAGAAATCGTCTTTTTGATGACCAAAAATCGACCTAAACAAAAAAAAATCAACCTTCTTTTGTTAAAAGAAATCGACCCAACAAAAAACTCGACTTTTTTTAACTAAACCTGACTTTTTCATGGAAAAATCGACCTATATATAAAAAATCGGCTTTTCTTTTCATTTTTGAACTTGGAAAAGGAAAAACCAATCGACCTTTTGACAAATTTGACTATTTCTTGGAAAAACAATCACCTATTCACCAAAAAAAGCCGACCTCTACCAAAAAAATTGACTCAATGTCAAAAAAGACTTATGAATGTGGTTGAGTGATATAATGGATAGAGATGATGGGTTTTATTGATGCAGACTATAGTAAGTCTAATTGAGCATAAGAAGGCGACATGGTATGTACATAGTTCCTATCGTAGTGATTCATATCTCATTCTGACTTTTGGTAGGGTTTGAGACGTGAATGGTTCACCAAAGGTATTTGGGTTCCTTCAAGAGTGGAGAGACGGACCACCCCTTGAGGAAAGATCTCTTTTACCTTGTAAGGACCTGTCCATCCAGTGGATAACTTCTTTTCCTTCCTATTGTACAACCTTGGTTGATATAGCAAGACCAACGATCCTTCCTTGATTTCTATCTTCCACAGATTTCTATCTGTGTTCATATTGATGTTACTTATGACTTGTCAACTATCTATCCTTGGATGTCCCACTCTGCTTGATCCTTTCAGAAATTCTAAGGGAGCTATTGCTTCAAGACCATATACTAACTGGAAGGGAGTATGTTTCGTGGTTACCTTGAATGCCGTTCTGTATGCCCATACCACACCTAGGTAGGTAGTGCCCCATGTCAAGGGATGGAGATAGCACATTTTCCTCAAATAGCGAGATGAGTACCTTGTTGGTGCTTTCCGCTTGACCATTAGCTCATGGGTAATATGATGATTTTTTGTGGAAAATTTTGTACTTCATAAATATTTCAGTTAGGGTTTTGTTGATAAAATGAGATCCTTGGTCACTTGTAACTTCAACTGGATAGCCATACCTGTAGAAAATATTTTCATACAAGAAAGAGGCTACCGTATGAGAAGTGCAATATTTTGTCGCCAGAACTTCTACCCATTTGGTGGTGTAATTTTGGCAAGTACTTCACATTCGAGGGAGAAGTGATGGGATAGATTGGTCCCACAAAATCTAATCCCCATTTTTCAAATGTTCTCCATGATAAAGAAATTTGCAAGGGTTGGTTGTTGAGCTTACTTGTTTTTGGTGCACAACGCTGGCAAGTGTCGCATGTCTTTACATATTCTGTTGCATCTCGAAAAAGATAAGGCCACCATAATCCTCCATGTAAAATCTGATGTGCCGTTATGTGACCTAGATAATGGCATGCAGCTGTTCCTCCATGGGATTCTTCTAGTATTTGTTGTACTTCATGTGGTAGGATGCATCTCCTATAGATCCCATCATATCCTACTCGGAAAAGAGTATTTTGAACAATTGAAAAATTCTTACTTTTTAGGAGCAATCTTCTTCATTCGAGTGGTGTGAGGTTAGGTGGACAGGTTCCCGTGGTTAACAAATGATGAACGTCCTAGTACCAAGTAGGGTAAGTGCTTACTTGAAATAAGAATTGATCTGGGAGGTTGTCTTCTATGCTCGTAACTGGTTCCGGATGTCCTTTAATCCTTGAAAGGTGAGCTGCCATCACATGGTGCTTCCCAGGTCGTTGAACTAGTTCGAAGTTGAATTCTTGGAATAAGAGTAGGCACCTCCACACTCTTCCATAGATGTTCGGCTTGTTTAGCAAATATTTGATTGCGTGATGGTCGGTGATGGCTCTGAACTGAATTCCCAACAAATAATGGCGGAACTTCTTGAGGGCAAAAACAATAGCGAGTGCTTCTCTTTCAATAGTACTATAGTTGCGATCTCCTTTGGTTAAGATTCTGCTAGCATAGTAAATAGGTCGATCAAGTTTATGTTCTTTGCTAGGTTGCGTGAGTATGGCTCCTACCGCTATAGAACTTGCATCCACATGAACGTGGAAGGTAGCATTCCAATTTGGTGCTACTAAAATAGGTGCACTGATAAGTTTGGTTTTTAGAAGGGTGAATGCATTGTCTTCTAATTTAGTCCACTGAAAGGGTACCATTTTGCTAACGAGCGCCTAGAGAGGGGCTTAGTTATCTCAGCATACATTTTTATGAACTTGCGGTGATAGCCAGTATGTCCTAAGAGACTCTAGATTTCTTTTGCATTAATTCGTTTGGGCATATGAAGTATTGCTTTGATTTTGTCAGGATCGGGAGCCATACCTTTTGCTGAGACTATGTGACCCAAGAGTGTCCCTTCGGTCACCAAAAAGTGACATTTGTTTGGATTGAGTTTCAATTTGGCTTCTCTGCAAGCACTAAAAACCTGTGTAGCTCAGTGATGAGTAACACCTCCTTTAATGTCAATCGGGGAAGACGTGAGGATGGTATGAAGACCTCGAGCAAGTGAAGGCACAAGTGCGTGAGTGAGAAGCACACTAACATGCACACACATACACACACACGCGCACACACAGTAAGACAAAGAGTGAGAAGCAATGGAGTTCTTAGATTACTTTCAAAAAGCTCATACAAGTTCAAAACTATTACAAGCTAACCTCAAAAATGAGCTCTCTAGCTATATTTATAGTTTTTGACTAGGTTTTGGCCGTGTCCAGACCGATGAGAATCATGTTGTAAAGATGTTGATTTGGAAAAAATTGAAGGGCCTATCTGCCAGATTTGCGTCGACTGCTCTGTCTACTTAATCCTTCACCTCGCTCTGACTCTCTCCGCTGGCTTCCTTGTCTAGTCAGTCCTTGGGTGCCCATACTGCTCTCAACACTCCCCCCTCTCTCGCGTCTGTCGTCCCTGACAGACCCTTTTTGCTGGGAGTGTTGGATGTAATATTCCACAACCTGAGTGGCAAGCTGATGTTCTTGTATGCGTAGTCCTCTGGCCAAGTCTGTCATCATACGATCCCTATCAATTGGTCCTGGAATGTCCGGATGTGGTAGACGTAACTGATCTACATGGATCGCTTGTTCTACTGCGAATAGATGTAGCAAATGTGTGGGTCTGGGAATGAAAATTTCTGAATGATATTCCCAGAATCCCGTTGAGAACATTTCCTCAAATGTCTGCTTGAAGCATGCGGGTAAGTACTTTATTCGTGCATGCCAGGCAAAGATTATAGTGACCGAGGGAGTCTGGCTCATGTCGTAGACTAAATCCTTGTTACCTTGGGAGAATCCAGGGGCAGAGATGTATGGAGCTTGTACCATCCGAAAGGTTTTGAAGACAATGGTCATGAGCTCGAATATTTTCATACACATGTTCGCTGCTATGTCGGGTACATTATTCAGACATGTAGACCAGTGCCGAATTGTTGATATCATGTAGGCTACGGTTGGGGTTCCTCGAGGTGGAGCAAAATATGGATAGTTAACCCAAGCCGAGCATTCTTTATTGTTGCGTACCTTGATCGCAAATGCTTGCCATGATCTGCGATGTACCATTGGGCAATAACATGGACTATACTTGATATACGGTGGCATGGTTGCCCAAGTGCTCATCATCTCAGGGTAATCGGTTAGTAGACGTGCACGCCAATTAGGCTGGAAGATCGAGCCAGCACGCGCATCTGTCGGTAAGTCCTCTGGCTCAAATTGAGTGGAAAATGTGGGCTCCTTCCCTGTATGTCTTTTAACTTCTGCATTATTATCGTGTAGCAAGACAAAATAAGGCATGTATTGCGACTCTGATGTTGTGATTAACCGTTGGTGCGATAGGTTCTGAAAGTAAGAAGACCGAAGGACAGTTTTTTCCAGATTTGTGAGAGATTGCATTTGCATGGCAACACGATCATCATGTGTCTTACCCACTTTCTCGACCCTTTTGACCCAATCTGGAACTTGAATTTCTAAAGTGTCCTGTCCTTCCTCTATAGTCCGACCACCGGGTGTTGGCATTGGCTCGTACGGCTCTTCATAGCTGTCATCGACGGGGATTTCCACTACTGTTTCAGGTTCTGGTTCTTCATTGGGCGAGGGTGGCCTTTCATATGGTAAGAGGCGTGCTTGGAGTTCTGCCACCTGTTTCTGGAGGGTCTCTACTTCTTCTGTAGAATGTTGCAAGATTATCAGCTCCTGTTGAGCTGTGGGGGCACTGGCTATCTGTTTCTTTAGGTCTGCACATTCAGTCTCTAACTTTTCATATGACTCCAAGAAATTTGCATGCTCCTCAAGTAAGATACGAATGTCTTCCGATGGGACTGCTCTATACTTGGTAGGGCTAATGGTTGCTCCTGCAGTTCCTTCCATAGCCGCTTCAAAGTTGTCTTGGTTTTGTTGTTGAAGCCTCTTCTTCTCTTCCAGTGCTACTGCCATATGCTTCCTTAATAGCCCAAGGTTGCGTCTGAGTGTAGCATTAGATATCATTTGCGCTTGGAGCACTGTTTCTAGTTCCTTGACTGCTTGATCATCTACTGTCGATGTCTTTGATTCCAATTCGGAGTGAGCCTACTGTAAGGTGGTATGCTCGGTTAGGAGTGTTTGGTAATCAACTTCAAGAGTGTTGACTCTAGCTTGCAGACGCTGAGATTCTGCCTGGAGGGCAGCAGTGCGTTCTTCCAATTGATGGTATTCTTGTTGTAGTTGATGTGCACACTGAAGTAATGTATTGAACGTGCTATTGTCAGAATCTTTAGGAGTTCCGGAGGCTGTCCACACAGCAGTCCGTGAGGTATGACAAACGCAGAGTTGACACATTACCACGCGCAGGTAAGACTATCAGGATACCCGTCACAGAACAAGAAGTACCCATTGAAACCACAACTACCCCCACCACCACCATTGACCTCTCTACTGAAACCTTCGTTCAGACATCACCCATCTCACCCCAGCATCCCCCATCACCACCTTCTCCACCCCCACCACCACCTCCCACCATGGAAGAAACGACAGTCATCACCTCTACCTTCACTTATAACCCATCCTCATTCACATCATTCTCATTTCGAGAACCCACCTCACAAGACACCCTCTTCTCTTTCATCACCAATCCCTTGTACACTTCAACCCTTCTATCCTCCGAACCCATAACTGGCCATCCCATAATTCCAAGTGCGGTTGGAAACCCGACACCCACAGAAGGCACCCTGTGTTTCCCAGCCTATCCCCCAATACGGGTACCTCCATTCCATGACCCTCACTTCCCATCTGGCCCCTACACCACTTTCAACCTGACCTCACCACCCCAATACCCGTCCTTTGTGGAGCAGTTCATCCGCTCTCCAATGTTTCAGAGGCACATTTCCCCGATGTTCGCAACGACATCAATTTACATGAACACCACACTCACTTCACCTACCATACCCACCTACATGGTAGCCCCTGTACACACCACTCTATCTGACCCAATGGATATTTCACCCACCACAGCACCTCTCCCCACAATTCCACCCTCTTCCCCTCCACTACCCCCCACCTCACCACTCACCACATCATTGGCACACACAGCATTCACTACCCGCCTCCCCAATCCCACCTCCCTTGCATTTCAAACTTTTCCCCTTGCATTTCAAACTTTTCCCCTTGCATTCACTACCCGCCTCCCCAATCCCACCTCCCTTGCATTTCAAACTTTTCCCCTTGCATTTCAAACTTTTCCCCTTGCATTAAAGCTTGACCTGATACAAGAGAGAGTTGATGCCTTTCTTGTACTGCTTTGATTGTGTCGTATAACCTTTGTAGTTGAGTTGTATATGCAGGTGCACCTACAAGTTCTGGCACTTCTTGTTGCTCATCATGATGCTCTTGATCATGATCCTCCTCATCTTCCTCCTGTTCTTCATCTTCATCATCCTCTTCATCCACTTCAACTGTGGTGACAGGTAGTTGGGAGGTTGTTGCCTGCGTTTGCACATTCTCCACTTGTTGTGCCTCTTCTGCCTCCAGCTCTACATCTTGTAATAATTGTTCAAAGTCTTCATTCGTGAGTTCTTCCAAAGGTGCACCACTGGGAAATTCAAGATCGGTTGGGATGGGAGGGAATATCAAGTTAGGACCATCGGTGCTGCGTCTTGGAAGTCGGAGTGTGAATGGTCGGACTCTTCGGGGTGGAGGGGTGACGTCTGGTGTTAGGGTGGCTCCACGTGGTTGAGCACAAGGGACTTGGACAGTACCTCTCATCTTCTTAGAAGGGGGTCCAGTGGATGTCCTGCCTCTAAACTGCTCTACACGATTCCACATTAGGGCCCATTGAATAGGGATGTCATAAGCCAAACACCTATAAATGATTCTCGTCAGAGCACAGCATCCATATAAAACCTATTTCCGCGGCCATCGTTTGTGAGCTAGGTGTATCTGATCAATTATCCAGTGGGGTAAGTTGATGGTGAGACTCTGTGTCTCTGCCAGATACAAACTAAACCAAATCTTTTTGGGCGGCATGGTGAATCTATCTTGTGCAGGAAAAGCAAAGTGTTGCATGCACATGCGAAGGTGTATTGCAATATTAGGCGTCATGGACACCATGTCCTTGAGTTTGGTGAGGCTTCGATTCTTCATGTAATCCGGTACTAGGGTTTCCTTCTCTGTAGGAATATGCATTCCGCGCATATCTAGGGCCTCTCTCACCAAGTTGTTTGATAGCCTGAACCTCTTGAGCTCATTCCCCTTTGTCAGAGATGGAATCACAAATGAGCTTGCACCTTTTGGGTTCTTGTTTGGAGTCAAGGTGTTGATGAGATAGTAGCATCGCATGAAGTCAGGCTTTGGGAGCCGTGCACTGAAATATGCATCCAATCTTGCCTTCTCCCATATCGAACGTAGACCTTCTGCATTTTGTAACTTCTCGAATTCTCTTGTAAAGAAATGGTATTTACCTTGCTTCCCATTGAAGTCCAACTCTGATTCCCATAGGTACGTTCCCTCTCCCAAGGGTCGTGCCACTTCACTAAACCAGTGGGAAGTTTTTCCTACGGGCATGGTATGGCCACTGGGAGGGTCCGCTATAGGTATGATTTTGATGGGCTGCAATTCTTCTGGTCTTTCATTTGTCTCAGGCAAAACGGGTAAACTATCTAAGTCCACCACTTGCTGGCTCGTTTCTGTTTGAGAGCTAGTTCCTGCTGCCTCAGCCATGTTGAAAACTTCGCAGCTGGTTTTGTGAGAATATATGAATAAATGTTAACATTGCAATGGACACAAAAATGACACTGTGTCCCCTGTTACAACATTAACATGAGGTTCGGGAGAGGTTAGGGGGTTAGTAAGTGCTCGGTGCTTGTGTGTGTAGTTAGGAATTGGGTAGACCTAAGAGCTAAGCGGAATGATGTGGTGTGAGAGTGAAGTAGTTAGTAGGTGGACATGTATTTACAATTGGGGTCCGGGGGTTTATTACAAGTTTTAGGTTGCCAAATGCAATAGAATATAGGTTTTGATTTTGACTTTGTGGAGGCTCTGGAGAGTGTGATAGGGTATTTACTTGAAAAATGGGGCTTTTTAGGGACCCATTTACAAGTGATTCTACTTGTGCTCATGGAAGAATACGTGCTAGTGCGTGATGTGTAAGACTGGGCCTCAGATGTTCGAGTGAGTGAAACATGTTGTACAGGGTTTGGTCTTGGTGTAGCTATTTGAGCCCGCAAGCAAGCCTTGGGCACCCAGATTTGTCGTGATTGTGGGCTGGCCTTCATTGACTTTTTGGGTACCCAAAAAGACTTCACATTCGCAGAAGAATTTATGAAGGACTTCTTATTAGTGTCGTGTTTTTGATTACTAATAAGAGGTTTTGGCCGTGGTGTTGGCCTTGTCGTAACAGGGTGTTCGCCTTTTCGCCTCCATACTTGTTTCATCGGCTAAAACAATCTGCTTTGCTCCTTTTTTTGGCCTCCAATGTAGGTAGTGTTCTGCTTCTTCTGTATTCAATCTGCCTTTGGTTGCTGCATCCCTTTGGCCTTTGGAACAGAAGGGAGTATCGTCTTATCCTTGACTCCTTTGTTGAGACAATCCTCTTTCTGCATCATACATTTTTGGACAAGAATAGCATGGTCAACTTCATGTGCACCCCTGGAAGGACCAAGAGATCGTGCCTTACCTAGTTCCTTGAGTGTCTCATTTTCCAGTTCAACTGTAATTCGACTATGATTTACCCATACCTGAAGAAGTCCGCTTCTTAGATTTAGGTTGACTGCATGATCATAGATCCAGTCTTGACCCAAGACAAGAGGCTCAGTGAGGTCCTCATCTTGACACACTAGTACTTTGACTGTCATTGCTTCGTCTTGAATATAGAGGGGAAGTTCCACCTCGCCCATGCAAGGGGTTTCCACACCTCCGAATCCTATGAGATATGCTTCAATAGGATTGACAGTTAATTTCAACTCTTGACAGTAAGACAATTTAACAGCACTAGTGGCTGCACCTGAGTCAATCAAGGCTCTTACAGTCCTTGCACCCTTTCCTTGTCCTATATCTAAGGTTATAAAAGGACGTCGATCAATTATCCTATGGGAGCTGATACCTGAAACTTCACACATAGCCATGTGATATCCTTGATCTGCATCGGCATTTGGCCTAGGTTGCTCTCTACCTTGTCTTCTTAATTTCATTTTCCGTATGCGCTCTAAGGCTTCTGCTTGGGCTTCTTCTCGAATTCGCTTTTCTTCTTCTTTGCGTTTCTTAGCAGTATTGAGTCGACTTAGCATTTCCTCTGTGAGAGGTTCCTGATACAACTTGACCCTGCATCCGCTTATGTAGCTTGGGAGAACATCGCCTTATAATGTGGCTAGTTGCACTGCTCCACTTGTTGAGATTCTATTAATGATCATGGGTCCGTAGCCTCTCTTCTCCAGTTTCCTCGCATGTTGTTTCAACGTGTATACTAGTACTAGGTCGCCTGCCTTCAAACCTTTATCCTTAACGTGGGCATCAAAGTATGCCTTCTATCGTTTCTTAGCTGCATATATCCCTGCAGCCGCCCTCAGTCTTGTTTCTCCTAATCGTTCTAGGTCAAAGATCCTAGAGGAGATTTCATGACCTATCCATTCATGCTCCTGTGCTACTTTCAATGTAGGTATTAAGAAATCCAACGGTAGCACTGCATTTTGGCCAAATACAATCTGAAAGGGGGCGGCTTGGAGTACCATTTTGTAGGCCACTCGATATGCCCAAACAGCATGGTGTAGCTGTTTGTCCCAATCAGAGCGTTTATTGTTCACTAATTTCGTCAGTACATTGCATAAGATCTTATTGGTGCTCTCAGCCTGGCCATTTGCTTGAGGATTGATAGGGGGCAGACTTCTTATGTACTACCAAGAATTCTTGGAGCAGATTTTCAATAACTTCATTCAAGAAGTGAGTGCCTCTATCACTAACTAGCTCTATAGGTAGCCCATATCTAGTGAACACATTCTCAAATAAAAACTTAGCTGTTGTTTGAGCATCGTTCTTCGTTGTGGCTTTTACCTCTACCCACTTGGTTAGATAGTCCGTGGCAACAATGATATATTCAGCATGGGAACCCTTAGCTGGGGGGATTAATAGGACCTACGAAGTCTATTCCCCACTTAGAGAATGCACGTCCACCCATCATAGGTTTCAGTGGCATCTCATCTTTGCGTATAGGATACTGAGTTCGCTGACAGACATCACACCGTTTCACATAGGTATGTGCATCCATGTGAAGGGTCGGCCACTAGAAGCCTGCAAATAGTATTGCCTTGATCACTCGATCTGGTCCAAAGTGTCCTCCTGCTACACCTTGGTGAGCAGTTTCCAAGATCTTGAGATATTCACTTTCATGGACACATAGTCTCAGGTAACCATCCTTACCACGCTTGTAGAGATTATCACCAATGAGTGAGTACTCTAGGGCTTCTTGTTCTAGACTTCTTTTCCTAACCAGAGTCATGTCTGGAGGGAATGTTTTCGTCCTCAGGAAGGATACTAGTGGTTCACTCCAATCTGGCACTATGGACACTTGATAAAGAGTGGCATGTTCCACAGGTGGTTTAGTGCAACAGATTGGGCATTCCTTGCACAACTTTTGGACATCAGCTTCCATAGTTGGCCAATGCACTCCGAGTCTCCTTAGTGTCTTTAGGGTTCATTGTTTTGAGTAGTGTTGCTCTAATGCACCTACATGTGCTAATTGCAACCATTTAGCGTACTTATCCTCTTCCACACAACAAGCCAAGATGCCTTGATCTGTGTGCTTGTACATACTACCTGCCATGATGTGATACTTTTGAGCTTTTACTACTTCTCTATCATGTGTGTTTACTACTGGGTGGTTAGGCCCGTATGTCAATACTGGCACCAATGGCTTAGCCCACTGCGGCACCACTTCCAAATTAAACAAGTAAGCATCAGGAAGGTCATCTGACACTCCTTGTGGGGCTTCTCCAGATGTGAGCCTAGAGAGATGATCTGCTCTCAAATGAGTTTTCCCTTTCCTTACCACAACCTTGAAATCATATTCCATTAGTAAGAGAAACCATCTTACTAATATACCTGTATTGCATGGCTTGTTCACGAGATATAGCAGTGCCTGATGGTCAGTAAAAAATTTAAACTTATTTGCAAGCAAATAATGTCTAAACTTTTTAACTGCATATACCATGCCTAATCCTTCTCTTTCCGTAGTGGTATAATTTTGTTCAGCTGCATTCAATTGTCTACTAGCATAGGCAATTGGAAGGTCCATATTACCTTCACCGGTAGGCTGCGCGAGTACACACCCAATAGCATAATTGGATGCATCCACATGAACATGGAAAGGCTTATTCCAATCTGGAGTGGTCAAGATTGGTGCTGAACATAATCGCCGTTTAAGCTCATTGAAGGAATTTTCACACTCATCAGTCCACTCAAAGTTAGTCAAAAGTCCATATAGAGGCTTTGCTATGATGGCATACATGTGTATAAACCATCGGTAATAACCACAATGCCCCATGAAAGCTTGTACTTCCTTGACATTCTTAGGCCTAGGTAACTCAGCAATAGCTCTCACTTTCTCTTCATCAGTGGATATACCATTCTTTGACACTATGTGTCCTAGAATCTTGCCTTGCCTGACCATAAAAACGCACTTTTCTGGGTTTAGGCAGACTTGATATTCTCTACATTTATCAAAGATTTGTCTGAGTTCAGGAATATGGGTTTGCCTGATGTTGGAATGAGCACAAAGATCATCAACATAGACTTCTAAGTTCTTCCTCAGGAACTCTTTAAACACGTGACACATCAATCTTTGAAAGGTAGCAGGTGCATTAGTAAGCCCGAATGGCATTACTCTAAAGGCAAAAATGCCCCATTCAGTGGCAAAAGCCGTCTTATGCTGATCTTCTGGAGCTATGGCTACTTGATTGTAGCCCGAAAATCCATCAAGGAAGCTGTACACTTCCTTGTCTGCTACTCTTTCTAAGAGATGTTCTGTGATAGGAAGTGGATAGTTATCTGGAATTGTGGCTGCATTGACCTTCTTCAAGTTAATGCATACACGCAACTTGCCATTCTTCTTGGGCACCACTACGATGGGGGATACCCACTCAGTGTGCTCAATTCATAGATGAATCCAGCTTCAACCAGTCTATCTATCTCCTCTTTGATCTTGGCAGCGTAATTATCATTATATGTATATGGCTTTTGCTTAGAGGGTTTGGCATCTGAGGTCATGGGGATGGTGTGTGAGCATATGTCAGGGTCCACACCTTTCAAGTCCTTGTAACTCCAAGCGAATACATCTCTGTATTCTCTTAGCAAGGCTATTAGCTCTTGTTCTTCCTCTTCTGTCAGGTCATGGCCTATGTACGTGCATCTTTCTTCTCCTTCCTCGATGGCTACTACTTTTTTCGTGGTTTCTTTGTTATCATAGGCCTCCCCCGATTGCGCCTCTCGTTTAGGCATTCTGATCATGACTCTCCTGTCATCTATCTCATACTTCTTAAAATTTTTCGGGACCTCAAACAAAGATTCTTCCTCTTCTGGTGAGACTTCTCTCTTCTTTCTTTTCTTTCCTTCTTCCTTCGGGGTCACATGTGTGGCTAGCCTTACATCATTTTTAAGCTCTCCATACCTCTGGGGTTGAAATTCTACTTCATAGAAGTATTCTTCATCTGATGCAAAAGGTGGGTCCATAATGATTGACTCTAGATCGGAGTCACTTGCATCCTCAAATGCATCAGGGCTAGGTTCACACCCTTCTAACACTGCCTCTCCCATAATTGGCTCTATGGAGAAGACTGAAATGTCATAGCCATCCTCATCATAGTGGGGTGTCCATTGTTCTTCATTGATGGCTACATCCATTGTTGCTAAGATTTCTGCCCAGCCATGGGGTTCAAATTCTTCATCAGGAAATACTACAGGTGCATAGGCTGGGTCTTGAATTGATCTATGTGTTTCTTTTGCACCTATCTCTCTGGCTTCTTCTCTCTTCTCTTCTTCTACTGCTACTTTGCACATCCATAAGTGGGTGTCTTCATGCATCCATGAGGATCCTGACCCTATGGAATGCACCGATTCTGTATCATCTTTGGCTCTATGGATGGGATTCCATTGGATAGGAGGAACATCTCTATGAGAGTAATCTTTGAGATTCACTTTGGTCGTAACACCTAAGTGTTGCAGGTACAAAGAATTGGTTCCCCAATCCTGTACCACTTGCAACTATCGCATAAAGGGTCTTCCCAAAATCATCTCATAGGCATGATTTTTGCTGAGCCTTTGTTGGTTTTGGTAGGGTTGGTAGGTTTGTTGAGGCCTCGCATACTGCTGAGGTGGGTACTGGTTCTGGTATCTTCCTTGTTGAGGGTATGGTTGTGGGTACGTCTGCCTAACGGTTTGCTTATTGTAGGGGCAATCTTGCGCTGTGTGATTGGTGTACCTCCGTTCTATGGTGCAGTACTGGCTACTAGGATTTACTTGGGGTTGAGCCATAATGGGACATACATTCGCCATGTGGTCGCCACCACAAGTATAGAATCTTTTCACAAGGGCAAACCTTGGGATCTGTTTGCTAGTGACACCTAATTTCTGAGCTACTTTCTCTGCAAGTTCCTCAATTGATGTGGATTGCGTGGAAGAGAGGCCAGAGGCACTATCTGAATCTTTGTATATCTTGGAAAGCTCTAACTCCTCCCCTAGGTTATCCTCGATGTCAATGCACATGCGTACACACTCTTCTATGGTCCTAGGGTCCTTCAAGTACACATAAGATGTATGGGGACCGACAAAAGAAGGATCCATCAATGGTTCAAGGTATTACGTTCTTTTTATTGATGATGCAACAAGATGGATAACTCTTTATGTTTTGAAAGAGAAGTCAAAAGAGTTTGGATCTTTCAAGCATTTTCATGCATATGCTGAAAGACTTACAAGACAAAAACTCAAAAGGCTTAGGTCTGATGGAGGAGGAGAATATTTTTCTCAAGAATTCAATAATTATCTGTGGAATGCAGGTATCAAAAGAGAAATAACTTGCAGATATACATCGCAACAAAATGGAGTACCAGAAAGGAGAAACCAAACTCTAGTTGAGTTTGCTAGAGCAATGTTAAAAGAAATGAATTGTCCAAACTATCTTTGGGCTGAGGCTATAAATATAGCCACATATCTTGTAAACAGATTACCATGTACAACTTTAAATGGAATGACCCCTTATGAAGCTTGGTGGGGTAAGAAACCAACACTTGATCATTGTAAAGTGTTTGGATCAGTCGCTTATGCTTATATACCATCACAACTTAGACATAAGCTTGAACCAAAAGCTAAAAAATATGTGTTCATCGGATATGATGAAAAGCAGATGGGTTATAGGTTATGGAGTCCTTTAACCAAACAGTTTATTGTTTCTAGAGATGTGACATTTGATGAAGGAAAGAGTTGGTATGTAGATAAAGAATATAATGATGAAACAATTGAAGAAGAGATAAGAAAAAATGAAAAAGGTAAATCACATATGCAGGTGAATGGAGATGAAGATCATATGTTGGCAAGTACATCCAGATTTGGATCAGTTATGACAAATGAAGATGGACCGAGATTTGATGAAGAAGTGTATTCAGATACACATGAAGAGTATGAACCAAGAAGGTCAAATAGATTAAGGAAACAACCAACAAGGTATTCCTATGATACTTCTTATTTGACTCAGACAAACTATGCTTACTTAGTAAAGGAAGATGAAGAACCTCAGAATTACAATGAAGCAAAAGGTAAGGAAAAATGGGAAGAAGCAATGAAGGAGGAGTTCAATGCACTTGAGGAGAACAAGACTTGGGAACTTGTTCCAAAACCAAATGGTAAGAAAGTGATTGGAAATAAATGGGTTTACAAAGTTAAGAAGCTTGCAGATGGAAGAATAGCCAGATACAAAGCTAGACTGGTAGTCAAAGGTTATGCTCAGACGCATGGCATAGATTATGATGAGACATTCAGTCCAGTGGCAAAGATGTCAACCATAAGGACAGTGATTGCTATAGCAGCATCAAAAGGATGGAAGCTAAGTCAATTGGATATAAAGAATGCATTTCTAAATGGATATATATCAAATGAAGTCTACATGGAACAACCTGAAGGGTTTGTAAGTTCTAGTTACCCAAATCATGTTTGCAGATTAAGAAGAGCACTCTATGGATTGAAGCAAGCTCCAAGAGCTTGGAATTACAGAGTTGTGAAATATCTTGTTAGAAGAAGCATTTTTTTGAAGAGAAATTATTTGTAAACTGTCAAAAACTTGTAGAAATATTTATACAAATGATGTAAAAATGAGGAAGAGTCTTCCTCATGTAAATTAGAATCATATGTATTTTTTTTAGAATTTTTGGAAGCTCTTTCATAGCATATTTTTAGATTAGAAAGGAAAAGGACCAAAATTCAAGTGTGAAAAGGGACACTTGAAAATGTATAAAAGATAATTTCCTTTATTTTGAGAGGGTTGGTTGTATTATTTTTGGTATCAAGTAATGTGAAGAGCTCTCCTGCAGAAAATCGTGTTTTCTCCTTTCATGTACTTTCTTTTGATTTGTTGAGTCTATTCTTTTTGTGATCCATGGAATTTGTAAGCTTCAGTTGTGTATTTCTGAGTAATGTGTATGAAGAGAGGTGATTCTTAGTGTATTGAGTAAGAAAGTGTAGAAGAACAAAGCTGGACATGGAAATTCTCAGTTTTCACAGAATCACGATTGTCTTGTTTGTGTGATACAGGTACTGTTTTTGAAATTTGACTTCATAATTGTGATCTACTGTCGAAATGGCACACTTTAGGCACAAAGACCATTGAAAATGCTGTTGTAGAACTCAAGATAATCAAAACCCTAGATATTTCTCTCCTTCTTCATAATTTCTCAGAAAAACAGTCATTTAACTCTTATTCTTGGAATCCAATTAACTAGAAGGGGCTGTGGTCTTTGCATACTTCTCGGATTGACAATTTAAAGATGTGTAGTTGATCCTTTATGCTAAAATGATTGGAGAGGACAACTCCAAAGGGTAACAACAAACATTTTTTGGCGCCGTTTTTGGGGAACAAAGCAAAAGCTTCATTGAAGTTTTGGACCTTGCTGGATCTTCCATTGTTGATGGTATTTGAACACATTGAAAAGGTACTACTCTATAATCAAGAAAGAAAAATGAAAAGATAGGTTTCTTTACTTGTCTTTTGGGAAAAAAAAGCATGAGTTAACCTTTTGAGATAAAAGAAGTTGTGAAATTCTTGCAAATTGATAGTTGCTCATTCCTTTTAAGAGTAAAGTGTAGGTGTGAGGAAAAAAAATTGAATCAAGATTGTTGAAGGGAAGGTAAAATGTAACTATCTTTGCATATGTAGAGTGCTTTTTGACTAAGTACCAAGCAAATTTGTTAATCTTGGAAAAGATGACATGATTGCAATGAGGAAAGTCAAGTAAAGTAGCTATGTGCAAATTGATAGATATATTTGTTTAGCCAAGGTAAAACAATAATCTTGAGAAAAGATTTATTTGCATCTTGAAAAAAAAAGTGTTTGAGTTTATCTTTGCATGAAATTGATACTTGTACTTCTTCACACATATTTTCTTGGAAAGCTCTACTTCCAAACTGATTAGATTGCAAGCATAAAAGAATATAAACAATCATGGAACAGAAGATCAATGGATCTTGAGACAAGAAAACCCTAAGTGAAGTGTTTACCTTGATTTAGGGCAAAATACTAAAAAAATTCATAAAATTCATTAAAAATTCAAAAAAAAAATTTTCTTAGAAAGTTCGACAGGAGGACTGCTATGGGAAGTGGGAAGTGAAAAGTGAAAGAAACAAAATCTGGAAATTGAAAGAAAATAAAAAATGTCTAGAGTAGAAGTTGCTGTTTAAATTTTTCAAAAAAAAAAAATCTCTTTGAATGAGTTTGGTGCTGTATAATTGCAGGTGACAAGTGATCTGGAGTTGGTGAAGAACATTGAAGAAGACCACGTGGAAAGAAAAGTCAAAAAGTGCAAAAGCTGGAAGTTCAGAGAACAACACGATTCTCTTCACAGGATCGCGATTTTCAGTAAGATAAAGAATTTGACTTATTTTGCACTATTGGGTATTGAGGTAAGTGATTTTAAAAGGTTTCATAAGTTGCATGAGTAAAGAAAATCAAAATTTTAAAATTTCAGTAACAATTGAGCATCAAGTGATTAGATTGGAGAATTGGGTACAGAATCACGATTTTCATCAGTAGAATAAAGAGAGCAAATTTTGTTGGAAAGGATAAGATTAATGAATTAAAACCACAAAATTGCTAAGGGAGAAGAATCATACACTGAGAAGTTAAAATTTTGTAAAAAACACACACAATCGCGATTGTCTGAAGACTATAAAAGTCTGAAATCTCAGAAAAAATGTTCATTTGAGTGAAAGAGAGAGTGAGAGGAGCTGATAGAGTTGCGATCTTCTGCAAATACAAAATTTTTGGACTTTTCTTGATCAGGCAGCAAGGTAATTTTCCTACAACAAGTTTGTGCATAATTTCAAGTTTCAACATGTTGGTAAAAGCACAAAAACACAAGAAATTGTGAAAAAACACGGAATCACGACTTTCAGTTTTTTGAATTTTTTTTCAGGGAAAATAATATCTTTGTTGAAAAATCCTTTATTGCATGTTAGTATTTTAATAAGGCGCTTCTAATAGAGAAAAAAGAACTTAAAAAATTATAAGAATCTGCTCAGAATCGCGATTCTGAGAACAACCACAAAATCGCGATTCTGGACTCAAAATCACGATTCCCAAAGTACGATTTTCATAAGAAAATCATGTTTTTTTACGATTGTGAGCAATCAGGATTGTCTGGGAACTAAATCGTGAAAAACACGATTCTATACACAGGATCGTGAAAAACACGATCCTCTTCACAGAATCGTGAAAATCACGATTGTTTTCACAGAATTGTGAGAAACACGATTCTATACACAGAATCGTGAAAAACACGATTCCCTTCACAAAATGGTGGTAAACACGATTCTATTAACACGATCGTGAAAAATCACGACTCTCTCGTGAAAATCACGACTCTCTCGTGAAAATCACGATTGCCGTCACAAAATCGTGGAAAGATGACTTCCTTCACAGGATCGTGGAAATCACAATTGCCTTCACAAAATCGTGAAAAGATGATTCTATTCAAAAGATCGTGAAAATCACGATTCCCTACAAAGAATCGTGAAAAACACGATTCTATCCACAGAATCATGAAAAACACGATTCTATCCACAGAATCGTGAAAAACACGATTTTATCCACAGAATCGTGAAAAACATGATTTTATCCACAGAATCATGAAAAACACGATTCTATCCATAGAATCATGAAAAACACGATTTTATCCACAGAATTGTGAAAAACATGATTCTATCCACAGAATCGTGAAAAACACGATTTTATCCACAGAATTGTGGAAAAGACGATTTTATCCATAGAATCGTGGAAAATCTAGAATATTCAAAGAATCGTGAAAAAGACGATTCTATTCACAGAATTGTGAATTAGTTGGATGATTCTTGTTGGAAGTCAATGTCCTCATTGGCTTAACAATTCAATAGCAGTTTTATAAACTACTCCAAGGGAATCCACGCGCGCGCAATATCAATATAGCAGAGTCCTTCTAGACTCTTGTACAAGTGACGACGGGCGCTCATGTGGTCTAGCCCATCGTTCTAAAAGCTTCCTCAGTAGACCCGGGTTCAAATCCCGTCGGGCGCAGCGCGAAGACAACTTTTTGAGTTATTTGTTTTAGGAAAAACACACGGACGAGCTGCGTTTATTATCGAACGCGATCAAATTCCATCGTAGCTTTTATTTTAGCGAAGGTAGCTTTTAGTATAGCTTTTCATGGATACTCACAAACTATATAAACAAGGCCTTGGCTCTTTGTATAATCACTCACTCAAAGATCTAGAGCTTGGAGATCTTCTTGAAGACAGAGTGTTCTCACACTCTTGAAGGAGGTGAAGTTGTGGTGAAGGAGAGGCTACTCTCATTGTAGCAGGAAGTCTTCTACGAGGTGGTGGTAACTATCTTTTGTGAGTTAACCTTGTGGTTGATTTACAATTTCGTTACACTATTTTGTTAGCTTCGTTGCTTCATTCTCTTCACACACACTTAGATTATTTCGACATAATCTAAATCTTGTATCATCATCTTCTTATTCCTCCATTAGTGAGTGCACCACTTTATATGGTTGAGTAGTACTCCCATGTTGTAATTTGGACATCTATTATTTTTAGTGAAGTAAGCATCCAGCTTACGTTCCCTATCCTTGTCTCAAGATCTCTTTCTTTCTCTATCTCACTTATCATCTTGTCAATTAAGTTGTGTATGCTCAAGAGGTTTTAGTATTGGAACAATCCTGGGGCCCCAAATTCCAACACTTGGTATCAGAGCTACATAATTGACATACACACTTAAGATAAGATGAGTGAGATTAGAATTGAGATTGAAGACAAGTTGGATGGATCTTCTAATTATCCCATGTGGAGTTTCATGATGATGAACTTGTTAGTGACAAAGGATTTATGGAGTATCGTCAATGGATCCTTAACAAGACCAAGACGAGAAGGCGAAGAAGGGTCTACAGCAGCTTCAACAGGTACTGGAATTGCTATTACAGAACCAACAGAAGAAGAGGTAACCACTTCGACATCCAGAGTCACTGCTAGGTCTTTACCTAGAGTTCCTCCTACTGAAGATCAGGCAAGATGAGTGAGATTAGAATTGAGATTGAAGACAAGTTGGATGGATCTTCTAATTATCCCATGTGGAGTTTCATGATGATGAACTTGTTAGTGACAAAGGATTTATGGAGTATCGTCAATGGATCCTTAACAAGACCAAGACGAGAAGGCGAAGAAGGGTCTACAGCAGCTTCAACAGGTACTGGAATTGCTATTACAGAACCAACAGAAGAAGAGGTAACCACTTTGACATCCAGAGTCACTGCTAGGTCTTTACCTAGAGTTCCTCCTACTGAAGATCAGGCAAGATGGGATGCTAGAGATGCTTTAGCACTTTCATTCATAGCAATAAGTGTCAAAAAGCATATTCTACCACAGATCAGATCTTGCAAAAGTTCTAATCAAGCTTGGTTAAAGCTTGAGAATCTTTTTCAGAGCAGAAATCCTGCTAGGAAAGCTCACTTGAGGAGACAACTAGCAAATACAAGGATGAAAGCTGGTGAGTCAATTCAAACCCACATTACGAGACTCGTTGACTTAAGAGATCAACTTCTAAATGTAGGAGTTGAGATATCAGATGAAGAAATGGTAAATACGCTGATTAATTCACTTCCTATTTCATATCGATCTTTCATAACCACTCTTACCCTTACCACAAGAGATAGAGAGGTTACATTTGAAGAGTTAGAGTTCTTGTTGCTTCAAGATGAAGATCAGTTGAAGGGAATGGAAGAGAATGAAGAAGCACTTTCATCTTCATCAAAGGGTAAGAAGAAGAAGGATAAGAAGAAGGAAAAACAATCCAAGAAGGAAAGTAGATCCCTCTCACCTTCTACTTCAGATTCTGTATCTACGACATCTAAAGAGAATTCTTCTAAGAAGAAGGTAAAAATATGTTCTTTTTGCAAGAAACGTGGACATATTCAGTCAGAATGTTATAAAAGGATTGCAGCAGAAAAGAAAAAGGCATCAGGTAATGTTGCAGAAGATGATAAAAAAGGGAAATCTCAAGGTGATTCTTATGCCTGTATCACTATTGAGGAAGTAGCTTTTGATCAAGCAGCTTTACAAGTTCTTTCAGCAAGTCCTTGGATATTCGACTCAGGTGCTACAAAGCATATGACAGGTTGTGGAGATGTATTTTCTTCTCTCTCCTATTCTTTAGGTAGAAGAGTTACTATTGCAGACGGCAATGATTTGGATGTTGTGGGAATAGGTACAGTAACCCTAAAGTCAAGAGAAGGTGGTAATTTTCAAATTACAGATGTCCTTTATGTACCTGAAATGAAGATAAATCTGCTATCTATATCTGCATTTTTAAGTGATGGTTTTAAAGTTGTATTTGAGAAAGATCTTTGTAAGATCTTATCACATAAAGAAGACAAGTGTCTTTTACAAGGTAAGCATAAAGGAGGGGTCTTTGTTTTGTCAAAAATCAGTCAAGCATATGCAGTCAAATCTTCGTCACCGGTGGAAGATATGAAGCTATGGCATGAAAGATTTGGACATATCAATTTTGGAGCTCTCAAGAATATCAAAGACAGAGGTATGGTTGAGAGTTTACCCTCATTCAAGCTACCTGATGATTCAGATATATGTGAAGGTTGTCTTGAAGGTAAGATGCATAAACTACCTTTCAAGAAACATGGTCATATTAGAGCTACCAGAAAATTGCAGATTATTCATTCAGATGTGAATGGACCTATGAGAGCAGACTCTATTCAGGGTTTCAGGTATTTTGTCCTATTTGTGGATGATTTTACAAGATACTCATGGATCTATGGTCTTAAGTCGAAGTCAGAAGTCTTTCCTATGTTCAAGAAGTTTGTAGCTATGGTTGAAAATGAAAGTCAGGAAACTGTCCAGATTCTCAGAAGTGATAGAGGTGGAGAATACTTGTCAAATGAGTTTCAGACATTTCTCGATGAGAAAGGTATTACTCGACACCTTACTATTGCTTATACTCCTCAGCAAAATGGTGTTGCAGAAAGAAAGAATAGAGTGCTTGTTGAAATGATGCGGAGCATGATGGCGTACAAGAAGCTTTCACCGAAATTCTGGTTTGATGCAGTACATACAGCTAATCACATTTTAAACAGGTCATCTACAAAAGCTTTAAAGGTAATCACACCGTATGAAGCTTATTATGGTAGAAAACCTAATGTGAGTTACTTCAAAGTGTTTGGATCACTTTCTTATGTACATGTTGAGAAAAAGGACCGAGGCAAACTAGATGTAAAGGCAAAGAAAGCTGTTTTTATTGGATATCCTGTTGAAAGCAAAGGATACAGGTTTTATGTTCCAGAGACAGGTGAAGTTATTCTTTCACGTAATGCTTATATTGCTGAAGATAAGATTTATGATAAAGAAGCAAAAACTCCGGAGTTCATTAGTGAAAATGACTATGGAATTTTTAGAAAGATTTTGGATGTACATGTTCAGCCATATCAGGAGGGAGTTAAACCTCAAATTCCTAGTATTCAAGAAAAAATTGAAGAAAGAGGAATTTCACAACCTTCTACAGAGTCAGTTCCACAAGAAACTTTGATTCCAGAAATGGAAGAAGTTAAAGTTCCAGAAAGTCCTAGTACATCGACAGGACAAGTTCCAGAACCTATGGAAGCTGAAAGTTCAGAAAGAGTTTCACCACTATTCAAGGATACACCTACGTGGTTATATCAGACTTGGAAAGACAGTGGTATAAAGACTTTTACTGGAAGAACAAGGATTCAGACTAGACAACAACAACAAGGTCATGTAAGAACAAGAAGTCAAACTAGACAGCAAAAAGATCATGTAAGTTTTGCTGAAGACTTTGAGATTCATGATATTTTGGCACTTACGACTGTTGAAGATGAACCTGCGTGTGTTAAAGATGCACTTAAAATTCCTATTTGGAGAAAAGCTATGCAAGAAGAGATTGATTCTATTCATAAGAATCAAACTTGGCAGCTATGTGAGTTACCAGAAGGAAAGAAGGCTATAGGTGTAAAATGGATCTTCAAAATCAAAAGGAAAGCAGATGGTACTATTGATAGATACAAGGCCAGGTTGGTTGTCAAAGGATATGCACAACAAAAAGGTATTGATTATGATGAGACATTTGCTCCTACATCTAGGATGACTATTATTAGGTCAGTACTTGCTCTAGCAGCACATTTTGGTTGGCATATATATCAGCTTGACATTAAGACTGCTTTTCTAAATGGTGATTTACACGAAGATGTGTATATTCAGCAGCCAAAAGGTTTTGAAGAGACAGGTAAAGAACACTTAGTGTGTAAGCTTATAAAAGCTTTGTATGGTTTAAAACAGGCACCTAAAGCATGGTATGAAAAGATACATACATATCTTTTATCCATTGGTTTCCATAACTCAGATGCAGCTCCAACTCTTTATGTCAAAGCTGAAACAAGTATGATGATTATAGCAATCATTTATGTGGATGATATTATAGTCACAGGTCCCAGAGATGAAGATTTGCAGATGTTCAAAGAAGAATTGAAGCAAACATTTGATGTGAATGATTTAGGCATTCTACATTATTATCTTGGGATTCAGTTTCTGTTTCGAGATGAGTGTATCTACATGACACAGCAGAAGTACATTGAGAAACTTTTGGAAAGGTTTCAGATGGGTAATTCTAAACCTATGCAAACACCTATGGATCAGAACATATCTTTACAAATGGTAGCAGATGCAGAACCATTTGATGCTACTCTATATAGTCAAGCAGTAGGTTGCTTGATTTATCTTTGTAATACACGTCCTGATATACAGTTTGCAGTTTCTCAAGTATCAAGGTTCATGCAGAATCCGATAGTGTTACATTGGAAAGCAGTAAAGCGGATCTTTCGTTATTTGAAGGGAACTTCAAATTATGCTATGGTATTTTTGAAATCTACACATTTGTTACTAAAAGGATTTTCAGTTTCTGATTGGGCAGGTGATAGAGACACAAGAAGAAGTACTAGTGGACTTTGTTTTTATCTTGGAGATTGTCTTATCTCATGGTATTCAAAGAGACAACCCACTATTGCCACTTCATCGTGTGAAGCTGAATATCGTGCAGCATTTACAGCTACTCTAGAGTCAGTATGGTTGCAGAAGATTTTCAGTTATCTTGATGTAAGAGTACATCAACCCATTCAGATATTTTCAGATAGCCAAAGTGCTATAACTATAGCTAAGAATCCAGTGCATCATGCAAGGACAAAGCATATAGAGGTACACTACCACTATATTCGAGAGCAGATAGCTAAGAAGCACATTGAGCTAGTCTATGTTCCTACTAGTGAGAATGTTGCAGATATATTTACCAAAGCATTGACTAGAGATAGTCATGAGAAGATTTGCAGGTTACTGAAGCTTGTACCAATATGACATTGAAGGAGGGATTGTTGGAAGTCAATGTCCTCATTGGCTTAACAATTCAATAGTAGTTTTATAAACTACTCCAAGGGAATCCACACGCGCGCAACATCCATATAGGAGAGTCCTTCTAGACTCTTGTACAAGTGACGACGGGCGCTCATGTGGTCTAGCCCATCGTTCTAAAAGCTTCCTCAGTAGACCCGGGTTCAAATCCTGTCGGGCACAGTGCGAAGACAACTTTTTGAGTTATTTGTTTTTAGGAAAAACACACGGACGAGCTGCGTTTATTGTCGAACGCGATCAAATTCCATTGTAGCTTTTATTTTAGCGAAGGTAGCTTTTAGTATAGCTTTTCATGGATACTCACAAACTATATAAACAAGGCCTTGGCTCCTTGTATAATCACTCACTCAAAGATCTAGAGCTTGGAGATCTTCTTGAAGAGAGAGTGTTCTCACACTCTTGAAGGAGGTGAAGTTGTGGTGAAGGAGAGGCTACTCTCATTGCAGCAGGAAGTCTTCTACGAGGTGGTGGTAACTATCTTTTGTGAGTTAACCTTGTGGTTGATTTACAATTTCGTTACACTATTTTGTTAGCTTCGTTGCTTCATTCTCTTCACACACACTTAGATTATTTCGACATAATCTAAATCTTGTATCATCATCTTCTTATTCCTCCATTAGTGAGTGCACCACTTTATATGGTTGAGTAGTACTCCCATGTTGTAATTTGGACATCTATTATTTTTAGTGAAGTAAGCATCCAGCTTACGTTCCCTATCCTTGTCTCAAGATCTCTTTCTTTCTCTATCTCACTTATCATCTTGTCAATTAAGTTGTGTATGCTCAAGAGGTTTTAGTATTGGAACGATCCTGGGGCCCCAAATTCCAACAATTCTGAGATCTGGTAATAAATTGTTCACACCTGATAAACAAGAGTTAAAAAGGAAGGAGGTAGAGCCAGTATTAGGAGATTTACAAGAAAAGGATTTAGGGCACATAAATAACATGGAAAACCTAAACGAAACCAATGAACCCTGTGAAACTAGTGATTATAGAAATATCCTCAAGTATATGTATACAAACAGGTTTGGAACCTATGTGTATCAGGATGGGATGCATAAGTTTTTCATTAGGATGAGAAACTTAGAAGTTCCCTTAAATATAACACCATTGGCACAATTTAAGGATGGAAGATATGAGGATAGACAGGGATGTGTATACATATTCTCAGAGGATCTAGAAAACTCAAATGATTTAGGGCAGTGTGCAGACAAGAGACCTTGGGAACAAAACCTAGGGCAACAAGACTTGCCAATACAAAATGAAACTCACATTAATATTGAACAACAACAAGGTAGGAGAGTACACACTTCCCCAAATCCTTTTGAAAGAGAGGCAGAAGGAATTAATGATTTTCCAATCAGAAGGAGACATCAGTGGCAAAATCAGGGAAGAATGTTTAGGCCCTATCAGGTAACTAAATGCATGAAGAATCAATATGAAGGGTATTCTGATCCTCATGCCCATGCTGCAGAATTTAGACAATTAATTAGGGCAGAAGAAGTAGAAGATTACAAGGTACAATTTGAAGCATTTGGTATAACCCTAATTGGACCTGCATTATCTTGGTTCATTCCATTAAGAAAGGAAATGTATCCAGATATTGAATCCTTCCTCGAAGCCTCTATAGGGGAACTTTCAAAAACTAGAATTAAACATAGCACAGCTACCCTGATACATAGCTTTAAACAACAAAAAGATGAAAATTTCAGAGAGGCAACTAGGAGATTCAAGCAATACATTGATAGATGTCCCTGAGAGGAGGTACCATCCATGGCAAGACAAGTATCTCTATTCATAAAAGGACTGAGAAGTGCACAATTAAGAACCTTGGTGTATTATAGGAGATGTCTTGACCTAGGAGCATGTGTGAAAGAAGCAATAGACTTAGAGGATAACATAGGACAAGATCTATTAGCATTTGATCAACCAAGAACAAATGAAGATAAATACCCACCAGTAGAAGAATTAGCACAAGCCATTGCTAAAGCCCTAGAAGTTAGCACCAAGAAAAATCTAATAAACACCAGGATGGCAACAAATAAGAAATGCTATAACTGTGGAGAAAATCATTTGGTACAACAATGTCCTTATCAAAAACCACAACATTTGCAAGATAGAAAAACACTCAAATACTATACACTAGAAAGAAAATGAACAAACCATACCAGAGAAGAATGCTTCTACAATAAACAACCCATTAAAGAAAGAGAATATGTGAACCAACACAACTTACAAAGAGAATCTGGATTTGTAGAGCAACCAAGACCTGTACTTGGACAACAACCACCATTACCAACAAATGTAGTACTAGTAAAATACACACCAATAGAAGAAGAAAGCTCAAGACTTAGATCATTTTACAGAGAGGATTATCATTGGAATGAAGGATATCAGGAAGATTGGGAAGGATATGAACAGAGAGAACCAGAACTACAAGCCCTGGACTTGGGAAATGGGAGAATTGAAATGGGCACAGGCACATTAATGTACATAACCAATAATTACATGTCCAATCAGAAACCCCAATTCAAAGGGAGTCAAAAGATAACTTGTTATAGATGTGGGGGACAACACTTCATTAGAGATTTCCCACAACCTCCTACACTAAGAATAGAAGGAGCCTATTGCAAGGATTGTGGTAGGGAACACTTAATAAAGGATTGTCCAAGAAACCCTCAAAAACAACAGAACACATCTAGTAACATACCATTAAAAACAGTTAACATAATGGAGCAAGAAGAATTGAGTGACCATGATCAAATAACTGTAAATGCTATAACAAGAGCACAAGCTAAACAACAAGAAACAACAAAGGAGACACATACACAGGAACATAAGAAAATTCCATTTCCAAAAGAAAAGAAAAACAGACAAAAAGGGAGATGGGAAAGAAAAATAAGAATGAGTAAAAATTTGGAAGAAGAGACTATGGAATAGTCAAACAATAGCCAACCACAAAATACATAGACTTAGGAAGAGACAATTTATTCACAAAGTCTGGAGACCTTGATAAGAGCATACAAAGGAAGAATTCAAGGTGGGCCAAATCCTACAGATCATGTGATGACATATCCTATGCCAGAATTAGAGGATGAAAGGATGCAAAGATGTAAACAAATCATACAAGAAGCACAACTCAAAATGGGGGAACCAGACAATTATAAAAAAATAGTTGAAGTAGCAAATGCAAAAGAAACTAGGAAAACTATTGATCAGGAAGATAATTCATAAATAACCTTCCAAATCAATATAGACAAACACTGTACAATTTTATACCACACCACAATGGAGGAAATAGTAAAACAAAATCCTCACTTACAACACAATATGAAAAAGTGGGAAACAAAGTCAAAGAACCTAGATCCACAACAACAAGAATTGGAAGAGTTGTTGTACATACCTATTGATAAAATAGGAGGATATTGTGAAGGGGAAGAAGGAAACTCAACTCTGAGAATACAATTTGGTGAGAATCATGCCAAGGCTATATTAGACAGTGGATCAGGAGTGGCTATCATGACTAAACAAACCTGGGAGAAATGGGGAAAAATGAGTTAATACCCACTAAAATGAGATTACAACTTGCAGATGGACACATAGAAAAATCCCTAGGAATATGGGAAAAGGTGATTGTGGAAATATGTGGAATAGAGATAGAGCATACTTTTGCCATAGTTGAATTCCCACAATCCACTTCATATGAAATCATCCTAGGAAGACCATTTATGAGACAAATGCAAATTGTGCAAGATTGGGGTAATGATTGTCTATATCTTCAAAGCAAAGAAAGGATAACTAGGGTGAATTTAAGAAATGGTCAATATTGTGATATGTCCCCTCAAGAATGGTTCAAAGTACATCAAAATCAAGAATTAAATGAAGAATCAGGGAGTGAAGATCAGAATGAAATAGAATCATCAATGTGGAAATGTAATGTGATAAGGAATCTCATAGATAAGAAAAGGATGTTAAAAAAAGGAGATTGTCTAGGAGAAAGGAAATCACAAGATGAAAGTTACATACCACAAGAATTTAAAGATGAAGAATTTGAGCCTTATGGTTGGAATCAGATTTTGACCACCATGGATCTAGCTAATGATGAGTATGTGGGAGTAAAAGTCCAAAATGAAGAAGGATATGATATCTTCCACATAGGAATACAAATGATAAAGGTTTCAAAAACAGAGGAAGACCAAGAAGAAGGAATAATATTAAAAAATGGGAAAACACAATATCTGGAAGAAGTAGAAGCTACAGATGCTATAAAAGATAAAATCTTAGGAAAATATAGAAAAAACAAACACAAGGAAATAGAAAAAGATCAAGAAGTAGAAAAAGATAAAAAAATAACAAACAAAGATCAATAGTTTGATGTACCTTCAAATTTCAAGACCTATGAAGTAGAAGACAGACTACTTCTAAAAATGAAACCAAAAAGAGAAAAGAAAAAGGGGGAGGCATATGACAATGAGGAACAAACTAAGAAGGTGATGATCACTCAAGAAGAAGGGCAAGAGAGACATATTGTAATAGCTGATGACATGACAAATCAAGAGGAGGAAGCATTGAGAAATTTGGCAAAAACATATAGAGATGTGTTTGCTTACAGTTACAAAGATTTGAAAGGAATTGATCCTAACATTTGTGAACATAAGATTCCTATTACTCCTGATGCAAAACCTAGCAAACAAAGACACTATACATTTAATGACAAATACTCTGCTAAAATAAAGGAAGAAATTGACAAACTGCTGGCTGCCAATTTCATCTATGAGATTGAGTATACAAAGTGGATATCTCTTATAGTTGTGGTACATAAAAAGAATGGGAAACTCAGGGTATGCATTAACTTGAAAAAGGTGAATGCTGCAACTATAAGGGATAGTTATCCATTACCCATAACAGACCATCTTTTGGAAAGAGTTGCAGGAAAAGAGGTCTATAGTTTTTTGGATGGTTTTTCAGGATATAATCAGGTACCAATAGCTTTGGAAGACCAACATAAAACTACCTTTTCCACAGAATGGGGAATTTATGCTTTTAGGGTTATGCCCTTTGGTTTAACTAATGCCCCAGCAACTTTTCAAAGATTTATGTGTCACATATTCAAGGAATTCCTTAGAAATATAATGGAAATTTATGTGGATGATCTTTGCACCTTTTCATTAAAAAGACAAGATCATTTGAAAGATTTGGAAAATATATTCAAAAAATGTAGAACATATAGAGTATGTTTAAACCCAAAAAAATGTGTGTTCTTTGTGAGGCAAGGGAGAATGTTGGGTCACATAGTTTCTAGAAATGGAATTTCAACTGATGAAAGAAAAATTAAGGCCATAGTGGAACTTCCAAGACCAACAAATGTAAAAGAACTTCAAACTTTCATGGGACATTGTGGGTATTATAGAAAATTTGTACACAAATTTGCAGACATTGCAAAACCCTTGTATGCTTTGATCACAAAATTTGAGTGGACCACAGATTGTGACCAAGCTTTTGAGACTTTAAAAACTTGTTTGGTAACAACACCAATTTTGAAAACCCCACAATGGAATAAAATTTTTCATGTCCATGTGGATGCTTCAAATTATCCTTTGGGATGTGTGTTAGAACAACCAATAGAAGGGAGCAAATTAGACTTTCCAATTGCTTATGCTAGTAGGCAATTGAATTCAGCAGAAAAAAATTATACAACCACTAAGAGGGAAGGGTTGGGAATGATATTTGCTGTGAAAAAATATAGACATTATCTTTTAGCCAACAAGTTTAAATTCTTTGTGGATGAGCAAGCTTTACTCTATTTAGTGAACAAACCATGCCATACAGGTAGGATAGTCAGATGGTTTCTTGTACTAATGGAATTTGAATTTGAGGTAGTGGTCAGACAAGGAAAAACTCATTTGAGAGGAGACCATTTGTCCAGAATCCAAACCAAAGAGCCAAGTTCACCTTTAGATGATGACTTACCAGATGCATATCTATTCAAAATAGAAAGCATTCCTGAATGGGCCATGACTTTAGTACCTTGCTAACCATGGGACCTTGCAGAACATCTGGAAACAACACACATCTGGTATTACAAAGTAGGAATTTTGTGTTGCTAGCTGGACATTTGTATCATCTCAATCATATGGGTATATTGGAATATTGTACTCCAGAAGATGAGCAGCAGGAGTATTTAAGAAGAGCTCATTGTTGGAATCCTTGTATTCATGCTTCCATGATAGTCACCCTAAATAATCTCAATAGGATGGGAGTACATTGGCCTAATAAGATTCAATATGTAAAAAAGTATATTTCCAACTGCTGGGAATGTCAATCCTTGCAAAATTCAGACATTATAACTTTATATTGGTTTCAAAAAAATCCACATTGGAGTGCAAACATAATTGAGGAGTTGAAAAGAAACAAGAAAGGAAAGCCAGTAAGACCTAGTGCAGACTCAAGGAATCTACAAATGAACTCTGAAGAGTATCAACTAATAGGAGATCAATTGTACAAGAAAGGGATGGATGGATATTTAAGAATCTGTGTTCCTGAAAATAAATATATGGAAATGTTAGAGATGGCACATTCTAGAGCGGCAGGAGGATATTTTTCAAGTGAAAGGACTGCTAAACTCATATTATATTCTGGTTTTTGGTGGCCAATTGTATTTCTTGATGCAAGAACATATGTGAAAAGATGTGACATTCGTCAAAGAGTGAGTCAACCAAATAAAAGAGACAATATGCCATTAGTACCACTTATTTCAGCAAGAGCATTTAGTAAATGGGGGTTGGATCTCATTGGACCTATACATCCTCCAACAAAACAAACCCATGCTGAATATATAATAGTAGCAACAGATTACCTGACCAAATGGGCCGAGGCCAGAGCTACAAAAAGGAATGATGCTCAGACCACTACAAGATTTCTTTATGAAAATATCATAACCAGATTTGGATTACTAATTGAATTGGTAAGTGATAGGGGGACTCATTTTTTGAACCAAATAATAGAAAACATAACTGAGTATTTCATGATCAATCATAGAAAGTCAGCCCCTTATCATCCACAAGCCAATGGATTAGCAGAAAGTACTAATAAGGTATTGTGCACTGTTTTGTCAAAATTGGTAAATACAAATAGGAATGATTGGGATTTGCAACTTAATCATGTCTTATGGGCTTATAGAGTGGCATACAAAACTGCACTTGGAACCACACCATTTAATTTGGTATATGGACAAAATGCAATTCTGCCTTTAGAATTCCTTATTACACTAAAGGTGGGTAGTCACTACAAATGGACTGGACATGAGTTATTTGAGAGAGTGGTGGAATTGGAAAAACTTGGAGCTTCTAGACTTCAAGCAATCATGAGCATATATGCAGATAAGAGAAGGTAGAAAGCTTATCATGATGTTCATATTAAAGAAAAAGATTTGCAAGAAGGAGATCTAATTCTGGCATATACAATTAAAGAACATCAGAAAAAATTTCAGAAAAAAGGACATGGGCCTTATATTATCAATCAAATAAGTAACAGTGGAGCTATCCAGTTAGCTAATATAGATGGAGAAATCATGCCAAATTTCATAAGTGGATGCAAAGTAAAAAGATATGATCTTCCATTAACTGTTTTTGAATGGAGAAGGATACATCAAGCTCAAAATAGGAAAAAAGAAGAGGAAAAAATTAGGCATGAGGCTCAACAGGAGGCTAAGGAAAGGATAAGAAAAATCAAGGAAATTAGAGAAGCTCTCTTATGCGAAACACCTTTAAGAGTGAAGGAGCATTTGCCTGTTATAATAATGAATCTTCATAATGAGAAAATCAAGGTTTTGATAGATTCAAGTGCACAAGTTAATTTGATTAGTTCAGTTTTGTTGGATAAGTTTAATTTAAAAAGGACTGAGAGTAAAACATTTATCAAAACATTGGAGGGACAGATTAGACAAAGCTTTTCTTCACCATCTATTAAAGTTAAGTTCAATGAAGAATATATGAAAATAGATTGTGAAGAATGGCATGATCATATGATGACTGAGAAACTGATTTTGGGACAACCATGGCTCAGGCAAGGTAAAGTAATTTTGGATTTTGAGAATATGAAGATTAATTTGACAGTAAATGACAAAAGGTTTTTAATGTTTTTATTGAGTGATGAAGAACAGGAAAATCAATAGGATATCTATGATCCAGATCTGGAGGGATTTACTTTTTCACTAGAAGCTACAAAGAAATCACAAACACCACTTCTTCATGACCAAATCTATTTCAATCAAAAATAGGAGAAGGTTGAAAAAACCAAAGGTATTGAAAGGACAGAAGAAAGGTTGAAAGTGTGGAATAATCAGAAGCATATAGGCTTCCAGACTGAAAGGATGTGGAGAGCTAGGAAGTCCAAGCATTGCTCATCAACAAAATGCAGCAACACTAAGTGGATGTGGAAACCAAAGACATCCAAGTACTGTGTATTAAAAAAAGAATCTTATACTCCAAAAAAGGAATCAGCAGGAAGAAAGTATTCCTGGGTAAAAAGATCAGATCTGCTTCAATGGGGAGAGAATAAGGATCTAAATACAAAAATGGTACCAAAGCATGATGAGTAACAAATGAAGGAAAGGGCAAAATGGTCATCTAATACACATTTGGGACTCTTGATAAAGAATTCAGAAATTCGTCAGAAAGGAATTATGACATCCTAGAAATTATTCCCATTTATTTTACCTCATTCTTTTTCTAGGAAAAAGAATTATGAGGGGAAGGAACAAAAGAGGAAATCATTATTATTAAAAAAAATCATAGAGAAAAGAAAGAAAAAAGAGAGAAAAAAGAGAGAAAAAAGAGAAAAAAAACAACAATATAAAAAACAATAACTCTTTTGTTTACATAAGTTATATAGCACAAGCAAGATATAGGTTATAACTTGTCAGGATTAAGTAGTCACTATTTTTTTCAATCATTGTTTAATTAGTTTTTCCTATAAAAATCTAAATCTTCTTAAAAAATTCATTTCTTAAAAAATTCATTCGTTTTTTCTTTTGATCATTCATTTTTTCTTTTGATTGTTAAAAAAATATAAAAAAGAGAGAAGGGAAGAGAGAACTAGACATCTTGCTACACATGTGATGATCACTTCAATTAAGTTATATCTGCGATACAAATAAGGAATTTAGGATTCATCTGAGATTTTATTTTCATTCTTTTTCATTACATCTCAAGACAAATGTGATTTCATTTATTTTTCTTGTGACTCATGTGGATGGAATTTTCTCTTTTGTGATGTTATACTTTCTCCAGAATGGTGAATCCAAAGGAACGTCGAATTCATGACTTCAAAGCAGACTCTGTAACTTTGTCTAGAGGACATTGGTTCTTAGACAGTGAAGCAGCAGTAGAGAAGGTGGAGCTCGAGTCTGAGGAAGAACAAGACATCCCAGAAGAAGAAAGGATAGCTAAAGAGCTAAAAGAAACCCTCAGTATCATTGGACAACACATCTTTACAATAGGAGTTGGAGGCCACAAGTATACAATGCTGTGTCAGGAATTTTATAAATTCCAAAAAATTACAGTTAATTATAAAAGATGGAAAGCAGTGGGATTACACAAACTGGTGGATGAACCTTTATTCTTTATAGATTTTGAGAGAGTATCACAGGTTATGAACAGTCTGCTTGAAGTTGGTAAGGGCAATGATGCATATTTCAGGTGTTAAGTACTCAAGGACAAAGAGAACAAAGAAGTGAATATCACTATAAAAGCAGAGCACATCAGGGCAGCTCTCCAATTTTATTCAATGGGAACTAAGTTGGATAACAGCTTTGTCAAGAAGAATAAAGCAACCTATGCAGGATATTCCAAATTTGTGGATTTCAAAGGAAAAGAGAATGAGGAAGATGTCATTAGAATGTTTCTTCAATATTTTTGTTTCCTAGAACTACCTAGATACACCATGCCAAACAAGCCAGTGAAATTGATCATGTTCAATAATAAGGACAAGACCAAGCCATTTGGAGTGATGGATGTAACTCCCTACATCCATGATCAATTAACGGAAGCAACCAAACATTGGGAGCAAAGGAAGTTCATGAATGGAGCACAATTCTTAACAAGGATTATATATCATATTTTAGGAATGGAGGATCAATTGAAGTTGGATCCAGAAGCTCAATACTTCAGAAGTTTGATGTCAGGAATTAAAAGTCCTTCTAAAATGATGTCCATAAGAGAAGCAGAAGCCCAACCAACCATGAGGGGAGCAGAAAGGAAAAGAAAGGGAGTCTCAAAAGAAGTTATTCCAGTAAAGAAGAGAAGACTAGATCCTAGAAAAGTAGAATTGGAACAGGAGGAAGCAACAAAAGAAGAGCATGAAGCTGCTCAAAAGGAAGTAAAGTCTTCAAAGGAACCTCATCCACCTCAAACAAGTAAGGAACAATTGTATACTTATTTGACTCTAGGAAACAATAAGAGGGCAATCTATGAAGCCCAGTATCAAAAAATGTTGGAAGACTATTCTTCTAAAGCAACTGACTGGATACAAGAAGAAGTGGAACACTATGAAGAGCTACATGATCAGATGATGGCTGCAGAAACCAAAGAGGTCTTTGTTAAAAAGGAAGTGGAATTGTTAGCATATTTCAAAGAGTTACAAGGTCCTCCTAAAACAAGAACTGCAGTAGTAGTGAAGAAGAAGGTCCAGAAAAAACCAGTGCAGAAAAGGAGGCTAACCAAAAAGAATAAAGGAAAAACACTTGAACATGTGCAGATGGAGGAAGTAGTAAAATTTTCATCAGAAGAAAAGAATCAGGAGGGATCCATTGCATTAGAAGAACAAAGAATGGAAAAATCAAGGATAGCTGGTTCCTCACAGTTTTCTTCAGATTCAGATAGTGACACTGAAAACTTTCTTTTGAACAGTTTAAATTTCTCAGTACCTAGCACACCAATTGTGATAGTACAAGCCTCTGAAAAAAGCAAAACACCTGAAGATTTGAGTCAAAAGTCACAAGGAATACAGGTCCATGAAGAAGCAGCAAAACAGGTTAGTCCTGGAGAAGAAAAAAGGATACTAAAAGGTAAAGCAGTAATGATGGAAGAAGAGGTTGAAGCAAGGAAAGAGTTCAGTAGTGGATTGGTGGACACAGGGTTTAAAGCAATATGGACAAAACCATCTCAGCAAACCTATTTCAAATCAAATGAGGAAAAGCTAGAAGTAGGAAAGGAAGCTTAGATACGTAGCTCAATGCACAAGGAAGAAGACAAAGATCAAATTGAGGAAACTAAGGAAGTATTAGAAAAGATGGATTTCAAAGAGGGTCAAGAAAGGAATACAAAAAGAGAAATAAATCAAAGTATAGAAGAGGTACTTCATGATCTAAATCATGTAGAAGAATCCACACATACAAGTGAGCGAGAAAAAGAAGAAGAACTGGATCTTATGGATATAGATGAGCAAGAGGAGGGACAAAAGGAGCAGCAAATAAATGATCAAATACAGAACTTAGTGGAGAATGAACCAACCTCAAATCAGGATAACAAAGTACAGGAAGAGGAAAGATCAGATACTCAAGGGAAACAATAGGAAATTGTGGAAAAGAAGGCAGAAGAAAGGGAAGAAGAAAAGGGCTATGAAGAGCAAAAGAACCAGGTCATAGAATATGAGGAAGAGGATGAAGAAGAAAATGACTGCAAAGAAGAAAAGTAGATAGAAGTAAAGCAAGTAGAGTTAGAAGCTAGGTTAGAAAGGATACCCAAGGATATCAGGTCTGCTTGTAAAATCATCATGAGCAACATAGAGCAATTTAGACCATCCAGTAGGAATATGATTATATCAGGAATGGTGGCTGAATCACAATTTGTGAAAGGCAGTACAATCATTACTGAGCAAAAGAAAGAAAAGGAACAATTAGAGGAACAACTGAGGATTGTCCAAGAAAGAAATGAGGAATTAACCAAAAGAATAATCTCATTAGAAGAACTGGAGGTTCAACAACAAAACAAAATTCAATTTCTTGAAGACAAATGTGCTAAACAGATGGAGCATAAATGGAAATGGAGCTAAAGAAAATGGAAGGAAGATTATATGGGTTCATTGTATCTTGCAGCAAATCCAGTATTTCATGCAAGAACAAAGCACATAGAGATTCAATATCATTTCCTGAGGGAAAAGGTAATGGAGAAGGAGATTGAAATAGTATTCACTCCTACAAAAGATCGGATTGCAGATATGTTAACAAAGAGCTTGGATGGAGTAAAGACAAGCAGATTCAAAGAAATGGTAGGAATAAAAGAAAAGAAGAATATATGAAAGCTCAGTATGCTAATTAGTGATTAAGGGGGAGCTGTTGGACATTCACTCACTAATTATACATAAAGAAATGAAGACATATGAAGGATGAAGAAAGATGAAGAGAAGCAGAAATAATGCATTCAGAAAATCAAACCTTAGTGAAGGGACAAATTCACGACTATAATATAGTTCATAGAAACTTCAAGAATTACACATTTTTGAATCTCGGAACAAATATGTATATATATGAGTTAGAAGATTATAATAAGAGTGGCTACTGAGAGTAGAGAGTGCGCACATAGAATAGAATGAAGTATGTGTATGTAGAGATGAATAATAGAACCTGAACTGTCGGGTATTCATTTGAGAGAGATGGTAATGAAGAACTATTCAGCATAAGAGAGTTTTCCATGGCTATGAGCAAAGTGAGGCCAAGCCATACTGTACACATCTTCCCTAATAGAAAGCACATGTTTATGTGGAAAGATCTGAGCGCATTCTTCTTGTGTGTAGAATCTAAGTGATTTCATGTTATTGTGAAAGTTAGTTAACAGTTACAGTTTTCTCAACGCACATTTTATGGTACTTCTATAAGTTAGATCTCGTAGTATAGTGTAAAGTTTTTCATAAGTGATAGCACATCTTGAAGCTAGTAGTCACAACTACAAACTGATCAAAAGAGTTTTGTGAAATGAAACATGTACACACAGTACTGTGTCTAATAGTAAAGGCATCCAGAACTGATGAAGTTTTTTCTCAAACTTCAAATAGATTTCATTCACTGAAAGAAGTTCAGGTATTACTTCCTTACTTCATTTACACAGTCCGATAACAATCCGATAAAGTTACGGTGATATTTCGGTGAGTCTAAAACTCAGTTTTGACACAGTTAAGTGACAAAAGATTATCTAACAGTGAGGAAGCACAGAATTGTAAAGTTTGAAGTAAATTAGATGAGAATTGAATCCTGAAGAAGAGGTGAAGTTTTCTGTAAAGTGAATTTCAGATTTCACTAAATACAGTTATAAAGTTTTTCAGTTTCAGAAAGGTTGCTAAGCTACTGATGATTATAGAGGTGTTCTAGTATCACTCTAGCTTAGTTCTTGTGGTGTGGCAAATTCCGCAGCTAAGTTCAGCTTTCGTCGCACCAACAATGATATTCCCTTCAAACTTCTAATAGTGATTATTATCACTCCTATATCATATATACCATAAAACACCCAACTTTGTATCTAGAAGCTCCATTTTTTGCAAGTTGAGGAGTCCTCAAGCTTGAGGAGCCTAGGTAGAATGATCATACCAATTTTGGTTATTTTTAGACCTCATTTGGACCTTCAAATGACCGTGATAACCTATTTTTTAACTATGTCGAGGTATGAAACCAGTCAAAGCTAGTTTAGAATCTATAAAAAGAACTAGAGAGCTCATTTTTGAGGTTGGCAAGTTAGATATTAGAGCTACTTTTGAGCTTGTAAGAGTGTTCTTGAACAATAGAGTTTGTTTATGACCTTCCATTGCTTCTCTCTTGTCTCTATCGTGTGTGTGTGTGTATGTGTGTGTGCATTGTCATGCTTCTCACCTTCACCTTCACTCACTTCATATATTGACAATTAAGGAGGTGGAACTTCTTAGCGTGGAGCTTATCCTAGCCTAGAACAACACCAAATTTGGCATTGCTGTCGGAGATCGAGTTCTAGGACGAATGCTTGATGGTAAGAGTATAGTGAGATTTGGCATTGGAAGGTAATTAATTTAAGTTTTTGTTGTTGTTTTTGCATTGCTTTTATTGTTTTTCACTTTCCCTAAACTCCTCCTTCACCTCCCGTCATCTTCTCACATCCCAAAAAAATAAAAAAACTCACCATATTCACTTAGTCACTCCATTTTGCTCATTTGCACATGCAAGAGAGAGTGAGAGACCTCTTGAGCAAGTTCATGTTTGTGTGCTTTTGAGTTTTTATGCACGAAAATCACTCTCGTATAGCGGGGAAGCACTGAAAAGGTAAGAATGTCGATTTTCTGTCAGATCTGCTGTGTGCTTGGACCATCGCGATGGTCTGAGGACTTTGACTTTTTTGGATTGCATCAATGGCATGGCGTATGGCACCTTTGCGCATAGGAGAATCCATAGATGCATCTCCTAAATTTCCATTTCGGTGGACCATCACGATTGGCTCATCCCATCACGATGGGGTGTCACCATCACGATTGGCTAATGCCATCGCGATGACACGACCAAACCATTGCGATGGGCTCACGATGGAGCAAGCAAGGCTTGGCAAGCATATCTTCTTGGGCACCGGAGCATTCAATGAAGCTGACTTGAAGTTGGAAGAACTCTCAACCCCCTCAGTCAATTGTTAGCTTAGGCTAAGTGTGTGTAGCATTCTTGATTGAATGAGGGTTCTGATAGGAACTATTCAAGTACAAGAACATTAATTTCTCAAGTCTAAGTGTAAAGCGAGAGATTTCACTAATGGAAACCCTAAAGAAAAGAACTTAAGTTCAACAATACGATACTTAAACATACAATGAAAAGAGGATTCCTTGTGTATACATCGAGATAAGATAAGATTTTAAAAGAGATAAAAATGAAACAAGTGACTGAAAACAAAGAAGTAGAAGTGACCACAACGCATATTGAGTGATAGAAGGAGATAAATTCATGAATCTTAGATCAGGGAAGCACATAGGTAAGGCAAATCCATGAAGTCTTAGGTCATTAGAAGCAAGTGTGAAGACTATAGCACACTCTTGGGTGCAACGATTGAATAGCTATCCATATGATTTGAGCTCACAGACAAGTGAGTCTGAAATGGCTTATAGCATGGAGAGACTAGAAGGAGGGTTAAGTGCAATTTATTTAGAGAGACCCGAAGGACCCTATAGGACCCAGTTAGAATATGTCCGAACCAACCATTTAGGTTCTTGCATCTATGAGGATGGTTTGAGAAGGTCGGTTGCCCAATTGCACAACCCTGACCAACCCATTCGATTGGAACATCCGGTGCTTAAGCTCTAGAGATATGCCTACTTAGACAAGGAAGGAACGATGTATATCATAACTAATCAGCCTAACCTTGTTAATGAGTTTGGTGTAGTCATACCCGAGATGGAAGTAGAAGCCTCAAAGCAAGAACCATTAGGAGACAAACTAAGGACAGCTAGAGGGAAATCGTTATTGAAAAGGATGCTAAACCCAGAATGGATTCCTCTGGATAACAAAAGCATTGAGTTATTCCTAAATAAGGACACTCACAAAGTGTTTTGGAGGTATAGGATGGAACACCCCAATGAAATAGGCTCAATCACAATCTATGAACTCAAGGACCCTGATAGGCCTGGAAAGGTAGTATCCCTAGACAACACGTTAGAGCGAGTGTCTGTAGTGTCTGAGCATGCAAGACATGCGTATACATGGAAAGGCCATTTGGTATTTTCCCCATGACGAGCACACATGAACACTAGCCATTAAGGTGTTGGGACATCCTTAGCCCATGGTTCCCAAAGAGAGAAGACCAAGGAGAAGTCAGAAGTAAGTTTTACCCACCCCATAGGGAGAGATAGAACATCCATGGAAACTGATAGAATGGGGAGACCAAGAGAACCAAGACTACAAGGTGTTAGGGATGACTTTCCTCTACATAGACCTCATGAACATCCAAAAATATTACGACCAACCCAGTTAGTGAACTTGATGAAAAATTACTTTGACGGGATAGGAGATCCTTATGAACATGTTGCCGAGTTTAAGCAAGTATTGTGGGTGGAGGAAGTGGAAGATATGTTTATGCAATACAATGCATTTGGATTTACATTAAAGAAAATGGTTTTGACCTAGTTCCAACCTTTACAACAAATGCAATTTAGGGACATTCATTACTTGTTAGAGTCATTCACCACTGAGTTCTCAAAAAGTGGAATCAGACACAACACTTCCTCATTAATCCATAGCTTCAAACAAAGCCCCCAAGAAATAGTCAAACTTGTAGGATGTAAATTTAGAGAGTATATTGAAAGATGTCCAATGCTAGAACTTCCTCTCACGCCAAGCAAGTGTCTTTGTTTTTGGATGGCCTCTCGAGCTCTAAACTACGATCTTATGTATATCTAAAGGAACCCAGAACTTTAGAGCAATGTGTAAGAATATGTATAGGCATTGAGGATAATTTAGGAGATGAATTGGAAATTTCAAAGGTCTACAAAGATTCGGATAGCTCCTCTCAATCATCCTCAAAACATTCTAGCTCTACAGAGGACCTAGCAGAGAAGGTGGCCCAAAAATTAGGCATCTCTAGCAAGCAGATGCCCAGGTTAACATCTGTTAAATGTTGTTACACCTATGGTGGTGATCACATGGAAAATGTGTGTCCTAATGTAACACAACCTCAAGTCAACCCTAGTGTCCAATACTGCACAATCGAAAGGTGGTACACTAATCACACGGCACAAGACTACCCATACAACAAACAAGTGGTCCGATAGAATTACCCCCAAGCATATCCCCAACTAGGTAGATATCAAAGTCAATACAATGATCAACCTTATTACTATAGGCCCCCACAAAATTACCCTTATCAGACGTAGCCAAGACCTCAACCAGTCTTAGCTCAGCAGCCACCCCCACCAGCCAATGTAATCTCAATCAAAGATGGGGTTGCAGAAGAGAACCTCAATAGGGCTTTAGTACCTTCTTCACCCGTGATCACTGAAAGTGACCCCAAATCAAACAGCTTTGACTCCACCCATCTAGATAGCCCATCGGCATACTATACTGAGTCACCAAAACACATGGAAACATACCACTATGAGATTCCACCATTGGAACCCAACTCGGAGCTAGACTATGCTGACGTTATGTATGCTTACCGTAACCCATAGCCCCAGTTGAGATAGCCAAGACCACAGGGCCCTAAAGGAACATGTTTTAGGTGCCAAGGAGATCATTTCATAAAGGAGTGCCCACATCCTCCAATAGCAAGGCAGTCACAATATTACAACATTCAAGGCTTCTATGTTGAATGTGGTAAAGATTTGGCATAAGAGATTGCCCTAAGAACCTTGCTAATGCCTCTAAAATGATGCCCATTAACATGAGGTATTTTGCATACCTCAAATGGATCCCCACCTACATATGTACCTATCCAAGTTATAACAAGAGCACAGGTGCTGTTACAAAACCATTAACCTAGCCCTGATAAGATAGTAGGGACAAGCAAAGTTGGAGAGTCTAGTGGAAGAAAAACTAAATCATGGAAGGATTTACGAGAAAGAGTCAAGAGGAAATGGAGTAAAAAGATAAATGAATTTGAAGGAAGTCTAAAGGAAGCTAGAGCTAAAATCTTAGAATTAACCTCGCAAGAGTGGAACTAGGAAACCCCGAACTAGAAACTAGGATCAATTTTAGTAGAACCCATACCTGAAAATCTAGATATGATGTTTCAAGCATACTAGGCAAGATTAAGAGAAGGACCCCATCTAGCTGAATTGAGTAAGAACTATCCAAGGGCAGACTTGGAAATTGAAAGAACTAAGCTTTGTATAAAGATGGTAGAATTAGACCAAACCATGTTTGAAGCCTCTCGATATATCAGTTGGAGTAACATAGCAAAACCCGAGCTACACTTTGAAGGACTACTAGAGAGGCTAGAAAATAGAAAAATGAGGCAAAGATGACCCATAACATTCCCTTGATGTAGGAAGGTAAAACACCATCTCTGTCTCAAGTACCAAACACGATAAACTGGGAGAACCATTCTTCCATACATAAGTACTCACACGGATTCCTAAGAGAAATCTAAGAGGAGAAGTGGAGATGAGAGCAAGAAACCCATCCCCCTTATTCAAGAGATAGATGACTTGCAGGAACAATTTTCCCAAGACATACCCTCTATATATGGCGATGTAGAGGAAGATCAAATTAGTGAACCAACGGATTTTGAATCCAATTCTTTACAAGAATTACCCTAGTTCACAAGACCTTGGGAAGCGAAGTCTATCAGTATGAGAGCACCTCCATAATAGTCAGAAATGAAGAGTGAGTGATCCCAAGAAACATGAAAGTGCTCAAATACTAAAGTGTAGTGTCATCTCACTTTAGAATAATTGCTGAAAATTAAACCTGAGTTGTGGAAGCATGTAGCAAACCAACTCCTAGAGACAGCTACAACTCACTCTCAGAGAGGTTCACACAAGAAGTTACCTAAAATACCGATGGAAAAAATTAGAGATATAAGCGAGGGAGAGAAAGGTAATACCTATCTTCCAATAACCTACCAAGGCGACACCACCAAATCCATCCTAGATTCAAGTTCCGGAGTATCCATCGCTACCATTGCTTTATGCAAATGTTGGGGTAAGCCAGCACTAAGACCCACAAGAATGAAGCTACAAATGGTCAATGGACACATTGAGAAGCCATTGGGCTTACTAGAAGGGATATCTCTCACCACTTGTGGTGTAGAATTTGAGCACACCTTTGCCATTTATGAGTTTGGAAAAAATCATGCATACGAGATTATTTTAGGATGACCATTCATGTGATGGTTGCAAATTGTACAAGATTGGGGAACTAACTCCTTGTACCTGCAACAGTTAGGGGTGACCACCAAAGTTAATCTCAAGGATTATTCTCATTGCAATGTACCCCAATACAGTGGAATACCATCCATAAGATGCCTCAAGAAACAGAGTTTGTGCATTCATTGGAATCAGACCCAACATGGTTGCACGAAGGCACTCATCTATGGATGTGTAAAGTAGCTAAACAAGAGGAAGAATGATTAGAAGCCAGGAGCTTAGGTTCAGAATGACATCCACGAACTCTTCAAGATCCTACTTACGCATCAATAGCGTTTCTCAACGAGGAATTTGAGCCTCATGGATGGGTAGAGATCTTAGCTACCATGGATATAGTAGTAAATGAAGAACAATGGACCCCTCAATGTGATGAGGATGGATATGATATTTGCATATTTATGATAGAGTCCTTAGAGGAAGAGCCCATCTTAGAAGAATGCAAGGAATCGGTCCAAGAGCCAGATGAAACGAGTGACGAGGACCTAGATTCCATTATCATGGAAACCTTTTGCTCATCAAAAGAGGAGTATCTTTACTTTGTGGAAGCCACTACCCCTAAGATGGGAAAGGAAAATCAAATTGAACAACCCGAGTCACTCACAGAATGTAAAGATATATGCTCCTATAGAATTCCTGTGACTCTAGAGGCCAAGCCTTCTAAGCAAAAACCATACACCTATAATGATAATTATGCTGCAAAGATTAAAGAGGAGACAGATTGTCTGATAGAAGCAGGATTTATTTATGAGATCAAGCATACCAAATGGGTATCCCCCATTGTGGTCATGCCCAAGAAAAAAGGGAAATTACGTGTGTGTATTAACCTTAAAAAATTTAATGCCGCCATGATTAGAGGTAGTTATCCTCTTTCTATCATGGAACATCTATTGAAACAAGTTGTGGGCAAGGAAGTCTACAGCTTCCTTGATGGATTCTCAAGCTATAGTTAGGTAGACATTTCCCTTAAAGATCAACATAAGATAGCCTTTGCCATAGATTGGGGCATACTTGCATTTTGTGTGATGCCATTTGGGCTCATAAATGCACCTGCCATGTTTTGGCGCTTAATGTGTCATGTCTTTAAGGAATTCCTACGAAAGAACTTGGAGGTTTATGTGGATGACTTATGTGCTCATTCTAACATGAGACAGACCCAAATCCTTGAATTAAGGCAAGTTTTTGACAAATATTGAGAATATGAGGTCTACTTGAACCCAAAAAAATGTGTTTTCATGATCAGGCAAGGCAAAATTCTAGAACAAAATCTCTACAGATGAAAAAGTGAGAGTGATTGCAAACCTATCTAGTGCAAAAAATGTAAAGGAGGTACAGGATTTCATGGCACATTGTGGTTATTATCAACAATTTATACACATGTATGTGATCATAGCAAAGCTTGCTTACTACCTGTTGACCAAGTTTGAACGAACAGATGAATGTGAGAAATCATTCAATGAACTCAAACGACGCTTGTGTTCAACACCCATCTTAACTACACCGGATTGGAGTAAACCTTTCCATGTGCACGTGGATGCATCCAACTATGCAGTAGGGTGTGTGTTGACACAACCCACGAGTGAAAGAAATATAGATATTCCCATAGCTTATGCAAGTAGACAGTTAAATGCAGTAGAAAGAAACTACATCACTACGGAGCGCGAAGGATTAGGAATTATTTATGCAGTAAAGAAGTTGAGACATTACTTATTGGCAAATAAGTTCAAGTTCTTCACGAATCATCAGGCATTGTTGTACTTAGTCAATAAGCCTTGTAACATAGGACAATTAATATGTTGGCCTCTATTATTAATGGAATATGACTTTGAAGTAGTAGTCAAGAAGGGAAGGACCTATCTTAGAGCCGATCACCTTTCACGATTAACAACGGGAGAAGCCCCTCAAGGGATAGCAGATGAACTACTGGATGCATACCTATTCAATCTTGAGATAGTACCTCAATGGGCCAAATCCACTGTCCCTATTCTCACTTTGGACCCAAGAACCCTAGGATTAGGATCGGAGAAGGAGAGATTACCAAATCACAAAGATACCAAATACTAGCATGAAGTGTATGCAAACAAGATAATCAAGAAATTCTTGCTTGTTGTGTAGATGAATTAGAATACAAGAATTGGTTGCAATTAGCACATGTAGGTGCATTGAAGCAACATCATTCAAAACACCTTACCTTGCAGAATCTACACAGACTAGGAGTGTATTGGTTGTCTATGGAAGCAGATGTCTATAAGCTATGTAAAGAATGTCTGTGAAAGACCACCTATGGAAAATGCCACTTTGTATCATGTGTCTCTTACACCAGAATGGAGTGAACCAATGGTAACATACTTGAGGATGAAAACATTCCCTCAAGGAATGACTTTAGCAAGACAACGACGTCTAGAGTAGGAAGCTCAAGACTACACACTCATTGGTGACAACTTGTACAAAAGATGGAGAGATGGTGTTGACACTCAAGGTCAAGCAAAAGCATGGAAGCATATTAAGGGACTGGACACACAAGAATAAGGAGCATGTAGGGAGCTCTAAGAAGCACATGTCAAATTTTCATGAGAAATCCCTATAAAAATAGCGATTTTCATCACTAAAAACCATTGGAAATACCATTTTCCATTTTTGCAACTCCATTTTGTTCAAGCCAGGGAGTCCTTGAGCTTGATGAGTATTAGAAGTATCATCCTACCAATTTTCATACTTTTTAGACTCCGTTTGAGCCCCCAAATAAGCCCTAGAACCTAATTTTTTACTAGGTCGGATGCTAGGTCTGAACAGGACCAAAACTACTCAAAAAAACTCTAAAAAGGGATGGAGAGCTCATTTTTGAGGTTGGCTTGTTGTAGATTTGAGCTTTTGTAAGAGGGTTCTTTTGTAATCAAAGTCCTTCCATTGTTCCACTCTTTGTTCTTGCCTTGTGTGTGTGTGTGTATGTGTGTGCATGCTTATGTGCTTTCACTCACGCACTTATGCCATCACTTGCTCACGGTCTTCATACCGGTCCTCACGTCTCCATAGATTGACATTTATGAGGTGAACCTCCTCATGTTGGTACTTACCATTGTGCTAGAGTGACACCAAATTTGTGACGAATTTGGTGTCACTCTAGCACAATGGTAGGTACCAACGTGAGGAGGTTCACCTCATAAATGTTAATCCACGGAGACGTGAGGACCGGTATGAAGACTGTGAGCAAGTGATGGCACAAGTGTGTGAGTGAAAGCACACATGCATGCACAGACATACACACATGCGCGCACAAAGCAAGAACAAAGATTGGAACAATGGAAGGACTTTGATTACAAACGAACTCTCTTACAAAAGCTCAAATCTACAAGAAGCCAACCTCAAAAATGAGCTCTCTAGTCCTCTTTATAGTTTTTTGAGTAGTTTTGGCCCTGTCTAGACCTAGTGTCCGACCTAGTAAAAAATTAGGTTCCAAGGCTTATTTGGGGGCTCAAACATAGTCTAAAAATTATGAAAATCAGTAGGATGATACTTCTAATACTCCTCAAGCTCAAGGACTCCTTGGTTTGAACAGAATGGAGTTGCAAAAATGGAAAATGGTATTTACAATGGTTTTTAGTGATGAAAATCACTATTTTTATAGGGATTTCTTCTGAAAATTTGACATGTGCTTCTTAGAGCTCCCTACATGCTCCTTATTCTTGTGTGTCCAGTTTTTTGATCCACTTCCATGCTTGTGCTTGACCTTGAGTGTCAAGACTCGCCCCCTCTCGAGTCATTCATCCCTGACAGACCCTTGTTGGAGTGGTTGTTCCACGTATTACTTTAAGAGGTAATGTCCTTCATGTATCAACAGGATCGGTCCCTCTTCCAAACGTAGCTAGGTCAATCGTCTGGTTCTTCAATTTTCCACTACTAGCGTATGCGAGAGTTGGTCCCATCGTATGTGCTCCTTCCTTGGATTTGAGCTGGATGGTATACTTGTGTGCTTTCAAAGATTGTTTGTTGCTCAAAAGAGGTTGTCAATGTTGATCTTGAGCAGTTGTCTACTATGAATTGCTTTATAGGTACTCATGTTGTACCCTTGATATCCCCTAAATCTTTGAAACATGAGTTTCATAGTATGATGCCAAGTACGTGTGGCCTAGAATGACTGATGGGTAAGTTCATTAGTGCATGGGTTGAAAAAATTATGTGCCTTGTGCACGGGCTTGTAATGTAGCCCTATGAATGCATACTTGGGGAATGCATTGGAAGAAGTATGGTGCAAGAAATTGGGTCTTGAGCTAAGTGCTCAAGGGTATGTTGATGAAGAGGTTTCCTATTCTATCATGTTTATAGTGTTGTCAAAGTGTGCTTACCATGGGGAAAGGTCGGTTGTCGTTTATCTCTTCGTGTTGTACTCCCATCATGGTGATTGACCATTAGCTTGTCTTTCTATTGATGGATGTCCTTGTTGATGGTTCGCATTGGAGATTCTTCAAGCACACAATCCTGTTCTTTCTCTTTTTTTTTTGGAACAAGGTCACAAAACAAGAAGAAATATGTTAGCATCAAAACTATTTTACATGTGTACAATGTGTCGCATGTGCCTGGGATTCTCAACTGTGTCTATGCATGGCCGTGTAATGTGGCCCTATATTGATGCATACTTTGGAAGTGCATGATCGGAGTGGTGAAAAATACAAGGTTATGCCAAAGGCACATGGTTGTTGCATGTCGAGGATTTCAATGTACTTGACAGATGTTGATGCAACCTTTGTTGGACGTATCCATTGGATTTCAAAGGACAAATGATTTTAGGGACCCATTTTAGAACTGTGTTGGGTTGCATACAAGTCCTTTTTGACTTCTTCAACTCTGGTTGATTGCTTAAATGTTGCATCTGGCATGGTTGGTTCTTTGGTTCTGTGGATGCTGCTAGAAGTTTTGGCTTCCAAACCCATATCCTTGATGATTTCCTTCTTATTTTTTCTGAAGAGGTGAGGTTATCTTCATTTGGTCTCTGTGCTTGGTTCTTACCCTTTTCTCTCCTTGGCTTCTTTATTGAGACCTTGCTTATGAGGGAGATCAGTGGTGTTTGTGCATGTAAAAGTGCCTTGGGTATCCACATGTGTAACTGTCCTTGTTCAGCTGCAACTAATTTCTTAGGCACCCAAACTTGTACGTTATTATGTCGGCCTTCATCGATTGCTTTGGTACCCAAATTTGTCAGAGACCTTGGGATTGAGCTTGTCCTCATTTGTTGGTGCTTCTTTTAGCATGGTTAGCTTGCTTCGATGGGAATGGTTGTGGCAAAGTTGGTAGTTGCTCTCCTTTTCGTACCCAAATCTGCTTCATGCCTTGAGCTTCTTTCTTCTTGCACCTGGTTTGTCTATTTGATGTAGCCGTGTGCGTGTACTGTTTTACTTGCCTCTTTTGTTGAATTGTTGTGGCTGCCGTAGTCTTTGAAAAAGAAGAAGGGTCCTCTCTCCTTTGACACCGTTCTTTCATGATTGAGTCCTTCTAGATCATAGCTTTCTTGACACATACAACATCTTCTTTGCTCAGATTGGGCCTAGAGGAACTAAGAGAATGCATGCTACTTGGATTTGTGCTCATGCAATTCTCTAATTCTAATGTGATGCATTGTTCATGTACCCAAACTTGAAGAAGTCATCTTTTAAGGTTTAAGTTGACGACATGGTCATAGATCCAGTCTTGACCCAAGACAAGTGGTCCTGTAAGTCCTCATCTTCACACACTAGCGTTTTGACTCTTAGTGGAAAATCTTGAAGATAGATGGAAAGCTCTACCTCGCCCAAACAAGGGGTTTCCACACCTCCCAATCCTATGAGGTAGGCTTCAATGGAATTGATGTTCAATTGTAGATCTTGGCAGTATGAAAGTCTAACCGCACTAGTTGTTGGATGTTGGCATACAAAGCAACAAAGGAGTCATGCACAATACGGCAACAAGGCCAGATCATTTTTTCCCATAGATTATGTACAACCCAAGTGATTTTAATCACTACACAAACATTGTAAATCCTGTTTTTGGTAGATTAGACTCCATTTTGTGCAAGCCGAGGAGTCCTCGAGCTTGAGGAGCATTAGAAGTACCATCGTACCAAATTTCATAATTTTTAGACTTCGTTTGAGCCCTCAAATAAGCCCTGGAACCTAATTTTTAACTAGGCCGGACACTAGGTCTGGACAGGGCCAAAAGCTAGTCAAAAACTATAAAAAGAGCTAGAGAGCTCATTTTTGAGGTTAGATTGTAATTGAAACGAACTTGTAAGAGCATTTTGAAAGTAATCTAAAAGCTCCCTTGATTCTCACTCTTTGTCTTGCCTTGTGTGCGCGTGTGTGTGTATGTGTGTGCATGCTAGTGTGCTTCTCACTCACGCACTTGTGCCGCTACTTGCTCGAGGTCTTCATACCATCCTCACGTCTTCCCGGATTGACATTAAAGGAGGTGCTACTCATCATTGAGCTACACCAAATTTTGGCGCCGTTGCCGGGGATCGAGCTTTGAGGACGAGCGTGTGATGGTAAGACGTAGAGTTGACGCGTTGGAGTTGTAGGTATTTTCTTCACTCTCATAGATTTTCTTTTACTTTCTTCACCATCTCCATCACCATCATCATCATCACCATCTCCCACGTCTATCTCCATCATCGCAAAATTTCAGTTTTTTGACTATATCCCCACCTCCACCTCATTTCCCTCATTTCACTTGTGAGAGAGAGCGAGAGAGCGAAATTGCATGTGCTGTTTTTGCATGCTTCTTGAGCTATCTTGCAGGTACAGGTCACATCACCATCTCCAGCTTCCCGCACAGGTACGGAACTCGACGAAACTGTCTCGCAGTCGCCGCCTTCTGTCCATCGCGATTGACAGAAAATTTCACTTGTTGGTAAATCTGAGTGCACCACAGTGGACTAGAGACCCTGCACACCACATTCCCACTAAAATTTTTGAAAATCTTGCAAAATTTCAGTCCATCGCGATTGACAGCCCTGTCCATCGCGATTGACAGCTCTGTCACCATCATCATCATCACCATCTCCCACGTCTATCTCCATCATCGCAAAATTTCAGTTTTTTGACTATATCCCCACCTCCACCTCATTTCCCTCATTTCACTTGTGAGAGAGAGCGAGAGAGCGAAATTGCATGTGCTGTTTTTGCATGTTTCTTGAGCTATCTTGCAGGTACAGGTCACATCACCATCTCCAGCTTCCCGCGCAGGTACGGAACTCGACGAAACTGTCTCGCAGTCGCCGCCTTCTGTCCATCGCGATTGACAGAAAATTTCACTTGTTGGTAAATCTGAGTGCACCACAGTGGACTAGAGACCCTGCACACCACATTCCCACTAAAATTTTTGAAAATCTTGCAAAATTTCAGTCCATCGCGATTGACAGCCCTGTCCATCGCGACCGACTGCCTGTCCATCGCGATTGACTCAACCCCCTGTCCATCGCGATTGACTGAAGTCTCTGTCCATCGCGATTGACTGCCTGTCCATCGCGATTGACTGAAGTCTCTGTCCATCGCGATTGACTGAAGTCTCTGTCCATCGCGATTGACTGAAGTCTCTGTCGATCGCGATTGACTGCCTGTCCATCGCGATTGACTGAAGTCTCTGTCCATCGCGATTGACTGCCTGTCCATCGCGATTGATTGAATTGGGTGTCCATCGCGACCGACTGAATTCTCTGTCCATCGCGATTGACTGAGTGTCCATCGCGATTGACAGCCCTATCCATCGCGATTGACAGCCAATTTTAGCCAAAATTTTTAAGGTTTGTTAATTGAAAAATTGGGCTAATTTTGGTCACAAATATTATGCTCTTGAGCACATGGGGAAGTCTTAGGAAAACAACTTGGGGAAAACCTGTTGCACAGTGATCCTGTTTGAACCCTGTCGTAACCCTAGAACCCTGAACGGTCACAACTTTTTCATACGAGATCCATTTTTTGAGCTCTAGGGCTTGTTGGAAAGCTTGTAGCATATACTACACGCCCTCAACTGTTTTTTATAAAGATAATGCATTGATTTTTAGATAGGGTATTTTGAAGTTGACCATACCCAGGGGGATCAAAGTCAGGGGTCTTTAGAATTATTTTCCTAAAAGTCAGAATGCACATGTGTGTTTATGTTACATGAATGAAAGTGGTTGGTTTTGTCCTTTGAATATAAGCATTGAGCTAACCGTGGGTCTTTTATAGGTCCATTGAGAGCAGCTGAGAGCGTACAAAGCAAGGTTTCTTTGCAAGCTTGAGAACCGGGTTCTTGAGCACCATAAAGCAAGGGATCAACAAGTAAGGTTGGATTATTCTCAACTCCCTCTGTCATTTCCTAGCTCAAGCTAAGAACGAGTAGAGATAGGAGTAAGTCAGGGCGACGATAGGCAGTTATCAAGTTGAAGACTATTAAAGAACTCAAGTTCAAGCTAAAAACTTAGTTACTGTACTGTCGATAACCTAAAGGAAAAGAACCTAACGTGGAACGATCAACCTGAAATTACGAAGAACATTCAAGTATTCCTGACGACGTAATAACAGATAAGACTTTAAACACGAGGAATAACTAAAAAGAATCAAGTGACTGGTACCAATTGATCGGCAACGAGGTTGTACTCTGGAAAAAATTTGGGGCTAATCAGATAGGCATATGAACCTTAGATCAGGACGACACCTAGTAAGAGAGAGACAAAGCCTTAGATCTTCAGAGGCTAGTGTCAACCACACTGCAAGGTCTTGGGCCCAGCAGTTGAGTCGCCACTCTCATTACCCTAGCTCTGATACCAGTGAGTCAGAGATGTCTCAAGGCATGGACAGGCCTACGGGAAGTTCAGGTGTGCCTTACTTGTACAGGGTAGAAGGCCCTTACAAAACACAGTTGGAATACCTTAGGACCAACCGATTAGGTGCTAGCATCTATGAGGACGGCCTAGGAAGATCTGTGGTCCAGATTAAAAACCCTGACCAATCCATTGGACTAGAGCACCCAGCTGTCAAATTTGAAAATGGTGCATACCTGGACAAGGAAGGAACCATATACGTAGTCACCAGTCATCCAGATAGGACAGATGAATTTGGAAATGTAATCTCAGAAGCGGACTTAGGTGACTTGGAACAAGGAAACATGGGTGCGGAACCTAGAACCCCTCGAGGTAAATCCGTTCTCACTAGGATTATCACGCCTGAGTGGGTCCCCCAAGATAACAAGTGCATAGATTTGCTTCTCAATCGAGAAACGGACGAAGCCTTTTGGAGGTATAAACCAGATCACCCAATTGATATAGGAACAATCATGATCTATGAGTTTAAGGAGCCGGATAGCCCAGGCAGAGTGACCTACCTAGATCATGCTTCAGAACGAATCTTTGTGGTGACAGAAAATGATAGGCATGCCTACACTTGGAAGGGTGAATTTATCTTCCCCCAACCAAGATCAAATGTATCCTATGGTCAACCTGGAGCTGGAACTTCCCAAGCTCATGGTACGCAAAGAGATAGAAGTAGGGATAGACCAGAAGTAAGTTTCGCCAACCCCGTGGGCAGAGAAAGAACGAGAACAGAGACGAATAGGGTAGAACCTGAGATGCATAGAGCCCACAGGAACCAAAGAAATGTAGATGGATTCCCTCTGTCGAGGCCTAGAGAGCACACAAGAACTTTGAGACCCACCCAGCTAGTTAAGTCCATGAAGAATTACTTTGATGGCACAGGAGATCCCTATGATCATGTGGCGGAGTTCAAACAAGTCCTGAGGGCTGAACAAGTGGAAGATCTGTTCACGCAGTACAATGCCTTCGGTCTAACCCTTAGGAACACAGCACTTACATGGTTTCAGCCATTAGATGAGCGTCAGTTCAGGAGCATAGACCAACTCCTTGAGGCATTTATCGTAGAGTTCTCTAAGAGCGGCATAAGACACAATACCTCCTCATTGATTCACAGCTTCAAACAGACCCCCCAAGAGACTGTCAGATTGGCCGGAAGAAGATTTAGACAATATCTTGAAAGGTGCCCTATTTCGGAGCTACCCACATCTGCTAAACAAGTAGCCTTATTCCTTGACGGTTGCTGAGTCCAAAATTGAGATCCTACGTGTATCTGAAAGACCCTAGGACTATAGAAGAGTGTGTACGTATGTGCATTGACATTGAAGATAACCTAGGAGAAGAGCTAGAGCTGTCCAAAATTTACAAAGATTCAGATAGTGCATCTAGTCACTCTTCCACGCAATCCACATCAATTGAGGAACTCGCAGAGAAAGTGGCCCAGAAATTAGGAGTAACTAGCAAACAAATCCCAAGATTTGCCCCAGTGAAAAGATGCTATACATGCGGTGGTGACCATATGGCGAACGTCTGTCCCATTATGGCTCAACCCCAAGTAAACCCTAGTAGCCAGTACTGCACCATAGAACGGAGATACACCAACCACACCGCACAAGATTGCCCATACAACAAGCAGGCGGTTAGGCAACCCTACCCTCAGCCCTACCAACAAGGCAGATACCAGAACCAGTATCCTCCACAACCATATGGCAGGCCACAACAACATTTCCAACCTCAATATCAAAACCAACAAAGGCCTCAGCCTGTGCTAGCACAACAACCCCCAGCCCCAGCCAATGTGATTCCGGTAAAGTACACTGCTGCAGAAGAGAACCTGAATAGAGCCTTAGTCCCAGTAACATCCTTGCTTTCTGAAAGTGACCCGGGTGACCATAGCTTTGATTCTACACATGTTGATAGCCCCCAGGCCTACTACATGCAGTCTCCTGAGCATGGTGAGTCCTATTATAGCGAAGAGACAAACGAACCGAGTTGGGAATCAGATTACACGAACGTCATGTATGCAAACCCCAATCCTAGGCCTCAATCTAGGCAAGTAAGACCTCCATTCCCAAGAGGACCGTGCTACAGATGCCAAGGAGATCACCTCATTCGTGATTGTCCCTTGCCTCCGCCCACACAACCTCAGTCCTTGACTATCCAAGGCTTTTGCCAAGATTGCGGAAAAGAGCATCTCTTACGAGATTGCCCAAAGAACCCCAATAGCATGCCAAAAATCACCCCTATCAACGTTGTTGGGTTAGTGGTAGACTCCTCAGGAAGTGTCACTTCCACTGCACCAATACAGGTAGTCACTAGGGCTCAGGCATTGCAACAAAACCAAGGGGTAGGCCAGGAAAAGACCCCAGATGCTAGCGATACGGAGAGCCAAAATAAAAAGAGAACGAGAGCTTGGAAAGATAGCCGCGAACGCATGAAAAGGCAATGGGCAAAGAAGATGAGTGAACTTGAGGAAAGTCTACGAGAAACCAAGGCTAAAATCATAGAGATCACATCTCAACCGCACTCTCACACATTCCCACCGCTACCATCCCCATCACCCTCCATCCCTTCACCCTCTAAGACAGCCCACGTAACCCACCCACCACCCCAAACAGGATCGGTATTAGCTGATCCCACTCCCGAAGACATAGACATGATGCTTAAAGCATATCAGGCCAGAATCCAAGAAGGGCCAAACGTCACGGATCATGACAAGTGCTATCCTAGAGCTGACCTAGAGATAGAAAGAACCAAACTATGCGCGAAAATGGTCGCATTGGCTCAGACTATGTTTGAAGCCAGTCGCCTTTTCAATTACTCAGGCTCAGCCAAAACGCAATTACATTTGGATGGATTCCTAGAGAAGTTAGAGAGGATAATTGCAAGATCTGAAAAGGAAGAAAAAAATCAAGACCAAGAAAAAGCAAGCAAAAACAGGAATCATTCCCAATCAGAAGTGTATGTGGCCAATGCCCCTAAACCGGACAACTTCCCCTCCTTAGAAAGAATAGAGAGGCTAATAGCACAGCCAGAAAAGGAACCTACCCCTCAAAGAAAGGAGAGGGCAAGAGCACGGATAAGCCAACCTCTTCAGGAAGCCCGTGGGCCTCCTCAAGAAGCTTATCTTCCCCCCCAAAAGGCAGAAGAGCCTCCCTCAAAAGCTCAAGTACCTCCACAGGTTGCCTACATTCCTTCTCAGGGAGTGTATGAGCCTGTTCGGAAAAGTAATAGAATAAGTAATCCTCCCCAAGAAGCTTGTGCTCCAGTCATTTGCGAGAACGAGGAGAGAGCCAACAATAGAATCAGCCCTCCTTCACAGGTTGCTTACGCGCCCAATTCTACGGAGCCAGACACTTCTTCTTCTATGAATCGGTTTGCACCAGACTTCCTACGAGAGATTCAAGAAGACAAATGGGATAACGAAAGCGAGGTCGCCCCTCCTTTTGAACTTGTGGACGATGCACACGACCAATTCCCACAAGACATCCCATCTATTTACGGGGAGCATGAGAGTGTTCAGTCTCACGAGAGATTAGACTTTGATTCGAATTCCATACAAGAGCTACCCCACTTCACAGGCCCATGGGAAGCAAAGTCCACATGTATGAGAGCACCCACAGTCATGGTAAGGAACGACGACTCAGTCATACCTAGGAACACGGAGGTAGTAAAGAACACCGAGGTGCATTGCGATCTCACTTTGGAAGAACTGCCTGAGGATAGACTAAACGCGCGGAAATGTGCAGCCAGTCGAGTAACTGAAGTTGCAAAACCTCATTCCCGGGTAGGATCCCATAGGACAGTGCCAGAAATTCCCTTGGACAAGATAGGAGATATGTGTGAAGGTGAAGAAGGGAACACCTATCTTCCCATCACCTACCAGGAGTACACCACCAAGGCAATTTTGGACTCAGGTGCAGGAGTTGCAATTGCCACTACCTCCTTATGGAAGCGTTGGGGCAAGCCGGCACTCAGGCCGACGAGAATGAAATTGCAAATGGCAGATGGTCACATAGAGAGACCCCTAGGATTGCTAGAAGGAATAACTCTCACCACTTGTGGTGTCGAGTTTGAACATACCTTTGCCATATGTGACTTCAGTAAGAATCATGCCTATGAGATGATTTTGGGAAGACCATTCATGCGACAGTTGCAAGTGGTACAGGATTGGGGGACCAATTCTTTGTACCTGCAGCACTTAGGTGTTACAACCAAAGTCAATCTCAAGGATTATTCTCATAGAGATGTCCCACCTATCCAATGGAATCCCATCCATAGAGCCAAAGATGATACAGAATCGGTGCATTCCATAGGGTCTGGATCCTCATGGATGCATGAAGATACTCACTTATGGATGTGCAAGGTAGCAGTAGAAGAAGAGAAGAGAGAAAAGGCCAGAGAAATAGGTGCAAACGAAACCCATAGACCCATTCAAGACCCAGCCTATGCACCTGTAGTTTTTCCAGACGAGGAATTTGAACCCCATGGCTGGGCAGAAATTTTAGCAACAATGGACGTAGCCATCAATGAAGAACAATGGACACCTCACTGTGATGAGGATGGCTATGATATTTCAGTCTTCTCCATAGAGCCAATCATGGGAGAGGCAGTTTTAGAAGAATGCGAACCTAGCCCTGATGCATTTGAGGATGCAAGTGACTCCGATCTAGAGTCAATCATTATGGACCCTCCATTTGCATCAGATGAAGAATACTTCCATGAAGTAGAATTTCAACCGCAGAAGCATGGAGAGGTTACAAATGATGTAAGATTAGCAACACATATTACCCCGAAGGAAGAAGGAAAGAAACGAAGAAAGAAAGAAGTCTTACCAGAGGAGGAAGAATCTTTGTTTGAGGTCCCAGAAAATTTTAAGAAGTACGAGATAGATGACAGGAGAGTCATGATAAGAATGCCTAAACGAGAGGCACAATCAGGAGAGGCCTATGATAACAAAGAAACCACCAAGAAAATAGTAGTGGCCATAGAAGAAGGAGAGGAGCGATGCACGTATATAGGCCATGACCTGACAGAAGAAGAAGAGCATGAATTGATTGCCTTGCTAAGAGAATACAGAGATGTATTCGCTTGGAGTTACAAGGATTTGAAAGGTGTTGACCCTGACATATGCTCACACACTATCCCCATGACCTCAGATGCCAAACCCTCTAAGCAAAAGCCTTATACATATAACGATAATTACGCTGCTAAGATCAAAGAAGAGATAGATAGGCTGGTTGAAGCTGGATTTATCTATGAAATTGAGCACACTGAATGGGTATCCCCCATCGTAGTGGTGCCCAAGAAGAATGGCAAACTGCGTGTGTGCATTAACTTGAAAAAGGTTAATGCCGCCACGATTCGAGATAACTATCCGCTTCCCATCACAGAACATCTCTTAGAAAGAGTGGCAGGCAAGGAAGTGTACAGCTTCCTCGATGGATTTTCGGGCTACAATCAAGTAGCCATAGCTCCAGAGGATCAGCATAAGACAGCCTTTGCCACAGAATGGGGCATTTTTGCTTTTAGAGTAATGCCATTTGGGCTTACCAACGCACCAGCTACCTTCCAGAGACTGATGTGCCATGTGTTTAAGGAGTTCCTAAGGAAGAGTTTAGAAGTCTATGTTGATGATCTTTGTGCTCATTCCAACGTTAGGCAAACCCATATTCCTGAACTCAGACAAATCTTTGACAAATGTAGAGAGTACCAAGTCTGCCTGAACCCAGAAAAGTGCGTTTTTATGGTAAGGCAAGGTAAGATTCTAGGACACATAGTGTCAAAGAATGGCATATCTACTGACGAGGAGAAAGTGAGAGCCATAGCAGAGCTACCTAGGCCAAAGAATGTCAAGGAAGTACAAGCTTTCATGGGGCATTGTGGCTATTATCGACGATTTATACACATGTATGCTGTCATTGCAAAGCCCATGTACGGACTTTTGACAAACTTTGAGTGGACGGATGAATGTGAGAATTCCTTCCAAGAGCTTAAACGAAGATTATGTTCAGCACCAATCTTGACCACACCAGATTGGAATAAGCCATTCCATGTTCATGTGGATGCATCCAATTATGCTATTGGATGTGTGCTTGCACAACCTACTGGTGAAGGTAATATGGATCTTCCAATCGCCTATGCCAGTAGACAATTGAATGCGGCTGAACGAAATTATACCACTACTGAACGAGAAGGATTAGGCATGGTATATGCAGTTAAAAAGTTTAGACATTATTTGCTTGCAAATAAGTTTAAATTTTTTACGGACCATCAGGCATTGTTGTACTTAGTAAACAAGCCATGCAATACGGGAAGATTAGTAAGATGGTTTCTCCTGCTAATGGAATATGATTTTGAGGTTGTGGTAAGAAAAGGTAGAACCCACTTGAGAGCAGATCATCTCTCTAGGCTCACATCGGGAGAAGCCCCACAAGGAGTGTCAGATGACCTTCCTGATGCTTACTTGTTTAATTTGGAAGTGGTGCCGCAGTGGGCCAAGCCAATAGTACCAGTATTGACATACGGGCCTAATCATCCAGTGGTGAACACACGGAATAGAGAGATCGTAAAAGCCCAAAAGTACCATATCATGGCAGGAAGCATGTACAAGCACACAGATCAAGGGATCTTGGCTTGTTGCGTAGAAGAGGATGAGTACGCTAAATGGTTGCAATTAGCACATGTAGGTGCGTTAGAGCAACACCATTCAAAGCAACGAACTTTACAGACTCTAAAGAGATTCGGAGTGCACTGGCCAACTATGGAAGCGGATGTCCAAAAGTTGTGCAAGGAATGCCCAATCTGTTGCACTAAACCACCAGTGGAACATGCCACTCTTTATCAAGTATCCATTGTGCCAGATTGGAGTGAACCTCTAGTATCATTCTTGAGAACAAACACATTCCCTCCAGACATGACTCTAGCTAGGAAAAGGAGCTTAGAACAAGAAGCTTTGGATTACTCACTCATAGGTGATAATCTATATAAGCGCGGTAAAGATGGTTACCTGAGGTTATGTGTCCATGAAAGTGAATATCTCAAAATCTTGGAGACTGCTCACCAAGGTGTAGCAGGAGGACACTTTGGACCAGATCGGGTAATCAAGGCAATATTGTTTGCGGGCTTCTGGTGGCCTACCCTTCACATGGATGCACATACTTATGTGAAACGGTGTGATGTCTGTCAGAGGACTCAGTATCCTATACGCAAAGATGAGATGCCACTGAAACCTATGATGGGTGGACGTGCATTCTCTAAGTGGGGAATAGACTTCGTAGGTCCTATTAATCCCCCAGCGAAAGGTTCTCATGCGGAATACATCATTGTTGCAAGAGATTATCTCACCAAGTGGGTAGAGGTAAAGGCTACAACCAAGAACGATGCTCAAACAACTGCCAAATTCTTGTTTGAGAATGTATTCACGAGATATGGACTACCTATAGAGCTTGTAAGTGATAGAGGCACTCATTTCTTGAACGAAGTGATTGAGAATCTACTCCACGAATTCTTGGTAATACACAAGAAGTCTGCCCCTTATCACCCTCAAGCTAATGGACAAGCTGAGAGCACTAATAAGATTTTATGCAATGTACTGACAAAGTTAGTGAACACTAAACGCTCTGACTGGGACAAACAGCTACACCATGCTGTTTGGGCATACCGAGTTGCCTACAAAACGGTACTCCAAGCCACCCCCTTTCAGATGGTATTTGGCCAAAACGCTGTGTTACCCTTGGACTTCCTGATCCCTACATTGAGAGTAGCACGAGAGCACGAATGGACAGGTCATGAGCTCTCCTCTAGGATCTTTGACCTTGAACGATTAGGAGAAACAAGACTGAGAGCCGCTGCAGGAATATATGCAGCCAAGAAGAGACAGAAGGCATACTTTGATGCCCACGTAAAGGATAAGGGTTTGAAAGCAGGAGATCTAGTTTTAGTCTATACACTGAAACAACACGCAAGGAAGCTAGAAAAGAGAGGCTACGGACCAATGATCATCAATAGGATCTCCACGAGTGGAGCAGTACAATTAGCCACATTAGAGGGTGATGTTCTCCCTAACTATATTAGCGGTTGTAGAGTCAAGTTGTATCAGGAACCCCTCACGGAGGAAATGCTCAGCCGACTCAATACTGCTAAGAAACGCAAAGAGGAAGAAAAGCGCATTCGAGAAGAGGCTCAAGCAGAAGCTTTAGAACGTATCAGAAGGATGAAGTTACGAAGGCAAGACCGAGATCAGACTAGAGCAAATGACTATGCAGATCAAGGATGTCCCATGGCCATGTGTGAAGTTGCAGGAACAAGCTCGCATAGAATAATCGATAGACGTCCTTTCATAACCCTAGAGATAGGACAAGGAAAGAGTGCAAGGACCGTGAGAGCCTTGATTGACTCAGGTGCAGCCACTAGTGCTGTTAGAGTGTCTTACTGTCAAGAGTTGCAGTTAACTGTCAATCCTGTGGAAGCATATCTCATAGGATTGGGAGGCGTGGAAACCCCTTGCATGGGCGAGGTGGAACTTCCCCTCTACATTCACGATGAGGCAATGACAGTTAAAGTACTAGTGTGTCACGATGAGGATCTCACTGAACCTCTCGTCTTGGGTCAGGATTGGATCTATGACCGAGCAGTCAATCTAAACCTAAGAAGTGGACTTCTCCAGGTTTGGGTCAGTCATAGTCGAGTTACAGTAGAATTAGACAATGGAGCACTCAAGGAACTAGGAAAGGCACAGACTCCTGGTCCTTCCAGGGGTACACATAAAGATGACCATGCTGTTCTTGTTCAAAACCCTGTGTTGCAGAGGAATGACATTTGCAAAAAAGGAGTCAGGGATGCAACGGAACTCCCTTCTTTTCCAAAGGTCAGAAGGAGGCAGCAACCAAAGGCGGATCACAGGCAGAAGAAGCACAGTACTACCTATGTCCAAGATCAAAAGTACCTGCGCAGCAGAATGCCCCAGAAACTCAACCAGGTGTGGGTGCGGAAAGGCGAACGACCGGTTGCACCACCGTCAACCACACGGGCAAAGCCTCTTATTAGTAACCAACAACACGACGCTAATAAGAAGTCTTTCAGAAATTCTTCTGCTAAAGTAAAATCTATTTGGGTGCCCAAGAAGTCGATGAAGGCAAGCCCACAATCTAGACAAATTTGGGTGCCTAAGGCTTGCTTGAGGGCACAAGTAGTTACGCCAAGGCCATGACCTATGCAGCATAACCCTTCTACGAGTACAACCAGAATTCCCTCGTGCTCAACACTTAGGAACACACCAAGACCCATGAGCATGCATGTAATCACTTATAAGTGGGTCCCTAAAAGGCCCCATTCCCAAACAGCGACACCGACACAGCTCTCTAGAGTCTCTACGAAACCGAAAGCAAAGCCCATCCACTGCATTTGGCAGCCTAAGACCTGTAATAAACCCCCCGACCCCGATTTGTAAATTCACCCCACTTACTAACGGCATTAGTCTCCTAGGAATACACAAACGTTAACGACACTCACTGTCTTCGTGCACTTACTAACCACTAACTCATCATCTGCCTCATGTTAATGTTGTAACGGGGACAGCAACGGATTTATTCTGTCCATTACGATGTTAACACATGCTTCTATATTCTCACAGAATCAGAAGGCAAGCAGTAAAATGGCCGAAGCGACAGGTTCGGGCTCACAAGTAGGGATACTTACTGCAGGAATTGATGTGGATAGCCTACCTGTGGACGTGCCCCCGACGGAACGACCAGTGGAGATGCAACACCTTCAGCAACTCCCGATGCCAGATCCACCTACAGGCATCACGGAAAGAGTTCATGCCAATTCTCATTGGTTCAATGGCATGCCCGGTCCATTAGGTGAGGCCAAGTATATCTGGGAGTCTAAATGCGAATATGACAGATCATGGGTGCGATTCCAATTTTTCTCCAAGGAGTTCGAGACTTTACAGAACACCGAAGATCTACAAACCATATGGCAACGAGCAGGATTGGCGGAATATTTTGAAGCCCCACTACCTAAACCCGATCTCCTCCGATGTTACTATTTGGTCTCCACATTACAAGCTAATGAAGATAAGGACCAACCCGGATCATTTGTTCTCCCCTCACTGCTGGGCAACAACGAGTTGAAGAGGTTTGAACTTACTGTGGAGCTGGTGAGTGATGCTTTAAATATGCATGGCACGCATGTACCCTCAGAAAAGGATGCTCTCGTTCCCACCAACATGAAGGACAGGAAACTAGTGAAGCTGAAAGACATGGTAGCACTCACCCCAAATGTGTCCATCCCTCTCCGAATGTGCATGCAACATTTCGCCTTCCCCGGTCAAGACCGATTCACGCAACCACACAAGAAGATCTGGTTTGCTCTCTACTTAGCGGAAGCAGGTGCGTTACCTATTAAACTACCAGTGTGGATTATAGATCAGTTGTATGAAGCAAACAAACGGGCATCTAGGAAATTAGTGGTGAACGGATGCTGTGCACTCACACGCATCATTTATCGATGCTTGGCATATGATGTCCCCATTGAGCGTGCCTTAACTTGGGCACAATTACAAATGTTTAAAAGGCTCAAGACATCCACACATCAGTCCAAGCGCATGAGGGGCGCGATCCCTTGTGTCCAGACAAGGGAAGTCCTGACTACTCCTGAGGCATCACCATTAAGAGAGGGCACGGTACCTCCCTTTACCATTAGGATACCCCGGTCGGAATCCGACACTACGACACAACCTACCCCATCGGCTCCTCCTGTCACACCTGAGTTCGAATTTGCTGCCACTGGAGAGGCTGAAGGACTGGACCCCCAGGATTTCGAAGCATTCCTACAAAGCACACAATTCTCTGATGTGGAGTTTTATTCAGAGGCAGAGGAGCAGGGCACATCCTCACGAAGAAGAAGAAAGTCTACAGACGGTAGACATGTCCATTGGAGTGACACTCAAGAAAGTCAACAACACGGACACCCGGAAGAAGAAGAAGCGTATGAAGAAGAGACCACTGAAGCCCCAGCATATACAGCAGAACTCCGAAGGCTGTATCAGATTATGGAAAGAGTACGATCGCAGCAATTACTCACTGAACAGAGCAGCAGAGTACTTATGACTCAGTTGTTGGAAGAAGCGGGAGTTGACTCAGAGTACAGGGAAGGTCTCTTATTGATGGCAGAAACATATGGAGTTGTAGAAGCTGTGCGTACTGCCATTCAGAGGCCTTCAGTTCAATATGACCCACGAAGGTTCCAGACACGACCTCGCCCAGGCAAAAATATTCAAATTCCCGTTACAGTTGCAGAAGAGCCGACTACTACACCTGAAACTATCAGAACAACCTCCCAGACAGCTAGCCAACAGCACCCAGCCACCCATGAGGAGTCCACCGAACCACTACCACCTACTCCCCCACCATCACCTCCTAGAAGAGAAACAGTAGAAACCACATCGACTACTCAACCCACCGACCCCACCTTCATCTTCCGTACTCCGATCTCCAGTGCCACCCTATTCTCTACCACTGATAATCCTATCTTTGAAGACAACCCCAACACTACACAATCCGCCGAACCCCTCCTAGACCCTGCCCTAGGGCAACCATCCCCAACGCCCTCAGCCACGGGTCATCCTGACCCTAGATCTACATTCATGGGCTTCCCTGCTACCATGCAACCCTTTCAGCCCTCCTCAAATTTACGACCCCAACCCCCGATATCCCTCTCTCCATTTCTACAATCCCTCCAGGACATCTTTGCTAGGGCTTTTCAACCAGGCCCTCAACCATTCCCTGTCTTTTCAGCTCCCCACCCCACTTCACATCTATTCACCACTTCCACACACACACCACCTACCATACCAGTGTATATGGCAGGCCCCACACTAACACCCACTCCTGAAGGGATGGACATTTCACCACCCACGGCACCTCCACCCACGGTTTCACCTCCTCCCATTCCCCCTCCACCAATTTCACCCACACACACAACTTTCGTAGACACATCATTCACTGTCTCCCTTCCCCAATTCCCTTCCCATGCATCTTCCACGGTAAACACCCCCCACTCATCTATAGGTAATGCATTGGACACCATGTTGGCTTGTATATCAAATTTAAGAACAGATTACATTCAGCTCCAGCAACAAAATGCACGCCTGCAAGAGCACTCAGCGACACTACAGCTCCGCCTTGCGGTACTAGAAGAGGAGAACACTCGCCTCCACACACAGTTCCACACCCTCCAAGAAGCCCACAATATATTGGAGGTACAGCTACAGAACGTAGATCAGGAAGCAGTGCAGGTGGTAGAAGGTCACCTACGGACACAGCTGGAACGCAACTCAAAACTTCAGCGAAATATGGCACTACTTAAACGCCATCTTGCGGCTGCTCAGGAAGAGAACAGACGTCTGCAAATACAAAATCAAGAGAACCTGGAGGCAGCGATTGAGAGCACACCGGGGGCACCCATCAGCCCATCCAAGTTTCAAGCAGTAACCCCCGATAATATCAAGATTATATTGGAAGATTATGCCATGCTGCTCGAAGCACATGATAAGCTATCGGAGGAGCTAGGACAACTGAAGCAGGAACACCAACAAGGCCCAACAGCTGCCCCTCCAACCACCCCCTCTGCGGCTTCGCTTCCCTCCGACGCAGAGGCCATAAAAGACCTCCAGCAACAGGTAACTGAATTGCAAACACGCCTACTACAATATGAGAGGCCATCTTCCCCTCCGGAGGCTCCCACGGACGAAGAAGTTGTGCAAATTCTTGTGGAACAAACGTTCGATGAAGAATATGATCCGCAACCATTCCCAGGAGGCCAACAAACAGAAGAAGGGCAGGACACGTTCGAGGCACCACGGCCGCCATGGTTACGACAAGTGGAGGAAATAGGGACCTCGCATGAAGAGCGCACTGTAGTGCAAAATCAGGCTATGAGGGTCATAGAGGAGACTGTTTTACAATCAGATTACTTCAAGAACTTGTCATCGAGACGCCTGATTCTCTCATCGGAACTCCAGTACAGGCCATATTATATTATCTTGGCTGATTATAATGCAAAAATACAAAGAGTCACGGGTCAGATTCCTACTTTTGCGACCCAATTTCAACCCGAAGACCTTCCTCCAGAGGTGCGAAAAGGCAAGATTCGTCAACCAACATGGCGGCAGAAACTTTTAGAGACTTATCCAGAAATGCTACGCACATGGAACAACGCGCCGCTACACCTGCTGTACAACCCATGCTACGGTCCAGTCCCCCGCCGTAGGTCGTGGAAGGCATTTAATATCAAGGTACAGAACAATGCGCAATGCAAGGAATGGCTGAACTACCCGTACATCGCGCCACCACAAGGACCACCATCGGTAGCATATATGATGGGAACCATTCGCCACTGGATGCCGCGCTTGAAGCCCATGCCAGATGTAGCAGCGCAAATGATGCTTAAAATCTTAGATATGATGCAAGTAGTGCTGAAGACCTTTAGAAATGCAGCCGCACCACAGGTACGTCTTCCGGGGTTTAGCAATGGAAATTACGACTTGGTGTATGACATGAGCACCACCCCCAGTATCCGTGTGGCTTACGCTTGGCATGCACGCATCAAGTACCTCCCCGCCTGCTACAAACAGACCTTCGAAGAAATGTTCAGATCAGGTTTCTGGGAGTACCACTCGGAGATTTTCGCACCAAAGCCGACACATCTGCTTCAACTGTTTGCTTGTGAACAAGCAATGTATTCAGAGTACTACACCACCCCGCAACCAGAAACCCCCGGTGCAATAAATTGGGAGGCATTGGAAGCCGATCTAGCAAGAGGCTTAAGGATAGGAGAACATGAACTGGCCACCAATGTCATCCAATATTACATCGACCACCCGCGCGAACAAAGGTCTGTCAGGGGCGACAGACGCTAGGAAGGGGGGAGTGTTGGCATACAAAGCAACAAAGGAGTCATGCACAATACGGCAACAAGGCCAGATCATTTTTTCCCATAGATTATGTACAACCCAAGTGATTTTAATCACTACACAAACATTGTAAATCCCGTTTTTGGTAGATTAGACTCCATTTTGTGCAAGCCGAGGAGTCCTCGAGCTTGAGGAGCATTAGAAGTACCATCGTACCAAATTTCATAATTTTTAGACTTCGTTTGAGCCCTCAAATAAGCCCTGGAACCTAATTTTTAACTAGGCCGGACACTAGGTCTGGACAGGGCCAAAAGCTAGTCAAAAACTATAAAAAGAGCTAGAGAGCTCATTTTTGAGGTTAGATTGTAATTGAAACGAACTTGTAAGAGCATTTTGAAAGTAATCTAAAAGCTCCCTTGATTCTCACTCTTTGTCTTGCCTTGTGTGCGCGTGTGTGTGTATGTGTGTGCATGCTAGTGTGCTTCTCACTCACGCACTTGTGCCGCTACTTGCTCGAGGTCTTCATACCATCCTCACGTCTTCCCGGATTGACATTAAAGGAGGTGCTACTCATCATTGAGCTACATTGGACCTGAGTCAATCAATGCTCTCAGAGTCCTTGCATTCTTCCCTTGTCCTACCGCTATGCTCACAAAGGGATGTCGATCAATTATTTGAGAAGGAATTGCACTTGATGTTTGACACATGGCCATGTGGTGTCTTGGGGCCTCAAGATTGATATCTAGGCCTAGGCATCTTAACTTATTTCTCCTAATGTGTTCTCTAGCCTCTCCATGTGCTTCTTCTTTAACCCTTAACTCTTCTTCTTTTCGCTTCTTAGCTGTGTTGAGTCTCATTAGCATATTCTCGGTAAGAGGTTCTTGATATAGCTTGACTCGACAACCACTAATATAGCTCGGCAAGATGTCGCCTTCTAGTGTGGCCAATTGAACAGTGCCGCTAGTGGAAATTCTATTAATGATCATGGGTACGTATCCTCTTTTTTCCAATTTACGGGCATGTTGCTTTAGGGTATAAACCAACACTAGGTCTCCCTCTTTCAATCCTTTATCTTTGATATGTGCATCGAAGTATGTTGTTTGCCTTTTCTTTGCAACATAGATGCATGTAGCCACTCGTAGTCATGTCTCACCTAAACATTCTAGATCAAAGATCTTAGAGGATAACTGGTATCCATTCCACTCATGCTCTTGTGCTAATTTTGAAGTTGGGATTAGGAAGTCCAAAGGTAGCACAAGATTTTGTCCAAAGATCATCTGAAATGGGGCGGCATTGAGTACCGTTTTGTAGGCAACTCAATAAGCCCAAACAGCATGATGAAGTTATTTGTCCCAATCAGAATGTTTGTTATTTACCAGTTTTGTCAATACATTACATAGGATCTTATTTGTGCTCTTGGCTTGTCCGATAGCTTGTGGATGATAAAGGGCAAACTTCTTATGTATCACCAAGAATTCTTGGAGAAGATTTTTAATGACTGCATTCAAGAAGTGTGTGCCTCTATCGCTCACTAACTCTATTGGTAGCCCGTATTTGGTGAACACATTCTGAAATAAAACCTTAGCTGTAGTTTGAGCATCGTTCTTTGTCGTGGCTTTGACTTCTACCCACTTTGTGAGGTAATTTGTGGCTACAATAATGTATTCGGCATGGGAGTTTCTAGCTGGGGGTTAATAGGATCTACAAAGTCTATGCCCCACTTTGAGAATGCACGTCCTCCCATCATTGGCCTCAAAGACATATCATCTTTTCTAATTGGGTACTAGGCACGTTGGCATGTGTCACATTTCTTCACATAGGTATGTGCATCCATATGAAGAGTGGGCCACCAAAGTCCTAAGAATAGAATAGTCTTAATTACTCGTTCAGGACCAAAATGTCTACCTGCAACACTACTATGGGTAGTTTCTAAGATTTTCAAATAGTCTGATTCGTGAACACACAATCTTAAGTAACCATCTTTGCCTCTTCGGTATAGGTTATCTCCTATGAGGGCGTAGTCTTGAGCTTCTTGCTCCATGCTTCTTTACCTTGCTAGACTAGCCTCATTGGGTAATGTTCCCGATCTCATGAATTCTATCAATGGAGCACTCCACTCTTAAATTAATGATACGTGATAAAGAATGGCATGCTCCATAGGGGGTCTCTTCTGACACACTGGACAATTCTTGATCCACTCATGAATTTCTTTGTCCATACTAGGCCAATACACTCCTAAATGTTTTAGATGTTGCAATGTTGGTTGTTTAGAATAGTGATTCCCTAGAAATCCCTCATGGGATTGTTGCAACCAACTACTATGTTCATCATCCTCGACACAACAAGCTAGAACACCTTACGTATCTTGTTTATACATGCTTCCTACCAATATTTGATAGTTTTGTGATCGTACAAACCCCCTTTTTATTTGTAAAAAGAAAATCTGTTACCTTGAGAAACAAATTTGGTTTGATTTTCAACCAGAAACGAATCAACAATTGATGAATTCACTGTGTGTTCATCCTTGTTTGTCTTCACATTCTTATTTGCAGGTCCAAAGGTTAGGATTGGTACCAACTTATTTGCCCATTTGGGAAAAACTTCTAGATTGAAGAGATAAGCGTCAGGCAGTTCATCAGACACTCCCTGTAGTGGCTCTCCTGAAGTGATGCGAGAAAGGTGATATGCTCTGAGGTGGGTCTTACCTTTCCTAACAACCACTTCAAAGTCATATTCCATTAGTAAGAGGAACCATGTTACTAAGCATGCAGTATTGCAAGATTTATTGACCAAATATAATAAGGCTTGATGATTAGTGAAAAACTTAAACTTTTTGGCCAATAGAGCCAATAGATAGTGTCTAAACTTCTTTATGGCATATACCATGTCTAAGCCTTCTCTCTCAGTTGTTGTATAATTTCGTTCTGTTGCGTTTAGTTGTCTGCTCGTATATGCTATAGGCAAATCTAGATTGACTTCACCTATGGTGGCCTCTCTCTTAGGCATTTGTACCAAATTTTTTTGGTCCTCAACTTTGTATTTCTTGAAATTCTCTGGTACTTCAAACAATGATTCCTCCTCTTGTTGTTCTACTACTTTTCTTTTCTTTTTCATTTGACCACCCTCACTTCCATCCTTTGAGTTTACTGCTTTGATGCTTGTGAGAGGTTTTTCTTCTTTTTGTGTAAATACTCCTATGTCTTCTAGATAGTGCTCCTTTGAAATAAAGCAACTATCCATCACAATGGACTTTGGATCATCATCATTCTCTTCTTCTTCTATGAAGTCACTAGGGTCACATTCTTCTAGCAAGGGCTGACACATGAACACTGAAATATCATAACCCTCCTCATCGCAATGAGGTATCCATTGTTCTTCATTGACAAGAATGTCCATGGTGGCTAAGATTTCTACCCATCCATGAGGCTCAAATTCCTCATCTAGTGGGTCTTTAACTAGTCTATCTCCTTGAGAAGTTCCTTCTTCTCTTGCTTTTAGGCATTTTTCCTCTTCCTTTGCGACCTTGTACATCCACAAATGAGTATCTTCATGCATCCAAGATGTATCAGATGAACTTTTAGAATGCATAGAGATTGAATCTTCTTGCTCCTTGTGGATCCGATTCCACTGTAGGGGTGGTACATCTCTGAAGGTGTAATCCTTCAAATTGATCTTGGTTGTGACCCCTAAGTGATGCAAGTACAAGGAATTGGTTCCCCAATCTTGTACAACTTGCAGTTGTCATAGGAAGGGTCTTCCTAGGATCATTTTGTAGGTACTAGTTTTACCAAAGTCACATATACCAAAGGTGTGCTCAAACTCTACACCACAAGTGGTGAGAGTTATCCCTTCTAGCAATCCTAGAGGTCTTTCAACATGGCCGTCAACCATCTCAAGCTTCATTCTAGTTGGTCTTAATGTGGGTTTACCCCATTGCTTCCACAAGGAAGTGGTCGCAATAGCAACACTAACACCTGAATCTATGATCGCTTTGGTTGTGTAACTTTGGTAGGTGATCGGGAGGTAAGTAATACCTTCTTCACCTTCACTCATGTCCCCTATTTTTTCTAGAGGTATCTCTAGAAGTTTTTGCTTAGAGCCTGCTTTTGAGATCTTGGAATCAAGTTCTAGAACCTGATTCGCCACATGTTTCCATAACTCAGGTTTTACTTTGAGCAGCTCTTGTAAAGTGATGACATTGAACCTTAGTGTTCTACATGACTTTAGTGTTTCTTGGAGCCATCGAGTCTTTGTTTTTTATGAGTATTGTGGGAGCTCTGACCTAGAGAGATTCAGATTCCCATGGGCCTATGAACTGTGGCAACTCTTGTAAAGAATTGGATTCAAATTCTAACCTTTCTTCTCCTTGTTGCTCTACTTGGTCTCCATAAATAGATGGAATGTCTTGTGGAAATTGATCATGAAGGTCATCAATCTCAAGAATAAGAGGGGAAGCATCCTTCTCCTTGGCCCATTTCTCTTCTTGTACTTCCCACAAGAACTTTTGAGCATGTTGTTCAATTGAAAGAGGTTCTCCATCATCTATGGAGTCAGAAACATAGACTTTCTTTGGTGGTGAGCTTTTTCTTTCAACAATTGGTTGAGCTTGTGGAGGTAAAGAAACTTGCGGTTTATTTACCAATTGCTCTAATCTATCTAGTAAGCCTTGGAAGTGCAAACCCGGTGTAATAGAATTTGTCTGATTGAACAATTGATTGGCCTCAAACATAGCTTGAGCTAGTTCCATCATCTTTATGCACATTTTTTCTGTTCAATGCTCTAGGGTAGCTCTTTTCTAGGTTTGCAGGTGTTGGCCCTTCTTGAAGTCGAGCCTGGTATGCCTTGAACATCATGTCCAAGTTTTCTGGGGTTGGATCTACAAGTACAAACCCTGATTGTGGTTTATTTATAGTGGTTGGTGGGTGGGGATGAGGTGGCATGGATGGAGTTTTGATATGCGAGGGGTTTTGAGAGGCAACATCTTCTATTTTTGTTTTTGCATCTTTCAGGCTTTCTTCTAGTTCGGATAACTTTTTAGTCCACTTACGATTGGCCTTCTCTCTAGTATCCTTCCATGTTATTGTTTTTCTCTTACTAGGCTCTCATGACTCACTTGGCTCTGATTGCTCAACTGGTTTAGCTTGTTGTAAGGCTTGTGCCCTAGTAACTCTCTGTATAGGAGCCACATTATTGCCATTGGAGCTTGAATCCCCTACTAAGCCTACTACATTAATGGGTGTAACCTTGAGTGCACTAGAGGGATTCCTGGGACAATCTCTTGGGAGTTGTTCCTTGCCACACTCAGGACAAAAGCCTTGTATTGTGATGCTCTGCCCTTGTCCTAGAGCTGGTGGGTGAGGACATTCGCAAATGACATGGTTGCCCAGATATCTAAAACATGGTCTTCTAGGGACTTGTGGTCCTGTTTGTTCCACTTGGGGCCTAGGGTAAGGACTCGTATACATGAGATTCACATGTTCTGGCCCGTAAGGGTTTGCATGTCCCTCATAATCATAGTATTGCTTCATGTAGCCCTGGTCATATTACATCGGGCTTACCTCATAACAGGGAGACCCTCCTTGGGTCTGATCAAAACCTTGATTTGATGTTTCAGAACTTATCAAAGGTGTCACTGGTGTAGCTCAAGCATAAGTAGCACCTCCTTTACTTGTCAATCCATCGAGGCATGAGGACTGGTATGAAGACCACGAGCAAGTGAAGGCACAAGTGCGTGAGTGAAAGCACACAAGCATGCACACACATACACACACACGCACGCAAGGTAAGATCAAAGAGAGGAACAATGGAAAGCTTTCAATTGCAAAGGAACTCTCTTACAAAGGCTCTATTCTCCAATAAGCTAACCTCAAAAATGAGCTTTCTAGCTCTTTTTATAGTTTTTTGACTAATTTTGGCCCTGTCCAAACCTAGTGTCCGACCTAGTTAAAAATTAGGTTCTAGGGCTTATTTGAGGGCTCAAACAGAGTCTAAAAATTATGAAAATTGGTAGGATTATACTTCTAATGCTCCTCAAACTCGAGGACTCCTTAGCTTGCACAAAATGGAGCTACAAAAAGGTGAAATGATATTTACACTATTTTTTAGTGATGAAAATCACTATTTTTGTAGGGCATTCTTCTGAAAATTTGACATACACTTCTTGGAGCTCCCCACTTGCTCCTTCTTCTTGTGTGTCCACCTCTTTGATGTGCTTTTATGCTTTGTCCTTGACCTTGAGCTCCAACACTCCCCCCCTCTCGAGTCTGTCATCCCTGACAGACCCTTGTTGTAATGGTTGTTCCCTGTAGTGCTTTGAGAGGTAGTGTCCATCCTAAGAGCCATCTATCTTCCAATTGTAGTAGGTTCTGTTGTCTGGTTCCTCATTTTTCATTGCGAGATTGTGTAATTTGTAGTCTTTTGGTAGGTGCTTCTTCCTTGGATTCCAACATGACTGTGTCGTTGTGAGTCTCCATTGATGTTCGCTAGATCTTTCAAAGATGATGTTCATAGTAGTCATGCCAAGTGCCCATACCCCATGGTGAATGATGGGTAAGTGTGTTAGTGCATGGGTCAAAGAAAGTATGTGCCTTGTGTGTGGCCCTATGCATGCTTACTTTGAAAATGCATTGGAAGAAATATGGTGCAAAAATTGGGGGTCTTGAGCTAAGTGCTCACAGGTATGCCGACGAAGAGGTTTCCTAATCTATCATGGTTATGGTGTTGCCAAAGTAAAGATACTTACTTTTGTCTGCTTTTGGTCTTGGTGTTTGCTTCTGACCCTTGCCTCCCCTTGGCTTCTTTGCGAAGACTTTTCTCATGTTGGAGATCATAGGTTGTTGTGTATGTAAGAGCTTCTTGGGTACCCATATTGGTAATTGTTCTTGTCGAGCTGCAATTAACTTCTTAGGCACCCAAACTTGTCGAATACCTTGTGGTTGAGCTTGGCCTAGTTCCTTTGTTCATCTTCTAGCCTTGTTGGCTTGCCTGGATGGGAATTGTGGGGGCAAGGCCGGTAGTTGTCCTCCTTTTTGGACCCAGATCTGCTTCATGCCTGGAACTGCTTTCGTATTGAATGGTTTCTTTCTATGTGATATAATAGTTGTCTTGAACGGTTGTGTTTGCCTTTGTGGTGGAACTACTGTGGCTACATGAGTCGTTGAAGAAGAAGAGAGATCCACTCGCCATCGAGCCTGTTCTTCCACGATTGACTCCTTTTGCATCATAGAGCTGTTGACACATACATCTTCTTCTATATGATTAGTCTTAGAAGAACCAAGAGAATGTGTGACACCTGGATTTGTGAACATACAGTTCTCTAATTCTAATGTAATGCATTGTCCTTGTACCCAAACTTGAAGAAGTTGATTTCTTAGGTTTAAGTTGACTGCATGGTCATAGATCCAATCTTGACCCAAGACAAGTGGTTCAGTAAGGTCTTCATCTTGACACACTAGCATTTTGACTCTCATTGGGATATCTTGAAGGTAGATGGGAAGCTCCACCTCACCCAAGCAAGGGGTTTCCACACCTCCCAATTGTTGAAGATAAATGTACAAGCTCATTTTCATATGAGCTATGCTTGGATAAATTTACCAAATATAAAGACAAAGGAAAAGAAGAAAAAAAGGAAAAAATAAAAGAAAAAAGTCTAGTCAAAATTCATGAAGAGTAAGAGATACAATATCTTGCCTTGTAGTTAGTGGCATGTAGTGGGAAAGTGGTGAGTTAAGAAGGAGGCACAAAATTCTTCACATGATCATTGGTTATAAAAGTAAAGTGGAAGCATGCTCAAAACAAGGAGAGAAAGAGGCAAGAGCTCCCAGTAGTCAGATCTGGCCATTTTGTCATTTTGTATTCCCTTAGACTCTTTCCAGCCGCACGTCCATTTGTACACAGCTCTGTTGTGGAGCTCGTATCTCAGTGTATATGTAACCCTTTCTTTCATTTAAACATTCATTCAAAAGTGTATCTTGTGTAATTTTTGCATACCAAATATCTTGTTGAAAGCTTATATATTTTGTGAGATATCAGTGAAAGAGTGAAGTCTAGTTTTTTAGTATACCTGTGTAGATAGGTAGTCTATTTTGGTCGATTAAATTTCCCAATCAAAACATATCCAAATTGCATGATTTTTATCTTGTTGGAAAGATCTTGGCATCTAATTTCTCTATCCCAAATATCTCATTCAGAAGATTTATATTATATGTGATATCTGTCAGAGAGTGAAGTCTAGTTACACTATACTTATGTGTGCAGGTGGTCTATTTTGGTCAGTTGCGTTTCCTAACCAAAAACTCATCCAAATTACTTGTTTTTTAGCTTATTGGAAAGCTATTTGTGTCTACTTTCTCTATTCCAAATATCTTTGTCAAAGGATATATATTCAGAGAGTTATCAGTTCAAGAGTGAAGTTTAGTTCTTCATCATACTTCTGTGGATAGGTAGTTCATCTTTGTCAGTTGTGTTTCCTAATCAGAACTTATCCAAATTAAGTTATTTATAGCTTCTTAGAAAGATATCTTTGTCCACTTTGATTAAATAAAGGCACAAGTCAATTTGAGTTTTGTATTGAGAGCATCAAGCATTCTAAGGTGTAGTTGTTTGTCCAAATGCTGGACATACAAGGGCTCACTACACATTTCCGTTGCGCATAGGAGAACTCATTCTCCACAGTTGGTATCAGAGCAAACTTGGTGCTAAAGCTTCATCAACAGAGTTGGAGTTAAAGCAAAGCAAAAGAGGAGCTACAAAACAAGAGGGATCTTCACAAACGCAAGAGCAAAGGACAATATAACTATTCGAGGTAACTCTCAAAGTCTTTGATACTCTTCAATGGCTGACTTGGGTCAACAAGTAGAGAAGTTTGATACGGATAACTATCTCGTGTGGAAGTTTAGAATGACCAACTACCTAATGGGTAAAGGCCTATGGGGTATTGTGAGCGGCAATGATGCTCAACCTCAAATCAATCAAGCTATGGCCATCGAAGTCCAAAACAGGCAAGCAAAAGAATGGGAAGAGAGCAATAGAAGAGTCATGTTCCTCATTTCGCAAGTCATTACTAATGCCATGGTAGGGCATATTCAACATCTAGAGAAAGCTAAGGATGCTTGGCAAGCTCTTGAAAGAATGTATTCAACGAATACCAAAGCTAGGAAACTTCAAGTCAAGAATGAGTTGAACACAATCAAGAACAGTTTGAGTCAATCCATAGCTGAATATACTTTGGAAATTAAGGAGCTAAGCGATACTTTAGCTTCTATTGGCACAACGGTTGAAGATGAAGATCTTGTGTGTTATAATCTCAATGGATTGAGAGAAGATGAAAGATGGAAGCCTTTTATAACTTCCATTAACTTGAAAGATGCATATCCAGGTTTGAACAACTAATCCCTCATCTTGTCATAGAAGAGCTTAGCTTTGGTGGTCCCAAAGGAAAGGACAGCCACAACCAAATGTTATATGCAGGTCGAGGTAAAGGAAGAAACTCAAGAGGAGGCCCAAGAGGAAAAGAAAGAGGTCACAACAACTCCAAATACAATCAAAACAATTTGGAAGACAACAAGGATGCATCAAATGCCAACACACAAGGAAGAGGTCGAGGTAGAAGTAGAGGAAGAGGCCGAGGCTCCTACAATTCTCATAAAGGTATAACATGCTATCATTGTGGTAAAACAGGACACTATGCTAGTGATTGTTGGCTGAAGAATGAAAGACCAAATGGAGGCAATCAAAGGAACCAAAGCAACTATGCAAGCACCTCAAGTGAAGGAAGCAAGGACACACTACTTGCAATGAGACATGAGTATAGAAGCTCTTGTGAAGATGACAAAAAATGGTACATTGATTCAGGTTGTAGTAACCATATGTCATGCCAAGGAAGTTTGTTCACTAATCTACAGGTACCAAGTGGAAAAGGATGTGTTGAAACAGGTGTCGATACTGAACACATGATTGAACATATTGGAGATATAAGGCTTGGAGATACAAGTAGAGCAAAGGTACTATCTAATGTTCTTCATGTTCCTACAATTTCAAAGAACTTGATTTCAGTAGGACAAATGGTAGAGAAGGGTTATCATGTCATATTCAATGAGAATGGGTGCTTCATAAAGAATCCAAAGGAAGGCTTCAAGGTCATTGCTTGAGGTAGAAGAGAAGGAAGGATGTTCACTTTGGATGTCCAACATCCACATGGAAAGGTCATGTACATTCAATGTGGGAACAAGAAGATTTCAGAGCTGGACTTATGGCACAAAAGAATAGGACACATCAACATTCCAAAGCTAAAGGACATGAGCAAACATGAAGTGGTAAGAGGTCTTCCAAAATTCAATAGCATTGGACTACATGAGTTATGTGAAGCTTGTCAACTAGGAAAGCAAACGAGGCAGCCATTTAAGAGGAGCAAGCCCCAAATGTCTTGGACTTGATACATACAGATGTATGGGGACCAACCCAAGAGGCATCAATGGCTGGTAATAGATTTTTTGTCACCTTCATTGATGATCACTCAAGAAAGGTATGGTTGTTTTGTATGAAGCAAAAATCAGAGGTGTTTTCTATATTCAAAAGATTCAAAGTTGAAGTTGAAAAAGAAACATGAAGGTTTATCAAAACCTTAAGGTCCGATGGTGGAGGAGAATACTTCTCCAAAGAATTTTCAGATTTTCTACAAGATAATGGGATCAAAAGGCAGTTCACTTGTAGGTATCCACCACAAAAAAATGGAGTAGCTAAGAGGAAAAATAGGCAAATTGCTGAAATTGCAAGATGCATGCTCAATGAGATGAAGGTACCATTGTACTATTGGGCTGAAGCTACCACGAGCGCCATTTACTTGATGAATAGGTGCACAACATCAGGAATACATCACTTGACTCCAAAGGAGGTATATTCCGGTAAGAAATCTAATATTACACACCTCAAAGTGTTTGGATGTGTTTGCTTTGTTCACATTCCACAAGGTTAGATCAAAGATGGAACCAAGGTCAGAAAAATGCATTTTCATCGGCTACTCAACGGAGAAAAAAGGATACAAGTGTTACAACCCTAGAGAAAAGGAATTAAGAGTCTCGCGAGATGTGGTCTTTGATGAACTAAGACCATGGTATGAAGATAAAGGAAAGGAAAAAATTCTTGAAGAAGCTTGTTATGATTATGCAGGAACAAATCAAAGAGAAGTTCAACAATCAAGCACAAAGGTTTCAGGACCAGAGGCATCTACATCAAATGAAGAATGTTCAACATGGAGGGGGAGTCATTCTGTGTCTCCAAATTCAGCTCATAGTAGAGTCGAAGAAGCAAGTGCTACTCCAAACAGTGAGATAGATGCAAGTGAAGAAGAATATGAAGAGGTAATCACTCCGAAGGTAAAGCTGAATAGGTTAAAGAAGCAACTTTCTAAAGGCAATGAAAGAAGATCTTCAAGGACAAGGTATCCAACTCAAAGGTTAAGTTATGATAGTTTCATGGCAACACATTTTGCATACATGATGTAGGTTATCAAAGACAAAGAGCCTAAGACATATGAAGAAGCTTGCACACAAAAGGAATGGAAGCAAGCTATGAAAGAGGAGATCAAAGCTCTCAAAGATAATCACACATGGGAGCTAGTGCCAAAGAAAGAAGGTATGAAGATTGTTCCAAACAAATGGGTGTTTAAAATAAAGAGGAATGTTGATGGTTCACTAGCTAGATATAAAGCTAGATTAGTTGCCAAAGGATTTAAAAAAACACAAGGCATATATTATGATGAAGTTTTCAGCCCTGTTGCAAAGATGGGAACTATCAAAACATTAATGACAATTGGTGCTTCAAGGAGATGGCCATTATATCAACTCGACATCAAAAATGCTTTTGTTAATGGAGAACTACAAGAAGAGGTATACATGAGTCAACCGGTTGGATTTGAAGATGAAAACCATCCAGATTTTGTTTGTAGGTTGAAGAAGGCACTTTATGGCTTGAAGCAAGCACCAAGAGCATGGAATCAGAGATTGGTAGAATATCTAACTAAGTGTGGATACAACCCAAATAGTGCAGATCCTTCTTTGTACATGAAGAAGGAAGAAAATAGAGAGGTATATATTTGCATATACGCCGATGAGCTCATCATAACAGGAAATGATGTTACAAGGATTAAAGATATCAAAAGGAAGCTTGGTAAGGAGTTTAAAATTTCAGATCTTGGAGAGCAGAAATATTTTTTAGGAATTGAAGTTGTTTATGGAAAGAGTGGCATCTACTTGATGCAAAGGAAGTACTTGTTGGATGTTCTTTTCATATTTGGAATGAGTGAATGCAAAGCACTCACTCAACGCATGGACACAAATACAAAGATTTTCTCAAATGATGGAGAACTATTGGAAGATATAATGACATACAAAAACATTGTAGGATCATTAATCTATGCAAACATTACAAGACCTGATTTATCGTATGTTGTTGGTGTACTTTCTCAGTTTATGCAAGCCCCGACAAGTGAACACTTAAATTCAGCTAAGAGAGTGTTGAGATACATAAGGCATACAGTTAATCATGCTCTATTTTACAAGTTTGATGAAGAATTACAGGTCAAAGGCTTTAGCGATGCTGATTGGGCAGGTTCAAAGGAAGATAGGAGATCAACCTGAGGTTATGTGCTCATGATAGGAAGCAAGCCTATCACATGGAGCTCAAAGAAATAACCTATTGTTGCACTTTCATCTATGGAGGCTGAATATAGAGGATGATCATTTGCCACATGTGAAGCAATGTGGATTAAAAAGCTTTTGGCTGATCTTGGAGTGCAAGTTGGAACCATCCCTATATACGGTGATAACATGTCAGGTATTTACTTGGCAAGCAATCCTATATTTCATGCAAGGAGCAAGCACATAGAGGTCCACTACCATTACGTAAGGGAGAAGGTATTGAGCAAAGATGTGGAGATAAATTTCATCAGAACCAAAGAGCAGGTTGCAAATATGTTTACAAAGTCCTTGGATGCTTCTAAACTCAAAGGCTTCAAGGATGTGATAAATTTGCAGGACATGGTTGAAGATAACTCCCAAATGAGCTTGAGGGGGAGTGTTGAAGATAAATGTACAAGCTCATTTTCATATGAGATATGCTTGGATAAATTTACCAAATATAAAGATAAAGGAAAAGAAGAAAAAAAAGGAAAAAACAAAAGAAAAAATTCTAGTCAAAATTCATGATGAGTAAGAGATACAATATCTTGCCTTGTAGTTAGTGGCATGTAGTGGGAAAGTGGTGAGTTAAGGAGGAGGCACAAACTTCTTCACATGATCATTGGTTATAAAAGTGAAGTGCGAGCATGTTCAAAACAAGGAAAGAAAGAGGCAAGAGCTCCCACTAGTCGGATCTGGCCATTTTATCATTTTGTCTTCCCTTAGACTCTTTCCAACTGCATGTCAGTTTGTACACAGCTCTATTGTGGAGCTCATATCTCAGTGTATATGTAACCATTTCTTGCATTTAAACTTGTATTGGAAATTTTATCTTGTGTAGTTTCAACATACCAAATATCTCCTTCAAAGCTTATATATTATGTGAGATATCAATGAAAGAATGAAGTCCAGTTTCTTAGTATACATGTGTAGATAGGTAGTCTATTTTGGTCAGTTAAATTTCCCAACCAAAACATATCCAAATTGCATGATTTTTGTCTTGTTAGAAAGCTATTGGAATTTACGTTCTCTGTCCTAAATATCTCATTCAGAAGATTTATACTCTGTGAGATATCTACTAGAGAGTGAAGTCCATTTTTACACTGTACTTATGTGTGTAGGTGGTCTATTTTGGTCAGTTGAGTTTCCTCACCAAAACTCATCCAAATTACTTGTTTTTTAGCTTGTTGGAAAGCTATTTGTGTCTAATTTCTCTGTACCAAACATCTTTATCAAAGGATATATATTCAAAGAGTTACTAGTCTGAGAGTGAAGTTTAGTTCTTCAGCATACTTGTGTGGACACGTAGTTCATCTTTGTCAATTGTGTTTCCTAATCAAAACTTATCCAAATTAAATTATTTATAGCTTGTTAGAAATCTATCTTTTTCTACTTTGATTGAGTAAAGCCACACATCCATTTGAGTTTTATATTGAGAGCGGCAAGCTATCTAAGGTGTAGCTGTTTGTCCAAGTGTTAGACATACAAGGGTTCACTACACATTTTCGTTGTGCATAGGAGAACTCATTCTCCACACCAACCCTATGATATAGGCTTCTACAGGCTTGAAATTCAATTGCAAGTCTTGGTAGTAGGGAAGTCTAACTGCACTAGTTGCTGCACCTGAGTCAATCAATGCTCTTATAGTCCTCAAATTCTCTCTGTGTCCTACCTCTAAGGTCACAAAGGGACGTCGGTTGATTATTTGAGAAGTAATTATGCCCGATTTTTGGCACATGTCCATGTGATATTTTGGGGCTTTTGGGTTGACATCTAGGCCTAGCCACCTTAACTTATTTCGCCTAATGCGCTGTCGAGCCTCTGCCTGTGCTTCTTCTCTAACTCTTATTTCTTCTTCTTTTTTCTTCTTAACAGTGTTGACTCTCATAAACATATCCTCTATAAGAGGTTCTTGGTATAGCTTGACCCTACATCCGCTTATATAATTTGGCAAGATGTCAACTTCTAAAGTAGCCAATTGAAGTGCACCGCTAGTGGAAATTCTATTAATGATCATGGGCATGTATCCTCTTTTTTCCAATTTACGGGCATGTTGCTTTAGTGTATACACCAGCACTAAGTCTCTCTCTTTCAATCCTTTATCCTTGATGTGTGCATCAAAGTATGCCTTCTGTTGTTTCTTTGCAGCGTAGATGCCTGCTATTGCTCGTAGCCTTGTCTCGCCTAAGCGTTCTAGATCAAAGATCCTCAAGGACAACTCATGTCCATTCCACTCATGCTCTTGTGCTAGCTTTAAAGTTGGGATTAAGAAATCTAATGGTAGCACAACATTTTGTCCAAAGACCATTTGAAATGGGGTGGCATTGAGTACCATTTTGTAGGCAACTCGATAAGCCCAAACAACATGATGAAGTTGTTTGTCCCAATCAGAGCGTTTATTATTTACCAGTTTTGTCAATACGTTACAGAGGATCTTATTGGTGCTCTCGACTTGTCCGTTAGCTTGTGGATGATAAGGGGCAGACTTCTTATGTATCACCAAGAATTCTTGGAGAAGATTTTCAATGACTTCATTCAAGAAGTGTGTGCCTCTATCGCTCACTAACTCTGCAGCACCGCTATGTGTAGTTTCTAAGACTTTCAAATAGTCTGATTCATGAACGCACAGTCTTAGGTAACCATCTTTGCCTCTTTGGTATAGATTGTCTCCTACGAAGGCATAGTCCTGAGCCTCTTTCTCCATGCTTCATCCTCTTGTTAGACTAGCCTCTTTGGGTAACGTTCCCGATCTCATAAATTCTACCAATGGAGCACTCCGGTCTGGAATTAACGATACGTGATAAAGAGTCGCATGCTCCACTGGGGGTTTTTCCTGGCACACTCGACAATTCTTAATCCACTCATGTATTTATTTGTCCATGCTAGGCCAATACACTCCTAAACGTTTCAAATTTTGCATTGTTTGTTGTTTAGAATAGTGATTTCCTAGCAATCCTTCATGGGCTTGTTGCAACCAACTACTATGTTCATCGTCCTTGACACAACAAGCTAATACACCCTCTATATCTTGTTTCTACATGCTTCCTACCAATATGTGATATTTCTGTGATTTTACAAGTTCTTCTTTATTTGTTTTCACATTCTTATTTGCAGGTCCAAAGGTTAGGACAGTTACCACCTTATTTGCCCATTTAGGAACAACTTCTAAATTGAACAAATAAGCGTCGGGTAGTTCATCAAACACTCCTTGTGGTGACTCGCCTGAAGTGATGCAAGAGAGGTGACCCGCCCTAAGGTGGGTCTTACCTTTCCTAACAACAACTTCAAAATCATATTCCATTAGCAAGAGGAACCATCTTAGTAAGCATCTTGTATCGCAAGGTTTATTGACCAAATATAACAAAGCTTGATGATCAGTGAAAAACTTGAACTTATTGGCCAATAGATAGTGTCTAAACTTCTTTACAACATATACCATGCTTAAGCCTTCTCTTTCAATTGTGGTATAGTTTCGTTCAGCTATGGTTAGCTATCTGCTAGCGTATGCTACGGGTTAATCTAAATTTCCTTCACCTGTGGGTTGTGCTAGCACAGATCCTATTTCATGATTGGATGCATCTACATGGACATGAAATGGTTTATTCCAATCAGGAGTGGTCAGTATTGGTGTTGTAGTGCGCCATTAATTGTCCACAAAGACTGAATTGGAGAAAGTGGTTGCAGGTTGCAGAGGTATTTCTCTAATTCCCCTAAGGTTCAAAAGTGTTGTTTAAAGTGTTTTGGAAGGTTCAGGTGAACCCTCTCTTAGGTGCACAAGTGAAGACTTAAAAGGAAAATATAAAGGTATGTGAAGCAGCAGCGTACAGAGAAGTGAAAGTATGGCCCCCCAATTAAAATTTTTGTTTTAGCCTAAAGTCACTACAGGACAAAATAGGGATTCGTTGGCTGCCCACTTGTGAAGACAATCTTGGGACATCAAAGTGAGCACCAAGATACTCTTGCAGTTAGGAGCGTATGTGAATCCACACTCAAATCAAGGCAAGGACTATTCTTGGAATATTCTAAGATTAAGCAAGAGTGAGCACGTCTAAGCTAGGCAAGAGAGAGAGAAGTGCAAGAGACACATAGTGTGCGACGTAGAGAAGTGAAGTGCAAGGTGTGCATGAAGAGTGACTAGGAAGGGTGCAGAGAAGTGTTAAGCTATTCCCCCCCAAGGATCCCAAGGTCTCATTGCAGTGTACACGTGCCGACAGAAGGTGTCCATCCCTCCCCCTTATTGGAAGCTTGGTGCAAGGTGTTCACAAGTGCAGGCTTGGAGAAGGTGGAGGTCTGGTGCAGAGAAGACTGGCAGCAACAAGACCCTTGGGTATTTGGTATTTTGTGTTTTAGCTCTCTGTGGGATTTTGCACAGAAGCATTGGATTGTATTTGGTCATCACCATTGTATTTGTCTTCTTATAATCAATCGATAGAGGTTTGCAGTGTGTATCTTTCTTCTTGTCTTTCCCTTTTCTCCTACAAACACTCAAATCCCTTCTTGTCCAAGAATCCCCCAACAAAATTTGGCACGCCCGGTGGGACTCCAAGGAGATTTGAGCATAGGAGAAGACATCTTGCAGTGTGGAGAAGCACTATTCAAGTGTCGACAGTACTACTTCATTAGGCTAAAAGGTACATATTCTTACCAATCGTCTCATACTAAGAGGACTATGAGCAGCTCATGACCACAACTCGTTCCCAAACATTGAGGGTCACCTACAAGCAAACAAGAAGGAAGGCTGTTAGAAGATCATCTAGTCCACTTTCATCAACTTCATCAATAAGGAGCATGGCTGGTCAAGTAGACTTGGAAACCCTACTATCAAGATTAATATATGAAATTTCCTTCTTTCAAAGGCCTAGCTCAAGAAGATCCGGACGAGCATATTAGAAGGTTTTTTGGACTATGCAAAACTAGAGGCTTAATGGGAAGAGAGGATGCCTTTTTGATACTCTTCCCTGCTACATTAGAAGGATTAGCAGATAAATGGTTCAGCCAGTTTGCTAAGAACCATTTTACAACTTGGGACTTAATGAAAGATGCATTCAAAAATCAATTTCAGCATGGAAATACTACAAGGATCATCATAGAGGAATTAGAAAACTTGAGACTAGGTCCAGGTGAAAAATTTCGAGAATTTGTAACTAGGGCCAAAGCACTAATGGCTAAGTTACCAGATCCTCGACATGATTTTTTTATTAAGAAATGGTTAGCTAAGCCACTTCCAGTGACCACCTAATGTAAAATCAAGGAATTAGTGTTGCCTACAGCCTCCATAGAAGAATTCATCAACACAGCTACACGATTGGAGCAGATAAGGCAACAATATGGAGCAACTTCTCCTCAATTACCATATTCTATAGAAATGAAGGATCTAGTAATCCAGCTAAGGAAGGAGATGGAGGGCTTAAAAAGAAATAAGTCCCACAAAGAGGAGGAGAATGTTGTTACTCAGTTGAGGAGGGAGATTGAGGCATTAAAGCTCCAAAAGGAGGAGGAGGCCCAAGCAGAGGAATTGGCTCAACTCAGACAGGAGTTGCAAGAACTCAAAGGAGGTGGCTTCAAGAGTGGACTTTGGGCTCTGTTACCAAGAACATTTTCTCTGATGTGTTATCGAGATAGAGAACTTTGCCTGGTGTCTTCGGATCCTTGAACTCGTAGATGAGGACTATGCCCAATTGGCTAGGTTGATCTGGCTTGAATCTCCAAAAGGCTTCCTCCATTTCTCTATTCAAGAATAGTTATATGCTTTTGTTGTCTTGAGGGATCCAATTTGGAGTGATCACTCTGGTCAAAATTGACTTACCTCTAGGCTTCTTGGGTTCCCTTCCTATATCTCCTTGCTCTAGGTCTCCTATCTGGTTCTCTAGAATGATGTTGCCAAACTCATCTGTCCTATCTGGTAAGTTGGTGACCGCATACATGGTTCCTTCCTTATCAATGTATGAACCCTCTTCGAACTTGACTACTGGGTATTCAAGTCCAAAGGGTTGATCTGGATTTTTGAGTTGGACCACTGATTGTCTCAAGCCATCCTCATAGATGCGAGCATCTAATCGGTTGGTCCGAATATATTCCAATTGTTTCTTATATGGACCTTCTGGTGTTTGTAGATAGGCAGTTCCTAAGCCACCTACAGGTTTCCCCATGCTAAAAGACATTCCTGAGTCACTTGTGTCTGAACTTAGTATGTAAGTATAACCACTTAATTGTTGTGCCCAAGACTTAGCTATATGGTTAACACTTACCTCAGAAGATCTAACACTTTTTCTATCCTTGCCTAGGTGTCTACTAGATCTCAGGTTCATAAGCTTTGTCTTCTAGTCCCAAAATTCCCCTTTGAATTGCTCAAAATCCTTTGGAATTCAAATCAACCTATCTGAAAATGGACTTTTGATAAAAAAAGTTATGTCCAATCAGGCTCCTGGGGGTTAAAATAGGCAAACAGGACCTTTTGGAAAAATCACGATTTTGTGTGAAAATCACGATTTTGGGGGGGTCTGAAAATCACGATGCTGAGCTCTTATGAAAATCGGGATTTTGAGGGATCATGAAAATCGCGATACTGAGCAACCATAAAAATCACGATTTTGTGAAATCATGAAAATCGCGATGTTGAGCACTTATGAAAATCGTGATGTTGAGCACTTATGAAAATCGCGATTCTAAGCAATCCCCAAAAAATGCAATTTTGATTGAAAATCATGAAAAACGCGATTTTGAGTGAGAATCGTGAAAAACGGGATTTTGAGAATGATAAAACAATCACGATTTTGAATGAAAACTATGCTTTCTCAAAATCGCGTTTTTGACATGAAAATCGTGATTTTTGAATGAAAATCGTGTTTGGTCAAAGTCGTGTTTTTGGTCTGAAAATCACAATTTTGAGAATGACCAAAAAAATCACGATTTTGATTGAAAATTATGTTCCTGAAAATCGTGTTCTAAAAATCGCGATTTTGTACCTTAGAAAATAGTGTTTTCTAAAAATCGTGTTTCCTGAAAATCGTGTTTCCTGAAAATCGTGTTTTCTGAAAATCGTGAAAATCGCGATTTTGGAGCCACCAGAGAATCGTGTTTTTCCCAAAATTGTGTTTTTGGCTGAAAATCGTGATTTGTGAAAATCGTGATTTTGAGCCCACTGAAAATCGTGTTTTCTCAAAGTCATGTTTTTACTTGAAAATTGCGATTTTGGCTGAGAATCGTGTTTTTGCTCAGAATTGCCAAAAAATCACGCTTCTCAGAATGACCAAAGAATCGTGTTTTTGAGAAACTTAGAGAATCACGATTTTGAGCACAACCAGAGAATCGTGATTCTGAGAATGACCTCAGAATCGTGTTCTTTTCAGAAAGCTTTTAGGCAAGAAATAGAAAATCACATTTTTTTGAAAAATTTTGAATTTTATGAAAATCACGATTTTTAGTCAGAATCATGTTTTTTGGCAGGAAATTCAAATTTCTGAGCATCGAGCAATGACAAGCTCCGTATGTGTAGAAAAGCGTGAAAAAACACAGGCGCTTGCTCTCCCTTGCACTCCCTAACTCCTTCTCGCACAATAATGCATGAAAAATGGTATGAAAATGGTGAAAGTGCACTAAAAAACAAGAAATTTCTATGAAGAAGAAGATGGAAGAAGATGGACATGGTGATGATGATGAAGATGAAGAGGAAAAATCAGAAAATGAACAAAATGATAGTTGTTTTTACCTTCCAATGTCACAAATCTATGATCTTACCATCATAACGCTCGTCCTCAAAGCTCTTTCCACGGCAACCGTGCCAAAATTTGGTGTAGCTCAAGCATAAGCACCACCTCCTTTACTTGCCAATCCATGGAGACGTGAGGATTGGTATGAAGACCACGAGCAAGTGAAGGCACAAGTGCATGAGTGAAAGCACACAAGCATGCACACACATACACACACACGCAAGCAAGGTAAGATCAAAGAGAGGAACAATGGAAAGCTTTCAATTGCAAACAAATTCTCTTACAAATGCTCTATTCTCTAACAAGCTAACCTCAAAAATGAGCTTTCTAGCTCTTTTTATAGTTTTTGACTAGTTTTGGCCCTGTCCAGACCTAGTGTCCGGCCTAGTTAAAAATTAGGTTCTAGGGCTTATTTGAGGGCTCAAAAGGAGTCTAAAAATTATGAAAATTGGTAGGATTATACTTCTAATGATCCTCAAGCTCAACGACTCCTTGGCTTCCAAAAATGGAGCTACAAACAGGTGAAATGATATTTACAATGGTTTTTAGTGATGAAAATCACTATTTTTGTAGGGGATTTTTTGAAAATTTGACATACACTTCTTGGAGCTCCCCACTTGCTCCTTCTTCTTGTGTTTCCACCTCTTTGATGTGTTTTTATGCTTTGTCCTTGACCTTGAGCTCCAACACTAGTACTAGGGCTTTTTCTAGGTTCCCTTCCAGTTGGGTGTACCTTACTGGAACTACATTATGTGGGTGGGGTGGTTTTTGTCCTAGTACAGGTTGAGGTTGGCCATATCCTCCATGTTCATATGGTCTAAGTGCTCCTTCTGGTCCTAGATATGGGTTATACCTAGGAACTTCTCTGCCTTGTTCTCTAGGAGGGTATCTGTATGGCCTACATTGGGGTGGTACAAACAATCGTGGCTGTCTATCCATTGGATAGTTTTCAGTGTTGAGGTTGGTGTATTTCTGCTCACTGTAAGAGTACATGTTAGGCTCCTGAGTTGGTTGTCTATCGTAAGGGTAAGGTTGTGATAACCCTAATCCTTCTCTAGTGTAGACATGAGATGGATGATCTCCACTGCAAAGTGTGCAACTTCCTAACATTGGCACTCTCAAGGAGAAGTTCGGGTAGTTCCTTTGTCCTTGTACTCCTAATTTCTTGGCCACTAACTCTACCACTTCCTCCACATAACTCAAACTAGAAGTCTCATTTCTCCTTGTATCCTCTGATTTGGTAGGATCTTGTGTGGTTTTGAGATTCTCAACTAAGTTGTCTTCCAAGCCTATGCACTCTTGAATGAAGTCATTCGATGACTATGCAAGATGGTGCACTCTCCTTCTGGAGAGCTCCACGATAGTATGTTCAGCGTCGAAAACCGAGCTCGTAAGGCCACACACAATACTTTGCACATATGCTGCAGAATACACAGGAAACACAGTACACAGGGAGCACGAAGACAGACTTCTTAGGTCTTATAAATGCGATCGAACTTACAGTTTGTGATTGACCAGGACACTATATGTTTTATTAAAGAACATATACAAGGAAGTGTCCGGTGGTCATTTGGCCTTTCACATGGGCACTAATGATAACAATCTCCCACTCAAGGCCAATATAGCCAAAGTAACTATGGGAGAAAAATAAAGAATGATAAAGAATACCTGAGTGTAAGTATACAAACTATATCTCCCACCTGATGGGCATGTTACACAGTATACAAGTGACTGTGTAAGATCAAGAAGCAAGTAACCCCCATCAAGTGACAATAGTGTCAAAAGCTATCCTGTGGTAGAGCTTTAGTCAAAGTATCTACAACATTATCTGGAGTGTGTCTCACATCCACAATTTCATCACACCATATCAGCACATCACATTTCTCTACCATCATGATAGCATTCACTCCCTCGACCCCATTTTCCCTTCCCCTTGCATCTACCATCACACACATCATTACTATTATCACCCATTGTGGGCACTGCATTTAGTCAAATGTTTGCATGTATGAATCAAGTCAAGGATGAATTTTCCTCTCCCGAAAGCAACTACCAGGCCTTGCAATAGACCACCACACAACTACAGGCCCAATTAAACTCATTGACCATCGAGAATGCTTCTCTTAATGCATATCATCAAGAAATCCGTGAGGCTTATCACTCGATGGAGTTGGAATTTGAGCAGAAGACTAAGGAAGATGTGACCAAAATAGAAGAACAACTACAAGCCCAAATTGTACATAATGCAACACTGACCAAAAACATGGGGCTCTTAAGAAGACACCTTGTAGCTGCCAAGGAAGAGAACCAAAGATTACAAGAATAGAATCGTGAGAACTTTGAAGCAGTCTACACAAGATTAGCAGACTCTGTTTTTGGTGTAGAGGCCTCTGCAACAACCATTCGAGCCTCTTTCGTCTTTACCTCTTTAGCAGCCAGTTTTGGACAGTTCTTTATGATATGATCATTCCCTTTACAATACTTGCAAAACAATTTATGCTTTTCTAATTTCTTCTCATCTTTATCTTCCTTCTTCGAATGTGCAGCATTTGCAGATTTCTGCTTACTAATTGAAGAGCTCCATTTTCCATTGCCCTTCTGACTAGCCAGGACACACCACAGAACGAAGCTGTTTTGATCTTGAAAACATGCTGAGTATGCTCATCAAAATTCGTGCGATTCTAAGACTGCAACCAGAGGAGTGTCAATGACACCCTAGATGAAGTGGCGACCTGCTCTGATACCAATTGTTGGAGATAGATGTCTGTGGAAGCATGCAAACAACACAAGGAAGGACAAGAAGCTTGGAGCACAACACACAATACTGAATGTATTACTAGAGAATGTACAAAGATAAGTAGCCCATTAGGGTAATAGTCGTATATACAAGCCGGGGGAAAAAAACCTCCTAAAGAGGGAAAAAAGTGCCCCGATGATTCTAGAGTGTTCACACACATGACTACCTAAATATATCAACAGAGCTTAGTTCCTTTTTTAGCCTCAATTGAAGCAAGTCATTGAATACGTCATCCTTTGACTTCAGAGGGTATACCTAGAATTTTTTAATAGCATCATCTATGAAAGTGACAAAGTAAAGTGAACCACCTAATGACCTTGTGGGAATAGGACCACACACATCTCTATGAACAAGATCTAAAGGATCAATTGAATGTGCATTTTATGCAAATTACTAATTTTCTTTCCATATTGAAAATGCTCACAAAGTGAAATATCAAAGAAAGATGATGTCACTCTAGCATAATGATGAGTAGATCCACATCATAATTGTCAATCCAAGGAGACATGAGGGTGGTATGATGACCATGAGAAAGTTTAAGCACAAGTGTGTGGGTGAGAAGCGCACTAACATGCACACACATGCACATACAAGGTAAGGAAAAGAGATTAACAATGGAATCTTTTAATTATTTCCTCTTCATAAAAAGTTTCATAAAAAATCCAACCTCAAAAATGAGCTCTCTAGCTCCTTTTATGGTTTTTGCCTACTTTTGGCCCTATTCAGAGCTAGTGTTTGACCTAGTTAGAAATTGGGTTTCTTGACTCATTTGAGGGCTCAAACCGGCTCTAAAAATGATGAAACTTGGTATGTAGATGATTCTAACACTCCTAAAGCTCAAAGAATCCTTGGCTTGAACAAAATGTGGTTTGCTCTATCAAAAATAGGATTTACAATGGAGTGTGGCAATAAGAATTGTCTTTTGAAAATTTGATCGACCTGATTTCAAGCTTGTCCTTGCCTCCCTTGCCTGCTTATTCCTCCTTGTTCTTCTCTCTACCCTTGATCCCTCTGCCTTCCTTGTCTCAAGCTACTCTTGCACATAGGTCCACCTTGACTGCTAACACTCCCCGCTCTCGCATATGTCGTCCCTAACAGACCCTTGTGGTGGAGGGCATGTGGTATAATATTGTAGTACATTTGCAGCTACTTCGCATTACTTCAGTTAGAGATTGTGTGATAAAGTGGTCATGAGTCTATCCCAGTTGATAGGTGTTATAACCTCTAGATGGGGAATACATAACTAATCTGCATGGAGATCTTGTTCCACTACAAACATGTGCAAGATATGCGTGGGTGAAGGGAAAAAGATTTCTGAGTGGTATTCCTAGAATCCTATCGAAAACATTTCCTTGAACGTTTGCTTGTAGCAAGCGGGCATGTATTTTATTTGTGAGTGCCATGTGTAAATGGTTTTGACCGATGGGGTCCTACTCATATCATAGACTAGGTCAAAATTGCCTTCTTTAAAGTTGGGACTTGATATGTATGGGGCTTTGACATGTCCAAATGTCTTGAAAACAATTTTCATGAGCTCGGATATTTTCATACACATTTTGGCTACCACATCAAGTACATTCTTGATCCTTGGATTCCAATGTCTTATCGTTGACACCATGTATGCAATTGTAAGGGGCCCTCTTGGTGGAGCAAAGTATGGGTAGTTCATCCAATCTAAACATCCCTTGCCATTGTGTAATTTGACAACAAATTCAGGCCATGGGCACCCACTGGCTATTGGCACATAACATGGGTTGTACTTGATGTATAATGCAGCATTTGACCATGTTGTCAACATTTTAGGGTATGTTCTTTCTCTCTAATTCGGTTGGAATATGGTTCCCTTCTTAGCACGCTCTCAAAGGTCATTTAGTTGGAATTTTGTTGCAAATGTTGGTGCCTCACCGATTACTCTTTTAACTTCTGCATTGTAGTCAACTAAAAGTACAAAGTACACCATATATTGCATCTCTGAGGTGTGATCATCCATCTGTGGGACAAGTTCTAAAAGTATTCTGATTTGAGTATTGTGTTTTCTAGATTGGACAATGGATGAATTTGTATATTCACTCGATCATCGTGCATCCAATTTCTTTGAATTGATTTAGCCACTAAGAGATTGGTGCTTCATATGTTTCTTATCCTTCCTCAGTGACTCTGCCCCAACAAACTGGATGTGGTTCATAAGCATCTTCAAAGCTTTCTTCCACTAGAATCTCTACCAGTTCCTATGGTTTAGGCTCCACCTATGGGGATGGGGGTCGCTCATATTGTGACAATTGTGCTTGCAATTCCTCTATTTGTTTCTGAAGTGCCTCAATCTCTTGTCTGTTAGCTAGAAATGGAATGGCTTTGAGCACTTGGGTGTTGGTTGTGGTTAGCTATTTTCATAGTTTATTGAGCTCATCTTCTAATCTATCATAATATTTGAGGAAATTTGCATGCTCCTCTAATAACATGTGGATGTTATTAGAGGAGAGTGCTTGAAATCATGTGGAATTGATAGTGGTAACTGATGTGCCTTCCATAGCAACTTCAAGATTATCTTGGTTCTGCTATTGAAGGTGCATGTTTTCTTCCAAGGTTGCGACCATATGTCTTTGGAGAAGACTCGTGTTTCTTTGCATCTTATGATTTTTGTTCATTTCATGGTGGAGCATGACCTCCATATTCTTAATGGCTCCTTGATCTACATTTGGCATTTTGAGATCAAGATCATTGTGGTCTTGTTGTAAAGTGTCATATTTCTCTCATAACGTGGGCTTGTCCTCTTCTAGTGCAGTGACTCTTGCTTGTAGATGTTGCAACTCCTCCATGAGGATGGTATTACATTCTTCCAACTATTGATATTCCTGTTGTAGCTGAGTTGTACACTGAATCATTGTGTCAAATGCATTATGTATAGTCATGGATGTCATATACATAGGTGGAAATGTAGGAGGAAGGGAAGTGAGAATGGGCATTGTGAATGTAGTGCATGATGGTGTGATATGTGCCAATGAGGTTGGTGGAGGGGGAATGGGAGATTTTGGAAGTGCAGTGGGAGGGATTGGTGCCATGGGTGGTGAGATATCCATGGGGTTGGATAGTGCCATACATGTTGTTCTACCATATAGACAAGGATGGTAGGTGTCATGCTTCTAGTTTCCATGAATAGTGAAGATGTTGTGATGGGATAAGGTCTTCTTGATGGTTCTGGAACTTGGATCATGGTTCTATAAAAAATTCCCAAAATTGTGGTAGGGTGGTTGTAGGTGCTTGGGGTTGATGCACACATGAAAATATGGAAGATTATGTGGAAGCATAGGGATCCATGGTATGGGGCACATGGGTGATAGGAAAGGCCACAAATTCGAGAAGTCCTTCTACCGGAGGTGGGTTTCCTCCTACAACATGTTTGAATGGGTGGCCTATGGCAATTTCTAATGGGTCTATGTAGGTAGAGTACAGCAGATTGGTTATGGAAGAAAATAGTGTTGCTTGGAAGATAGGTGCTCTTGAACTAAAGGAAGGGGTGGAGGTGATGGTTTTGGTGGTAATTGTGGTGGTTTTGGTGTGGGGTGGTGAATTAGGTGGGGAGTGTAAAGTGGGTTCTATTGTGTTAGTGGTTTTTGTGGCCATGATGGCAGCTTGGGCTGGTTGGGTTCTAGGTGAGGATGGAGGAGGTGTAGACGACATGGTTGAGGTCTGAACAAAGGTTTTTGCAATGAGATCAACTATTGCTATCGAGGTTTTCTCTTGGATTGTGACTACTTCTCTTTGAGATATGGATATCTAAATATTCTTTTTGGTCATCGCTTGGTGTCAATGCATCACTGGTCGTATTGAGGCCATGGTCTTTACAACATGGTATGTATGGCTTCCACCACTCCATAGGTCTGTGTCATGAGCTACAGAGATTCAATGAAGTGTGGATCTATGCCTTCTTCTCCTAGTATTTGATTGATGAGTACACAACTGGTGCATAATAAAATTCTGTCTCGTGGACACTTTGGATGGTCTTGTATAATCACTCAAGTTGTGTCATATAGGTTGGGGCTCCTTCAGGTTCTTCTTCATAGTGTTTATCTTCATCATTCTCCTCTTCTTGCTCTTCATCTTTTTGTTGCTCATCATGTTCCTCTTCATGCTATTGGTGATCTCCTCCTCCTCCTCCTCCATGTTTCGATTCAAGGTTCACATCTTTGAGGATTTGGCCGAAGTCAACATTGACTAATTCTTCCAATCCAATCTTGGTAGGAAATTCTAAATTCGATGGTATGAGTGGGAAAATCAATTGTGGATTCTTAGTACTTTGCCTTGGCAATCTAAGTGTAAAAGGACAGACAATGTGTTCTGGTGTAGGAGAGATGTTAGGCGTCAAGGTGGCTCCTATGGATTGAGCAGATGGGATTGATCCTCTCATTCTCTTGAATGGTGGTGCAAAGGCCTTCCTACTTCTGAATTGTTGGACTCAGTTCCATGAGAGAGCCTACTGAAGGGGTGCATTGTATGCTAGGCACCTATAAATAATCTATGTGAGAGTGCAACATCCATCCAAGATGGTCTTGCATGGACATCTCTTGTGAGCTGCATGAATTTGTTCTATGATGCAATGGGGAAGGTTGATGGTCAAATTTTGGGTATTTGCCAAGTATAAAATGAACCTCACTTTCTTATGTGGCATAGTGAACCTATCATGCCCAGGAAAAGTGAAGTGTTGCATGCACATGCAAAGGTGGACATCAATATTAGGGGTCATTGCTACCATGTCTTTAAGCTTGGTGAGATTCTTATTCTTCATGTTATCAAGGACCAATCCTTCCTTCTATGTGCGGATGTGCATACCTCACATATCTAAAGCTTCTCCCACTAAATTATTGGTCAGTTGAGGCCTTTTCAACTCATTTCCTCATAGTAAGGATGGTATCACAAATGTATTGGATGCTCCAGTGTCGTTGTTGGGTTGCAAAGTGCTAATAGGTAGTAGCAATGCATGAAATCAAGTTTCAAGAGGCTTGCACTAAAATATTCTTCTAGGGCCACCTTGTGCCTAGCGGGTTGGAGTTCCTCTACATTTCGCAAGCGCTCAAACTCTCTAGTGAAGAAATGATATTTCCCCGATACATTATTGTATTGAATCTCAGCCTCTCAAAGATAATCAACTTCTCCAAAAGTTCCAGCCATCTCACTAAACTTTTGGAAATTCTTATTCACTCTTTTCATGTGATCAGTTGGTGGATCTTGAATCGAGATCACTTGTAGGTCTCTTAGAGCCTCTGTTCACTCATTAGGTACATCTACAATAAGGAATCTCTTAATGTCTATGGTTTGTTGACTAAGTCCTTCTTGACAGGTAGTGCCTATTGCTTCAGCCATAGTGGTAGTAGTAATTGATGCTTTTAGATGTGCTAGAAGAAGAAGATCACATTAGTATTGCATCAGAGAGTAGATGAGACCTTGTTCCCCTTACAATACCAACATGACATCCGTGATTGTTATTGGGTTAGTAAAGTGGTGCAGTGTGAATGTGTGCGGATGTTGTTGGAATTTGGGGCCCCAGGATCATTCCAAACTAAAACCTTTTGAGCATACACAACTTAATTGACAAGATGATAGGTGAGAGATAGAAAGAAAGAGATCTTGAAACAAGATTAGGAAACGTAAGCTAGATGCCTACTCACTAAGAAATAGATGTCCAAATTACAACATGGGAGTACTACTCAACCATATAAAGTGGTGCACTCACTAATGGAAGAATATCCAAGAAGATGATGATACAAAATTTAGATTATGTTGAAATAATATAAGTGTGTGTGAAGTGAACGAGCAACGAAGCTAACCTTATTCTCACAAAATAGTGTAACAAAATTGTAAATCAACCAACCCAATTTTGAGATTAGGGTAGAGAAACCCTAAAAACAAAATATGTTAACTCACAAAAGATAGTTACCACCACCTTGTAGAAGACTTCTTGCTCCAAGAGAGTAGCCTCTCCTTCACCAAAACTCCACCTCCTCAAGAGTGTGTGAACACTCTCTCTTCAAGAAGACCTTCAAACTCTAGCTTGAGATCTTTGAGTGAGTGATAAACAATGAGCTTGCCCTCCTTATATAGTATTGGCTCTCCAAAAGCACTAGTGAAACTTCCTCTAATAAAGCAAATACAAAAAGCTGCTACGCAATTGTTGAAGAATATTCAAAAAATAAAAACTATGTTGGCCAAAAGCTTTAATAAATTAATCGCAAAAAATCTTCCTCATGCTATGCCATACAAGACTCGAACCCAGGTCGCCGTTTTAAGAGTGATCTCACATAGCCACATTGCTTCCCGTCATTTCTTGTACTACATATGAAAAGAAATCATTATATGTGCATTGTGTCGTCTGAGACTTGAAGATGGAGCTACTTAGTGAATCTTTTTATTGGACCATGACATTGACTTCCAAAAATCCCTCCTTCAATGTCATATTGGTACAAGCTTCAAATAACCTGCAAATTGTTGGAGTTAGACGTCTGCGGAAGCACGCGAACAACACAAGGAAGAAGAAGAAGCTTGGAGCACAACACACAATACTGAATGTATTACTAGAGAATGTACAAAGATAAGTAGCCCATTAGGGAAATAGGCGTATATACAAGACGGGGGAAAAAAAACTCCTGAAGAGGGAAAAAAGTGCCCCGACGGTCCTAGTGTGTTCACACACATCACTACCTAAATATATCAACAAATCCCCCTTGGGAGTGATGCGGTGAACAAGGAGTTGGCACTCATGTATAAGGAAGTGCCAAGCTATGTGGATATCACTCCACAAAAGGAAGTAAGCCCAAAGCTTTGTGAAAAGCTTCAAACTTCTCCCTAGGCAGAGCCTTCATGAAAAGGTCTGCAATGTTCTCCTATGTGGGCACATATGCCAAGCTGATCTCCCCAGCAGAGAACCTCTCCCTGACATAGTGATAATGCACCTCAATGTGCTTAGTGGGAGCATGGAACACAGGGTTCCTCGCAACTGCCAATGCGCTCTGACTGTCAGTGAAGATGGTGGTGGCAGAAGTCTGACCAACACCCAAATCAGCCATAAGGTGTCTGAGCCACATAAACTCAACAGTAGCTGTGAAAGTTGCCCTATACTCAGCCTCACAACTAGAAGTGGCCAGAGTAGGCTGCTTCTTGCTCAACCAAGATATACATGAGCTACCAAGCATGAAGCAAAAGCCACTAGTGGACACACGAGTGTCATAGCAACCAGCCCAATCAGAGTCAGAAAAAGCATGCAAATCTGGCGGTAGTGATCCCCCCCTTGGGATAAAACAACCCAAGTAGATGAGTACCACTCAAGTAGCGAAAGATGCGCTTAACCGTCTGCCAATGCTTGACTCCTAGGCAATGCATAAATTTGCTCATCTGCGAGACAGCAAACTAAATATCTGGTCGAGTAATGCATAAGCAAATCAAGCATCCAACAGCCTGCTGATAGAGAACAACATCAAATGCATCTCCAGCATCATGAAGACTCAATCGTAAACCTGTCTCCATAGGAGTGGCAATAGGCTTACAATCTTCAAGGCCAAAACACTGCAATAATGTGTCAATATATTTCGTTTGACACAAAGCCATTCCACCATCAACTTGCATAAACTGAATGCCCAAATAGTGATGCAAATGCCCTAAATCAGACATCTCAAATGAGGCATGCAAATCAGCCTTAAAATCAACAATATGCTTCTCAATAGGACCAGTGAGATGCATGTCATCAACATAGACAACAATGATCAGAAGCACATCATTAGCACGCTTAACATATAAGGTGCTTTCAGTTGGACTGTTCTCAAAACCATGTGCAATAAGATAGGCATGTATCTTCTCATACTAAGCACGTGGTGGTTGCTTTAAACCATATAATGCCTTCTTTAACCTGCACACCTGGTTTTCATGCCCTTTCTGCATAAAGCCAAGGGGCTGAAAAACATACACTTCTTCATGCAAGTCACCATTCAGAAATGTAGTTTTAATGTCCAACTGATGTACATTCCAACCATGATGAGCTGCAAGTGCACAGATGCTCCAAAAAATAGTCATACGGCATGTAGGTGCAAAGGTCTCATCAAAATCAATGCCTCTTTCCTGTGCATAACCCTTTGCAACAAGCCTAGCCTTATATCTGTCAACTATACCATCCGGTTTATGCTTCAGCTTGTATACCCACTTAGCGCCAATGGCCTTCTTGCCAGGAGGCAAGTCACATAAAGACCAAGTACCATTCTTCATTATAGCATCATATTCAGATTGCATAGCAGCCATCCAATTTTCTAAGTTTTGTATTTCATCAAACAAAACAGGCTCATTCTCATCATAGAGACTAGATGCAGCCATAGCATAGCAATCTGATGCAAAGGAGGCACTATGAGAGCCTGATCGAGTACGGTATGACAGAGGTGCATCTAATTTGCTGTCATGCAAGGTCTGCACCAGCCATTTTGGCATAGTTCTTGCCTGCTCAATATCAACTCTCTCATCAATAAGTGCATCATGTACATCTGCATCAGAAATGGAATTATCTACATCATCACATGAAACCTGCAAAGGTTGAGAAGTTGCCTCATTAGGACCAGCACTAGACTGTCCACCTGTAAAAAGAGGCAGCAAAGTATCATACATGTCTTTGGAGCTAACAGATGTCTCCTTAGTACATGAAAGCAATGGCTGAATAGCATCTTCCACAAAAACAACATCATGGCTAACCAAAATGCATTTAGTTTGTGGATGATATAGACGATAGCCTTTACTTTCATAACTATACCCAATAAAAATACATTTTACTACTTTATCATTCAATTTTTTGCGATGTTCAGGCACTAATACATATGCCAAACAACCAAAAACACGCAGATGAGCAACAGATGGCTTGCCGTCATGCCAAGCGTCATATGGAGTGATAGATTGCACCGCTTTAGTGGGACACCTGTTAAGTACATATGTTGCACACATGACAGCCTCAAGCCAGAAACTATGTGCTAAAGTCTGACTCTTGACCATACACCTCACCATCTCCATGAGTGACCTGTTCTTTCGTTAAGCAACTCCATTCTGTTGAGGTGTATATGGCACTGTACACTTGTGTTTTATCCCACGTTAAGCCAGAAATGCATTAAAATCAGAAGACATATATTCCCCCCCCTCGATCAGAACGGAGGGTGCCCATTTTACATGCTGAAAGATTTTCAACCAAAACCAAAAACTGTTTGAAGCACATGAACACTTTGGACTTTTCCTTCAATGGATATACCCATGCATGCTTGGAAAAATCATCGATGAAAGTCACGAAGTAAATATAATTCCCAAAAGAAGGTGTCTGCATAGGACCACAGACATCACTATGTACAAGCTGCAATTTCTGAGTAGCACGAATTGAACCATCTTTTGGAAAGGATGAACGCTGCATTTTGCCCAAAATACAGCCTTCACAAACATGTTTTCCAGGTGCCTCAAGTTTGGGCAAAGAGGACACCATTTCAGATTTCTACAGGTGTAGCAAACTAGCAAAATTTAGATGACCAAAGCGTGCATGCCAAAGCTTTGCATCTGACATATCCTGAGAATCATTTACTGCACATGCCAAATCATTTACAGATCTTTCATAGTCTATGAGCTTATACAGCCCACGACATAAAATGCCAGAAGCAATAATCACATCACCATTTGACAGATCATGAATTGTACACCTGTCATCAACAAATTTCACAACCAAGCCAATCTTGGCTAATGCAGAAACTGATAACAGGTTCTTCTTGATCCCTGGCACAAATAAAGCATCTGACAAAGTGATAGAACTACCATCAGCAGTAGTCAAAATGATCTTACCAACTCCCATAACAGGATATGAGGAGGTGTTGGTGCATGTAACAGTATTCCCTGTAGGGGCAGGCTTGAGTGAAGAAAAGAAACTGCGCTGCGAGGTAATATGTTTGGTTGCCCCACTGTCAAAATACCAAACATCTCATTCTACTACAGACACGCACTGCTCATGAGAAGATGGGTCAAAACTGCAAATAGTAGTAAACGCCCATTCTTCTTCCTGCACAAGATTAGTATACTCCGTTTTTTATGTAGAGGCTTCTGCAACATCCATTCCAGCCTCTTTCTTCTTTGCCTCTTTTGCAGCCAGTTTTGGACAGTTCTTTATGATATGATCATTCCCTTTACAGTACTTACAAAACAATTTCTGCTTTTCTGATTTTTTCTCATCTTTTTCTTGGTTCTTCGAATGTGCAGCATTTGCAGGTTTCTGCTTACTAGTAGAAGAGCTCCATTTTCCTTTGCCCTTCTGACTAGCCAGGAAAGCTTGATCTACAACACGCATAATGGACCTGTTCTGCCTAGACTGATCTTCCTACAACACAACAGAGACTAACTCCTCAAATGATAAGGCATTTGGATTGCCTTTCATCATCAATAGAAGAGTAGAAGCAAAACTCTGATATGAATCAGGAAGACCATTCAAAACGGTCTGCACAAGTGAGCTATCTGGTCTAACCTCATCAGCAGAAATCAACTATTCCTTCATGTCTTTGATCTTTGTCAAAAAACTATCCATAGAGTCACCTTCATTCATGTGCTCACTCTCCAACTGTTTTCGGAGGTAAGCAACATGAGCCTCATTCCTAGCCTGGTACAATGTGGTAAGTGTATTCAAAGCATCCTTTGCTATTCTGCAAGAGCGAATATGACGAATAATGGCCCGTTTGACAGACAAAGCTATCAATGCATGTGCCTGGGCATCTCTGCCATCCCAATGAATTTGCTCTGCAGTAGGTGCAACAGAAACAACAGCATGAACAGGAATCTACAGAATATCATCTTCGACACCATCTCCATCAGCTTCACCACCTGTGTTTGCAGTACCTGTAGTCGCAGGTGTAACAGGACGTCTTTCAACACCCTACACAATGTTCCACAGTCCTTTTGCAACTAATACATGTCACATCATATAAGCCCATCATAGGTAGTTGGTACCATCCAACTTTTCCTCAGCAGCCAACATACGGAATACATCACTACTTTCAGCCATGGCCGGTGACTAAAATACCTTGATGCAAAAAATTGACTGTATCTCAAAAGTTGAACGGAACTACCCAGAAGAGTTCTACTAGACCTGTAGCAGACTTCGAGACGCTTATACTGGCAAACAGAAACTAGTATATACCTTTGGCCCAAAAAGACGAAATAGCCTACACAAGCGCTACGATAGTGCGTTCGGAGGCCGAAACGAGCTCAGAATGTGATTTCGACACACAGAGCGAAGACGTTTTGATCTTTGAAACACCCTGAGTATGCTCACCAAATTTTGCGCAAATATGAGACTGCAACCAGAGAGCTATAGACGACGCCGTAGATGATGCGGGGACCTGCTCTGATACCAATCGTTGGAGTTAGACGTCTGCGGAAGCACGCGAAGAGCACAAGGAAGAAGAAGAAGCTTGAAGCACAACACACAATACTGAATGTATTACTAGAGAATGTACAAAGGTAAGTAGCCCATTAGGGCAATAGGCATATATACAAGCCGGGGGAAAAAACCTCCTAAAGAGGGAAAAAAGTGCCCCGGCGGTCCTAGTGTGTTCACACACATCACTACCTAAATATATCAACACAAACCTTCTCATGACTGTCTCTAGTCAATGCTTTGGTAAATATATCTGCAACATTCTCACTAGAAGGAACATAAACTAGCTCAATGTGCTTCTTAGTTATCTGCTCTCGAATATAGTGGTAGTGTACCTCTATATGCTTTGTCCTTGCATGATGCACTAGATTCTTTGCTATAGCTATAACACTCTGGCTATTTGAAAAAATCTAAATTGGTTCATGTACTCTCACATCAAGATAACTGAAAATCTTCTGCAACCAAGCTAACTCTAGAGTAGCTGTAAATGTTGCACGATATTCACCTTCACACCATGAAGTGGCAATAGTGGGTTGTCTTTTCGAGAGTAATGAGATAAGACAATCTCCAAGATAAAAACAAAATCCACTAGTACTTCTTCTTGTGTCTTTATTACCTGCCCAATCAGAATCTGAAAATCCTTTTAGTAACAAATGTGTAGATTTCAAAAATACCATAGCAAAATTTGAAGTTCCCTTCAAATATCGAAAGATCCGCTTTACTACTTTCCAATCTAACACTATCGGATTCTGCATGAAGCTTGATACTTGAAAAACTTTATATATCAAGACGTGTATTACAAAGATATATCAAGCAACCAACGGCTTGACTATATAGAGTAGCACCAAATGGCTCTGCATTTGCTACCATTTGTAAAGACATGTTCTGATCCATAGGTGTTTGCATAGGTTTAGAATCACTCATCTGAAACCTCTTCAAAAGTTTCTCAATGTACTTCTGTTGTGTCATATAGATACACTCATCTTGAAACAGAAACTGAATCCCAAGATAATAATGCAAAATGCCTAAATCATTCACATCAAATTTTTGCTTCAATTGTTCTTTGAATATCTGCAGAAATTCATCTCTAGGACCTTTGACTATAATATCATCCACATAAATGATTGCTATAATCATCATACCTGGTTCAGCTTTGACATAAAGAGTTGGAGCTGCATCTGAGTTATGGAAATCAATGGACAAAAGATATTTATGTATCTTTTAATACCATTCTCTAGGTGCCTATTTTAAACCATACAAAGCTTTTATAAGCTTACACACTAAGTGTTGTTTACATGTCTCTTCAAAACCTTCTGGCTGCTTAATATACACATCCTCGTGTAAATCACCATTTAGAAAAGCAGTCTTAATGTCAAGTTGATATATATGCCAACCAAAATGTGCTGCTAGAGCAAGTATTGACCTAATAATAGTCATCCTAGACGTAGGAGCAAATGTCTCATCATAATCAATACCTTTTTTTTGTGCATATCCTTTGACAACTAACCTGGCCTTGTATGTATGAATGGTACCATCTGCTTTCCCTTTGATTTTGAAGATCCATTTTACACCTATAGCCTTCTTTCCCTTTGGTAACTCACATAGTTGCCAAGTTTGATTCTTGTAAATAGAATCAATCTCTTCTTGCATAGCTTTTCTCCAAATAGGAATGTTAAGTGCATCTTTAACACATGCAGGTTCATCTTCCACTGTAGTAAGTGCCAAAATATCATGAATCTCAAAGTCTTCAAAAAAACTTACATGATCTTTTTGTTGTTGTTGTCTAGTTTGACTTCTTTTTCTTATATGATATTGTTGTTGTTGTCTATTCTGAATCCTTGTTCTTCCTGTAAAAGTCTTTATACCACTATCTTTCCAAGTCTGATATAACCACGTAGGTGTATCCTTAAATAGTGGTGAAACTCTTTCTGAACTTTCAACTTCCACAGGTTCTGGAACTTGTCCTTCCAAGGTACTAGGACTTTATGGAACTTTAACTTCTTCCATTTATGGAACCAAAGTCTCTTGTGGAACCGACTCTGTAGAAGGTTGTGAAATTCCTCTTTCTTCAACTCCTTTGATATGGTTGAACATGTAGATCCATAATCTTTCTAAAAAATCCATAGTCATTTTCACTAATGAACTCTGGAATTTCTGCTTCTTTATCATAAACCTCATTTTCAGCAATATAAGCATTACGTGAAAGAATAACTTCACCTATCTCTGGAAGATAAAACATGTATCCTTTACTCTCAATAGGATATCCAATAAAAATAGCTTTCTTTGCCTTTACATCTAGTTTGCCTCGGTCCTTTTTCTCAATATGTACATAAGAAAGTGATCCAAACACTCTGAAATAACTCACATTAGGTTTTCTACCATAATAAGCTTCATACGGTGTGATTAGCTTTAAAGCTTTTGTAGATGACCTATTTAAAATGTGGTTAGTTGTATGTACTGCATCAAACCAGAATTTCAATGAAAGCCTCTTGGACACTATCATGCTCCGCATCATCTCAACAAAGTACTCTATTCTTTCTTTCTGCAACACCATTCTACTGAGGATTATAAGCAATAATAAGGTGTCGAGTAATACCTTTCTGTTTGTTGTTACCCTTTGGAGTTGTCCTCTCCAATCATTTTAGCATAAAGAATCAACAATACATCTTATATTTGTCAATCCTGGAAGTATACAAGAGACCACAGCCCCTTCTAGATGATAGAATCCAAAAAATAAGAGAAAACTGGCTGGATTTCTGAGAAATAATGAAGATGAAGAGGAATTTCTAAGGTTTTGATTACCTTGAGCAATACTCCATCATTTCCAATGATCTTGGTGTCTAAAGTATGTTTTTTTCTCAACAGAACACAATCATGAAGTCAAATCTCAAAAATGATACATGTAACCTTCAGATGAGACAATCACGATTCTGTGAAAATTGACAATTTTCATCTCCAGCACTATTCTTCAATAGTTTCTCACTCAATACATCATGAATCAACTCTCTTCATACACATTCCTCAGAAATACACAATAGAAGCTTGCAAATTCCATGGATACACATAGAATAGACTCACAAATCAAAGAAAGTACTTGAAAGGAAGAAATACGATTTTCTGCAGGAAACTCTTCTCATTACTTGGATAGCATCAAATACAATTAACCAACCCTCTCAAAATAGAGGAAATTATCTTTTATACATTTTCAAGTGTCCCTTTTCACACTTGAATTTTGGTCCTTTTCCCTTCTAATCTAAAAATATGCTATCTAGGAGTTTCCAAAAATTCTAGAAAAATTACATATGATTCTAATTTACATGAGGAAGACTCTTCCTCATTTTTACATCATTTGCATAAATATTTCTACAATTTTTTATCATTTTACAAATATTCCTCTTCAAAAAAATGCTTCTTCTAACATTCTTCCCCTCCTAGACCTTTTGGCTCTTGACAAAAGATATTCTTGCTGATATTCAATGAATGCTTCCTTCACTTCTTCTCTCTCTGATATACCTGTGACAATAAGTCATGACTTTTCCTTTCTGTGATATTCAAGTTATTCACCATTTCAAATAATGCTTTTCTCCATTGCACAGCAGCTTCTGGTTTATCTATTACATCTTTCTTCAGATATTCTGTGTATGCAACTTCATAAGCAGTGAGTCAAGATTTTGTTACTACTAATAAATTTCCAAATATTTCTGATTCTCTTTCGAAAAATCCATAGTCAAACACCACTTCAAAAATCTGAAGATAATGACTACCCAAAAATATTGTTATGCTATAATAAGCCATCAAACATATCCTGTCTAGGGTTTCACTGAGATCAAATAATAAAGCATCAGCTGGTGAATTAAAGCCAATGTAATTGAGAATTCTGACATCTGTATCTGTAAAAGTCTTTATACATGCCAATATGAGTCTCATTACTCTGACTAGTAAAATACATGTTGGGTCATTGACATCTTTATATGTAGATATAACAGACTCTGTTGTGTCCACCATATATTTCTTTGTTGGCCATGTTCCTATCTTTGGTCCTGCTATCTTTGGGAAATTCAGCCATTTTGATGGAATCTGTCCTGCATTCCTTCTTTCCCAGAAAACTATCCACTCCCTTCTCCTTGCTACTGGACAATAAGCTGGATTAATTTTTAACTGAATTGGTGCTTCTTTCCATATTTTCTTGCATTCTTTATGGGCATCCAACCACCTATTTCTCCATTTAGGATTGGCTTTTTCAAATAATTCCTTTGTCACATTGATGTCTTCTTCATATTCTAAATACTTGTTTGGAGGTAATCCCACCCTTGCTAATGATAATTTTTAATATTTTCAATAATCATGAAAAAGGGTGTACCTAAGCCATGTGCAGCCCAATGGTGTTGATCCGTATTTATTCCTTTATTCAGAGCAAAATTAACAATTTGTTCCTCGTATTCATTATGCATTTTTCTAATAAACTCCATTCTGGATTCTCTGTCTGTTAGAAGTCTCTAAACAAACTCCTCTGAGTATTCCTCTATTGCTATTTTATTTTCTTGTTCATCACCATGTTGGGTTCTGTTATCATCTCCTACTTCATAATCCTCTACTTGTGTAGTCTCTTCCTGCTCTTCAATATGAGTTTGTGGTTTTTCCAATTTTATCTGTAACTCTTCTATCATCAAAATAAACTTTTATTTTGAGAGGTCCACAACTCTCTTTCTAATTTCCACTCATTTCTTTCCTTTTCTATACTCAACTACCAATCACTTCTCTCTTTTTCTATATCCATATGTAACTTATTATATTTCCTCATAGAAGTAGCAGCATGTATACTTGCTTGTTTTTCCAACTCATTAGCTTCTTTCAACTCTGTTTGCAATCTTATAATTTCTTTGTTTAGATCTTCCTTCTCATCCTGTGTCACCTGTACAGTCTTGCTTTCTTCCTTCAATTGGCCTTCTTCCATTAATAACTTGTTTATTTCCTCATTTTCTTTGACCATAATTTGATATGAACTCTCCAAGGTTCTATATCTTCCTTCAATTTTCTTCAGCTCCATCTCCATTTTACTACTATGTTCTGTCTGTTTTGCACACTTCTCTTCAAGATATTGGATCTTGTTTTGTTGTTGAACCTCCAATTCTTCCAAGGAAATTATTTTGTGTGTTAATTCCTCATTTCTCTCCTGTACAATCCTCACCTGTTCTACTATCTGTTCCTTTTCTTTCTTTTGCTCATTAATGATCCTGCTACCTTTTACAAACTCAGATTCAGCTACCATGCCTGATATGATCATGTTTCTACTTGATGGTCTAAATTGTTCTATATTGCTCATAATAACCTTGCAAGCAGATCTTATATCCTTGGGTATCCTTTCCAACCCAGCTTCCAATTCCATTTGTCTTACTTCTATCTGCTTTTCTTCTTTGCAGTCATTCTCTTCTTCATCTTCTTCCTCATACTCTATGACCTGGTGCTTTTGTTCTTCATAGCCCTTATCTGCTTTCATTTCTTCTTTGTCTACGACATTTTCCTCATGTTCTAGTATCTGATCCTCTTTCTTCTCATATCCTGATGTGTCTTTAATTGTCTCCATTTCTTCTGCCTCCTTTTTCTCCAGTCCTTGTTGTTCTTCTTCAAGGATGTCCTTCCTTTTCTTGTACTTCCTTTTCCTGATTTAGAGTTGAATCAATCTCCACAGAGAGTTTTATTTGATCATTAATTATTTGCTGCTTTTGTCCTTCCTCTTGCTCATCTATATCCATGAGATCCAGATCTTCATCGTTCCTGGTCTTCTGTAGTTGTAAATTCTTCATTCTGATTCAAGTCATATAATATGTCTTCTATGCTTTGGTTTATCTCTTTTTCTGTATCCCCTTCTTCTACTTCTTGAGCATTCCTCTTTTCCACTACTTTCTCTGTTTCCTTGATTTGATTTGTATCTTTTTGTTTGTATACTGAACTGCATAACTGAACTTCTTTTTCTGCTTCTAACTTTCCTTCATCCAATTTGAAATAGGTTTGATGTAAAGGTTTTGTCCATATTGTCTTTAATCCTGAATCCACTAATCCACAGCTGAATTCCTTCCTTACTTCAATCTCTTCTTCCATGATCACTACTTTGCCTTTCAATAACCTTCTCTCTTCTCCAGGACTGACCTGCTTTGCTGCTTCTTCTTGGATTTGCTTTCCTTGTGACTTCTCACTCAAGTCTTCAGGTGTTTTATTTTTTTCAGAGACTTGTGTTATCACATTTGGTGTGCTAGGCACTGATAAGTTCAAACTTTTCAACAAAAAGTTTTCAATGTCACTTTCAGAATTTGAAGAAAATTGTGAAGAGCCTGCTATTCTTGATTTGTCCATTCTTGGTTCTTTCACAGCAATGGATTCCTCTTGCTTTTTTTCTTCTACTATTACTTCCTCTGTCTCCATCCTTGGTACAGGTTCTGCTACTAATTTTCCTTTACTTTTCTTGGTTAACTTCCTCTTCTGTACAGGTTTCTTCTGAACCTTCTTCTTTACTACAACTATAGTTCTAGTTTTAGGAGGTCCTTGTAGCTCTTTGAAATATGCTAACAGTTCTACTTCTTTTTTGACAAAAACTTCCTCTCTCTTTGCTACCATCCTCTGATCATGCAGCTCTTCATAGTGTTCTACTTCTTCTTGGATCCAATCAGTTGCTTTACAAGAGTAGTCCTCCAACATCTTTTGATATTGAGCTTCATATACTGCCCTTTTATTATTTCCCTGAGTCAAATAGGTATACAACTGCTCTTTGCTTGTCTGAGGTGGGTGAGGATCATTTGAAGACTGTACTTGCTTCTGAGCAGCTTCATGCTCTTCCTTAGTTGCTTCCACCTATTCCAATTCCACTTTTCTTGGATCCAATCTTCTTTTCTTTACAGGAATAACTTCTTCTAAGATTCCCTTTCTTTTCCTTTCTGCTCCCCTCATGCTTGGTTGGGATTCCACCTCCCTTATTGTTAGACATTGGTCTACAAAGACCATTCCATGTGTGTGTGGGACGAGGGCGAGTTAGCCAAGGTCCTAAGCTTGGGGGTATATCCTAAGGTATTTGATGGTTAGTGGGGATGAGTGTTGCATGCTGGCCACATGGCGATGCTAGAACATTCCAGATCACTGCTATTTTAGATACAAGAGGATATAAATGGATGGGAGGAGAGTGGCACATACATCATTCGCAAGTTTCTTGAGGAAAGCCTCACACTTGGTATCAGAGCAGGATTGTTTTTAGCTAATTTTAGCGAAGCACTTGTGTGGTTGTTGAGAGTTCATGCATGTTCTTGTTTTTTGGCCGCGAGCGTTTTTGGAGCTGGTTTTCTTCGTCCTCGTTGGGGATTCTCGGTCGATCTCTGAGCAGATGTTTTGAAGCACAAAAAAGTTGGAGGGGAAGGCGAGCCCGTAGGACCTACGTTTATGCAATAAAGCACGTGAACAGACTCGATTTCCTCACGTTTTCTGCGGCCAAGGACCCGGTTGCCTTTTATATTTATCTCCAGAATATATTTTAGGCGCTGCCCATGTTCAAAGCAAAGCAGAAGACTCCGGATTTTTAGGCCTTGCCCGCGTTAAAAGCAGAGCAAGGACTCAGCCGCCGCCCAACACAGAGAGAGCAGTTTGTTTGTTCTGAAAGTTTGAGAACCTACTCGACATATACTTAGTTGCCTTTTCACAGCTTATGTGGGATAATCATAATCTCCTGCGCGCTCTTCAGGCTGAAGTGATCTACAGAACAAGCGTCAGTTTTTGTTTTCGAAGTTTTTTTTGTTTATGAGCCAATTTACCCTACCTCCTTTGAGTTTTTTGGTTCTCATTTGAACATCTCTTATCCAAATTTGGAGTTCTTGAACTTGTTAGAAAGCTCTCTCAGAGATCTTTCCAGAGAGTGGCTATATGCCATACTTTGGGTTCAGTTTTCACCTGCAACAGAGGCTGGAAGTGGATTGTTTTTTATCGAGCACCTTCAATGAAGCATTTCTTGAAGACTTTTGCGATCTACGAACCAAAGGGAGTTGATAGTCTACCCATAGTTCTTCACTTGGACACGTCAAGAATATCAAAGGAAATTTGAGATAAGTATTTAATCAATATTTGGTTGCTTATTCTCTTGATTGTGGATATTAGAACTATTCAAGCATTACGTTGAGGACGACGTTATTAGAGCATAAATAGAGATGTATGTTCGATGCTTGAGCTTTTCTTACAAGTGGTAAGTATCGACAGGTATCGACAAGAGAAATATTTTGATTGAGAGCCTGTAGAGCCCAACAATATATTTGGAAAAGTTTTCTATTGCAAGTGTTCGTCGAGAAGATAAAAAGAATAGATCGTGCCTGCCGGCACATGATTTATGCTTGACGTTTTTTATTTTCTTCGGAATTATTTCGGATTTCAAAGTGACGTCGTTAGGCTGCCGAAATTTCTTAAAAGTTAGCATGCATGTGCATCAAAGTTTAGAAAGTATATTAAAGTTTCTTTCTATTATCTTTTTCTATTTAGCAAAAGCTTTGGCTCGTTCTTTTTCCGCTTGCCAGTAGTATTTACGTTTGTTTAGTCTCTAAAAAAAAAAAACAAAAGAAAAAACAAGTTTCTTGCCTAGCATGGAACCCGAACCTTCATCACCTGTTAGGACAGAATCCATTATGCCTGAACCTCCAGTTGATCCAATTCAAGCTATGAACAATAGAATTTCATCCTTAGAAAGTTCTCTTCATGATATCTTGGAACACGTGCGTGGTTCTAAGAAAGAAGAAGAGCCGCTTGATTTTGATTTGCCAGAGATGGAGGTAGATGCTCCAAATGAGCATCAAACTTCAAAAGTCCTTAAAGATAGTGTTTTAGTTAGAGAAGCCCGATGGCAGCTTAAGGATTTAAGCCGCCAAGATATCATGGCTCAACTAGCGCTAGGATTGCTGACGCGGTTGAGCAGTGGCTCAACAAGTGGGAATAGTGTTTCTGTCTGTGTCATATCACTGATGATAGGCACAAGATTCAGCAGGCCACTTATAATCTTATGGATGTCGCACATAGGTGGTGGCGTAAGATAGAGCAGGATAAGAAGGAGCCCACGACATGGGATCAATTCAAAATCCTGTTTTATAATAACTTTGTACCACCTGATGAGAGGTCTAGAGCACTAGACACCTGGTTCTTCATCAGTCAGAAGAATCAGTCAGTTTAGGAATACGCAGATAGGTATAGAGAGGTACTTCTTAAAGTACCTGATACCATTCCAGAGTTTCTTCAAGTCCACAAGTTTGTCTTGGGACTCAGAGAAACTATCCGACCTTTAGTGAGAAAGGAGCGGTGTCAGTCTTCGGCACAGGCCATAGAAATGGCCTTGGTTTATGAGGATGGCCACAGGAGCACAGGTTCCCAGGGCCAGAGATCCCCATGGACTAGGGTTAGCCGACCTTTCCATACTTTGACTCCTCGTTCGGTCAGTGCACAACCTTCTAGGGAGGCTAAGCAGGTGCACATGATCCAGACAGTCTCAGGAGGAAAGAGAAAAGTGTCTGCTCTGGCTGAGAGGGCATATAACCGATCTATTCTTACCCCTCAGCAGAAAGAGAAGGCAATGAAAGAGGGTTTGTGCTATGGATGCTTATGATAGCACTTATATAAGGATTTTCCTAAAAGGAAGAAAATAGCAGCCACCATAGTCATAAATCCGACTCAGGCAAGGGGTGGGAGTGAGGATGAGTTTGGGGATCCCCCATCTCCATTATCATCTCCCATAGTGGCCATGACGGTCACTAAAAAGGTTCCGACTGTGCCAGATGTTGTGCTTTTGCCGGTGGCACAGAAAGGATACCGGTTCCTAGATACTGAGCTTATTGTTATGAGAGGAGTCGTGGCAGGACAGCCTGTCAAGGTACTCTTCAACACAGGTTCGACTCATAATGTTATTAGTTCCCGATTAGTCAAGAGATTATGCTTACATACGGTACAATCAGATTATACTTATATCGTAGAGCTAACCGATGGGAAGGGAACTGAGACTTGGGATAGACGAGTAGTTGATCTTCCTATTCAGATCCAGTCCTATGAGGACAGATTGGATTTTGAGATAGCGAGATTAGCTCGATTTGACATCGTTCTTAGTAAGAAGTGGCATGCGAGGAAGAAACCAGTCATTGATTTTGCTTCGCATGTGTATCAGTTTGAGCATGAGGGAAGGAGATTACTAATCCGTGGAGAACCAGATCTCCAAGAGACGCGATTGGTGGCTGCTACCAAGTTGCTCAAAATTGATTGTAAGTATATCTATTTTCTTTATTTCATGTATTTGTTGTATGTTGAGATGGATTCATGAAGTCATGGAGACTCAAGTTGGAATGCTCCAGCACTTTCAGCTAAAGTAAGAGCAGAATTCCAAGAGTTGTTTTTAAAGGAATTACCATCAGGTTTGCCTCCTCGCAGGAATATAGAGCATAGAATCGAATTGGTACCAGGAGCGAGTCCGACCGCTCGGCCACCATTTCGAATGAGTTTGCAGGAGTAAAATGAAGTCCGCAAGGTTCTGGAGGAGTATCTTCAAAAAGGATTGATTAGACCCAGCTATTCACCCTTTGCCACACCAGTTCTTCTTGTGAAGAAGAAGGATGGATCTTATAGGATTTGTGTTGATTATCGAGCACTCAATAAGATCACTATTAGACATAGATATCCTATGCCCCGGATTGATGATCTTTTAGATGCTCTAGGTGGAGCCACTGTGTTTAGTAAAATAGATTTAAAGAGTGGCTATCATCAAATTAGAGTGAAAGATCAGGATGTACATAAGATAGCTTTCATGACCCGTTTTGGTCATTATGAGTATTTGGTCATGTCTTTTGGTTTGACAAATGCTCCAGCTACATTTATGATGTTAATGAATGATATCTTAAGACCTTTCATAGGAAAGTGTGTTGTTGATTTTGTGGATGATTTGCTAGTGTATAGTAGAACTGTGCATGAGCATGAAAATCATTTAAGGTTTGTATTGAATATTTTAAAAGAAAATAAGTTGTATGTAAATCCAGAGAAGACACATTTGTTTCTTCCGAGGATAGATTATCTAGGGCATGTGATTTCAGCTGATGGGGTTCAGATGGATCCCAAGAAGGTTTCAGTTATTTTAGCATGGCCTACTCCTCAGGATGAGGGGCAGTTACGATCATTCTTAGGACTTTCCGATTTTTATCGGAAATTCATCTCTTCATATTCGTCGATAGCAGCACCTATGACGAACTTGCTTCAAGGCAAAATTCCATTTGCATGGAAGCAAGATCAGCAATAGAGTTTTGATACTCTGAAACAAGCTATTTCAGAGGCTCCTATACTCAAAGTGGTGGATCCTCAGAAACCATTTGAGTTAGAGACGGATGCTAGCGGCATAGCCATAGGCGCAGTCTTGAGTCAAGATGGCAGGCCAATAGCTTTTGAAAGTAAGAAGTTAAGTAGTGCACAACGCAAGTGGCCGGTGCATGAACAAGAGTTATATGTAGTGGTGCATGCACTTAAAGTTTGGAGACACTATCTTTATGGTGCAGACTTTAAGGTATTCACAGATCATCATACACTCAAGTATTTTTGTAGTTAGCCAGATCTTCGAGGCCGACAGGCTCGTTGGGCTGAGCTCATGCAAGAATTTCACATGGAAATCTTGTATAGAAGAGGCAAAGAAAATATAGTAGCTGATGCATTGTCTCGTATAATGTATCAAATGAGCTTTACAGTTTTAGGAAGCTCATTGCTTCAAGAAATTAAGGAAGCACAGGTGGAAGATCCACATTTTTTATAGATAGTTAGAGCCATTAGCGATGGCTCTATTTTAGGAGATGGGACAGTTTTCAGCTGTTTCTTCTTCTACTAAAGCAAACAAGTCCATTCCGTATTCTAATTTCTCACAGGAGAACGGAATAGTGAAGCGGAAAGGAAAGGTTTGTGTGCCAGATTCCCGGGATTTGAGAAAGAAAGTCATGCATGATAACCATGATGTTCCCTGCGCAGGACATCCTGGTGTTGACAAGACAATACAGCTTGTTAGAAGAACATTTTGGTGGCCTGGATTAGCCAGAGATATCCATACTTATGTTCAACAATGCTTTATGTGTCAAGTCAACAAAGCAGAAAGGGTAAAGACACCAGGTCTTTTACATCCGTTACAAGTTCCAGATCATAATTGGGATAGTATATCCATGGACTTCATAGTGGGGTTACCGCGGACCCAAAGGAAGCGGGATACAATCCTAGTTGTGGTAGATAGACTGAGCAAGATGGCTCATTTCATACCCACGCAGGAGACGATAGAAGCTCCACAGGTAGCGGAGTTGTTTATCCAGAATGTCTTCAGATTGCATGGGTTACCTACATCCATAGTCTCAGATAGGGATGTCAGATTCACAGGGCACTTCTGGAAGTTTGTATTTGAAAAACTGAAAGTGTCACTAAAAATGAGTAGTGGTGATCATCCACAGACAGATGGTCAGACCGAGAGGGTCAACCAAATTCTAGAGGATATGTTACGGTCATATGTGTCTGAGAGACAGACAGATTGGGATAGTTATTTGCCATTTGTAGAGTTTTCTTATAACAATAGACCTCACAAGGTGACTAGGATGTCTCCTTTTGAGATGAACTATGGCATGAATCCCACTGCTCCCAGTACCATAGGAATGCCTAAGAAATGTCCTAGTGCTTCTGAGTTCTTAGCGAATCTCCAAGAAAACCTAGAAATAGCTAAAGCCAAGATGCAGCAAGCAGCTAATAGAGCCAAAGAGTATGCGGATAGGAAAAGATCTCCTAGATCCTTTGAAGAAGGAGACCGAGTCTTCCTTCAGGTACCGGCTAGATCTACTTCATTGTCCACAGGGAAGTGTAGTAAACTATCACCAAGGTATTCTGGACCTTGGAAGATAGTAAAGAAGTTGAGTGATGTTGCATACTGATTAGAGCTTCCTCCAAATTGCAGAGTCCATCTAGTGTTTCATGTCAGTAAATTAAGAAAGTATATATCTGGGGAGGATAATCTAATAGAGGGTATTGTTTCTTTGCAGGAAACCGATAGATCAGATCATTCTCGAGACAGAATACTAGATAGGAGACAGAAACGGTTGAGGAATGGTGTCATCCAAGAGTATCTGGTAGCCTGGAGAGGATTACCGCTTACTGACTCTACTTGGGAATCAGCAGCTCTGGTTCGCAAGTACTTTCCCTGCGGGAGGAGAGTGGCACACACATCATTCGCAAGTTTCTTGAGGAAAGCCTCACACTTATAGTCATTTTCTTGGAAGGGCTCTTAATTCTTGGCATTAAATTTCTGAAGTATTGGGCTTCTGGAGCCAACTTTAACTGATCCTCCATCCCTAGAACATGATATATAATTCTGGTTAAGAATTGAGCTTCATTCATGTACTTCTTTTTCTCCCAATGTTTAGCTGCTTCCTTCAATTGTTCATGTATGTATGGAGTTACATCCATTACTCCAAAAGGTTTGGTTATGTCCTTATTATTGAACATGATCAATGTTGCTGGTTTGTGTGTCATGGTATATCTAGGTAGTTTTGGAAAACAGAAATACTGTAAGAACATTCTAATAGCATATTCCTCATTCTCTTTTCCTTTAAAATCAGGAAATTTGGAATACCTTGCATATGTAGCTTTATTTTTCTTGAAAAAACTGTTGTCCAACTTAGTTCCCATAGTATAAAACTGAAGGGCTGTCCTGATATGCTCTGCTTTTATAGTAATGTTCACTTCCTGTTTTTCCTTGTTCTTGACATTACACCTGAAATATGCCTCATTGCCCTTCCCAACTTCTAGCAGACTGTTCATTACCTGTGCCACTCTTTCAAAGTCTATGAAAAATAAGGGTTCATCCAACAACCTGTGTATTCCTACTGTTTTCCATCTTTTGTAATTGACTGCAATTCTTTGAAATTTGTAGAACTCGTGACACAGCATGGTGTACTTGTATCCTCCTACACCTATAGTGAATATGTGCTGACCAATGATACCCAAAGTTTCCTTGAGTTCCTTGACTATCTTCTCTGCTTCTGGAATTTCCTGCTCTACATCAGACTCCAAATCCACCTCCTCTATTGCAGCTTCACTATCTAAGAACCAATGTCCTCTAGACAGAGTAACTGAGTTAGCTTTGAAATCATGGATTGGTAACTCCTTGGGATTCACCATTCTAGAGAAAGTGTAGTATTACACAAAAGAAAAACTCCACCCACATGAGTCTCAAGAAACATAAATAAAATCACCTTAAACTTGAGATGTAATGAGAATAAATGAAAAACAAGACTTAGAGAATTCCTGACTTTCCTATTTGTATCACAGATAAAAACTCAATTGAAGTGATCATTACAAGTGTAGCAAGATGTCTAGTGCTCTCTTTTCTTCTGTCAACTTTTATAAAGAAAGGAAATATTTGAAAAAAATAAGAAATTGAAATAAATTGAATAAATAAAAAAACAAAAAATAGACACCTACTATAATACCATCTATATCTTGCTTGTGTTGTATAACTTGTATAATTAAAAAGAACTATAAAAGAAAAATGGATAATTTTTCTCTCTCCTTTTTTCTCTTATTCTTTTATGATAATAATATTTTTTCTTCTTTTCTCTTTCTCTTTTTTTTTATGATAATTTCCTCCACTTCCTTTCTTCCCCTCCTATTTCTCTTCTTAGAAAAAGGATAAGGTATAACAAATTGAAATAATTTCCAAGATGTGATAATTTCTTCTTTGTAACACTCTGATTTTTTTATCAAAAATCCTAAATGTATATCAGATAATCATGTTCTTTTTCCATTGAATCAAATCTGATTTTTTTACCCAATAATATTTGATCCTTGTTGACTGTGTTCTAGGGATAAACCCATCTTCTTTTGATAGACTGTTCTTGGAATTTTTTGGCTTCCATATCCATTTAGTTCTGAGAGCTTGTTTTGATGAGCAGTGCTTTTGTGTACTTTGTTTCCACATTCTTCTCGTTGTGATGCCTTGATGCTTCTGACTATTCCATGGTTGCCACCTTCCTTCTATCTCTTCACCATCTTTTGGTCCTTCAATTTCCTCCTATTTTTGATTGAATGAAGCTTGATCATAAAGTGGCGGTATTGATAATGCCTTTGTATCTTCTAATGAAAAAGTAAATCCTTCCAGGTCCGAGTCATGAATTTCCTGTTGATCTTCCTGTTCTTCATTACTCCATAAAAGCATTAAAAACCTTTTGTCATTTACTATCAACTTAAGCTTCATTTTTTCAAAATCCAAAATTACTTTACCTTGCTTTAGCCATGGTTGTCCCAAAATCAATTTCTTAGTCATCATGTGATCTATCCATTCTTCACAATCTATTCTCATATATTCTTTATTGAACTTAATTTTAATAGAAGGTGAAGACATGCTTTGTATTATCTGTCCTTCTAAAGTTTTGATAAATGTTTTGCTTTCAGTCCTTTTTAGGTTAAACTTATCCAACAAAGCTGAACTGATCAAATTTACTTGTGCACCTGAATCTATCAAAACTTTTATTATTTCATCCTAAAAATTCATTGTTATAATAGGCAAATGTTCTCTTACTCTTAAAGGTGTTTCACACAAAAGGACTTCTCTAAAATCTTTGGTTTTTCTTATCCTTTCCTTTGCCTCCTGTTGAGCCTCCTTCCTAATGTTTTCCTCTTCTTTTTTCCTATTTTGAGCTTGATGTATTCTTCTCCATTCAGAAATAGTTAATGGTAGATCATACCTTTTTACTCTACATCCACTTATGAAATTTGGCATGATTTCTCCATCTATATTAGCTAGTTGGATAGCTCCACTGTTACTTATTTGATGGATGATATAAGGCCCATGTCCTTTTTTCTAAACTTTTTTCTGATGTTCCTTTACTGTGTATGCCAAAACTAGATCTCCTTCTTGTAGATCTTTGTCTCTAATGTGAACATCATGATAAGATTTTTGCCGTTTCTTGTCTGCATATATGCTCATGATTGCTTGAAGTCTAGAAGCTCCCAGTTTTTCCAATTCCACCACTCTCTCAGATAACTCATGTCCAGTCCATTCGTATTGACTTCCTACCCTTAGTGTGGGAATAAGGAATTCTATGGGCAGAATTGCATTTTGTCCATATACCAGATTGAATGGTGTGGTTCCTAATGCAGTTTCGTATGCCACTCTATAGGCCCATAGGACATGATTAAGTTGTAAATCCCAATCATTCATGTTTGTGTTTACCAATTTTGACAATACAGTGCAAAGTACTTTATTAGTACTTTCTGCTAACCCATTGGCTTGTGGGTGATATGGGGCTGAGTTTCTATGACTAATCATGAAATATTCAGTTATGTTTTCTATGATTTGGTTCAAAAAATGAGTCCCCCTATCACTTACCAATTCAATTGGTAGTCCAAATCTGGTAATGATATTTTCATAGAGAAACCTTGTAGTAGTCTGAGCATCATTTCTTTTTGTAGCCTTGGCCTCTGCCCATTTGGTCAGGTAATCTGTGGCTACTAGTATATATTCAGCATGGGATTGTTTTGCTGGAGGATGTATGGGTCCAATGAAATCCAACCCCCATTTACTAAATGCTCTTACTGAAATTAATGGGACTAATGGCATATTGTCTCTTTTATTTGGTTGACTCACCCTCTGACAAATTTCATATCTTTTTGCATATGTTCTTGCATCAGGAAATAGGGTTGGCCACCAAAAACCAGAATATAATATGAGTTTAGCAGTCCTTTCACTTGAGAAATGTCCTCCTGCCACTCCAGAATGTGCCATTTCCAACATTTCCACATATTTATCTTCAAGAACACAAATTCTTAAATATCCATCCATCCCTCTCTTATATAATTGTTCTCCTATTAGTTGATACTCTTCAGAAATCATTTGTAGATTCTTTGAGTCTGCACTAACTCTTACTTGTTTTCCTTTCTTTTTTCTTTTCAATTCCTCAATTATGTTCACACTCCATTCTGGGTTTTTTTCTGAAACCAATATAGAGTTACAAGTTCTGAATTTTGCAAGGATTGGCATTCCCAACAGTTAGCAATATATTTTGTTACATCTTCAATCTTATTAGGCCAATGTATTGCCATCCTTTTGAGATTACTTAAGGTGACTATTATGGAAGCATGAGTACAAGGGTTCCAACAATGAGCTCTTTTCAGATATTCCTGTTGCTCTTCTTTTGGAGTACAATATTCCAATATGCCTGTATGGTTGAGGTGATACAAGTGCCCAGCTAACAGCATAAAATTCTTTCTTTGTAATACTAAATGTGTTTCCAAATGTTCTACAAGGTCCCATGGTTAGCAAAGGTACTAAAGGCATGGCCCATTCAGGAATACTTTCTACTTTGAACAGATATGTATCTGGCAGGTCATCATCTAAAGGTGAACTTGGTTCTTTAGCCTGGATTCTGAACAAATGATCTGCTCTCAAATGTGTTTTTCCTTGTCTGACCACCACCTCAAACTCAAACTCCATCAATAGAAGAAACCATCTGACTATCCTACCAGTGTGACAAGGTTTGTTTACTAGATAGAGTAAAGCTTGGTGATCCACAAAGAATTTAAACTTGTTGGCCAAAAGATAATGTCTATATTTTTTCACACCAAATATCATTCCCAACCCTTCCCTTTCAGTGGTTGTGTAATTTTTCTCTGCTGAATTCAGCTGCCTACTAGCATAAGCAAGTGGGAGATCCAATTTGCTTCCTTCTATTGGTTGTGCTAACACACATCCGAAAGCATAATTTGAAGCATCCACATGGACATGGAAAATTTTATCCCACTGTGGTGTTTTCAGAATTGGTGCTGTTTACCAAACAAGTTTTTAGAGTCTCAAAAGCTTGGTCACACTCTCTGGTCCACTCAAATTTTGTGATCAAAGCATACAAAGGTTTAGCTATGTCAGCAAACTTGTGTACGAATTTTCTATAATACCCGCAATGTCCCATGAAAGTTTGAAGTTCCTTTACATTTGTTGTGCCTGAGATTTTATCTTTTATTGCATCTGCAGCTTTTACCTCTTCCAAATATTGTGTTTTTCCATTTTTCAATATCATTTCTTTTTCCTAGTCCTCTTCTATTTTTGATACCTTTATCATTTGTATTCCTATGTGAAAAACATCATATCCTTCTTCATTTTGGAAATTCACTCCCACATACTCATCATTGGCTAGATCCATGGTAGCCAAAATCTGGTTCCAACCATAAGGCTCAAATTCTTCATCTTTAAATTTTTGTGGTACGTAGCTCTCATCTTGTAATTTTCTCCCTTATACAAAATCTTCTTTTCTTAATCTTCTTTTTCTATTTGTAAGATTTCTTAACATATTGCACTTCCACATTGATGATTCTATTTCATTCTGATCTTCCAACTCTGATTCTTCACTTAATTCCTGATTTTGATGTATTTTGAACCATTCTTGAGGGGACATGTCACAATAATGACCATTTCTTAGATTCACTCTAGTTATCCTTCCTTTACTCTGAAGATATAGGCAATCATTACCCCAATCTTGCACAATTTGCATTTGTCTCATAAATGGTCTTCCTAGGATGATTTCATATGAAGTGGATTGTGGAAATTCAACTATGGCAAAAGTATGCTCTATTTCTATTCTAGATATATCCACAATCACCTTTTCCCATATTCCTGTTGGAGAAACAATCACTAATTAGACATATATTTGAAGGTCAAATCTTAGAAAGAAAACCCCATGCCTATGTGAAGGGACAAATTCACAAGTGTATCATACTTGTAAAGTTAGTTCACTTTAGTTCTAGAAGTTTTTTAGAAATTACGGGAATGAGAAAATCTATATAAGTTAGTTAGTATTAACTCACGCGGAGAGAAGAAGTAGGAGGAAGACAATGAGAAAGTGAGAAGAACTCATTTTTGTATGACTGAGTATAGTCGGGCTTCTCTAAGTGAGAAAGCATCTGTAAAATTTCTGAGTTTTTATAGTTATGAGAAGAACTGAGTAAAGTTCTGTGTATGAGCCTCTCTCCATCATCTCCATGATTACCTACTGTGTGATGAGTTACAAAGATCAAGTTTTCCAAGCAACTCGATGCCTGGCATCGAATCTCTGTTGATAAGTCATATTTTCTTTTATATTTTTCATTCAGTACTGAAGTGTTTGAAAAACATGATGTTGTTGGAGCAACTCGATGCCTGGCATCGAATTCCAGTTGATAAGTCATATTGTAAGTGTGCATGAAATCACCTATAGTTTTGGTGTCCAAAAGATCAAGACTTTATGCGGGAATTCGATGCCCGGCATCGAATCCCTGCTGAAAAGTGGCCAAAAACATCCCAAGTCGATGCCCGGCATCGAATTCTCGTTGCAAGTCGATGCTAGGCATCGAATTCTAATTTTAAACAGGCGCTCTTACTAAAACAGGCAAGATTTCCAGTTTTGGAAGGTCATACAGGGTCATCTTGTGAGGGCCATAACTTGAGTTCTAGAGCTCCGTTTGATGCATATGATAGCTTGTTGCAAAGCTCTACTCTTCTAGTTTCAGCCTATAAAGTTTCATGGAGAAAGCATACTTGAGCTAGGAGAAATTAGCAAAATACTGAAGGTATGTCATTTCAGTGACTAGGAATTTCTGTAGAAGCAAAGTTCTCACTTTAAGCTATCATTTCTCAAAGTTTGGAGTGGCAATGATGGTGACCATAGAGGTGTTCTAGTGTCACATTAATTCATTTCTTGTGGTGTTTTATACATCAACAAGTGGTATCGGAGCAGAAAGATTCTCGAGAGCAGAAGACGACAAAGGTACGAGAAGTTTTGTAAAGTTTTCCATTAAAGTTTGAAAGGTGAAGCATTTGAAGACACAAGGCATCAAAAGATTACTTTCGAAGTATCCTCATACACAAAGAACTTCAAAAGGTATTATCCTTTATCCTTTAAGCTCACAAGTTGCAGCAGAAGGAAAGAACTATGGCAGATCATATCTCCATTGACAAACTGGACAGAGATAATTACCCCGCATGGGTAATGAGAATGGAAGCCTTACTTATGAGTAAGGATCTCATGGTATATGTAACAGGTGAAGAAGAGAAGCCAGTATTTGAAGATGAAAGCCGACCAAAGAAAGAAGAACTTGATGCTTTAAAGCATTGGCAGAAGAAGGATGCAAGTGCAAAAGCCTACATCTACAATACAATCTCAGATCATTTGCTACCACATATCAGAGGATTGGAATCATCAGAAGATATATGGAATGCATTGGAATATCATTTCCAAAGCACTACTAAAGCACGGAAAGCAAGTCTATGGTCAGAGTTTACAACATTCAAGAAGAAGCCAAGTCAAACCATTAGTGATTATGTCACTAAGATGAAGGATCTAGCAGATAGTCTTGGATCCATAGATGAAGATGTTGAAGATCACAGATTGATTGCTCAACTACTTGCAGGCTTGAGAGGGGATGAAAGGTGGAAACCTTTTGTCTTATCAACAGAACTTTCATTAAATCATTATGTTCCAGATTTGAACCAGTTGCTTGGTTTGATGCTCACATATGAGCAAGACTTGAAGGGAGATGGAGATAAAGGTCAAAGTTCTGCAATGTACATGAAGAATAAGAAGAAAGGAGATAAAGGTAAAGCAAAGGATGAAGAGTCGTCTAATTCTCAAGCTTATTATGCAAGAGGTAAAGGCACTGGTAGAGGAAGAGCAAGAGGTTTTGGAAGAGGAAGAGGTAATCAAAATAACAACAAAAAGGCTTGCTGGATCTGTGGATTGAGTAATCATTTGGCTCATGACTGTTGGCACAACCAACAAGGATCAAACCAGAATCAAAACAACAATAGAAGAGGTCGAGGTGGAAGATATCAAAGTAATTTTCAAAGAGGTAGACAAAGTCAAAGAGGAGGCTATGGTAGAGGTGGAGGAAGAAGTTGGGGACAGAATCAATCCTACAACACCACCTACTACAACTATGCAAATGACACACAGAATGAAAGTCATACATCATTGATGATGAACTCAATCAACACATCAGATAAAGAAGATCTAAAGGTATTTTACATTGACTCTGGATGTTCTAATCATTTGTCAGGAAACATAGAATTGATGTCAGATTTGGAAAAAGGCATTTCTAGTCACACAGTTCAAACTGGTGATAATACAAGACATAGTGTACATTCAATTGGAAAAGTGAAATGCAAGAGTGGAGCAGATTTGCTAACCAATGTTTTGTATGTTCCTACAATACCTAAAAACTTGATTAGTGTGGGACAGATAGTTGAAAAAGGTTTTCAAGTCAGGTTTACAAATGAAGGAGTATTTGTGGAAGATCCAGAGAATGGATATAATCAGATTGTCTCTGGTAAGAAAGAAGGTAGACTCTTTACTTTAAGAGTGCAAGGAAACATTGGTCAAGCTTTGCTCACACATGGTGAAGCAGTGATTACAGAACTTGATCTCTGGCATAAGAGATTAGGTCATTTCAATGAAAGAGGAATTAAAGCTATGGTTGCTAATCAGTCTGTACTAGGATTACCAAATGTGCAAAGTCAACATATGGTTTATAAATGTGAAGCATGTCAAATGGGTAAAGCACACAGGTTACCATTTCAGAAGAAAGGATTCAAACATGATGGATTACTAGAGCTCATTCATACAGATGTATGGGGACCAACAAAAGAAGGATCTATCAGTGGCTCAAGGTACTATGTTCTTTTCATTGATGATGCTACAAGATGGATAACATTATATGTTTTGAAGGAAAGATCAGAAGTGTTTGGAGCTTTCAAGAATTTTCATGCATATGCAGAGAGAGTAACAGGTCAAAAGCTTAAAAGACTGAGGTCTGATGGAGGGGGAGAATATTTCTCCCAAGAGTTCAATGATTATCTTTGGAATGCAGGTATTAAGAGAGAAATAACTTGCAGGTATACACCACAACAAAATGGTGTAGCAGAAAGAAGGAACAGGACTTTGGTTGAGTTTGCTAGAGCTATGCTGAAGGAGAAGAATTGTCCAAATTATCTTTGGGCTGAAGCTGTAAATACAGCTACATATCTTGTGAATAGATTACCATGTGCAGCTCTGAATGGAATGACTCCATATGAAGCTTGGTGGGGTAAGAAACCAACACTAGATCATTGTAGAGTGTTTGGATCAATTGCATATGCTTATGTGCCATCACAACTTAGGCATAAACTTGAACCAAAGGCAGAAAAATATGTGTTCATTGGTTATGATGAAAAGCAGATGGGTTACAGGTTGTGGAATCCTCTAACAAAACAATTTATTGTTTCTAGAGATGTTACATTTGATGAAGAGAAAAGTTGGTATGCAGATCAAAGTCATACACCTGAAGAATTTGAAGAAGAGGTAAGAAGATGTGAGAAAGGAAAATCAATTGTGCAGGTGAATAGAGATGAAGACTATATGCAAGCAAGTACATCCACAAGTGGATTAACAAGAAGAAATGAAGAAGCTCCTATATTTGATGAAGAGGTGTATCCAGAAACTTATGAAGAATGTGAACCAAGAAGGTCAAGCAGGACTAGAAGACAACCAGAAAGGTATTCTTATGATACTTCTTACATAACTCAGAAGAACTATGCATATATGGTCAAAGATGATGAAGAACCTCAGAACTATGATGAAGCTAAAGGTAAGAAGCAATGGGAAGGAGCAATGAAGGAAGAGTTCAATGCACTGGAGGAGAACAAGACATGGGAACTTGTTCCTAAACCAAATGGTAAGAAAGTAATTGGAAATAAATGGGTTTATAAAGTGAAGAAGCTTGCAGATGGAAGTATAGCTAGATACAAAGCTAGATTGGTGGTGAAAGGCTATGCCCAGACCTATGGCATAGATTATGATGAGACATTCAGTCCTGTAGCTAAGATGTCAACTATAAGGACAATCATTGCTATTGCAGCTTCAAAAGGATGGACCCTAAGTCAATTGGATATAAAAAATGCATTCTTGAATGGATACATATCAGATGAGGTATACATGGAACAACCTCAAGGGTTTATAGATTCCAGGTATCCAAATTTTGCTTGTAGGTTGAGAAGAGCATTGTATGGATTGAAGCAAGCTCCAAGAGCTTGGAACTATAGACTGGTGAAGTATCTCAATGATCTTGGATATCAAAGTTCAAAAGCAGATTCAAGTCTACTTATCAAAAGAACAGAGGAAGGTACAATCTACATTTGTATTTATGTAGATGACATTATAATCACAGGTACTTCAGATGAAGGAATCAAGGAGGTAAAGAGATTACTTGAGAAAGAGTTCAAGATCAGTGACCTAGGAAAGTTGTCATACTTTCTTGGAATGGAAGTCACTTATACAGATCATGGCATATATGTATCACAAGAAAGGTATCTTCTGAATCTATTGAAGAAGTTTGATATGGAAAATTGCAGAGAAGCTTCAACTCCACTTGAAGTTAATCACAAGCTCAGTAAATATGATGGTGCAGACTACAAAGATATGAGGAAGTATCAATCTCTTGTGGGTAGTTTGATTTATGCTACACTAACAAGACCTGATCTTAGTTATGCAGTGGGAGTCTTGTCACAATTCATGCATTGTCCAAAGGACCCACATTGGATTGCAGGTCAAAGAGTTCTCAGATATATCAAAGGAACTATAAAGGAAGGATTATATTATCCTTTTACATCAGATTTGAAGTTGAGAGCCTATAGTGATTCAGATTGGGCAGGTAACCAGGATGACAGAAGATCAACTCATGGTTACATGATATACATTGGTGATAAGCTTGTAAGTTGGTGCTCAAAGAAACAACATACAGTAGCATTATCATCAACTGAAGCAGAATACAAAGGACTTGTGGAAGCAGCTAAGGAAGTCATATGGATGCAGACATTGTTCAAGAGCTTAGGCATTGATCAAGGTACACCTACAATACATGGAGATAATATGAGTTCACTTTATCTTGCAACAAATCCAGTATTTCATGCAAGGACAAAGCACATAGAGATACAGTATCATTTTCTTAGAGAAAAGGTAATGGAGAAGGAGATTGAAGTGGAGTACATTTCTACTAAAGATCAGTTAGCAGACATAATGACAAAGAGCTTGGATGGTGTGAAGACCAGCAGATTCAAAAGCATGGCAGGAGTAAAAGAAAAGAAGAAGATATGAAGAAACAGGGAATGTCAATTAGTGATTGAGGGGGAGCTGTTGAAGAAACAATCACTAATTAGACATATATTTGAAGGTCAAATCTTAGAAAGAAAACCCCATGCCTATGTGAAGGGACAAATTCACAAGTGTATCATACTTGTAAAGTTAGTTCACTTTAGTTCTAGAAGTTTTTTAAAAATCACGGGAATGAGAAAATCTATATAAGTTAGTTAGTATTAACTCACGCGGAGAGAAGAAGTAGGAGGAAGACAATGAGAAAGTGAGAAGAACTCATTTTTGTATGACTGAGTATAGTCGGGCTTCTCTGAGTGAGAAAGCATCTGTAAAATTTCTGAGTTTTTATAGTTATGAGAAGAACTGAGTAAAGTTCTATGTATGAGCCTCTCTCCATCATCTCCATGATTACCTACTGTGTGATGAGTTACAAAGATCAAGTTTTCCAAGCAACTCGATGCCTGGCATCGAATCTCTGTTGATAAGTCATATTTTCTTTTATATTTTTCATTCAGTACTGAAGTGTTTGAAAAACATGATGTTGTTGGAGGAACTCGATGCCTGGCATCGAATTCCAGTTGATAAGTCATATTGTAAGTGTGCATGAAATCACCTATAGTTTTGGTGTCCAAAAGATCAAGACTTTATGCGGGAAGTCGATGCCCGGCATCGAATCCCTGCTGAAAAGTGGCCAAAAATATCCCAAGTCGATGCCCGGCATCGAATTCTCGTTGCAAGTCGATGCTAGGCATCGAATTCTAATTTTAAACAGGCGCTCTTACTAAAACAGGCAAGATTTCCAGTTTTGGAAGGTCATACAGGGTCATCTTGTGAGGGCCATAACTTGAGTTCTAGAGCTCTGTTTGATGCATATGATAGCTTGTTGGAAAGCTCTACTCTTCTAGTTTCAGCCTATAAAGTTTCATGGAGAAAGCATACTTGAGCTAGGAGAAATTAGAAAAATACTGAAGGTATGTCATTTCGGTGACTAGGAATTTCTGTAGAAGCAAAGTTCTCACTTTAAGCTATCATTTCTCAAAGTTTGGAGTGGCAATGAGTTAATGGTGACCATAGAGGTGTTCTAGTGTCACATTAATTCATTTCTTGTGGTGTTTTATACATCAACAATTCCTAGGGGTTTTTCTATGTGTCCATCTACAAGTTGCAATCTCATTTTAGTGGCTATTAATTCATTTTTTCCCCATCTTTCCCAAGTTTGTTTAGTCATGATAGCCACACCTGATCCACTATCCAATATAGCTTGGGCATGATTTGTACCAAATTGTATTCTCAGAGTTGAGTTCCCTTCTTCTCCTTCACAATATCCTCCTACTTTATCAATAGGAATGTACAACAACTCTTCCAATTCTTGTGGCTGTGGATCAAAATTCTCTGGTTTTGCTTCCCATTTTACCATTTTGTATTGTAAGTGAGGATTCTATTTTACCGATTCCTCCATTGTGGTGTGGTATAAGATTGTAAATTGTTTGTCTATATTTACCTGGAATGTTATTTGTGAGTTATCTTCTTGATCAATAATTTCCCTTGTTCCTGTTACCTTTGTTTCTTCAGCTGTTGTTTGAGAATTATCTAGTGCCCCCAGTTTAATTTGTGCTTCTTGTATGATTTGTTTGCATTTTTGCATTCTTTCATGCTCTATATCTGGTATAGGATAAGCCATTACATGGTCTATGGGATTTGGTCCCTCTTGAATTCTTCCCTTGTATGCTTTTATCATAGTTTCCAAACTTTGTGAATTTCTTATCTCTTGCTGAGTTTGTGTCTTTTGGGGTGGGCTATGTTTTGGCAGTTCCATATTTTCTTCTTCTTGACTTTTACCCATTCTCATTTTTCTCTCCCATCTCCCTTTTTTTCTGTTTTTCTTATCCTTTGGAGATGAATTCTTCTTTTGTTCCTTGGTTGTTTCCTATTGTTTGGCTTGTGCCCTTGTTATAGCATTTACATTTACTTGTTCAGGTTCACTCAATTCTTCTTGCTCCATGATGTTGACTGCTTGTAATGGTATGTTATTAGAAGTATTTTGTTGTTTTTGAGGATTTCTTGGACAATCCTTTATTGAATGTTCCCTGCCACAATCCTTGTAGTAGGCTCCTTCTACTCTTAGTGTGGGAGGTTGTGGACAGTCTCTAATGAAATGTTCCCCTCCACATCTATAACAAGTTATTTTTTTACTCCCTTTGAACTGAGGTCTCTGATTAGACATGTTATTATTGGTTATGTACATGAATGTAGCTGTATCCATTTCAATTCTCCCATTTTGCAAATCTAGGGCTTGCAGTTCTGGTTCTCTCAGCTCATATCCTTCCCACTCTTCCTGATATCCTTCATTCCAATGATAATCTTCTTTGTATGGTGATCTTATTCTTGAGTTTCCCTCTTCTATTGGTGTGTATATGACTGGTACCACATTTGTTGGTAATGGAGGTTGTTACCCAAGTACCGGTCTTGGTTGCTCAATAAATCCAGATTCTCTTTGGTTCGCATATTCTCTCTCCTTAATGGGTTGTTTATTGTAAAATCATTCTTCTCTGGTATGATTTGTCCATTTTCTTTCTAGTGTACAATATTTGAGTGTTTTCCTATCTTGCAAATGTTGTGGTTTTTGATATGGACATTGTTGTACCAAATGATTTTCTCCACAATTATAGCATTTTTTATTTGTTGTTATCTTGGTGTTTATCAAATTTGTTTTGGTGCTAACTTCTAGGGCTTTAGCAATGGCTTGTGCCAATTCTTCTACTGGTGGGATTTTATCTTCATTTGTTCTAGATTGATCAAATGCTAACAGGTCTTGTCCTCTGTTATCCTCCAAATCTATTGCCTCTTTCACACATGCTCCTAGATCAGGGCACCTCCTATAATACACCAGGGTTCTTAATTGGCCACTTCTGAATCCTTCTATGAATAGGGATACTTGTCTTGCCATGGAAGGTACTTCTTCTCTGGGACATCTGTCAATATATTGCTTAAATCTTCTAGCTGCCTCTCTAACATTTTCATCTTTTTGCTGTTTAAAGCTATGTATCAAGGTAGTTGTGCTATGTTCTATTCCAGTTTTTGAGAATTCCCCGATGAAGGCTTCTAGGAAAGATTCAATATCCAGATACATTTCCTTTCTCAAGGGGATGAACCAAGATAGTGTAGGTCCAGTTAAGGTTAGACCAAATGCTTCAAATTGGACTTTGTAATCCTCAACTTCTTCTGCTCTAATTAATTGTCTAAATTTTGCAGCATGAGCATGAGGATCAGACTATCCTTCATATTGATTCTTCATGCATTTGGCTACTTGATAGGGCCTAAGCATTCTTCCCTGATTTTGCCACTGATGTCTTCTTCTCAATGGAAAATCATTAAGTCCTTCTGCTTCTCTCTCAAAAGGATTTGGGGAAGTATGTAGTCTCCTACCTTGTTGTTGTTCACTATTATTGTGAGTTTCATATTGTCTTGGCAAGTCTAGTTGCCCTAGGTTTTGTTCCCAAGGTCTCTTGTCTGCACATTGCCCTAGGTCATTAGAATTTTCTGGGTCTTGTGAAAAGATGTATACACATCCTTGTCTATCCTCATATCTACCATCCTTGAACTGTGCTACTGGTGTTATATTCAGGGGAACTTCTAAGTTTCTCAATTTGATGAGAAACTTATGCATCCCATCCTGATATACATAGGTTCCAAACCTATTTGTGTACATGTATTTGAGAATGTTTCTATAATCACCAGTTTCAGAGGATTCATTGGTTTCATTTAAATTCTCCATATTAATTTCTTGGCCAAATTCTTTTTCTTGTAATTCTCCTATCACTGGCTCTACCTCCTTCCTTCCTAACTCTTGCTTGGAATGTGTGTTCAATTTATTACCAGATCTAAGAATCATTCAAATAATTCATGATTCTGTGGTGGGAATTGTGTTTTTCACGATTCTGTGTTGGGAATCGTGTTTTTCACGATTCTGTGTTGGGAATCGTGTTTTTTCACGATTCTTTGGAGGGAATCGTGTTTTTCACGATTCTGTGGAGGGAATCGTGTTTTTCACGATTCTATGGAGAGAATCATGTTTTTCACGATTCTGTGTTGGGAATCGTGTTTTTCACGATTCTATGGAGGGAATCGTGTTTTTCACGATTCTGTGGAGGGAATCGTGTTTTTCACGATTCTGTGGAGGGAATTGTGTTTTTCACGATTCTGTGTTGGGAATCGTGTTTTTCACGATTCTATGGAGGGAATCGTGTTTTTTCACGATTCTGTGGAGGGAATCGTGTTTTTCACGATTTGTGGTGGGAATCGTGTTTTTCACGATTCTGTGGTGGGAATCGTGTTTTTTCACGATTCTGTGGAGGGAATCGTGTTTTTTCACGATTCTGTGGAGGGAATCATGTTTTTCACGATTCTGTGGTGGGAATCGTGTTTTTCACGATTTTGTTCCCATACAATTGTGATTGCTCACAATCGTTAGAAACACGATTTTCTTATGAAAATCGTGCTCTAGGAATCGCGATTTTTGTATTTTGTTTCAGAGAATCGCGATTTTGTATTTGACTACAGAATCACGATTTTGTGCAGATTTTTGAAATTCTTGAGGTTCTTGTTTTTTAAGTTTTTATTTCTTTAATAGAATCTCTTTATTAAACTTTTAACATGCAATAAAAGAGTTTAACAAAATTATTATTTTTTTTACTAAAAACTCAAAAATCTAAACATCACGATTCTGTGTTTTTGGCTATTTTGTGTGTTTTTGTGCTTTAATCATCATATGAAATTTGAAGAAATGCAAAAAATGTATTGACAATTCCTTACCTTGCTTGCTTGATAAAGAAATCTCCAAAAACTTGTGTTTGCAGGAAATCGCGATTCTGATTGCTCTCTCTCTCTCTCCCTCTCTCCCACTCAAATGAGCTTTTTTCTGAGATTCCAGGGTTTTATAGACTTCACACAATCGCGATTTTGTGCAATTTTCTCAGGATTTTCACTTTTTACTTGTTCAATTTTTAGATCTTACAAAGATCTCTCTCAAATACAACTTTAAAACCATCACATATAATGCAGATATAGATAGCATATTTTTCTTCATTTCAAGTACATATAAAACATCTGAAATCTGAAAATTAGCACCTTCTCTTGACTTTAGGGTTACTGTACCTATTCCCACAACATCCAAATCATTGCCATCTGCAATAGTAACTCTTCTACCTAAAGAATAGAAAAGAGAAGAAAACACATCTCTGCAACCTATCATATGCTTTGTAGCACCTGAGTCAAATATCCAAGGACTTGCTAAAAGAACTTGTTAAGCTGCCTAATCAAAAGCTACTTCCTCAAGTTGTCATCTTTGCCACTGGACTATAAGTCTCATCATAGTCAATACCATATGTCTGAGCAAACCCTTTTACAACAAGTCTAGCTTTGTACCTAGACACACTTCCATCTGCAAATCTCTTTGTCTTATAGACCCATTTGCATCCAATGATCTTCTGGCTATTTGGTTTTGGAACCAAATCCCATGTTTGATTCTCCATCAATGCATCATATTCTTCTTGCATAGCTTTTTCCCAAATCTCTTTACCTTTTGCCTCTTCATATGTAGAAGGGTCTTCATCTGCTTTAATCATGTAAGCATAATCCTTAGTAGTCAAGAATGAAGTATCATAGCTATACCTTGTGGGTTGCCATTTGTTCCTTGTAGACCTCCTAAGTTCTCCACTTCTTGAGGTTTCTGGTTCTTCACATTCAGGATCAAATCTTGGTGTTTCTTCCACTTCAACCTGCACTTCATTATTCTCTCGCTCATCAAATATCTGAACCTTTGATTTACCTTTCCTTTGGCTCACAATTTCTTCATCATCTGTATTAATATTGATAGTACCTGCATACCAAGTACCTTGCTCATCAAATGTAACATCTTTTGATACAAGAAAATGTTTTGTGGATGGATTCCACAATTTGTATCCCATCTGCTTATCATCATAACCAATAAACACATATTTTTCAGCTTTAGGTTCCAATTTGTGCCTTAATTGTGATGGCACATATGCATAGGCCAAACATCCAAATACTTTGCAATGGTCTAGTGTAGGTTTCTTACCCCACCATGCCTCATATGGTGTCATACCCTGCAAGGCTTTACATGGTAGCCTATTAACCAAATAAGTAGCTGTATTTACAGCCTCAGCCCACAAATAATTTGGGCAATTTTTCTCCTTCATCATGGACCTTGCAAACTCAACAAGAGTCCTATTCCTCCTTTCTGCTACACCATTTTTTTGAGGAGAGTACCTGCAAGTAACCTCTCTTTTTATACCTGCATTCCACAAGTAATCACTGAACTCATTAGAGAAATACTCTCCCCCTCCATCTGACCTTAGTCTTTTCAATTTATGTCCTGTAATTCTCTCTGCATACATATGATAATGTTTGAAAGTATTGAATACTTCTGACTTATCTTTGATCACATAGATAGTGATCCATCTGGTAGCATCATCAACATAAATTACATAATACCTTGAGCCATTGATACTGAAGTCCTTTGATGGTCCCCACACATCTGTGTGTACCAACTCAAGTTTCTCTGAATACATAAACCCATGCTTAGAATAGGGTTGCTTATGAGCCTTACCTAATTGACATGCCTCACATCTGTATGTCATATGTTGACCTGCAACATTAGGCAATCCAAGCACTGAACCATTATTAATCATGTCTTTAATACCTCTTTCATTGAAATGTCCAAGTCTCTTGTGCCAAAGATCTAACTCAGAGATCTTATGTCCTCCATAAGTGAACAAGGCATGACCAACATTACCTTGAATCTTCAATGTGAACAATCTTCCTTCTTTCTTCCCTGAAACAATTTGTTTATACCCATTGCTAGGGTCTTCCACAAACACTCCTTCATTAGTGAACCTTACTTCATAACCTTTTTCCACAATTTGTCCTACACTTATCAAATTCTTAGGAATTGTAGGAACATACAAGACCTTACTCAATAAGGTGCTACCATCCTTGGCTTTCACTGATCCAATTGACTTCACATTGTGCTTTGTGTTGTCACCTGTTTGAACAACATGATTAGATACCTTATTCTCCAAATCAGTCATCAAGGCTATATTACCACTCAGGTGATTGCTACACCCTGAGTCAATGTAGAAGACTCTTTGATCTTCATTCTGCCTTTCACAAGTTGCATTCATTATCAATGTTGAATCTTCCTTCTGATCTGAAGCATAATTGTAGTAGGTATTGTTATATTGTTGACTTTGGAAACCTCTACCTGTATTTCTTCCAAAGTAACCCCTACTACCTCTACCTCTGAAATTACCTCTTTGATTTCTACCACCTCTTCCTCTTGAATTATAGTTCTGATTGTATCCTCCATTACTTTGAGTGTTATGCCAACAATCATTGGCTAAATGATTTGTCTTACCACAAATCCAGCAAGCTTTGGATCCATCTTTGTTACTCCTGCCTCTTCCTCTACCTTTGCCACCTCCTCTTCCTCTTAGGAAGTTGGCTTGACTAGTTGTGCCTTCTTCTTCATTTGCTTGTTGCTTTACTTTGTTAGTTTTCTTCTTGTCTTTAGAGTACATTGCATGTCCTGCACTCTTGTCAACATCTCCTTTGACATCATTCTCAAAAGTTAGCATATGTCCTAACAATTGATTCAAATCAGGATTGAAATGATCCAATGAAAGTTCTGTAGATAAAATAAAAGGCTTCCACTTCTCATCACCTCTTAGTCCTGTGAGAATTTGCCTTACCAATTTATCTTCTTCAATGTCTTCATCCACTGCTCCTAATGCATCTGCAATGTCCTTCATTTTTGTCACATAATCAGATATTGATTGTGAAGCCTTCTTCTTGAAAGTGGTAAATTCTGCCCATAGGGATGCCTTCCTTGACTTTGTAGTGTTTTGGAAATGCTCCTCCAAAGCATTCCATATCTCACTTGCACTTTCAAGACCTCTAATGTGAGGTAGCAAGTAGTCATTGACTGCATATAGATTATGCTCCTAGCTTGCGTATCTCTTTTCATCCAATTCTTCAAATCTGATAATTCTTCCCTAGTTGGAACACTAGGATCTCTGAATTGTGGCTTTTCTTCTTCTCCTGTAATGTAAGCTATCAAATCTTTGCTCATTAGATGATCTTCCATCCTCATTGACCATGCAGGATAGTTCTCTCTATCCAATTTCTCTATCTGAAGAGAATCTCCCATCTTCCTTCACCTGTATTAACAGATCTTTAAACTTTATGAGGAGTAAATGTACCTTGACTTCGAATATTACTTCTTCTGATCCTTTTGACAACTTCAATGTGTCTTCCCTCAAGCTTTCTTCAATCTTTGTCCTTTTGATCCTTCAAGATGTAAAGTTTGTATTTCTGCAGTAGTTCGAGTCTCCCTTTCCTTGATTCTGATGCTTCCTGCTCTGATACCACTGATGGAGAGTGTTAATCTCCAAAAGAACAACCTACTCTTGAACTTAGAACACCTCTATATCAAGAGTAAGTCAAAACCTTCACCAATTTAAAAGATCAATGATCAAATATCAAATTCTTGAACAAACTGTGAAGAAGGAAATTACTCAGAAAGTCTGTTGCATATATCTTTCTCATTGACTGAGTAAATGTGTAAAGTTTTTTTATGAAACTTTGCACAAGGTGTCGCCTTAAGATTGCGCACCTCCTCCAAGTCAAATCACTCCAAAAGATTCAGTAGATCTTGAGAAATCTACTTCACAAGTTACCTATGTCTAAATCTGCATTTCTGAGAAGTCGATTTGGACACCCCTAACTTCTTAGCTTTAGTTCTCACAATGTCGAACCCGTTTTATCAAATCCTTTTGGCTGTAGATAGCTTATCTCTCAACTTAGATTTTGAGCTATCATATGTGTAAAACTTTACACTGTGCACTGAGCACTACTCATTTCATTGAACTCGAAATCTGCGCCTGTTTCAGGAGACTGTGAACATTCTTTACATATGAATGTTCCTACACACAATTCTCTTAGCCTGCTTACAATTAGATTCTCAAACTCTAGCCATAGATTGATTAACTATGGAATTAGACATCTCCAAAAGGAAATCACAAAAGATCTACTACACGAGGAGAAAACACAGAAACATCGGGCACAACTTTTCTTCTATTTCTCAGAAATTTACAACTGAGTAATGAGAGAAAGTTCAACTCACTTCTAGGAGGTCTAATGACTCTTACAAATCCTCAATACATTATTCTCATACTCTCTCATTTTCTCCTCTATTGCCCCGACATTTTTCCAAAGTATTTATAGGCAAATATGTACAAGTTTATGACTATTCAACAATCTAAGTGATCTATGTCTTCACTAATGTACATATGTGTACATATCCTTCATCCTGTGAATGTAACCTCTTTCTTTGCTTCAAGACTTGATCTTATCTCCATATTTTTGTCCTCCAAACTTCAATTGGTGATTGGTCTGCACCAACACACCACCTTGTAGAAGACTTCTTTCTCCAAGAGAGTAGCCTCTCCTTCACCAAAACTCCACCTCAAGAGTGTGTGAACACTCTCTCTTCAAGAAGACCTTCAAACTCTAGCTTGAGATCTTTGAGTGAGTGATAAACAATGAGCTTGCCCTCCTTATATAGTATTGGTTATCCTCCAAAAGCACTAGCGAAACTTCCTCTAATAAAGCAAATACGAAAATATGCTATGCGATCGTTGAGCAATATTCGAAAAATAAAAACAGTGTTCGCCAAAAGCTTTAGTAAAGCAACTTCAAGAAATCTTCCTCGCACTGCACCGTACAAGACTCGAACCTGGATCGCCGTTTTGAGAGTGATCTCATGTAGCCATGTTACTTTTCTTGTACTATATATGAAAAGAAAACATCGTATGCGTGCTGTGTCCGTCTGAGACTTGAAGATGGAGCTACTTAGTGAATCTTTTTGTTGGACCATGACATTGACTTCCAAGAGATGTTAGAAGGTTAGCTGATGTTTCTAGATGCATTTTTGGGATGTGCAATGTACTCAAAATGCATCTATCCACTACATATAAATACTTAATTTGAAGATGCCAACTAAGATTATTGAGCACCTATGAACAACTAGCATACATCTCCTATGGCAAGGTTGGATAAGTCTTCCACCTGCATCACCAAAGAGACCCCAACATTTATATGTAGTGAATCATTTATAAATCTAAAGAAGCCAACTAAGCTTATTGAGCACCTATGAACAACTAGAATACATCTCCTATGGCGAGGCTAGGTAGGTCTTCCACTTGCATCACCAAAGAGACCCCAATATTTTTATGTCTCCCAGTTAAGAAAACCTCACCGCAGCTATCTATATCAACATGAAAGGCTTAAGGCAAAAATATAACTGTTATAACCACATAGTCATACATAAGTGGTATCCATAGAAGCACACATAGTGTGTATGTGCTTAATATATGCAATAAAATTCCATTTAAAAGGCTAAACTTGTAGCACAAACACTAGCCAATAACACCTGCAAGTGTCTATCAACTTCATTATTTAGACCCAAAAAACCTACATAAACTTGCAATGGTTGCTCCCACCATAAGTGAAATCCTTCCAAGAAACTTGTAAGAAGATTGAAGAGCTGAAAATTCATCAATAAAGTTGAATGTTAATTGGCAAGGGGACAGAATCTCAAGTGCTTCTATCATAAAGATTGATCTTTGGACCAATCTTTCCACCTATCTTGTCAAAATTGTCCCAAAATTGCAAAAGTAACTTCTACTTTTCTCCAATTTTGCACCCACTCTCAAAAAATTGATGCAAAAAGCCCAAGGAGACACTTTGAAGAATCCAAATTAATGTTAACCTTAAGTACCTTCTCCCCCTACAATCACGCCAATGGTGACTTCAGTGACTTGGAAAATTTATGTCTCCCAGTTAAGAAATTATTATCTGTATCAACATGAAAGGCTTGATGCAAAACTATAACTGCTATAGCCACATAGTCATACATAAGTGGTATCCATAGAAGCATACATAGTGTGTATGTGCTTAATATATGCAATAAAATTTCATTTAAAAAGCTAAACCAAACACTAGCCAATAACACCTGCAAGTGTCTATCAACTTCATTCTTTAGACCCAAAAAACCTGCATAAACTTGCAATGGTTGCTCCCATCATAAGTGAAATCCTTCCAAAAAACTTTTAAGAAGAGTGAAGAGCTAAAAATTCATCAATAAATTTGAATGTAAATTGGCAAGGGGATAGAATCTCAAGTGCCTATATCACAAAGATTGATCTTTGGACCAATCTTTCCACCTTTCTTGTCAAATTGTCCCAAAACTATAAAATTAGCTTCTAATTTTCTCCAATTTTGCACCCACTATCAAAAAATTGATGCAAAAAGCTCAAGGATACACTTTGAAGAATCCAAAATAATTTTAACCTTAAGTAACGTCTCCCCCTACAATCATCAAGCAACTAGGGCTTAGTGGTAGGGAATACCAATTCTACTTTGTCTTACTTGATCGTTGAAGTCCTTCCTCGTGCATAGCCAACAATGCCAATGGTGACTTCAGTGACTCGGATGACAAGGTATGCCAAGTTATATGCCTTGATCACTATCTTATTCATAAGGATCCTAAGCCTATAGGAAGCCACAACAAGCCACAAAGTGTCAAGAACTGGCGTGTTTGTGTCGCTTGCAAAATAATGGAGAACTTTTGCTACAAACAGCTCTTATGTTAGTGTACTATTGCAATGTTGATGCACCACATTGGATTCCCCTTTGAGAGAGTTTCATGTCGATGCTCTCATCATAGAAACCTAAGCTCTTGATGACATGCACCATACTCTACATAGACCTATAGATCCACAATTTCTCTTTCATCAACAAAAGATTAGTAAAGAGGACTTGCAAACGCTACACAAGAAGCTATGTGGATTAGAACCTTACATTCTGATTTCAAGTTGGATACTTTCACTCCACATATATTTGGAGATAATGTTAGTTCTTTACATCTTGCTCCTAAAACCAATCTACCATGCCATAACTAAACATATAGAAGTTCATTATCATTATATCATAGAAAATATTATGAGTAAAGATATTCAACTTGTTGATATATTTAGGTAGTGATGTGTGTGAACACTCTAGGACCGCCAGGGCACTTTTTTCCCTCTTTAGGAGGTTTTTTTCCCTGGCTTGTATATACGCCTATTGCCCTAATGGGCTACTTATCTTTGTACATTCTCTAGTAATACATTCAGTCTTGTGTGTTGTGCTCCAAGCTTCTTCTTCTTCCTTGTGCTATTCGTGTGCTTCCGTAGACGTCTAACTCCAACAATTGGTATCAAAGCAGGTCGCCGCTTCATCTAGGGCGTCGTCGACACTCCTCCGGTTGCAGTCTCAGATTCGCACGAAATTTGGTGAGCATACTCAAGGTGTTTCAGAGATCAAAACAGCTTTGTTGTATGGTGCTGAAATCGCGATCAGAGCTCGTTTCGGCCTCCAAATGCACTATCGCAGTGTTTGTGTCGGCTATTTCATCTTTTTGTGCCAAATGTATATACCTGTTTTGATTTGCTAGTATAAGCGTCTCGAAGTCTGCTACAGGTTTAGTAGAACTCATCTGGGCAGTTCCGTTCAACTTTTTGAGATACAGTCAATTTTCTGCATCAAGGTATTCTAGTCACCGGCCATGGCTGAAAGCAGTGATGTATTTCGTATGTTGGCTGTTGAGGATAAGTTGGATGGTACCAACTACCCGTTATGGGCTTATATGATGCGACATGTATTGGTTGCAAAAGGACTGTGGAACATTGTGCAGGGTTGTTAAAAATGACTTTCGTCAAGTCACTTTTAATCTCTTTTTGGGTTCTTAGGGATGGTTAGGGGTCTGACAGTGCAGAGGCCCTTTATTTAATTTTCCCAATCTAACTATTCAACTAAACAGTAACTATACGTCAAGGCAATAACTTCTGCTACACAGTTACGATGGTCCGGTTACAATTATCCTTACACAGTAGCTTATTACACGAATTAACAATCACACAGTCACACTGACTTTTAATGTTAAGACAACATTACTTTGTTAATAAGGAATTACTGCAATTCACCAAGAACAGAATAGCAGTACTCCAAATATCTACAAATCTGCAACACGGCGTCTCTACATGATCGCCTAGACAGACAGTCTGGCGAACCGCCTCTCTACGTGAGAGTCGCCATAATGTCCTTTCATTAATGGATAAAAGGTTACAACTAATCGCTATGCCTTTTCAATGCGTGCGATATATGAAAAATAAGATTACATTATTCCCATCCGGCAGCCTAACACTAGCACGCACGGTGGACTCGAACCCGCAAAGAAAATAAAATTAAGACTCATCAACTATGCCTTGTATATACATAGTTCTAGCTAATTTAAATGTTTGGGTGATCTTTTGTTTCAGGGAATCCAGCATAATCTTCAATGTATCTGGCTCCACCAGTTGTGCGTCTGTTCTGACTGAACTGGCTGCAATAACTTGACTCATCAATGCATCGGTCTGCATCTGCAAAAATGCTTCTTGTAAATAGAAGTCGTTAGCTATCGCAGCATCTATGTTTACCTTCATAACAGCAATTTGACCATCAACTCTAGATAATCTCTCTGCTTGAGCGCCCAACTGCTTTTCTCTGCGTTCCAGCTCTTGAGCTTGATATTGGATGGTTTTATAATATGCATCCCTTTCTTTCATGATTCCTTCCATCTCCTTCTCTAACCGTAGATACTTAGCGATCTCCTCCGTAAACTCTTGATCTCGCTGAAACAATCTTTCAGTTACATTATGTAACTGGGCTTCTGCTTTAAGCACATTGGCCGCAAGTGATTGTGAAGCTTCTTCTAACACACTAAGGGTATCCCGGGTACGATGAAGCTCATTTCCTAAAGCAATCATGGCATCTGTCTTATCTGTAAGTTCTTGCTTTAGAGTAATGATTTCGGTGTCGCGATGAGCAAGAAGGTTATCCTTTTCCTTTAATTGAGCTTGAAGTTGTTGAAGTTGAATCTGCAAGGCATGGTTCTCTGCCTTGACCGCATTTTCTTCTTCCTGCAACGGAGCAATGTCGGCTTCCAACACGTCTACTTTGCCTTGCAATTCCTGTCTGATATTCTCGATTGCCAGCTTCATCTGAAGAGGTAATTGCTGAGAAAATTGGATCAGGAGGCGACCCATAGATTCCAGTTCATTAAACATCGGAGTTGGAGGAGGAAGAGCAGGAAGTGGTTGGGATAAAGAGGCTAAGAACAGATGAGGGGAGGGTGGTGGAGAGTAGTCGGGATAAGAGGATGGAGGAGTAGGTGCTTCAGGAATGTCATTGGCGATGGCACTAGTAGGCACTGCAACGGGCTCAACAGAGTTAAGGGGCGGAGGAAGGGGAATGAGAGGATTCTGCACCAGGACTATTCTGATTGTATTCTGATTTGTTACCTCAGCTTTGTCGAGCAGGACCTCAGCATTGGCAATCACTTCTGTGATGATTTCGGTGACAATTTCTTTCACAGTTTTCTCTTCTTGTTGATGAGAATCTGCCTGAGAAGAGACCTCTTCGGATTCTTCCAGGTGTGCACCATGTTTCTGCTGGTGGAGGGGAGAAGAGGGAACGGAGGATTCAACATGAAGAGATGTGGCCGTGTCATGGAAGACGTCAGTATCATGACCAGCAGTTGATCCATGCACCTGACTTTCAGAGGGGCTAACGCATCTGCATTTTCGGCGAAGAAGTTGAAGCAGATCTTCATCGTCATCTTCCTCATCCTCGAGCATTTGAGTAGATTCTTCATGTAACAAGAAGGGGGCGGTTGGAGGTGGTTGCGCAACTTGGAGCACCGGAAAGAGGAAAGTAAGGATGTGGGGTAAACGGGAACGAGGAAGGTCACCCTTAGTGACTTGTTTGATAACCGCTCACACTGCTCAGTAGCAGGTGTGGCGGGGATGGCAGAAATGATCTACGCATGGAATGGTTGACACTCCACTGAATGCCAAGGCAATTCAGCGAAGGCCAACAGACCACGGGTGCGTAAATACTCACTCACTTCTGGAGGCCACCATAGCCCACTTTGTAGAATTTTTCGGTGAGTAAGATAAGTTGCAAAGTGTCCTCCAGAGGGTAAGGAATGAGCCATAGCAATAACTGATTCCACTTCATGTGGAGGAATGCATCTAAGGAAAACACCAGTATGATCTAAGTAATACAATTGACCCACAATCAACCGGAATGGTCGATTGTTGCAAGGAATCGAACTCACAACCTCCCGGTTAGGAATGTGATGGGCTAACCACTTGCCCCAAAAGCCATGGTTGAGGATTACTTCTTAATCCTCTCTCTTAGAGCGTAGTTCAACCATCTCCTACTAGGATTATGTTACATTCTTCCCCCCTTGAGCTCCCTAGGGAATGTACCCTGACCAGCTATGGGACTGGCAGGATGTACCCTAGATGTACCCTGGCAGGATGTACCCTGACCAGCTATGGGACTGGCAGGATGTACCCTGGCACTGTGTACCCTGGCACTGTGTACCCTGGCACCGTGTACCCTGCGACGCGCCGCGCCGCGCCGTGCCACCTTGCCCAAGCCTACTTCCTAGGCTCTGATACCAATGTAAGGAATTGAACTCACAACCTCTTGGTTAGGAATGTGATGGGCTAACCACTTGCCCCAAAAGCCATGGTTGAGGATTACTTCCTAATCCTCTCTCTTAGGGTGTGGTTCAACCATCTTCTACCAAGATTATGTTACAACTGTAGACCGCAATTTTCTGGCGCAGAGCAGTGGGAGTATTAGGAGGGAGACAGTCGTCAGTGAGGAAAGTCAGTAACATATCATAGTGTGTAGTAGCAACAGGAGGTTCTTCAGAGTCTTCAAAAATTCTCTCCGCAATGTAAATGACCGGTGTAGTGTCATCAACCCCTACCGGAGACTCACCGGAATCCAATCGAGATAAAAAATCTGCCAAGGCATGTGCTGTGTCAGGTCGATGAATAACTTCATAATCAAACTCCTGTAATAGTAAAACCCATCTGGCCAATCTACCACCTAAATGCTGCTACCGAACCAAGTACACCAGTGCAGCATGATCCACATGGAAAGTAAATTTACTGCCCAGCAAGTAATGCCGGAACTTCTTCACGGAGTAAACCAATCCAAGACATTCTCATTCTGTCACAGAGTAATTTTTCTCCGCAAGAGCTAATCGGCTGCTCGCATAATACACAGGCCGAAACCATTTGTTAATTTGTTGCATGAGGACACTACCAATCGCAATAGCAGACGCATCCATGAAGATATGGAACGGTCGCTCCCAATCAAGTGGTTGCAGGATCGGTGCCTGCGTCAATAAGACCTTCAACCGATCAAATGCACTTTGGCACTCCTGAGTCCATTCATACTTCCACGGAGCGCTAGTCATAAGCGGATTAAGTGGTGTCGCTAAATGAGCTAACCACCGTAAATGTCTTCCATGCCACCCGATTTGGCCAAGAAAACGCATAACTTCTTTCGGCGTCTTTGGGACTGGTTCCCCCAACACGGCGGCTACTTTATCTGGATCCACCTGTATTTCGTGTTTAGAAATGATGTGGCCAAGCAGTTTACCATAGGAGACCGCAAAGACGGATTTGGTAGGATTCAAACATAATTGATACTCTCGGCATTTTTGAAAGTAGCACCGTAAATGATACAGGTGCGCTGAAGTGGCTCCAAATAAGGAAAAATCATCCAAATATACTTGCATAAACGTGGTCAATTAGGGTGAAAAGACTTCCTGCATACATATTTGGAATGTACTCGGGGCATTCCGTAAACCAAACCACATTACAGTGCAAGCATAGACACCCCAGTTCGTGATAAAATCTGTCTTCGGTATGTCCTGTTCGGCCATCCTCACTTGATTATATCCACTGTAGCCATCGAGGAAAGAATACATTTCGTGTCCTGCTACCCTGTCGAGCATCGTGTCCAGAAAAGGGAGAGGGAACGGATCTAGTACGGTGGCTGCATTGATTTTCCGGTAGTCGACACAGATACGCAACTGTTTATTTTTCTTCGGGAGGATGACTATTGGAGATATCCACTCCGCATGCTCAATTGGCACAATAAATCCCACCTTCGATAAACGATCAAGTTCAGCCTTCACTTGCACCACATAATTGGGATTCATCCTATAACTAGGTTGTTTGATAGGCATCGCATCGGGTTTGAGTACCACTCTATGTTGATAAATCCGTGGGTCAAGGCCCTTCATGTCTCGGTAGTCCCAAGCGAAAACATCTGAGAATTCACGAAGAAGTTGTACCAACTCATCTTTGAATTTCTCTGCTAATCCTGCCTTAATCTTAACTGGTCGCGGGTTGACCGTGTCACCCAAATTGTATGTTACTAATTGATCTTTTGGTACATAAAATTATCGAGGTTGTACCAAATCATCAGCTGGCTGCAAGAGTTGATGTAAGGTTGCTTCATCCATAACGTCGCTATCATCTGCTTCTTCATCTCCGATCACTGGTACAACCGTACAAGCTGTCAGACTCCAATTGTGTGCTACCAACTGTAGATCTACAATACATAATGAGATCAGATCCTTATTGATCTTGAGGAAAGTCTCTTCCTCATCATCACATAACGCATCCAACATATGGACTGACTCTACTACATATGGCCGTGCATGTAAATCGCAGGGTTGCATAGCATCCTGTGCAACTACATATTTCCGGTGATTGTCTTTGAAAATTAACTCCTGAGCTGACCAATCCTGTACAACTTTGGCTTGCTTTAACCATGGTCGACCGAAGCGTAAGTTGTAGTTGAGGCTGGATTCTGGTAAGGACTACAAAAGTCATTTTAAATGTGGTTCCCTGCAAGGTAATAGGAACATTACGTACTACTCCCACTGGATGGACTCAGGATTGGTCTGCCATTCGCACAAAAAATTGTACGGGTTCAATTTGGGTCCAACCCAATTTCTTGTAGAGCGCGGCTGTTGCAATATTCACACCAGATCCTCCATCAATTAAAACTTGAGTAATCTTCAGGTTTTTATACCAAACGGTGATCAATGGGGCTGAATGATCCACCGTAGAATCCATTTCCGGTTGTATGGTCGTAGTCGCCGGAGTACGTGAAGGTCCGGGACTAACCTGTTGTTGGAATTGCTGTCTTACTCCTGAACTAAGGCAAGCAATTGTCCCAAAGGAAGTGTGATTGAAGCCTTAGATAGGACGTTCCATACCTGATCTGTTTGGGCTGTGGTTATCACCGATCTGGTGGTGATTCTAATGTTGTTGGGGCAGAGTTCTGCTCATTCGATCTTGCCTGTGGCAAAGGGACCTGTGTTACCGGAATGGGATCAAGAAACACAGCCGGCTCCTTAGTTGTCCATTGACTAGCCTTTGCAAACATCCGCTGCTACTCACGAATTCCAGGCTCAAAAACTTCAGCTGCTGGTTGCAACTGTTTACCTGATCATGTCTGAACTACGACTGCTTGTGACTCAATTGGGGAAATATAAACCATGTTAGTCATCTAATTTTGTCGTTCCTTCTTCCTTTTGTCGTACTCTGTTGCTTCCTTGCAAAATCTACGGATATGGTCAACATCACCACAGAAACAACACCGAGGGGGTGGGAGGGAAGTACCTTTCACCGATGTACCTGCCTGCCATCGGTTAGGATTGAAATTATTATTACGCTGACCTCGGTAGGTCTTGTAACCTTGCTGCTGGTTGTTTTGCGACTGTGGTGGCACATAATGGGTTGCTGGCTGACTTAGTTCTTGTATTATAGCGTTTACGGCCGCTCTACCCTGCACCTTTGCATTACATGCACAAGTTTCTGTTGAATGTCCGGCTGTATTTTGGGCAAAATGCAGCGTTCCTCCTTTCCAAAAGATGGTTCAGTTCGGGCTACGCAGAAATTCCAGCTTGCACATAGTGATGTCTGTGGTCCTATGCAGACACCTTCTTTTGGAAACTATCTTTACTTCGTGACTTTCATTGATTATTTTTCCAAGCATGCATGGGTATATCCATTGAAGGCAAAGTCCGAAGTGTTTTTGTGCTTCAAATAGTTTTTGGTTTTGGCTGAAAATCTGTCAGGATGTAAAATGGGCACCCTCCATTCTGATCGAGGGGGGGAATATATGTCTTCTGATTTTAATGTATTTCTGGCACCCTCCATTCTCATGGAGATGGCGAGGTGTATGGTCAAGAGTCAGGCTCTACCACATAGTTTCTAGCTTGAGGATGTCATGTGTGCAGCATATGTACTTAACAGGCGTCCCACTAAAGCGTTGCAGTCTATCACTCCATATGAGGCTTGGCATGATCGCAAGCCATCTGTTGCTCATCTGCGGGTTTTTGGTTGTTTGGCATATGCACTAGTGCCTGAACAACATCGCAGAAAATTGGATGATAAGCTAGTAAAATGTATTTTTGTTGGGTACAGTTCTGAAAGTAAAGGCTATCGTCTGTATCATCCACAGAATAAACGCATTCTGGTTAGCCGTGATGTTGTTTTTGTGGAAAATGCTATTCAGCCATTGCTTTCATGTACTAAGGAGACATCTATTAGCTTCAAAGCCATGTATGATACTTTGATGCCTCTTTTTATAGGTGGACAGTCTACTGCTGGTCTTAATGAGGCAACTTCTCAGCCTTTGCAGGTTTCATGTAATGATGCAAATCATCCCATTTCTGATGCAGATTTACATGATGCACTTGTTGATGAGAGAGCTGATATTGAGGAGGCAAAAATTATGCCAAAATGGTTGGTCCAGACTTTGCATGACAGCAAATTAGATGCACCTTTGTCATATCGTACTCGTTTAGGCTCTCATAGTGCCTCTTTTGCATCAGATTGCTATGCTATGTCCGCATCTAGTCTCTGTGATGAGAATGAGCATGTTTCTTTTGATGAAGCACAAAATTCAGAAAATTGGATGGCTGCTATGCAATCTGAATATGATGCTATAATGAAGAATGGTACTTGGTCTTTATGTGACTTGCCTCCTGGCAAGAAAGCCATTGGTACTAAGTGGGTATACAAGCTGAAGCGTAAACCTGATGGTATAGTTGACAGGTATAAGGCAAGGCTTGTTGCAAAGGGTTATGCACAGGAAAGAGGCATTGATTTTGATGAGACCTTTGCACCCACATGTCGTATGACTACTGTTTGGAGCATCTGTGCACTTGCAGCCCATCATGGTTGGAATGTACATCAGTTGGACATTAAAACTACATTTTTGAATGGTGACTTGCATGAAGAAGTGTATGTTTTTCAGCCCCCTGGTTCTGTGCAGAAAGGGCATGAAAACCAGGTGTGCAGGTTAAAGAAGGCATTATATGGTTTAAAGCAAGCACCACGTGCTTGGTATGAGAAGATACATGCCTATCTGATTGCACATGGTTTTGTGAACAGTCCAACTGAGAGCACCTTATATGTTAAGCGTGCTAATGATGTGCTTTTGATCATTGTTGTCTATGTTGATGACATGTTGCTCACTGGTCCTATTGAGAAGCATATTGCTGATTTTAAGGCTGATTTGCATGCCTCATTTGAGATGTCTGATTTGGGGCATTTGCGTCACTATTTGGGCATTGACTTTATGCAAGTTGATGGTGGATTGGCTTTGTGTGAAACGAAATATATTGACACATTATTGCAGCATTTTGGCCTTGAAGACTATAAGCCTATTGCCACTCCTATGGAGAGAGGTTTACGATTGAGTCTTCATGATGCTAAAGATGCATTTGATGCTATCCTCTATCAGCAGGCTATTGGATGTCTGATTTACTTATGCATTACTCGGCCAGATATTCAGTTTGTTGTCTCACATATGAGCAGGTTTATGCATTGCCCAGGTGTCAAGCATTGGCAGGCGATTAAGCGCATCTTTTGCTACTTGAGTGGTACTCGGCTACTTGGGTTGTTTTATCCCAAGGGGGGGTCACTACCGCCAGATTTGCATGCTTTTTCTGACTCAAACTAGGTTGGTTGCTATGACACTCGTGTGTCCACTAGTGGCTTTTGCTTCATGCTTGGAAGCTCATTTATATCTTGGTTGAGCAAGAAGCAGCCTACTGTGGCCACTTCCAGTTGTGAGGTTGAGTATAGGGCAGCTTTCACAGCTACTGTTGAGTGTGTGTGGCTCAGATGCCTTATGGCTGATTTGGGTGTTGGTCAGTCATCTGCCACCACCATCTTCACTGATAGTCAGAGTGCATTGGCAGTTGCGAGGAACCCTGTGTTCCATGCTCGCACTAAGCACATTGAGGTGCATTATCATTATGTCAAGGAGAGGTTCTCTGCTGGGGAGATCAGCTTGGCATATGTGCCCACGCAGGAGAACATTGCAGACCTTTTCACAAAGGCTCTACCTAGGCAGAAGCTTGAAGCTTTCTGCAAAGCTTTGGGCTTACTTCCTTTCGTGGAGTGATTTCCACATAGCTTGGCACTTCCTTATACATGAGTGCCAGCTCCTTGTTCACCGCATCACTCACAGGGAAGACTTAAAAATACCTCAAGGAAGTGTTAGGAGTGAGGATAGTGCTAGCAGTACTTCAAATCCTAGGAACACTAGAAGAGATAGCTGAGTTAGTGCCTAAGAAGCTGAATGTTCAAGGATAAAGGAATTATCCCAACCCTCCCATGAGAGTTCATATGCTCAAGAGATGTGTTCATTGTGGAGGAGATCATCCTTCTCACTTATGCAATAGGGGAGTAGTCCCACCACCTCCATATGCCTACAACAGACCACCCGTATTGGGCCCAACTCATTATTGTAGCATAGAGCAAAGGTACACAAATCATAGTACGGAGAATTGTCCTTACAATTGACAACCAAGACCTACACCACCACCATTTAGGCCTTACGAATACCCCCCGAGAGATCAAGGAGGAGAAGCCTATAGATACCCTCCTTTCCAACATCAAGCACTTGCACCAAGGCCTTATGCGTATCAAGGATACAATCAACCTCAACCTGTACTAGGACAACAACCACCTCACCCAGAATCGCTCAACTTGAAGAGAATCTTGAAAGAGAAATAGTACCAGCCACACCATTGACTAGTACTGAGACTTATGATCAATCTTATGACCTTAGTCAGGGAAGTTATTCCACCTATGAAAATACTATGGCTGAGTATGGACATTCCTATGAACCATATACATATGGATCTGATAGTTATGATAGTTCTCTAGGATATGATCAAGACTATGTGTCACTAATGTACACTGCTCCTAGAGCATCAGTACCTCCAAGGCCAATGAGTAGACCACCTACCCCTAGAGGACCATGTTATAGATGCAAAGGTGATCACTTTATCAGGGAGTGCACATTACCCAATCCACCTCCACATCAGAAAGTTTGGGAAGGCTACTGCATTGATTGTGGCAAGGAACACCTTTTTAGGGATTTCCCTAAAAATCCCAATAAAATCAATCCCACTGCACAGATAAATGTTATAGAAGTGGTAGAGTCATCAGGGAGTGATAAGGAATACACTGTGCCATCGAAAGCAATAACTAGGGCAAAAGTAAGAGAGACCCTAGATAAATCCAAAGAAAATGATAACCAAGACAAAGAGTTGAACACCCCAGCACCACAAAGTTACAGATTCTGAAGAGTCTGAGAAAAGTGCTAAGTCTAAACGAACCCAAAGATGGAAGACTCGTAGAGAAAAGATAAAACAAAAGAGATCACAACAAAAGTTAGAGAATGAGAACAACAAGCAGAGCCAAGATGAGGAACAAGAACCTAAAGGAAAACCTAACAAGGAAACAGAGAAACATCAAAGACAAGAGGCAGGATCAGTTTTAGCCGATCCAATGCCAGAAGATTTATCCATGTGGATTAAAGCATATCAAGCACGAATAAAGGCAGGCCCCTCCATTGAGCAACATGACCCAACAGGCGACTTAGAGAAAGAGAGATTGGAAATATGTAAGAAGTTAATTGAATTGGCTCAACAAACTTTATAAAAACTTGTTTAGCCACTACCCAGCACAAGGATTCTGCAAAAAGAATTTCAAGAATGTGTAGCACCTAGTCATCCTAGGGAAGGAAAGAAAAACGAGAACTATGAAGAAAAATGTCATGAAAGTAAAGAAGAAGGATTTGTAATCCCTGAAGTAGATGGGGAATGGCCTAGAGACTTATGGGCAAGAGTCCAAGAAGATAGATGGAAGAAAGGAGAAGGAATTGAATCACCTTTTGAGGAATTAGAAGCAGTAGGCGAGCTTGAATTATCAACTCCTTAATTAAACCCAAAAAGATCATCTCAACTTGATGAAAACAAAGATGATGAAGACAGTGTGAATGTATTACCAAACTATATGGGGGAATATGAACATAACTCGGAATTATATCATGTTCCCTCAATGAGGAGAAAGGAGCAGAACCCATCAATCCAAACCTTTGACATAATACAACACCTTAAAAAAGTAAAAATACCATGTACTCTAACTCTGGAAGAACTCTTGAAAGTGAAGCCTCGATTAAGAGAGAAAATCACCAGCCAATTAGAGACAAAGTCAGACAAAGGCGAGATGCGAGATGAAGTAGCCACTGTTAAAATCCCAATTGACAAGGTTGGAGATCTCAGTGAGGGAGATGAAGGAAACACATGCCTCCCTATCACCTATAGAGGTTTTACCACTAAAGCCATATTAGATTCGCGAGCTGGAGTAGGAATTGCGACCAAAGAAATATGGGAGAAATGGGGAAATCCAACCCTATGACCCACTAGGATGAATATTCAAATGGCAGATGGACACACAAAATGACCTTAGGATTATTAGAAAAAGTAATATTTACCACTTGCGGAGTCGAATTTGAGCACACCTTAGCAATATGTCAATTTTGAAAAGGCTAGCAATTATGAGATGATACAGGGAAGGCCCTTCATGAGATAGTTCAAGGTAGTGCAAGACTAGGGAAAAGATGCAGTATACTTGCAGCATGGAGGAACAAAAACTAGGATAAACATCCATACTTATACTTATCAAGATGTCCCTCCTCTACAATGGAACTCGATACACAAGGAAGACGACAATTTATCCATTCATAGTGTAGGATCGAGTAGTCAAACATGGATGAATGAAGATACTCACCTATGGATGTGTAAGGCAGCTAAATGGGAAGAAGAAAGGAGATGAAGATGGCACCCAGGACAAGGAGGGTCTAGACCTATAGAAGATCTTGCTTACATGCCTCAAATATTCTTAGATGAAGAATTTGAACCCCATGGTTGGATGGAGATTTTAGCCACTCTTGACTTATGTGTAAATGAAGAAGTAATAACTATGAATGGATGCATAGGTGAGGAAGGATATGATGTAAATCTATACATGGTTGTTCTCCAAGAAGCGGATGAAGGAGAGGTAATCTACGAGAGCATAGAAATGGAACTAGAACCTATTGAGGAAGAAAGAAAAAAGAAGGAAGAGATTGAAACTAGTCTAGATTTTACCCAAGACGTGCTACAACCTGTAATAGATGAACCCAACATGAAAAAATAAAAAAAAGATAGCACACCTCAAGATCAATTCAAGGTACCTGAGCATTTCAAGAAATATGAAGTAGAAGAAAGAAAGATTGCTATTCAGATGCCAAAACAAGAAGCACAACTAGGGATAGCATATGACAATAAAGAGTAGACCAAGAAGATTGTAGTAGCTATTGAAGAAGGAGAAGAGAGATGCACCTTCATAGGACAAGATGTCTCGTTGGAGGAAGAACAAGAATTAATACAACTTATAAGAGAGTATTGATATGTCTTTGCATGGACTTATAAGGATTTAAAAGGTGTAGATCATTCTATTTGTGCTCATCAAATCCCTATGACAACAGAAGCCAATCCCTCCAAAACAAAGACCATACACCTATAATGATGTTTATTCATCAAAGATTAAGGAGGAGATAGATAAATTGTTGGATGCGGGCTTCATTTATGAAATTGAACACACAGAATGGGTATCACCATTAGTGGTAGTGCCAAAAAAGAATGGCAAATTAAGGGTGTGCATTAATCTTAAAAAGGTAAACGCAGCCACCATACAAGATAGTTACCCATTACCCATCACAGATCATCTGTTGGAAAGGGTTGTAGGCAAGAAAGTCTATAGCTTCTTTGACGGCTTTTTAGGATATAATTAGGTATCCATTTCTCCTGAAGACCAACACAAGATAGCCTTTGCAACTGAATGGGGAGTCTATGCTTTTAGGGTTATGCCATCTAGTCTAACTAATGCCCCAACCACTTTCCAAAGATTGATGTGCCATGTGTTCAACCAATTTTTGAGAAAGAGTATGGAGTTATATGTGGATGATTTATGTACCTATTCAACTATAAGACCAGAGCACATCTGTTGGCATACAAGTCAGATGAAGAGCATACTAGCGCAACGGAGGAGTCATGCACAATACGGCAACAAGGCCCAATCATTTTTTCCATGGACCATTTACAACTCAAGTGATTTTAATCACTACACAAACATTGTAAAATCCATTTTTGGTAGAATAGACTCCATTTTGTGCAAGCCGAGGAGTCCTCAAGCTTGAGGAGTATTAGAACTAGCTACATATCAATTTTCATAATTTTTAGACTCTGTTTGAGCCCTCAAATAGGCTCTAGAACCTAATTTTTAACTAGGCCGGACACTAGGTCTGGACAAGACCAAAGCTAGTTAGAAAACTATAAAAAGAGCTAGAGAGCTCATTTTTGGGGTTAGATTGTTTGTGAATTGAGCTTATGTAAGAGACATTTTGACTAATGCAAAGAACTCCATTGTTCCTCTCCTTGTTCTTGCCTTGTGTGCACGTGTGTGTGTATGTGTGTGCATGCTTGTGTGCTTCTCACTCACACACTTGTGCCTTCACTTGCTCATAGTCTTCATACTAGTCCTCACGTCTCCACGGATTGACAATTATGAGGTGAATCTTCTCACGTTGGTACTCACCATTGTGCTAGAGTGACACCAAATTTGGCGGCGTTGCCGGGGAGAGAGCTTCGAGGATGAGCGTGTGATGGTAAGACGTCGAGTTGAGACATTCGAGTTATAGGTAATATCCTTCCTTTTCTTTATTTTTCTTCATTTTTTCCTTACTTTCCCATCACCATCATCACCATCATCATCCCCACCATCTCCCACCTCCATCTCCATCTCCACAAAAAATTTCAGTTTTTTGGTCATATTACACTCCCCACCTCATTTCCCTCATTTCATTGTGAGAGAGAGCGAGAGAGAGCTTGCATGCTATCTGTTTTTGGTGTGTTTTTGAGCTTTTGTTGTAGGAACTAGCTGTACCACCTTCTCTAGTAGTGTGCGCAGGTACGACAGACTCTGCACAGGTCCCGGGACGACGACCTCTGTCTGTCGCGACAGACAGAAAAACTCAATATTTTGTGAATGCGTGTTTGGCACGGTAACCTACACCATTAGAGCACTCCAAATCACTAGAAGTTTCTCAAAAATTTGCGTTTTTTCAGTCTATCACGACAGACACCATCTATCGCGACAGACAGAGACCCACGATAGACCCCGTCTATCGTGACAGACACCTGTCTATCGCGACAGACCAAATTCCACGACAGATCCAGTCTATCGCGACAGACACCGTCTATCGCGACAGACCCATCTGTCGCGACAGACCCATCTATCGCGACAAACCCCGTCTATCGCGACAGACACCGTCTATCGCGACAGATCAAATTCCACGACAGATCCAGTCTATCGCGACAGACACCGTCTATCGCGACAGACACCGTCTATCGCGACAGACCCATCTATCGCGACAAACCCCGTCTATCGCGACAGACACCGTCTATCGCGATAGACCAAATTCCACGACAGATCCAGTCTATCGCGACAGACACCGTCTATCGCGACAGACCCATCTATCGCGACAGACCCATCTATCGCGACAAACTCCGTCTATCGCGACAGACACCGTCTATCGCGACAGACCCGTCTATCGCGACAGACCCGTCTATCGCGACAGACACCGTCTATCGCGACAGACACCATCTATCGCGATAGACACCGTCTATCGCGACAGACCCATCTATCGCGACAGACACCGTCTATCGCGACAGACCCATCTATCGCGACAGACACCATCTATCGCGACAGACACCGTCTATCGCGACAGACCCATCTATCGCGACAGACACCGTCTATCGCGACAGACAGACATTTTCGGCAAAAATTAAGGGGGTAAATTTTTTGGAAATTTAGGCTAATTTTGGGCATATTTGCACTCTCAAATACTCACACACTTGCAAAGGCCTTAGAAAAATGCAGTAAAACTCTTGAAAGGTTCTGTTTGTCTGTTTAACCCCCTAAACCGTGAACGGTTATAACTTTTTCATACGAAATCCATTTTTTGAGCTCTAGGGCTTGTCGGAAAGCTCGTGGCATATAATGCGTTGATTTTTAGATAGGATATTTGGAAGTTGACACACTGAGGGGTAGGAACACCAAGGGAGCTCTAGAGGAAATTTTTAGCAATACAAAAGGGGGAACAAGGGTCATTAAAAAGGTGTCTGAAATAAATTGTCTGTCAATTGAAGGATCAAATTGAAGCTAAACTTGGGATTTACAGGATCATCGAGAGCTCTTGGAGAAAGCAAAGTAAGCGCCAGGGCGAACAAGCTTGGGAACGTGCTTCCTGGGTAGACCAGCATCGCCAGGAGGAGCGACTTGAGGTTGGAACATCACTTAACCCCCTCAGTCTATTCTTAGCATAGGCTAAGTGCGAGTAGTTGTTCTGATTGACTAGGGGTACGATAGGAACACTCAAGTTTGAAGAGCCCTTAATTTCTCAAGTGCAAGGGTAGGCTAAATTGTAGTCAAGGGATAACTTAAAGGAAAAGAACTTAAACTAAGCGGATGCAGAACATCAAGTACGACCCACAAAAGTGCTCCTGATGACGCTTAATTAAAAACAAGAAAACACATCCAAAGGAACTTAAAAGGAATAAGTGACTGGTACCAAAGAATCAGCAACGTACAAAGGGCATATGAACCTTAGGTCAGGTAGACACCTAGGGAGAGACAGACAAAGTCTTAGATCTTCAGAGGCTAGTGTCAATCATACTGCGAGGTCTTGGGCCCAGCAGTTGAGCCATCATTCGTATTACCCTAGTTCTGAGACTAGCGAGTCTGAGATGTCCCACGGTATGGAGAGACCTACAGGAAGTTCTTGGGTGCCATATTTACATAGGGTGGAAGGCCCTTACAAGATGCAACTCGAGTACCTTAGGACCAACAGATTAGGTGCTAGCATCTATGAGGACGGCCTAGGAAGAGCGGTGGTCCAGATTAAAAACCCTGACCAATCCATTGGACTAGAGCGCCCAGCTGTCAAGTTTGAAAATGGAGCATACTTGGACAAGGAAGGGACAATCTATGTAGTCACCAGTCATCCCGATAGAACAGATGAATTTGGCAATGTGGTCCCGGAAACGGACTTAGGTGACCTAGAGCAAGGAAACATGGGCAAAGAACCTAGAACCCCCCAAGGCAAATCTGTTCTCACAAGGATTCTCACACCAGAGTGGATTCCCCAAGATAATAAGAGCATAGATCTCCTCTTGAACCGAGAGACGGATGAAGCCTTTTGGAGATATAGACCTAGTCAGCCGAGTGAGGTAGGAACAATCATGATATATGAGTTCAAAGATCCTGATATTCCAGGAAGAGTGACCTACTTAGATCACTCTTCAGAGAGGATCTTTGGGGTTACAGAAAATGATAGGCATGCGTACACTTGGAAAGGAGAATTTATTTTCCCCCAACCAAGATCGAATGTGTCCTTTGGTCGCCAAGGAGCTTGAACATCTCAAGCTCAGGGGACTCAAAGAGAAAGGAGTCGAGAGAGACCTGAGGTAAGCTTTGCCAACTCTTGGGGAAGAGAAAGACCGAGAATGGAAACGAATAGAGGGGAACCTAAGGGACATAGAGCCCCAGGGAACCGAAGAAATGCCGATGATTTCCCTCTGCCAAGACCGAGAGAGCACACGAGGACCTTGAGACCGACCCAGCTAGTTAAGTCCATGAAAAACTACTTTGATGGCACTGGAGACCCCTACGATCATGTAGCTGAGTTTAAGCAAGTCTTGAGAGCTGAACAAGTTGAAGACCTGTTCACGCAGTACAATACCTTTGGTTTAACCCTTAGGAACACCGCCTTGACATGGTTTTAGCCACTAAACGAGAGGCAGTTTAGAAGCATAGATCAACTTTTAGAGGCATTCATTATCAAATTCTCTAAAAGTGGCATAAGGCATAATACTTCCTCATTGATATACAACTTCAAGCAGACCCCGCAAGAGACTGTGAGACTTGCAGGAAGAAGATTTAGGCAATATCTTGAGCGATGTCCTAGTCCTGAGTTACCCACGGCCGCTAAGCAAGTGGCTTTATTCTTGGATGGATTGCTAAGTACCAAATTGAGATCATATGTGTACTTGAAGGACCCCCGGACTATAGAAGAATGTGTACGCATGTGCATTGATATTGAGGATAACCTAGGGGAGGAGTTAGAGCTATCCAAAATCTACAAAGATTCAGATAGTACCTCTAGCCGCTCTTCCTCACAATCCACATCAATTGAGGAACTTACGGAAAAAGTAGCTCAAAAACTAGGTGTCTCTAGTAAACAAATTCCTAGATTTGCCCCAGTAAAGAGGTGCTATACTTGCGGTGGTGACCATATGGCAAACGCATGTCCCATCACGGCTCAACCCCAAGTGAATCCTAGCAGCCAATATTGCACCATAGAGCGAAGGTACACAAATCACTCAGCACAGGATTGTCCATACAATAAGCAAGCGGTTAGGCAAACCTACCCTCAGCCCTACCCTCCACAAGGTAGATACCAGAGTCAATATTCACCACAACAGTATATTAGGCCTCAGCAAAATTACCAACCGCAATATCAGGCCCAACTGAGACCCCAGCCAGTGCTAGCACAGCAACCACCTGCTCCTACTAATGTGATTCCGGTCAAGTATGTTGGTGTAGCTCAGTGATGAGTAGCACCTCCTTTAATGTCAATCCGGGAAGACGTGAGGATGGTATGAAGACCTCGAGCAAGTGGCGGCACAAGTGCATGAGTGAGAAGCACACAAGCATACACAAACATACACACACACGTGCACACACGGCAAGACAAAGAGAGAGAATCAATGGAGTTCTTCGATTACTTTTCAAAAAGCTCTTACAAGTTTGTTTCTATTACAATCTAACCTACAAAATGAGCTCTCTAGCTCCTTTTATAGTTTTTGACTAGCTTTGGCCCTGTTCAGACCTAGTGTCCGGCCTAGTTAAAAATTAGGTTCCAGGGCTTATTTGAGGGCTCAAACGAGATCCAAAAATTACGAAAATTGGCAGGTAGATACTTCTAAAGCTCCTCAAGCTCAAGGACTCCTTGGCTTGCACAAAATGGAGCTACTAAAAATATAAAATGGTATTTACAATGGTGGTTAGTGATGAGAATCACGTTTAATTGGTGTAAGGGTTTTTGAAAAGTTAAAGGGTTGCCTAAGTGCTAGATTTGCGTGAATGCTCATACTTGTTTCTTTATGAGAAAAATTACTGGCCTATTTGCCAGATCTTCTTTGACTGCCATGTCTGCTTGTGCTGTCCCTTCGCTCCGACTCTCTTCGCCTTGTGGCTCCTTCGGTTCCCTGACTGCTGCCAACACCCCCCCCACTCTCGCGTCTGTCGCCCCTGACAGACCCTTGTCTAGAGGATTTTTGAACATAGTATTGGACGACATCGGAGGCTAGGTGGTGTTCTTCGAGTCGCAATCCGCGTGCTAGGTCTGTGAGCAGCTCATCCCAATTTACAGGACCGGGAACATCTGGATGAGGCACCCTTAATTGTTCTGAGTAAATAGTTCTCTCCACAGCAAATAATTGGAGGAGATGTGATGGTCTGGGTATAAAGATTTCGGAGTGATATTCCCAGAATCCTGTGATGAACATCTCCTCAAATGTCTGTTTAAAGCAGGCTGGGAAGTACTTGATTCTGGCGTGCCAGGCATATATTACTTCAATGGACGGGGTGGTACTCATATCATACACTAGATCTTGGTTTCCTGTCATAAAGCCTGCACCTGAGAAGTGAGGGTCCTTAATGTTTTTAAACGTCCTGAAAGTGATCAGCATTAATTCAAATATTTTCATGCACATCTGGGCCATCACATCAGGATTATTGCGTAGCCTAGTACTCCAGTGACGGATTGTAGAAATCATATAGTTGACTGTGGGGGGTCCTCGTGGAGGTGCCAGATAAACATAATTCAACCATTTTGCGCAGGCTTTGATGTCTCTGACGGCAATAGTGAATTCAGGCCAAGTGCGTCTTCGAAGAACTGGAATGTAACAAGGATTGTATTTGATAAACAACGGCATGTTGTTCCAGGTTCGGACCATTTCAGGGTACGTTTCCAACAGCCTGATTCTCCAGGTGGGTTGATGGATGGACCCACGCTGAGCACTTTCCGGTATATCATCTGGACCAAATTGTGTAGCAAATGTGGGAGGCTTGCCACATTGCCGTTGAATCTCCGCATTGTAATCGGCTAAAAGTATACAGAATGGCACATACTGGTCATTATTGGTGCCGATCCATCTATGGTGAGACATGCTTCTGAAGTATTCAGACTTTATGACAGTGTCTTCTAAGTTCGCTAGTGATTGGATCTGAATGGCCACCCGTTCTTCATGAGTGTTCGCTGTCCTTTCCAGTGTCTGAAGCCACTCGGGTGCTTCCACTTCCAATGTGTCTAGTACCTCTGAGGTTCACCGCCCGCCTGGCATTGGCATAGGAACATACGGTTCCTCGTAAGAATCATCTACCTCAATAGGGACTAGCTCTTCTTGCTCTGGTTCTATCACTGGAGATGGCTGCCTTTCATATGTCAGTAACCTCTGCTGTAACTCTGCTACTTGCTCAGTTAAGGCCTTTACTTCGTCGGAGGTGGAGGTTGATGGGACACTCTTCGGTTGTTCTTCCTGTTCCTTAAGTCTGCTCTGAAGTGTGTCACGCTCTCTTTCCAAGTCATCATGGGCTTCCAGGAGATCTGCATAGCTTTCCAAAATGGTTTTTCATCGTCTCCGTGGGAACTGCTTTGAACTGCTCTGGATCTATCTCGTGAGGGGAGCCTTCCATTGCCGCTTCCAGATTCTCTTCATTTTGTTTTTGCAGTCTTTTGTTCTCCTCCAGTGCTGTGGCCATATGTTTCCGTAGTAGCGCCAAGTTGCGTCTGACTCGCAGGTTATCGGTCTGGTATACTTCGAGCAAAGCTTCTAGTTGTTTGACACCTGATTCTATCGATGGTTGGGGTGCCTCCAATAGTGTTTGGTGAGCCTGCTCAAGCGTTGAATAGCGTTGATTCACTTCTACATTTTCCTCTTGTAGAATGTGAAGTTGCCTTTGTAAGTTCTGATGGTGCGTTGTCAGTTGTTGATACCGGCCGTCGAGAGCTCTATACTCATTCTGGAGCTGATATACACATTGATTTAATGCTAAAAATATGCTATTTACATTAAATAATGATGGGAGGGGTGAAGATGCAGGGGGAATGGGGGCGGGAATGGGAGTTGTGAATGATGTGGATGCAAGTGGAGATGTGGGTGGAGGGGGTATGGGCGATGAAGGTGGCATGGGGGGAGGGAGCGGTGCTATGGCAGGAGACGTTTCCATAGTGTCTATTGTTTGAGTGACAGTGTAGATGGGGATCGTGGGTGGAGTGGATGTGACGTCAGTGAAAAGAGTGGTGAAAGTGGGCATGGTGACTCCCCCGAATTGGATCCCCGGAGAGAGTGGGATACCCATGACAATGGTGGTGGTAGTGGACGAGGTGGTGCTAGTGTCATGTGGTGGAGTGAAGTGTGTAGTGCGAGGTGGGGATGGTGGTGACAGTGGTGCTTCCTGATGTTCGTCTGCTTGCGTTGTCTCTCCTGGTGCTGATACATTGATGTGAATTTGTTTCCCAGACCTCCTGGGACGAACGGGAACCCTCTTCTCAAATCTGTGAATGTAGGCCATTGCCTCATGGATGGCCTCATCCAATCCTACTGCGTCGGCATGAAGGTTTATGGACTCAATGAACATCTCGTCCACACCTTCCTCAGCTAGCAACTGGTTCATGAGTTTCTTGCCTGATTCCAGTGACATCTTATGCTGTTCTTGAACCAGTTGCATGGTTCGATATAGTCTTTTGATTTGTGCCGAATACGCAGGGGCACTTGCCAGCTCTGAAAGCTCGTCATATTCTTGTTCCTCGTAGGCTTCTTCCTCTTGTTCTTCCTCTTGTTCCTCTACGTCGACTTCTACCACTTCGGGTCGGGTGGGGGCTGCTGTTGTTGTCTGGGGTTGTGGTTCCTGAGCACGTTCTGTTTCCGTCTCGAGATTAGAATCATAGATCAATCGGGCTACTTCTTCATCCGTGAGGTCATTTAGAGTAAAACCCTGTGGGAATTCCAGATCTGATGGGACGGGTGGGAATACCAGATTAGGCCCATCTGTGCTCGGTCTTGGTAGCCGGATTATGAATGGCCTAACGTGTCGTGTCTGGGGAGGGGTAATTTTTGGTGTAGTGGTGGCTCCCCTTGGTTGAGCACAGGGTAGTTGTACTCCCCCCCTCATCTTCTTTGATGGGGGACCTGCTGCTGATAGTCTTCTTTGGAATTCCTGAGCACGGGGCCATATGAGTGCCCGCTAAATAGGCACATCATAGGCCAGACATCAGTAGATTATTTTTGTGAGACCGCAACATCCATGAAGCACATTTTTCTGCTTCTTGTTCCACCTCTGATGGGCTAGGTGGATCTGATCTATGATCCAGTGTGGCACATTGATGGGAAGGCTTTCTGTCTCTGCTAGATACAAACTGAACCAAATTTTCTTTGGGGGCATTGTGAATCTTTCCTGGGCGGGGAAAGCAAAATGTTGCATGATGGTCCGCAGGTGAAGCGCAATGGTAGGTGTCATCGCTACCATATCCTTCAGCTTATTAAGATCTTTGTGTTTCATTCGACCTGGCACCATTGTTTCCTTTTCTGTGGGGATGTGCATGCCATACATACCCAATGCTTCTCTTACCAGATTGAGGGTCAACTTGAATCTTTTAAGCTCATGACCCGGCAGCAGTGATGGCAACACAAAGGTGCTGTCGCCTCCCTTGGCCCTGCTTGGCGTGATGGTACTGATCAGATATGAACATCGTAAGAAATCTGGCTTTGGTAAGTGGGCCCTGAAATAACTGTCCACACCCGCTTTGATCCAAACTGATCGCATGACTTCGGCGTTTTGATAGCTTTCAAACTCGCGCGTGAAAAAGTGGTATCGACCCCATTTGCCATTAAATTCCAATTCTGCTTCCCAGAAATAGGTTCCATCGCCCAATGGTCCAGCGACATCACTGAACCAATGCGCATGCTTACCTACTTGAGAAGTGTGCCCTTGAGGAGGATCCTGAATGGGGAGCACATGCACGGCTTGAAGTTCTTGCGGCCTTGCGGTGAGATATGGCTCGAGGAGGAGTGTTTCTATGTCCACAATCTGGGCACCGAATCCGGCTTGAGAACTTGCACCTGCTTCTGCCATGGCCCTGTTTGCTGGTTGGTTCTGTGAGAATATAGAACCACGTGTTAACATCGTAATGGACAGAATAAATCCGTTGTTGTCCCCGTTGCAACATTAACATGAGGTAGATGGTGAGTTAGTGGTTAGTAAGTGCACGAAGACAGTGTGTGTAGTTAGTTCGTGGGTAGTCCTAGGAGACTAATGCAGTTAGTAAGTGGGGATGAATTTACAAATTGGGGTCGGGGGGTTTATTACAGGTCTTAGGCTGCCAAATGCAGTGGATGGGTCTTTTTCTTGGTGTCGTAGAGGCTCTAGAGAGCTTTATAGTTGTATCGGCTTGAAAATGAGGCCTTTTAGGGACCCATTTACAAGCGAGTATGTTCGTGCTCATGGGCCTTGGTATGTTCTTGAGTGTTGAAGACAAGTGAATGCTGGCCGTGCGAGTGAATGGGTTACGCTGTATAGGTTGTGGCTTCGGCGTAGCTATTTGTGCCCGCAAGCAAGCCTTAGGCACCCAAATTTGTCTTGACTGTGGGCTAGCCTTCATCGACTTCTTGGGCACCCAAATAGATTTCACGTTAGCAGAAGAATTTCCGAAAGACTTCTTATTAGTGACGTGTTGTTGGTTACTAATAAGAGGCTTTGCCCGTGTGGTTGGCTTGAGTGCAACCAGGTGTTCGCCTTTCCGCACCCATACTTGGTTTACTTGCTGAGATATTTTGCTGCGCAGGTACTTTTGATTTCCGGCATGGGTAGTACTCTGCTTCTTCTGCCTTTGATCCACCTTTGGTTGCTGCCTCCTTCTGGCCTTTGGAAAAGAAGGGAGTTCCGTTTCATCCCTGACTCCTTTTTTGAGAATATCATTCCTCTGCAACACATAGTTTTGGACAAGAACAGCATGGTCATCTTCATGTGTACCCCTGGAGGGACCAGGAGTCTGTGCCTTTCCTAATTCTTTGAGTGTTCCATTATCTAACTATATTGTAATTCGACTATGATTGACCCATACCTGAAGAAGTCCACTTCTTAGGTTTAAGTTGACTGCTTGGTCATAGATCCAGTCTTGACCCAAGACAAGGGGTTCAGTGAGATCCTCGTCTTGACACACTAGTACTTTAACTGTCATTGCCTCATCATGAATGTAGAGGGGAAGTTCCACCTCACCCATGCAAGGGGTTTCCACGCCTCCCAATCCTATGAGATATGCTTCCACAGGATTGACAGTTAACTGCAACTCTTGACAGTAAGACACTCTAACAGCACTAGTGGCTGCGCCTGAGTCAATCAAGGCTCTTACGGTCCTTGCACTCTTTCCTTGTCCTATATCTAAGGTTACGAAAGGACGTCGATCAGTTATCCTATGTGAGCTTGTTCCTGCGACTTCACACATTGCCATATGATATCCTTGATCGGCATAGTCATTTGTTCTAGGCTGATCTCTACCTTGCCTTCGTAATTTCATCCTTCTGATGCGTTCTAACGCTTCTGCTTGAGCTTCTTCTCGAATTTGCTTTTCTTCCTCTTTGCGTTTCTTAGCAGTGTTGAGTCGGCTGAGCATTTCCTCCGTGAGGGGTTCCTGATACAACTTGACTCTGCAACCGCTAATATAGTTTGGGAGAACATCACCCTCTAACGTGGCTAGTTGTACTGCTCCACTCGTGGAGATCCTATTGATGATCATAGGTCCGTAGCCTCTCTTTTCTAGCTTCCTCGCGTGTTGTTTCAGTGTGTAGACTAAAATTAGATCTCCTGCTTTCAAACCCTTATCCTTCACATGGGCATCGAAGTATGCCTTCTGTCTCTTCTTGGCTGCATATATTCCTGCAGCGGCTCTCAGTCTTGTTTCCCCTAATCGTTCAAGGTCAAAGATCCTAGAGGAGAGCTCATGACCTGTCCATTCGTGCTCTTGTGCTATTCTCAATGTAGGAATCAAGAAGTCCAAGGGTAGCACAGCGTTTTGGCCAAATACCATCTGAAAGGGGGTGGCTTGGAGTACCGTTTTGTAGGCGACTCGGTATGCCCAAACAGCATGGTGCAGCTGTTTGTCCCAATCAGAGCGTTTAGTGTTCACTAATTTTGTCAGTACATTGCATAAGATCTTATTAGTGCTCTCAGCTTGTCCATTAGCTTGAGGGTGATAGGGGGCAGACTTCTTGTGTATTACCAAGAAATCTTGGAGTAAATTTTCAATCACTTCGTTCAAGAAATGAGTGCCTCTATCACTTACAAGCTCTATAGGTAGCCCATATCTTGTGAATACATTCTCAAACAAGAATTTAGCAGTTGTCTGAGTGTCGTTCTTTGTCGTAGCTTTTACCTCTACCCACTTAGTTAGATAGTCTGTTGCAACAATGATGTATTCCGCATGAGAACCCTTAGCTGGGGGATTAATAGGACCTACGAAGTCTATTCCCCACTTAGAAAACGCACGTCCACCCATCATAGGTTTCAGTGGCATATCATCTTTGCGTATAGGATATTGAGTTCTCTGACAGACATCACACCGTTTCACATAGGTATGTGCATCCATGTGAAGGGTTGGCCACCAGAAGCCCGCAAATAGTATTGCCTTGATCACTCGATCCGGTCCAAAGTGTCCTCCTGCTACACCTTGGTGAGCAGTTTCTAAGATCTTAAGATATTCACTTTCATGGACACATAGCCTCAGGTAACCATCTTTACCGCGTTTGTATAGATTATCACCAATGAGTGAGTAATCCAGGGCTTCTTGTTCTAAACTCCTTTTCCTAGCCAGATTCATGTCTGGAGGGAATGTGTTTGTCCTCAGGAAGGATACTAGAGGTTCGATCCAATCTGGCACAATGGATATTTGATAAAGAGTGGCGTGTTCCACAGGTGGTTTAGTGCAACAGATTGGGCAATTTTTGCACAACTTTTGGACATCCGCTTCCATAGTCGGCCAATGCACTCCGAGTCTCTTTAGGGTCTGTAAAGTTCGTTGCTTTGAGTAGTGTTGCTCCAACGCACCTACATGTGCTAATTGCAACCATTTAGCGTACTCATCCTCTTCTACGCAACAAGCCAAGATCCCTTGATCTGTGTGCTTGTACATACTTCCTGCCATGATGTGGTACTTTTGGGCTTTTACAACCTCTCTATTCCGTGTGTTTACCACTGGATGGTTAGGCCCGTATGTCAATACTGGTACCAATGGCTTAGCCCACTGCGGCACCACTTCCAAATTAAACAAGTAAGCATCTGGAAGGTCATCTGATACTCCTTGTGGGGCTTCTCCCGATGTGAGCCTAGAGAGATGATCTGCTCTTAAATGAGTCCTCCCTTTTCTTACCACAACCTCAAAGTCATATTCCATTAGCAAGAGAAACCATCTCACCAATCTTCCTGTATTGCATGGCTTGTTTACGAGGTATAGACTTGCTTGATGATCAGTAAATAATTTAAACTTATTTGCAAGCAAATAGTGTCTAAATTTCTTAACTGCATATACCATGCCTAATCCTTCTCGCTCTATAGTGGTGTAATTCCGTTCAGCCGCATTCAATTGTCTACTGGCATAGGCAATTGGAAGATCCATATTACCTTCACCAGTAGGTTGTGCAAGTACACATCCAATAGCATAATTGGATGCATCCACGTGAACATGGAATGGCTTATTCCAATCTGGTGTGGTCAAGATTGGTGCTGAACATAATCTTCGTTTAAGCTCCTGGAAGGAATTCTCACATTCATCCGTCCACTCAAAGTTAGTCAGAAGTCCGTACATGGGCTTTGCAATGACAGCATACATGTGTATAAATCGTCGGTAATAACCACAATGCCCCATGAAAGCTTGTACTTCCTTGACATTCTTTGGCCTAGGTAGCTCTGCTATAGCTCTCACTTTCTCCTCGTCAGTAGATATGCCATTCTTTGACACTATGTGTCCTAGAATCTTGCCTTGCCTGACCATAAAAACGCACTTTTCTGGGTTCAGGCAGACTTGATATTCTCTACACTTGTCAAAGATTTGTCTGAGTTCAGGAATATGGGTTTGTCTAATGTTGGAATGAGCGCCGAGATCATCAACATAGACTTCTAAGTTCTTCCTCAAGAACTCCTTAAATACATGGCACATCAGCCTCTGGAAGGTAGCTGGTGCATTGGTAAGCCCAAATGGCATTACTCTAAAAGCAAAAATGCCCCATTCTGTGGCAAAGGCTGTCTTATGCTGATCCTCTGGAGCTATGGCCACTTGATTGTAACCCGAAAATCCATCAAGGAAGCTGTACACTTCCTTGCCTGCTACTCTTTCTAAGAGATGTTCTGTGATGGGAAGTGGATAGTTATCTCGAATTGTGGCTGCATTGACCTTCTTCAAGTTAATGCATACGCGCAGCTTTCCATTTTTCTTGGGCACCACAACGATGGGGGATACCCATTCAGTGTGCTCAATTTCATAGATAAATCCAGCTTCAACCAGTCTATCTATCTCTTCTTTGATCTTAGCAGCGTAATTATCGTTATATGTATAGGGCTTTTGCTTAGAGGGTTTGGCATCTGAAGTCATGGGGATGGTGTGTGAGCATATGTCAGGGTCAACACCTTTCAAATCCTTGTAACTCCAAGCGAATACATCTCTGTATTCTCTCAGCAAGGCAATTAACGCATGCTCTTCTTCCTCTGTTAGGTCATGGCCTATGTACGTGCATCTCTCCTCTCCTTCTTCTAGGGCCACTACTATTTTCTTGGTGGTTTCTTTGTTATCATAGGCCTCTCCTGATTGTGCCTCTCGTTTCGGCATTCTGATCATGACTCTCCTGTCATCTATCTCATATTTCTTAAAATTTTATGGGACCTCAAACAAAGATTCTTCCTCTTCTGGTGAGGCTTCTCTCTTCTTTCGTTTCTTTCCTTCTTCCTTCGGCGTCACATGTGTTGCTAATCTTACATCGTTTGTAAGCTCTCCATGCCTCTAGGGTTGAAATTCTACTTCATGGAAGTATTCTTCATCTGATGCAAATGGTGGGTCCATAATGATTGACTCGAGATCGGAGTCACTTGCATCCTCAAATGCATTAGGGCTAGGTTCGCATTCTTCTAGAACTGCCTCTCCCATGATTGGCTCTATGGAGAAAACTGAAATATCATAGCCATCCTCATCACAGTGAGGTGTCCATTGTTCTTCATTGATGGCTACGTCCATTGTTGCTAAGATTTCTGCTCAACCGTGAGGTTCAAATTCTTCGTCTGGAAAAACTACAGGTGCATAGGCTGGGTCTTGGATTGATCTATGGGTTTCTTTCGCACCTACCTCTCTGGCTTTCTCTCTCTTCTCTTCCTCTACTACTACCTTGCACATCCATAAGTGAGTGTCTTCATGCATCCATGAGGATCCTGACCCTATGGAATGCACCGATTCTGTATCATCTTTGGCTCTATGGATGGGATTCCATTGGATAGGAGGGACATCTCTATGAGAATAATCCTTGAGATTGACTTTGGTCGTAACACCTAAGTGTTGCAGGTACAAAGAATTGGTTCCCCAGTCCTGTACCACTTGCAACTGTCGCATGAATGGTCTTCCCAAAATCATCTCATAGGCATGATTTTTGCTGAAGTCACATATAGCGAATGTATGCTCAAACTCGACACCATAAGTGGTGAGAGTTATTCCTTCTAGCAATCCTAGGGGTCTCTATATGTGACCATCGGCCATCTGCAATTTCATTCTTGTTGGCCTGAGTGCCGGCTTGCCCCAACGCTTCCATACGGAAGTAGTGGCAATTGCAACTCATGCACCTGAGTCCAAAATTGCCTTGGTGGTGTACTCTTGGTAGGTGATAGGAAGATAGGTGTTCCCTTCTTCACCTTCACACATATCTGCTATCTTATCCAAGGGAATTTCTGGCACTGTCCTATGGGATCCTATCTGGGAACGAGGTTTGGCTATTTCTGGTACTTGTTTGGCGACATGTTTCCATACTTCAGGTCTAACCTTGAGTAGCTCTTCTAACTTGAGATTGCACTGCACGTTAGTGTTCTTCACTACTTCTGTGTTCCTAGGTATGACTGAATCTTCGTTTCTTACCATGACTGTAGGTGCTCTCATGCAGGTGGACTTCGCTTCCCATGGGCCTGTGAAGTGGGGTAGCTCCTGTATGGAATTAGACTCAAAGTCCAATCTCTCGTGAGACTGAGTACTCTCATGTTCCCCGTAAATAGATGGGATGTCTTGTGGGAATTGGTCGTGTGCATCATCCACAAGTTCAAAGGGAGGGGCGACTTCAATTTCGTTATCCCATTTGTCTTCTTGAATCTCTCGCACGAAGTCTGGTGCAAACCGATTCATAGAAGAAGTATCTGGCTCCGTAGAATTAGGCACATAAGCAACCTGGGAAGGAGTGCTTATTCTATCGTTGGCTCTCTCCTCGTTCTCATAGATGGCTAGAGCACAGGATTCCTGGGGAGGATTACTTATTCTATTACTTTTTCGAACAGGCTCATACGCTCCCTGAGAGGGAATGTAGGCAACCTGTGGAGGTACGTAAGCTTTCGAGGGAGGCTCATCTGCCTTTTGGGGGGAAAGATAAGCTTCTTGAGGAGGCACATGGGCTTCCTGAAGAGGCTGGCTTATCCTTTCACTTGCCTTGCCCTTGTGTTGAGAGGCTGGTTCCTTTTGTAATTGTGCCATTAGATTCTCTACTCCTTCCAGGGAGGGGGAATTGTCGGGTTCAATGGAATTTGGCACATAAGCTTTCGGTGGAAGATGGGTCCTATTTTTGCTTGCTTCCTCCCTTCCTTGATTTTTTTCTTCCTTGGCAGATCTTGCAAATATGCCCTCTAACTTCTCTAGAAGTCCATCCAAGTGTAATTGCGTCTTGGCTGAGCCCGAGTAATTGAAAAGGCGACTGGCTTCAAACATAGTCTGAGCCAATGCGACCATTTTCGTGCAAAGCTTGGTTCTTTCTATCTCTAGGTCAGCTCTAGGGTAACACTTGTCGTGATCTGTGACATTTGGCCCTTCTTGAATTCTGGCCCGATATGCTTTAAGCATCATGTCTATGTCTTCTGGAATGGGATGAGTTAATACTGATCCTACTCTAGGGGGTGGTGGAATCATATGAGGTGGGTTGGAAGGTGGCGGGTCGGATGGCGATGGGAATGGTGGTGGTGGGATAGTGTGAGAGGGGGTTTGAGAGGTGATTTCAGTTATCCTAGCTTTGGTTTCTCTTATGCTTTCCTCAAGTTCACTCATCTTTTTAGCCCATTGTCTTTTCATTCTTTCTCGACTATCTTTCCACGCTCTAGTCCTTTTCTTTGTTATGATCTCGGTTTCACTAGCCTCTGGGCTTTTTTCCTGACCTACACCCTGGTTTTGCTGTAGTGCTTGGGCTCTAGTGATTACTTGTACTGGTGCAGTGGAAGTCACGCTCCCTGTGGAGTCTACAACCAACCCAATCACATTAATGGGAGTGATTTTTGGCATATTATTAGGATTCTTAGGGCAATCTCGTAAGAGATGCTCCTTTCCACACTCTTGGCAATAGCCTTGGATCGTCACTGACTGGGGTTGTGTAGGTGCAGGCATGGGGCAATCACGAATGAAGTGATCTCCCTGACATCTGTAGCATGGTCCTCTAGGAGATGGAGGTCTTACCTGCCTAGGTTGAGGCCTAGGGTTGGGGTTTGCATACATGACATTCGTGTAATCTGACTCCCAACTTATTTCATTTGGCTCTTCACTATAGTAGGACTCACCATGTTCTGGAGATTGCATATAGTAAGCTTGGGGGCTATCGACGTGTGTAGAATCAAAGCTATGGTCACTGGGGTCACTTTCTGAGATCAATGGGGTTACTGGTACTATGGCCCTATTCAGGTTTTCTTCTGCAGCTGTATACTTTACAGGGATTACATTAGCGGGGTTTGGAGGCTGTTGAGCTAGCACCGGTTGGGGTCTCTGTTGGGCCTGATATTGTGGTTGGTAGGTTTGTTGGGGTCTAGCATATTGTGGTGGTGGATTTTGATTCTGGTATCTGCCTTGTTGGTAGGGCTGAAGGTAGGTTTGTCTGACCACTTGCTTGTTGTAAGGACAGTCTTGTGCTGTGTGATTTGTGTATCTTCGTTCTATGGTGCAATATTGGCTATTTGGATTGATCTGGGGTTGAGCCATAATGGGACACACGTTTGCCATATGGTCACCACCGCATGTATAGCACCTCTTCGCTGGGGTAAACCACGGAATCTGTTTGCTAGAGACGCCTAGTTTTTGGGCCACTTTCTCTGCGAGTTCCTCAATTGATGTGGACTGCGTGGAAGAGTGACTAGATGCACTATCTGAATCTTTGTAGATTTTGGAAAGCTCTAGTTCCTCCCCTAGGTTATCTTCAATGTCAATGCACATGCGTACACACTCTTCTATAGTCCTAGGGTCCTTCAGATACACATAGGATCTCAATTTCGTACTCAGTAATCCATCAAGGAATAAGGATACTTGTTTGGCAGGTGTGGGTAGCTCCGAAACAGGGCACCTTTCAAGGTATTGTCTAAATCTTCTTCCTACCAATCTTACAGTCTCTTGGGGAGTCTGTTTGAAGCTGTGAATCAATGAGGAGGTATTGTGTCTTATGCCACTCTTAGAGAACTCTACAATGAAAGCCTCTAGGAGTTGGTCTATACACCTGAATTGTCGCTCATCCAATGGCTGAAACCATGTAAGTGCTGTATTCCTAAGGGTTAGACCGAAGGCATTGTACTGCGTGAATAGATCCTCCACTTGTTCAGCTCTCAAGACTTGCTTGAACTCCGCCACATGATCATAGGGATCTCCTGTGCCATCAAAGGTAATTCTTCATGGACTTACCTAGCTGGGTCGGTCTCAAAGTTCTTGTGTGCTCTCTAGGTCTCGGTAGGGGGAATCCATCCACATTTCTTTGGTTCCTGTGAGCTCTAAGTATCTCAGGTTCTACTCTATTCGTCTCCGTCCTCGTTCTTTCTCTGCCCACTGGGTTGGCAAAGCTTACTTCCGGTCTATCTCTACTTCTGTCTCTTTGAGTTCCATGAGCTTGGGATGTTCCAGCTCCAGGGTGACCATGGGATACATTCGATCTTGGTTGGGGGAAGATGAATTCACCCTTCCAAGTGTAAGCATGCCTATCATTTTCTGTCACCACAAAGATCCTTTCCGAAGTGTGATCTAAGTAGGTCACTCTACCTGGGCTATCCGGATCCTTAAACTCATAGATCATGATAGTTCCTATATCAGTTGGCTGATTAGATTTATACCTCCAAAAGGCTTCGTCAGTTTCTCGATTGAGGAGCAACTCTATGCTCTTGTTGTCTTGGGGAACCCACTCAGGTGTGATAATCCTAGTGAGAACAGATTTGCCTCGAGGGGTTCAAGGTTCTACACCCATGTTTCCTTGCTCCAGGTCACCTAAGTCTGCTTCTGGGATCACATTTCCAAACTCGTCCGTCCTATCTGGATGACTGGTGACTACATATATGGTTCCTTCTTTGTCCAAGTATGCTCCATTTTCAAACTTGACAGCTGGGTGCTCTAGTCCAATGGATTGATCAAGATTCTTAATCTGTACCACAGATCTTCCTAGGCCGTCCTCATAGATGCTGGTACCTAATCGGTTGGTCCTAAGGTATTCCAGCTGTGTTTTGTAAGGGCCTTCTACCCTGTACAAATATGGCATTCCTGAACTTCCCGTAGGCCTGTCCATGCCTTGAGACATCTCTGACTCACTGGTCTCAGAGCTAGGGTAGTACGAGTGGTGGCTCAACTGCTGGGCCCAAGACCTAGCAGTGTGGTTAACACTAGCCTCTGAAGATCTAAGGCTTTGTCTCTCCCTTACTAGGTGTCGTCCTGATCTAAGGTTCATATGCCTAACTGATTAACCCAATTTTTCCCAGGTACAACCACGTTTCTGAGTCCTTTTGTATCGGTCACTTGGTTCTTTTTATGTTGATTATCGTGTTTAGACTCTTGTCTGATATCACGTCGTCAGGAATACTTGAGTTTAATTTCTCACTTTAGTTTGGTCATTTCACGTTAGGTTCTTTTCCTTTTAAGATTGTCGTTCGCACACACACAGGTTATCTCTTAACTTGCACTTGATTTTCTTAGATGGTCTTTGATTTATCTCGTGCCTATCGTTGCCTGGAATTACTTCTAACACTACCCGCACTTAGCCTAAGCTAAGAATTGACAGAGGGTGTTGCGGGTTTTCCAACCTTGAGTTCCTTTCCTTGTATGGTTGCCCGGGTGTGCCCAGGACGCGTGTTCCCAAGCCTGCACTTACTCTTGCCTTGCGTGCCCTTCGCTGCTCTCAAAGGACCTGTAAAAGGCCCACTGTTAGCTCAAGACTTAAATTCAAAAGACAGAACCAATCATTTTTATTCATGTAACACTTCACCACTTGGCACTATGATTTTTTGGACACAACTCTAGAGATCGCTGAACTTTGTTCCCCCTGGGTATGGTCAACTTCAAAATACCCTAGCAAATATTCCTGATCTTAATTTAACTATAACCAGTCGATGTTTTTGTTGTACTCCCTGTGAGCTTTCCAACAAAACAACAATCACGGCAAACGGATTTCGTATGAGAAAGTAATGCCGGTTCAGGGTTTTGGGGCTAAAACAGGATTGAGCTAGGTTATCAGGCAAACAGGAATTCTAGAGTTACGTTGGGTCGTGCCCTCGTAATCCAATGCTACACCCTAATGTTTGTCCCGCACTTGGCCAAAATTTAGACCACTATTTTTACCTTAAAAATTTGACCTAAATTGCCCTTCTAACGTGTTCGCAAAGTCTGTCGGTCGCGATTGACAGGTCAGTCGCGATCGACGTGTCGATCGCGATTGACAGGTCCATCGTGGCTGTCAGTCGCAATTGACTGGTCAGTCGCGATTGACAGGGGTTACGAAAAGTCAATCAGTCGTGGTCAAACAGTCGTTGACTCTGTCGGTCGCGATTGATGGGTCGGTCGCGATTGACAGGTCGGTCGCGAGGGTCTGTCCGTCGTGGTCAAACAGTCGTTGACTGTGTCGGTCGCGATTGACAGAGCAGTCGTGGTCTGTCCGTCGTGGTCAAACAGTCGTTGACTGTGTCGGTCACGATTGATGAGTCGATCGCGATTGATGACTCGATCGCGATTGACACGTGTCACGCGTATGGTCAGTCGGTCGTGGTCAATCGGTCGTTGACTCTGTCGGTCGCGATTGATAGAGCCGTCGTGGGCTGTCGATCGCGATTGACGTGTCGATCGCGATTGACAGATCTGTCCGTCGTGGTTTGTCGATCGCGATTGACAGAGCAATCGCGATTGACAGAAATCTGAGGAATTTCAAAAAACTAAACACATCTTTGGGAAGCTCTAGGCCTGTAGATCATGGTTTTGCACTTTGTTTGGTGATTTGAGCGTTTTTTCTGTCGGTCGCGATTGACAGAAGTCTGCGACACACAGACAGTTACTTCGAAATCCGTACCTGCGCAGAGTGCTGGGGACGATGATGTGACCTGTACCTGCAAGATAGCTCAAGAAATATGCAAAAACAGCACACGCAATTTCGCTCTCTCGCTCTCTCTCACAAGTGAAATGAGGGAAATGAGGTGGAGATGGTGATATACTCAAAAAACTGAATTTTTTGCGATGATGGAGATGGAGGTGGAAGATGGTGATGATGATGATGGTGATGATGGTGGTGAGGAAAAAACAAGAAAATAGATGAAAGTGAAGAAAATACCTACAACTCCAACGTGTCAACTCTACGTCTTACCATCACACGCTCGTCCTCAAAGCTCGATCCCCGGCAACGGCGCCAAAATTTGGTGTAGCTCAGTGATGAGTAGCACCTCCTTTAATGTCAATCCGGGAAGACGTGAGGATGGTATGAAGACCTCGAGCAAGTGGCGGCACAAGTGCATGAGTGAGAAGCACACAAGCATACACACACATACACACGCACGCGCACACACGGCAAGACAAAGAGAGAGAATCAATGGAGTTCTTCGATTACTTTTCAAAAAGCTCTTACAAGTTTGTTTCTATTACAATCTAACCTACAAAATGAGCTCTCTAGCTCCTTTTATAGTTTTTGACTAGCTTTGGCCCTGTTCAGACCTAGTGTTCGGCCTAGTTAAAAATTAGGTTCCAGGGCTTATTTGAGGGCTCAAACGAGATCCAAAAATTACGAAAATTGGCAGGTAGATACTTCTAAAGCTCCTCAAGCTCAAGGACTCCTTGGCTTGCACAAAATGGAGCTACTAAAAATATAAAATGGTATTTACAATGGTGGTTAGTGATGAGAATCACGTTTAATTGGTGTAAGGGTTTTTGAAAAGTTAAAGGGTTGCCTAAGTGCTAGATTTGCGTGAATGCTCATACTTGTTTCTTTATGAGAAAAATTACTGGCCTATTTGCCAGATCTTCTTTGACTGCCATGTCTGCTTGTGCTGTCCCTTCGCTCCGACTCTCTTCGCCTTGTGGCTCCTTCGGTTCCCTGACTGCTGCCAACACTGCTGTAGAAGAAAACCAGAATAGAGCGATAGTCCCAGTAACACCATTAATCTCAGAAAGTGACCCGAGTGACCATACCTTTGATTCTACACATGTTGATAGTCCCCAGGCTTACTACATGCAGTCTCCTGAACATGGTGAGTCTTACTACAGTGAGGAACCGAGTGAACCTATTTGGGAGACAGAGTATGCGAATGTCATGTACACGAACCCCAACCCTAGACCTCAACCTAGGCAGGTAAGACCTCCATTTCCTAGAGGGCCATGCTATAGATGTCAGGGAGATCATCTCATTCGTGATTGTCCCTTGCCTCCACCGACACAACCCCAGTCAGTGACAATCCACGGCTATTGCCAGGAGTGTGGAAAGGAGCATCTCTTACGAGACTGCCCAAAAAATCCTAATAATATGCCAAAAATCACTCCTATCAATGTGATTGGCTTAGTGGTAGACTCCACAGGAAGTGTGACTTCCACAGCCCCAGTACAAGTCATCACGAGAGCCCAGACACTTAAGCAAAACCAAGACTTAGGCCAAGAAAAGAATGCGGAGGTTAGTGAGACTGAGAGCCAGAATAAGAAGAGGACAAGAGCTTGGAGAGATAGCCGTGAACGTATGAAAAGGCAATGGGCAAGAAAGATGAGCGAACTTGAAGAAAGCCTACGAGAAACCAAAAAGCCAAAATCATAGAAATCACATCTCAAACACACTCTCACGCATCCCCGCCACTACCATCCCCTTCACCCTCCATTCCTCCACCCACCAATCCACCACACGTAACCCAATCACCACCCTGAGTAGGATCAGTCTTCGCCGATCCCACTCCTAAAGATCTAGACATGATGCTTAAAGCATATCAGGCCAGAATTCAAGAAGGGCCCAATGTAACATATCTTGAGAAATGTTACCCTAGAGCCGATCTAGAGATAGAGCGAACAAAGCTTTGTGCTAAAATGGTCGAGTTGGCGCAAGCCATGTTTGAAGCCAGTCGTTTGTTCAATGGCTCTAACCCCATCAGAACACCATTGCACTTTGATGGTCTATTGGATAGATTGGAGGGGTTACTTGCAAAGTCTGGAAAAGGAGCCACCTCCCAGGCTAAGGAGAGGGCAAGTGATAGAATAAGCATTCCTCCCAAGGAAGCTTATGTGCCTAACTCCACTGAACCAGACACCTCTTCTTCTATGAATCAATACACACCAGAATTCTTGCGAGAGATTCAAGAAGAGAAATGGGCTAAAGAGAGTGAAGTTCCTCCTCCCATTGAACTTGTGGATGACACACACGATCAATTCCCACAAGACCTTCCTTCCATTTATGGAGAGCAGGAGAGTTCCCAATCTCAAGAAAGATTAGACTTCGAGTCTAATTCTTTACAAGAACTACCCCATTTCACAGGCCCATGGGAAGCAAAGTCCACTTGTATGAGAGCACCTACAGTCATGGTAAGAAACGAAGATTCAGTCATACCTAGGAACACAGAGGTAGTGAAGAACACCAAAGTGCAGTGCAATCTCACTTTGGAAGAGCTGCTCAAGGTTAGACCAGAAGTGTGGAAACATGTAGCCAATCAAGTGCCCGAAGTAGCAAAACCACGCTCCGAGGTAGGTTCTCATAGGACGGTGCCGGAAATCCCACTAGATAAGATAGGAGAAATGAGTGAGGGACAAGAATGAAACACCTATCTCCCCATCACTCATCAGGGCTACACAACCAAGGCCATTTGGACTCAGGTGCAGCAGTTGCAATTGTTACCACGTCCTTATGGAAACGATGGGGTAAGCCAACTCTCAGGCCAACGAGAATGAAATTGCAGATGGCTGACGGGCACATAGAAAGACCCTTAGGACTACTAGAGGGGATAACTCTCACTACTTGTGGTGTAGAGTTTGAGCACACATTTGCTATCTATGACTTTAGCAAAAATCAAGCCTATGAGATGATTTTGGGAAGACCATTTATGCGGCAATTGCAAGTGGTACAGGATTGGGGAACCAATTCCTTGTATTTGCAGCACTTAGGTGTTACAACCAAAGTCAATCTCAAGGATTACTCTCATAGAGATGTCCCTCCTATCCAATGGAACCCCATCCATAGAGCCAAAGATGATACGGAATCGGTGCATTCCCTAGGATCAGGATCCTCATGGATGCATGAAGACACTCACTTATGGATGTGTAAGGTAGCAGTAGAAGAAGAGAAGAGAGAAAAAGCCAGGGAGATAGGTGCAAAAGAAACCCATAGATCAATCCAAGACCCAGCCTATGCACCTGTAGTCTTTCCAGACGAAGAATTTGAACCTCACGGCTGGGCAGAAATTCTAGCAACAATGGATGTAGCCATCAATGAAGAACAATGGACACCTCACGGTGATGAGGATGGCTATGACATTTCAGTCTTTTCCATAGAGCCGATCATGGGAGAGGCAGTTTTAGAAGAGTGTGAACCTAGCCGTGATGCATTTGAGGATGCGAGTGACTCCGATCTAGAGTCAATCATTATGGACCCACCTTTTGCATCAGATGAAGAATACTTCTATGAAGTAGAATTTCAAACCCAGAAGCACGGAGAGCTTACAAAGGATGTAAGGCTAGCCACACATGTAACCTCTAAGGAAGAAGGAAAGGAAAGAAAGAAGAGAGAAGTCACACCAGAAGAGGAAGAATCTTTGTTTGAGGTCCCGAAAAATTTTAAGAAGTATGAGATAGATGACAGGAGAGTCATGATTAGAATGCCTAAACGAGAGGCACAACCGGGAGAGGCCTATGATAACAAAGAAACCACCAAGAAAATAGTGGTAGCCATAGAAGAAGGAGAAGAGAGGTGCACTTACATAGGACATGACCTCACTAAGGAAGAAGAGCATGAGCTGATAGCCTTGCTAAGAGAATACAGAGATGTATTTGCTTGGAGTTACAAGGATTTGAAAGGAGTGGACCCGGACATATGCTCACATACGATTCCCATGACTACAGAGGCCAGACCCTCAAAACAAAAGCCATACACATACAATGACAACTATGCTGCCAAGATCAAAGAAGAGATAGACCGCTTGGTTGAAGCTGGATTTATCTATGAAATTGAGGACACTGAATGGGTATCCCCCATTGTGGTGGTGCCCAAGAAGAACGGCAAATTACGAGTATGCATTAACTTGAAGAAGGTTAACGCAGCCACGATCAGGGATAATTACCCGCTTTGTATCACTGAGCATCTATTAGAAAGGGTGACAGGCAAGGAAGTGTACAGCTTCCTAGATGGGTTCTCTGGCTACAATCAAGTGGCCATTGCACCAGAAGATCAGCATAAAACGGCTTTTGCCACAGAGTGGGGTATATTCGCTTTTAGGGTAATGCCATTCGGGCTGACCAATGCTCCCGCAACCTTCCAAAGGCTGATGTGCCATGTATTTAAGGAGTTCTTGAGGAAGAACTTAGAAGTCTATGTTGATGATCTTTGTGCTCATTCCAACATTAGACAAACCCATATTCCTGAACTCAGACAAATCTTTGACAAATGTAGAGAATATCAAGTCTGCCTAAACCAAGAAAAATGTGTTTTTATGGTCAGGCAAGGCAAAATTCTAGGACACATAGTGTCAAAGAATGGCATATCTACGGATGAAGAGAAAGTAAGAGCTATAGTCGAATTACCTAGGCCAAAGAATGTCAAGGAAGTACAAGCTTTCATGGGGCATTGTGGTTATTACCGACGATTTATACACATGTATGCCATCATTGCAAAGCCTCTGTACGGACTTCTGACAAACTTTGAGTGGACTGAGGAATGTGAGAATTCCTTCAATGAGCTTAAACGGCGATTATGTTCAGCACCAATCTTGACCACACCAGATTGGAATAAGCCTTTCCACGTTCATGTTGATGCATCCAATTATGCTATTGGGTGTGTACTAGCGCAGCCTACTAGTGAAGGTAATATGGATCTTCCCATTGCCTATGCGAGTAGACAGTTGAATGCAGCTGAGCAAAACTATACCACTACCGAACGAGAGGGGTTGGGCATGGTGTATGCGGTTAAAAAGTTTAGACATTATTTGCTTGCAAATAAGTTTAAATTTTTTACTGATCATCAAGCTCTACTATACTTGGTAAACAAGCCATGCAACACAGGTAGATTGGTGAGATGGTTCCTCTTACTAATGGAATATGACTTTGAGGTAGTGGTGAGAAAAGGCAAGACTCATTTGAGAGCAGATCACCTCTCTAGGCTCACATCCGGAGAAGCCCCACAAGGAGTATCAGATGATCTTCCTGATGCTTACTTGTTTAATTTGGAAGTAATACCTCAGTGGGCTAAGCCATTAGTGCCAGTATTGACATACGGGCGTAACCACCCAGTAATAAACACTCAAGGTAGAGAGGTAGTAAAAGCCCAGAAGTACCATATCATGGCAGGAAGCATGTACAAACAGACAGATCAAGGGATCTTGGCTTGTTGTGTAGAAGAGGACGAGTACACTAAATGGTTGCATTTAGCACATGTAGGTGCATTAGAGCAACACTACTCAAAGCAACGAACCTTACAGACACTAAGGAGACTTGGAGTGCATTGGCCGACTATGGAGGCTGATGTCCAAAAGTTGTGCAAGGAATGCCCAATCTGCTGCACTAAACCACCTGTGGAACATGCCACTCTTTATCAAGTGTCCATAGTGCCAGGTTGGAGTGAACCTCTAGTATCCTTCTTAAGGACGAAAACATTCCCTCCAGACATGACTCTGGCTAGGCAAAGGAGTTTAGAACAAGAAGCCCAGGATTATTCACTCATTGGTGATAATCTATACAAGCGTGGTAAAGATGGTTACTTGAGACTATGTGTCCATGAGAGTGAATATCTCAAAATCTTGGATAGTGCTCACCAAGGTGTAGCAGGGGGACACTTTGGACCAGATCGGGTAATCAAGGCAATACTATTTGCGGGCTTTTGGTGGCCAACCCTTCACATGGATGCACATACCTATGTGAAACGGTGTGATGTTTGTCAGAGAACTCAGTACCCTATACGCAAGGATGAGATGCCATTGAAGCCTATGATGGGCGGACGTGCGTTCTCTAAATGGGGAATAGACTTTGTTGGTCCTATTAATCCCCCAGCTAAGGGTTCACATGCTGAATATATCATCGTGGCCACAGACTATCTAACCAAGTGGGTAGAAGCGAAAGCTACTACAAAAAATGATGCTCAAACAACAGCAAAGTTCTTATTGAAAATGTATTCATGAGGTACGGATTGCCAATAGAGTTGGTGAGTGATAGAGGCACACACTTCTTGAATGAAGTCATAGAAAACCTTCTCCAAGAATTCTTGGTGATACATAAGAAATCGGCCCCTATCATCCACAAGCTAATGGCCAGGCTGAGAGCACTAATAAGATCTTATGCAATGTGCTGACTAAACTAGTGAACAATAAACGCTCTGATTGGGACAAACAGCTACACCATGCTGTTTGGGCATACCGGGTTGCCTATAAAACGGTACTCCAAGCCACCCCCTTTGAGATGGTATTTGGCCAAAATGTTGTGCTACCTCTGGACTTTTTGATACCTACATTGAAGGTAGCACAAGAGCATGACTGGACAGGCCATGAACTCTCCTCTCGAATCTTTGATCTTGAACATCTAGGCGAAACACGATTGAGGGCTGCAGTAGGAATCTATGCAGCAAAGAAGAGGCAAAAGGCATATTTTGATACACATGTGAAGGATAAAGGCTTGAAAGCAGGCGACCTAGTCCTAGTCTACACATTGAAGCAGCATGCACGGAAATTAGAGAAAAGAGGTTACGGGCCAATGATTATCAATAGAATCTCCACAAGTGGCGCAGTTCAACTAGCCACTTTAGAGGGCGATATTCTACCAAGTTACATAAGTGGATGCAGAGTCAAGTTATATCAGGAACCCCTTACTGAAGAGATGCTAAATCAACTCAACATTGCCAAGAAACGTAAAGAAGAAGAGAAACGAATTAGAAGAGAAGCACAGGCAGAAGCTTTAGAACGCATCCGACGAATGAAATTGAGGAGACAAGGCAGAGACCCGCCTATGCTTGACACTCAAGAATCTGTAGGCTATCCTATGGCCATGTGCGAGACTTCAGGTGGGCATTCCCATAGAATAATCGACCGACTGCCTTTTGTAACCCTAGGAGTAGGACAAGGAAAGGGTGCAAAGATTGTAAGAGCTTTGATTGACTCAGGTGCATCCACTAGTGATGTCAAGTTGTCTTACTGTCAAGAATTGAAATTAACTGTCGATCCTATAGAAGCATATCTCATAGGATTGGGAGGTGTGGAAACTCCTTGCATGGGCGAGGTGGATCTTCCCATCTCCATTCAAGACGAAGTGATGACAGTCAAAGTACTAGTGTGTCAAGATGAGGACCTCACTGAGCCTCTTGTCTTGGGTCAAGACTGGATCTATGATCATGCAGTCAACCTCAACCTAAGAAGTGGACTTCTTCAGGTATGGGTAGATCATAGCCGAATTACAGTTGAATTGGAAAATGAGGCACTCAAGGAACTAGGCAAGGCACAAACTCCTGGTCCTTCCAGGGGCGCACATGAAGTTGACAATGCTATTTTTGTCCAAAACTGTATGATGCAGAAAGAGGCTAATCTCAACAACGGAGCCAGGGAGAGGACGGAACTCCCTTCTTTTCCAAAGACCAGAAGGTTGCAACAACCAACGGCATATCAAATACAGAAGAAGCAGAACACTACCGATACTGGATGCCAAAAAAAGGAGCAAAGCAGATTGTTTCAGCCATGGAAACGAGTATGGAGGTGAAAAGGCGAATACCTTGGTCAGACCAGGCTGACCCCACGGCCAAAACCTCTTATTAGTAGTCAACAACATGAAACTAATAAGAAGTCCTTCATTAATTCTTCTGCGAAAGTGAAGTCTATTTGGGTACCCAAGAAGTCAATGAAGGCCAGCCCACAATCACGACAAATCTGGGTGCCTAAGGCTTGCTTGTGGGCTCAAATAGCTACACCAAAGCCGCAACCGGTACAACATGTTTCACTCACTCGAACATCTGAGGCCCAGTCTTATGCATCACGCACGGACACATATTCTTCCATGAGCACTAGTAGAATCACTTGTAAATGGGTCCCTAAAAAGCCTCATCTTCAAGCAGATACCCCTATCAAACTCTTCAGAGTCTCCACAAAATCAAGATCAAAGCCCATCCACTGCATTTGGCAACCTAAAACTTGTAATAAACCCCCGGACCCCAGTTGTAAATCCATGCCCACCTAACTACGTCACTCTCACACTACATCATTCCACTTAGTTCTTAGGTCCAACCAATTCCTAAATACACACACAAGCACCGAGCACTTATTAACCTACTAATCTCTCTCGAACCTCATGATAATGTTGTAATGGGGACAAAAACGGTTCTAACTTGTCCTTTACAATGTTAACACATGTTTCTATATTCTCACAGAATCAGGAGGCAAGAAGTAACATGGCAGAAGCGACAGGTCCGAGCTCACAAGTAGGAATACTTACTGCAGGAATCGATGTGGATAGTCTACCTGTGGATGTGCCACCAACTGAACGACCTGTGGAGCTGCAACACCTTCAGCAGATCCCGGTACCGGATCCACCCACAGGGATCACAGAAAGAGTCCATGCCAATTCTCATTGGTTCAATGGCATGACAGGTCCATTAGGAGAGGCCAAGTATATATAGGAGTCTAAGTGCGAGTATGACAGATCATCGGTTCGATTCCAATTTTTCTCCAAGGAGTTTGAGACTCTACAGAACACCGAGGATCTCCAGACCATATGGCAACGTGCAGGGCTTAGAATACTTTGAAGCACCACTACCTAAACCGGATCTCCTCCGATGCTATTATTTGGTCTCCACATTACAAGCTAATGAAGAAAAGGACAAATCAGGATCATTTTCCTTCCTTGCTGGGCAACAACGAGTTAAAGAGGTTTGAACTTACCGTGGAGTTGGTGAGCTCTGCTTTGAATATGCACGGCACACATGTACCTTCTGAGAAGGATGCTCTTGTTCCTACTAACATGAAGGATAGGAAACTACTGAAGCTTAAAGACATGGCAGCACTCACACCAAACGTGTCCATCCCTCTCCGTATGTGCATGCAACATTTTGCTTTCCCCGGCCAAGACCGCTTCACACAACCACACAAAAGAATCTGGTTCGCTCTCTACTTAGCGGAGACAGGTGCATTACCAATTAAGCTGCCTGTATGGATTATAGATCAATTGTATGAAGCAAATAAAAGGTCTTCTAGGAAATTAGTGGTGAACAGTTGCTGTGCAATCACACGCATTATTTACCGGTGCCTAGCATACGATGTTCCCATTGAACGTGCCTTAACTTGGGCACAATTACAAATGTTTAAGAAGCTCAAGACGTCCACACATCAATCCAAGCGCATGAGGGGTGCAATCCCTTGTGTCCAGACAAGGGAAGTTCTGACTACTCCTGAAGTATCGCCACGAGGGGAGGCCACTGTACCTCCCTTTACCATTAGGATACCCAGGTCTGGATCTGAAACTACGACACAAGCTGCCCCTTCAGCTCCTCCTGCTCCATCTGAATTTGAATTTGCTACAACTGGAGATGCTGAAGGAATGGATCCCCAGGACTTCGAAGCATTCTTACAAAGTACACAACTCTCTGATGTAGAGTTTTATTCAGATGCAGAAGAACAAGGCACATCTTCACAAAGAAGAAGAAAATCTACAGACGGCCGCCATGTACATTGGAGTGACGCTCAGCAAGGTCAACAACAAGGACACCTAGAAGAAGAAGGAGCATATGAAGAGGAGACCACTGAAGCCCCAGCCTATACAGCAGAACTCCGAAGGCTGTATCAAATTATGGAACGAGTGCGATCGCAACAACTGCTCACCGAACAGAGCAGTAGAGTACTCATGACTCAGATGTTGGAAGAAGCAGGAGTTGACTCAGAATATAGTGAAGGTCTCTTATTGATGGCAGAAACATATGGGGTAGTAGAAGCAGTGCGGACCGCCATTAGGAGGTCTCCAGTTCAATATGATCCACAAAGATTCCAGACACAACCACGCTCAGGTAAGAATATCCAGATCCCCATTACAACGGCAGAAGGGCCAATTATTACATCCGAACCCATCGGGACAACCTCCCAAGCAACAGAAACTGCTAGCCAAGAGCACCCAGTCACCCATGAGGAATCCACCAAGCCACTACCACCCACACCCCCACCATCGCCTCCTAGAGCAGAAACCGTGGAAATCACCTCGACCACCCAACCCACCGAACCAACCTTCATCTTCCGTACTCCCATCTCTACTTCAACCCTATTCTCCACCTCTGATAACCCAATCTATGAAGCAACCCCCATCACTATACAATCCACCGAATCGCTCATAGAGCCTGCCCTAGGACAACCATCCCCCATGCCCTCAGCCATAGGCCATCCTGACCCTAGATCCATATTCATGGGTTTCCCTGCTACCACACAACCCTTCATGCCCTCCTCATCTCTACAACCTCAACCCCCAACCTCCATCTCTCCACTTCTCCAATCCCTCCATGACTTCCTTGCTAGAACTTTTCAACCCAGGTCTCAACCACTCCCTTTATTTTCACCTCCCCACCCCACTTCTCATCTATTCACCACTTTCACACACACACCACCTACCATTCCAATGTATATGGTAGACCCCACACTCGCACCCACTCATGAAAGTATGGACATTTCACCACCCACGGCACCTCCCCCTCCCCCCATGCTTCCACCTCCTCCCATTCCCCCTCCACCAATTTCACCCACACAGACATCTTCAATAGACACATCATCCAGTCTTCCCCTTCCCCAATTCCCTTCCCATGCATTTTCCATTGTAAACACCACACCCTCATCTATAGGCAATGCATTGGACACCATGCTAGCTTGTATATCAAACTTAAGGACAGATTACAATCAGCTCCAGCAACAGAATGAACGCCTGCAAGAGCACTCGGAGACACTACAACACCACCTTGCTGCACTAGAGGAGGAAAATGCTCGCCTCCACACACAATTCCAAACTCTCCAAGAGGCTCATAGCATATTGGAGGTACAGTTACAGAACACAGATCAGGAAGCAATACAAGTGGTAGAAGGTCATCTACGGACACAGCTGGAACGCAATTCAAAGCTTCAGCGAAATATGGCCCTACTCAAGCGACATCTTGCTGCCGCTCATGAAGAGAATCGATGCCTGCAATTACAAAATCAGGAAAACCTAGAAGCAGCTATCGAAAGCACACCTGGGGCACCCATCAGCCCATCAAAGTTTCAAGCAGTGACCCCCGAAAATATCAAGATCATATTGGAAGACTATGCCATGCTACTTGAAGCACATGACCTGCTATCAGAGGAACTGGGTCAACTGAAGCAGAAACACCAAAAAGAAACAACAGCAGCCTCTCAAACCACCTCCTCCGCGGCTTCACTTCTCACAGACTCAGAGGCCTTAAAAGATCTCCAGAAACAAGTCACCGAATTGCAAGCACGTCTACTACAATACGAGAGACCACCTTCCCCTCCAGAGGCTCCCACTGACGAAGAAGTAGTACAAATTCCTGTGGAACAAACATTTGAAGAAGAATACGACCCACAACCCTTCCCAGGAGGCCAACAAACGGAAGAAGCTCAGGACACATTCGAAGCACCATGGCCTCCATGGCTACGTCAAGTGGAAGAAATCGGGAGTTCTCACGAAGAGCGCACAATAGTGCAAAATCAGGCCATGAGGGTCATAGAGGAAACTGTGCTACAATCTGCTTACTTCAAGAACCTGTCATCGAGACGCCTTATCCTCTCATCTGAACTCCAATACAGGCCTTATTATATTATCCTGGCTGATTATAATGCAGAAATACAGAGAGTCACGGGTAAGATTCCTACCTTTGCTACCCAATTTCAACCCGAAGACCTTCCTCCAGAGGTGCAAAAAGGCAAAATTCGTCAACCCACCTGGCGGCAGAAACTTCTAGAGACATATCGAGAAATGCTACGCACATGGAGCAACGCGCCTTTACATCTCCTATACAATCCATGCTACGGTCCAGTTCCACGTCGCAGGTCTTGGAAGGCATTCAATATCAAAGTGCAGAACAACGCGCAATGCAAGGAATGGCTAAACTACACGTACATTGCGCCACCACAGGGACCACCTTCGGTAGCATACATGATGGGAACAATTCTCCATTGGATGCCGCGATTGAAGCCCATGCCAGATGTGGCAGCTCAAATGATGCTTAAGATTTTAGATATGATGCAGGTAGTCCTGAAAACCTTTAAAAATGCAGCCGCACCACAGGTACATCTACTGGGGTTTACCAATGGAAATTATGATTTAGTGTATGACATGAGCACCACCCCCAGTATTCGTGTGGCTTACGCCTGGCATGCACGCATCAAATACCTCCCTGCATGTTACAAACAGACCTTCGAAGAAATGTTCAGATCAGGTTTCTGGGAGTATCACTCGGAGGTCTTCGCACCGAAGCCAACACACCTGCTCCATCTCTTTGCTTGTGAACAAGCAATGTACTCTGAGTACTACACCACACCGCAACCAGAGGTCCCTGGCGCAATAAATTGGGATGCATTGGAAGTTGATCTAGCAAGAGGCTTAAGGATAGGAGAACACGAACTTGCCACCAATGTCATCCAATACTATATCGACCACCCGATAGAACAGAGGTCTGTCAGGGGCGACAGACGCTAGGAAGGGGGGCATGTTGGCATACAAGTCAGATGAAGAGCATACTAGCACAACGGAGGAGTCATGCACAATACGGCAACAAGGACCAATCATTTTTTTCATGGACCATTTACAACTCAAGTGTTTTTAATCACTACACAAACATTGTAAAATCCGTTTTTGGTAGAATAGACTCCATTTTGTGCAAGCCGAGGAGTCCTCGAGCTTGAGGAGTATTAGAACTAGCTACATATCGATTTTCATAATTTTTAGACTCTGTTTGAGCCCTCAAATAGGCTCTAGAACCTAATTTTTAACTAGGCCGGACACTAGGTCTGGACAAGACCAAAGCTAGTTAGAAAACTATAAAAAGAGCTAGAGAGCTCATTTTTGGGGTTAGATTGTTTGTGAATTGAGCTTATGTAAGAGACATTTTGACTAATGCAAAGAACTCCATTGTTCCTCTCCTTGTTCTTGCCTTGTGTGCACGTGTGTGTGTATGTGTGTGCATGCTTGTGTGCTTCTCACTCACACACTTGTGCCTTCACTTGCTCATAGTCTTCATACTAGTCCTCACGTCTCCACGGATTGACAATTATGAGGTGAATCTTCTCACGTTGGTACTCACCATTGTTAGAGTGACAACATCCCAGAACTAAGAAAAATATTAGCCAAATGTTGTCAGTATAGAGTATGCCTTAATTGGGAAAAATGTGTCTTCATGGTTCGACAAGGAAAGATCTTAGGACACATTGTCTCTAAGAATGGAATTTCCACTGATGAAGACAAAATCAAAGTAATTCTCGATTTGCCAAGACCAAAGACCGCTAAAGAAGTGCAAGCGTTTATGGGACATCGTGGATATTATTGTAGATTCATTCACATGTATGCCATAATTGTGAGGCCTCTTTATGGATTGCTAACTCAGTTTACCTGGACAAAAGAATGTGAAAAGGCGTTCAATGAATTAAAAAGTCATTTGAGTTCAACACCAATTTTGAAAGTACCAGATTGGAATAAACCATTTCATATTCATGTGGATGCCTCCAAGTTTGCCATTGGTTGCATCTTAGCATAGCCAGCAAATACAGGAAAGTTAGACCACCCTAAAGCCTATGCTAGTAGACAATTGAACCAAGTGGAGCATAATTATACCACCATGGAATGAGAAGGCTTAGGAATGGTATATGCAGTGAAGAAATTTAGACACTACTTATTGGCAAACAAATTCAAATTCTTCATTGATCATTAAGCTCTATTTTTTTTAGTCAATAAGCCTTGTAATATCGGATGACTAGTACGATGGTTTCTATTGTTAATGAAATTTGATTTTGAAGTAGTAGTGAAAAAAGAAATACACACATCGGTGTTGATCACCTATCAAGAATGACACATGGAGAACCTCCTACACGAGTGCCAGATGATTTGCCAGATACTTATCTCTTCAACCTAGAAGTATTTCCACAATGGGCTGAAAAATTGATTCCCATACTCACACATGGACCTCAACATAAGATCAATTCAAACAAGATCCAGGAGTTATGGAAAACTAAAAATCTCCATATCATAGCTGGAAGCTTATATCACCAAGATTCAAGTGGATTACTTTTGAGATGTGTGGAAGAAGATGAGCAAGAAATGTGGCTTCAAAGAGCACACATGAATCAATGGAAAACTCATCAAAGTGTTAATGGGACTTGGCAAGAGCTTAAGAGATTAGGAATATATTGGCCAACTCTGCAGAGAGATACACATAACTATGTCTCTACATGCCCCACTTGTCTGGAAAGAGCACTTGAAGAGAACTCTACTCTGTGTTACTCTACAGTAGCACCTAGATGGACTATGCCTTTAGTGAAATTCTTGAAAACACAAGAGTACTGAGAAGGAGCTAGTTTGGCAAGAAAACATAACTCGTAGGCAAACAACTTTTCAAGAGAGGAAGGGACAACCAATTAAGAATGTGCATCCATGAAGATGAGTATGTTTCAATTTTGGAAATGGCTCATATGAGAGCCGCAAGATGTTGGGAAAGATGGATGGATGCTCCAAGAGATTGAGTAGGTACTGCAAAACCTCCTTTGTAGCAGCCCCCTAATGCTTCAGACTTAATAAGGAGACCTCTTTAGCTTTCCAATGACACCATAAAATGGCCTATGTACTTTGGAAGTGATGTGTGTAATGATTGAATCAAAATAGATAACTTTGAAACTCACAATCTCAAGAAAACCTTCTATTTATGTCTTGATACCTGCTCGATCTTTTGCTCAGGATGACCAACACAGTAGGAATTGGAAAAATTCCTTTTAGGGGTATTTAATTAGCTTAGCAAGCTAACTATTCCAAGTGGAATGATGTAAAAAGATAAACTATGCTAAGAGAAATCAATTTAGCAAGTAAAGCTATACCCCCGATTTTTTAGGACTATAGTAGACATTGACTAGTGATCACCTCGATGCAAATTTCTCTCAATTGGCTAAACAGAATCTCCTCAAATTTTGGCAGCATGTAGATAACTTCAAGCTGAATCCATCAAGCTTTAGATCATTGAATTTGGTGAAGATTTGGCCGAGATATGCACTTCACAATTTGACAGACTTTCAAGGAGTATAACAGAGAACTCAGAAATGAACAATGTGAATGTATGTATTAATGAACACTTGTATACAGATCCATTGGCATGAAAATCATTGCCTAATGGTGTAGATAGGTGTGGGCTAGAGTGTAGGCCTCACACACACTCAGAATCAGTAATGAGAAGGTCGGGAATGATGAGTTCTAACCGCGACTTTTTCATGACCTCTTTTATAGATAGTGAGTAAGAATTTGAATTCAAATTCAAACTTTTGGCTCCCTATGATTAAGCTCCTATATCCTAGGAGATATTCCTTCAATCAAAGAGCTAACTTTTTCCACGAATCCTTTTAGTAGGTTTTTACAAAGATTCCAAGTCAATTTGACTTTTACAAAGAGATAAAGTGGTAATTAACCACTAGCACTAGTTCCTATGCTTCTCCATATGTGTATGGACTTCAATGTATCTATCAAGCCAAATGTGTAGGCTTGTGAATTACACCAACAGCTCCCCCTCAAGCCAAACATTTTGGCTTGGTCTTCATCTTCAGTCTTCATGTATATCCTGCAATCCAATCATTGCTTTGAACCTGCAAAGTTTGGTTCTACGCAAAGCTTTAGTCAACAAATCTGCACATTGCATGTTGGTTGATACATAGGTTAGTTGAATGTCTTTCCTGAGCAACTTCTCTCTCACATAATGGTAATGGACCTCTATATGTTTGGTCCTAGCATGATAGATAGGATTAGCTGCAAGGTGAAGTGAACTTGTACTATCTCCAAAGATTATTGATGCCCTAGTATACAAACCCAATTCTGTATACAAAAGCTTAATCCAAATGGCTTCTTGTGTGGCATTAGCCAGCCCTCTATAATCTGCTTCTGTGGAAGACAAAGCAATAGTAGGTTGCTTCTTTAAAGACCATGATATTGGCTTATCACCTGCAAACGAAATGTATCCAGAAGTGCTCCTCGTATCATCCTTGCATCCTGCCCAATCTGCATCTGAATAGATCTTGATATCAATATCTGAAGTGTAAGAAAAATACAAACCATGATGTTGTGTACCCTTGAGATACTTCAAGATTCTCTTGGCAGCCTCTGAGGTATTCTTGGCTTGTGCATAAACTGACTTAGCACACTAACTCCATATGCAATATCTATCCTTGTTAAGGTAGCATAGTTCAAGCTACCCACCATACTTTGATAACCTGTAATGTCATTAACTTCATCACCTTCATGGGCACTTAGTTTTAGGTTTACCTCCATTGGAGTGCTTGCTAATTTGGCATCCTGCAAATGAAACTTCTTGAACATATCCTGTATATATTTTTTCTGAGTAATGTATATTCCTGAGTTAGTATAGACTAACTCAAGCCCAAGAAAATATTTTAGTACACCAAGATCATTGATCTTGAACTCCTTCATCATCTGGCTCTTGATTTGTCTGATTCCATTGACATCATTACCTGTAAGTATGATATCATCAACATAAACACAAAGGTATATTACCTCTGAATTACTTCTCTTGATAAATAGAGAAGTATCTGCCTTGCTCATGACAAAAACTTGGTCTTGAAGGTATGTATTAACCTGTAATTCCATGCCCTAGGTGCCTGCTTCAATCCATATAAAGCTTTTTTCAATTTGCAAACATATGTTACCTTCTTAGGGTCCTCATAGCCAGGAGGTTGTGACATATATACCTCCTCTGAAATCCATCCATTCAAGAAAGCATTCTTGACATCCAATTGGTACATGTTCCAATTCTTTGATGCAGCCACACTTACCAGTAGTCTGATAGTTGGCACCTTGGCCACAGGAGAGAATGTCTCTTCATAGTCAATGCCTTGGGTTTGTGCAAAATCCTTGGCTACCAATCTAGCTTTGTACCTATTGATTGACCCATCAGAATTTCTTTTAAGTTTATAGATCCATTTGGATCCTATTACCTTCATGGATTCCTTCTTGGGTACTAGCTCCCATGTATCACTCTCCTTGAGTGCTTCAATCTCCTCATCCATAGCTTATTTCTATTTTGTCTTGGTTATGGCTTCTTCATATGATCCTGTTTCTTCAATTGACAAATCTTTGGCAAGATAAACCGAGTGTTTAGTAACAAGAGATGTATCATACCCATATCTGATAGGTTTCTTGCTCTCTCTTTGTGATCTTCTGATTGACTGATTTGAAGATTCAGGTATGTCTTCAAGCTTCTTCATCTTCATTTTGCCCTTGGACTTCCATGCCTTGAACTCTTCAAGGTTGATAGTGTCTTCATCTTCTGAACTTGAGTCTTCATTTTGAGTAGGTTCCTCCTTTGCAAGACTTGGAAATTCTTCTTCCAAATCATAGGGTAGTTTAACCTTCCTGCATTCATTCTCATACCAAGAATCATTTTCATCAAATAAAACATCTCTACTCACCATGAATCCCTTATTGGAAGGGTTATAAAACCTGTATCCTTTCTGATTTAGATCATATCCAATAAAGATGCACTTCTCATCCTTAGGGTCTAGCTTACCTCTTATCTGAGAAGGAATGTGTACATATGCTATACATCCAAATATTCTGCAATTGTCTAGTGAGGATCTCTTACCATGCCATGCTTCATAGGGTGTCATCCCATCAAGGGACTTAGATGGTAACCTGTTTATAAGGTAAGTGGCAGTAGAAACACTCTCTGCCCATAGATAGTTAGGTAATTTTTTTTCATTCAACATAGACCTAGCTGTCTCAACAATCAATGTATTTATTCTCTCAGCTACCCCATTCTGTTCAGGAGAATACCTTGTGGTGATTTCTCTTTTGATGCCTCTGTCCTACAAGAAGTTTTCAAACTCATTGGAGAAGTACTCACCTCCTCCATCTGACCTTAGCCTCTTCAAATTTTTTCCTGTCTGATTTTCAACAAGTGCAAGATATTTTTTAAAGCAATTAAACACCTCATCCTTGTGCTTCATGAAGTACAATACAGTCCACCTGCTATAAACATCAATAAAAGATACATAGTACCTTGATCCTGAGACTGAGGGGTCTTTGCTTGGTCCCCATAAATCTGTGTGGACAAGCTCTAGGTAGTCTTCATGCATGTAACCTTTCCTTGAGAAGGGTAACCTGTGAGACTTCCCAAATGGACAAGCCCCACACTTATAAATCATATGTTGCTTGGATACATGAGGTATTCCAAGCACACATTGGTCCTTGCATATTTGCTTCAAGGTTCTTTCTCCTATATGCCCTAATCTTTTGTGCCAAATTTCAAGCTCTGAAAGTGTTTGATTTTTATAACTATATAGTGCAATATTCTTTGTGTCTTCTAACTCAAAAGTGAAAATTCTACCTGGTTTTTCTCCTTTAGCAATCCTCTTGAGCCCATGCCTTGGATCCTCCACAAATGCTCCATATTGGTTGAATCTAACCCGCAAACCTTTCTCCACAATCTGTCTAGCACTCATCAGATTTTTGGTAATGGTTGGTACATAGAGTACCCTGCTCAACAAGTTCTGATTTCCATCACAAGTCTTAACATTTCCAAATTTAACTATTGAGTGCTTGGTGTCATCACCTGTTTGTACTTGGTGCTTACCTTTTGGTTCTTCAAGATCAGAGAGTAGTGCTACATTGCAAGCCACATGATTTGAGCATCCTGAGTCAATGTAGAATAGGTGGTCATCATTTGTACCTGGTTTTGAAGTCATGTTGATGATTAGAAGAGAATCATTTTGCTCTTCTGTGTAGTTGTTGTAGTCCTTTCTGGATTTGAAACCTCCTTGGTAGTTGCCATTGTAATTGTTGTTGTAATTGTTGTTATAATTGTTGTTGTAACCTTGGTGATGGTTGAATCTACCTCTTGACTATGAGTATCCACCTCTTTGGTATCCTCTTCCTCTCTGATTTTTGTAATTCCTGAAACACTCATCTGTAGTATGATTTGATAAACCACAAATGTTGCATGGTGAGGAGTTATAGGATCTCCCCCTACCTTGCTTACCTCCTCTGCCTCTTCCTCTTGATGACCTACCTCTCCCTGCATAGTTGGCTTGGGAGGTAGAGCCTTCATCTTCCACCTTCTTGGTCTTGCCTTTATCTTTAGACTTTTTATCTGTATATAGGGCAGAAGAGTTATTACCTTTGGATGTATCTCCATTCTTGTGGAGCTTTGCTTCATGAATGAACAATTGTCCCATGAGAGTTTCATCTTTAATCTTGGTCACAAATTCTGAAACAGCTTGCTTAGGTTGCTTCCTTAATGTTGTGAATTCAATCCACAACTGATTTTTTCTAGCTCTTCTGTTGGAGGAAAAATAAGATGACAAAGTTTCCCAAGTCTCTTGGGATGTCTTACAGTTCCTAATATGTGGCAAAAGAAAATCAGAGATGGAGTTGAGTAAATAAGACCTTGCCAATGCATCCTTAGTACACCATGTGTTGAGCTTTTCATGTTCCTCCTTAGTTGCTAATCCTCTTGTTTTGAATGAGGGCAGTTCCTCATCTCTTGAGATGTATCCAAAGAGACTCCTTCCTTGTAGGTAGGTCTTCATCCTTAGAGACCATGCCTCATATTTGTTTCTGTCTAATTTATCAATAAATGAAGGAGAACCATCTCCCATTTTACCTTACTTTGCTCTGATACCACTGTTGGGAAAGATGGATGGATGCTCCAAGAGATTGAGTAGGTACTGCCAAACCTGCTTTGTACCAGCCCCCTAATGATTCAGACTTGATAAGGAGACCTCCTTAGCTTTCCAATGACACCATAAAATGGCCTATGTACTTTGGAAGTGATGTGTGTAATGATTGAATCAAAACAGATAACTTTGAAACTCACAATCTCAAGAAAACCTTCTATTTATGTCTTGATACCTGCTCGATCTTTTGCTCAGTATGACCAACACAGTAGGAATTGGAAAAATTCCTTTTAGGGGTATTTAATTAGCTTAGCAAGCTAACTATTCGAATGATGTAAAAAGATAAACTATGCTAAGAGAAATCAATTTAGCAAGTAAAGCTATACCCCCAATTTTTTAGGATTGTAGCAGACATTCACCAGTGATCACCTCGACACAAATTTCTCTGAATTGGCTGAATAGAATCTCCTCAAATTTTGATAACATGTAGATACCTTCAAGCTGAATCCAACAAGCTTTAGAACATTGAATTTGGTGAAGATTTGACCGAGATATGCACTTCACAACTTGACAGACTTTCAAGGAGTATAACAGAGAACTCAGAAATGAGCAATGTGAATGTATGTATTAATGAACACTTGTATACAGATCCATTGGCATGAAAATCATTGCCTAATGGTGTAGATAGGTGTGCGCTAGAGTGTAGGCCTTACACACACTCAGAATCAGTAATGAGAAGCTCGGGAATGATGAGTTCTAACTGCGACTTTTTCATGACCTCTTTTATAGATAGTGAGTAAGAATTTGAATTCAAATTCAAACTTTTGGCTCCCTATGATTAAGCTCCTATATCCTAGGAGATATTCCTTCAATCAAAGAGCTAACTTTTTCCACGAATCCTTTTGGTAGGTGTTTACAAAGATTCCAAGCCAATTTGACTTTTACAAAGAGATAAAGTGGTAATTAACCGCTAGCACTAGTTCCTATGCTTCTCCATATGTGTATGGACTTCAATGTATCTATCAAGCCAAAGGTGTAGGCTTGTGAATTACACCAACACAAGAGAATATTTTTCTGTAGATAAAACTACAAAAATGATTCTCTTTGCTAGATTGTGGTGGCCAACTCTATATCAAGATGCAGCCACATATTTCCAAAGGTGAGACACTTCCCAACAAACAAAGTATCCTATTAAAAGAGATGAAATGCCATTAAGACCTATGATAAGTGCAAGAGCATTTACCAAATGGGCAATAGATTTTGTAGGACCTATTAGCCCACGAGCAAAAGGTTCTCATGCCGAGTATATAATTGTTGCAATCGATTATTTGACCAAATGGGTAGAAGCCAAGGCAACAAAGAAGAACGATGAAAGTAGCACGTCTAAGTTTCTATTTGAGAACATATTCACTAGATTTGGATTGCCAATCGAAATAGTGAGTGATAGAGGCACACACTTCATCAATGAAGTAATAGAAGCCTTGATGAATGAATTCTTCGTAATTTATAAGAAATCAACTCCCTATCACCCACAAGCCAATGGACACGCTGAAAGTTCTAATAAGACCTTAATTACAATGCTTATGAAAATCATTAATAATGGAAGATCTGACTGGGATAAGCAGTTGCACCATGCTTTATGGGAATTCAGAGTAGCATACAAAATAGACATAGGAACTATTCCTTTTAATCTAGTGTACGGCTAGAATGTCATCTTACCAATTGATTTCCTAGTTCCTACTCTTAGAGTAGCCTCAAACTACGAATGGACTGGACATGAGTTATCTAATCAATTCGACCAACTCGAGAAGCTACATGAAACTAGATTACAAGTGGTAGCAAGCATTTATGCTGCAAAAAGGTGACAAAAAGCATACTTTGATGCTCATATCAAGAGTAAAGGTTTGAAAGAACGAGATTTAGTCCTGGTATATACTTTAAAGCAACATGCAAAGAAGCTGCAAAAAAGAGGATATGGTCCCTTGGTGATCAATCGCATATCAACTAGCAGAGCCATCAATCTAGCAAACCTAGATGGAGAAGTACTACCAAACTATATAAGTGGCTATCAAGTGAAGAAGTATTTAGATCCATTAATAGAGGAGATGCTGTCAAGACTTCTAGCAGTAAGGAGTAGACGAGAAGAAGACAAAAAAATACACAAGGAAGCATGATAGGAAGCCTTAGAACGAATAAGAAAACGGAAGAATGGATGAGCTAACTTTAGAGCCTCAGTAACCCTAGGACATCAAGTGCGACAACCATATTTGAACTTAGGAGTGGGAACAAAGGAGTACCACTTGGTGGATGCCCTCATTGACACAGGAGAAGCTATCAGCTGCATCATATCCTCTTTTGCTCATCAGCTCAAAGCCCAATTACATCCAACCGAAGCACATCTGATTGGAATAGGAGGCAATGTTATTGAATGCATATGCGAGATAACCTTATCATTGCACCTAGGAAATAACATGATGCAACAAAAACTATTAGTGTGCCATGATCCAGATCTATTAGAAGAACTTGGATATATGAATATGAGGAAACCATCCAACTAGCCTTAGGCTACATATCAGCCAAGATAGGGCATCGCAAAGTATTTAGTTTATTAGAAGAACGACCTGTCAAAGCCACTTGTCTAGCACTAAAAGATCAAGTAAGCATGCATGAATGTGAATGTGCACCTACACCCTCTATTGGTCTTCTACTTCTCAACCCTTCATCAAACCTTGAGAGCCCTAGAAAGGAGCTTATTCCTAGTAAGACTATTCATAGTAATCAACCAGAACCTCCCACCATTCGAATATATCCCATTCAAGGAACTAGACAGGTATGGATTCGGAAGGACAAAGTAGCAGCATATCATCAGCAACAAGGTTAACATCTACAAAGGAACCATCAAAGGGTCACGACCACAAGACAAGCTAGAGCACGACGTCGTCATTCAAATCTGGATCCCAAAGAAACTCTTTGATGCTCAACCTTCAAGAAAACTCATCTGGATTCCCAAGCAAATGAAATCAACTGCAGAAATTAACTTGCAAGCACCAGGAATGAGGAGGAATTCATTCACTCTACAAACAAAGAAAAAAGGAGGATGCAGTAAACCAACTCGGCAAAGAAAGAAGAATTCACACAAACCTACTCAGAAATACATATGGCAAGAGAAGAAAAAATAACAAAGTTGCAGTCAAAATAACAAACTGAAGCTCATCTGGATACCCAAATCTTGATCATCATCAACAATCCCACTAACAACATCTTCGTTCACACATATCAAGTTCCATGTTGTTGGGTGTGTGTAGAAGTGTGAGAGACACACGAGAAGCACACACAAAGAGCACAAACGCAGCAAGACACATGGAGAAGACGATGGCTGGAATAGCTCTCTCAATTGATCGATGAATTGAACTGAAGTAAGAGCTGAATAATATCCCTAAGTACAAAGTACCACCACATATGAGAGTATCAAGTATGTGGTAACATGGGGAAAAAACCTCTAGCTAGCACTAGAGTAAAAAGTGCCCATGTATAGGGAAAAGGCTCACATCAAAGCTACTCGAGGAACACATAAGTGTAACACCATGCACCTCAAACACGCATGACAGGGCCACATTACAAGGCCATGCATTCGGCACGTGATTCTTCTTCTACTTATTAGTAATGCACGTTTCCCTCCCAAAGAATAGGAGAGCACCTGTACAAGACTTTAAAGAAAAATAACTAAAAATAAAATAAAGCTTCGGTTATTCACTAACCTTTTTGTTTTCTTTCAGTAAAAATAAGAAAAAATATATATGAAAACAAATCCCAGGTACTACCTTCCTTACACCCACGGGAAGGGTGACACAAGTCACTCAGAGAACTGCTCGATTCATGGAGGCTAATTAGAAGATAAGTCATGCAACCGCCTTAACACTAATTGTGGCATGCTTTAAGTGCAGATGTCCTCATCTGATTCGGAAAATATGCATGAGGAAGAGGTACTGGTTCTTCCTCTGGCGGAATGAGAGAAAAGCTCGATTTACTATTGGTTGTTGCACTAGGTATCGCGACACCATAGCCAACCATGAAAGCTTTGAATGTGATAGTTTACAATTGTTTGCACCTTTGTTAGTTCACATTTGCATTGACTGTCATTTGAATGCATGTCCTCATACACTCGGCTAGGTTATGATACTTCTTGGATTGATAATTAAAGCATGAATCCCCACTATATGCACTTGTAGGGGATTGAGATATAGTCTCTTTCTCAAGTCCATAAGTCGATACTTAGGTACACACATGTCGTCAAGACCCATGATGAGTAATTATGCTTTTGGAAAGTTGGGAATAGATTTTGTTGGTCTAATTAGTCCCCTTACATGTGACTCAATGTTGAATACATAATCATCAGAACTGACTTTCTTACTAAGTGGATTGAAGCCAAGAGAACTATAAAAAATGATGCACATACTACGACAAAGTTTTTGAAAATGTTTTCATAAGGTTTGTTCTACCAATCAAAATTGCATTCTTACTTAGTGGATTGAAGCCAAGAGAACTGTAAAACATGATGCACATACTATGATAAAGTTTTTGAAAATGTTTTTGCAAGGTTTGGTCTACCAATCAAAATTGCAGTGATCATGGAACATATTTTATTAACGAATTGATTGAGTGATTCTTGTCATAATTTTCTATCAGTCACAAGAAATTTGTGCCATATAGTTGATTATAAAACATTGATGGAGAGTGTTAATCTCCAAAAGAATAACCTATTCTTGTGATTAGAGCACCTCTATACCAAGAATAAGTCAAAAACTTTCCACTCTTTAGAGGATCAACTTCTAATTATCAAAAGATGAACAAATCTGTGAAGAAGGTAATACACAGAAAAGTCTGCTGCACTATTTCCTTACATTGACTTATCAAACGTGTAAAGTTTTTGATGAAACTTTGTACGAATCCTCTCCTAGAGATTGCGCAACTATTCCAAGTTGAATTACTCCAAAAGATTAAGTATAACTTGAGAAATTGATTTCACAAGTTACCTATGTCAGAAACTGTCATCCAAAACAGTCGACTTTACACCTGTAACTTTTAAGACTTGGTTCTCCTTGAATAGAACCCGTTTTACAAAATGCTTTTAGACATAAGTAGCTTATCTTCTAACTTAAAGATTAAGCCCTCACTCATGCAAAACTTTAAACTGTGCTAGGAGAAATGACCAAAACATTGACTTCGAAATCTGCGCCTGTTTTAGGAACTAGTGAACATGCTTCACATATGAATGTTCCTACACTTAATTCACTCAGCCTGATTACAATTGGAAGCTAAAACTTTGCACAGAGGTCAAGCAACTCTCAACTTAGACTTGTACAAAAGCATTCTACAATTGATCTACTGTAGAAGGAGAACACGCAGAAACATCGGGCGCAAAATTTTTCATTTACTCAGAGAAAATACAACTGAGTGATGAGAGCTAACTCAAATTCACTTTCCTCTATCTTATGACTTCTATCTCCCTCAATCTTGACATATGACTATTGTCACATATGCTCTCATACATGCCCCGACTTTTCTCAAGGTATTTATAGATAATTTGTACATAATTCTTACTGAACAAAAGATCTAAGTCATCTATGACTATGCTAATGTACATATGTGTACACTTCTCTTGTCATCTGATTGTAATCTTCTTCCACACTTTAGGAATTAATTCTTCCTTCATCATTTGATCTTCCAAGCCTTCAATTGGTGATTGGTCTGCACCAACAGCTCCCCCTCAATCATCAATTGAGGTCTTCTCTGTCTTCTTGATACTTGCCATGTCTTTGAACCTTTGTAACTTAGGTCCATCCAGACTCTTTGTCATCATATCTGCCACTTGTTCTTTTGTTGGAGTATACATCACTTCAATCTCTTTATCTAGTACCTTTTCCCTCAAGAAATGATACTGTATCTCTATATGCTTAGTCCTGGCATGAAAAACAGGGTTAGCTGCCAAATACAAAGAACTCATATTGTCTCCAAAAATTATTGGAGTACTATGATCAAACTCAAAACTCTTCATCAAGGTCTTCAACCATATCACTTCTTTTGCAGCTTCTACCATTCCCTTATACTCAGCTTCTGTGGATGATAAAGCAACTGTGTGTTGCTTCTTTGAACACCAAGACACTAACTTGTCTCCAACATAACATAGATATCCATGAGTAGACCTTCTATCATCTGAGTCACCTGCCCAATCTGCATCACTAAACACTTTGATTCTTGTGTCAGAAGTGAAACCATAATACAAACCTTCACTTAGGGTTCCCTTGATATATCTGAGTACCCTTTGGGCTGCAATCCAATGAGTCTTCTTTGGACAATGCATGAATTGTGACAACACACCTACTGCATATGATAGATCTGGCCTTGTCAAGGTAGCATAGATTAGACTACCTACCAAACTCTGATATTTCTTCATGTCATTGAACTCTTCACCTCCATACCTGCTTAATTTATGATTTACCTCCAATGGTGTAGTTGAGGTCCTGCTATCTTCCATGTTAAACTTGACTAGAAGATTCTTCAAGTATCTCTCTTGTGAAACATATACTCCATGTTGAGTATACACAATCTGCATTCCTAAAAAATAAGATAAGTTTCCCAAGTCACTTATCTTAAACTCCTTCTCTATTTGCTTCTTGAGTTCATTGATTCCTTGAGCATCTGTTCCTGTAACAATAATATCATCAACATAAATGCACATGTAAATGTATCCATTTTCACTTGCCTTCACTAGCAAGCTACTATCTGCCTTTGATGCTTGAAAACCACATTCATTCAAGAACTTGACCAATCTGTAATTCCAAGCTCTTGGGGCTTGCTTCAACCCATATAAAGCTCTCTTGAGCTTACACACATAATCTGATCCAATTGACTCCATGAAGCCTTCTGGTTGCTCCATATATACTTCATCTGCAATGTAACCATTAAGAAATGCATTCTTCACATCCAATTGTGATAATTTCCATCCCTTGCAAGTAGCAATAGCAATCAATGTCCTAATTGTAGACATCTTAGCAACAGGACTAAAGGTTTCATCATAATCTACCCCATAAGTTTGGGCATAACCTTTAACCACAAGTCTAGCCTTATATCTAGACACCTTACCATCTGCAAACCTCTTTGTTTTATATACCCACTTGCATCCAATGACTTTCTGATTCTTTGGTCTTGGTACTAATTCCCAAGTTTCATTTTCAAGTAGAGCATCATACTCTTCTTGCATTGCCTTCTCCCAATTCTGTTTACCTTTGGCTTCTTCATAAGTAGTTGGATCTTCTTCTGTTTTCACAATGTAGGCATAATCTTTTGTTGTTAGGAAAGATGTATCATAACTATACCTTATAGGCTCTTTCCTTTCTCTTGTAGATCTTCTGATTTCTGCACTTCTTGAAGTTTCAGCCTCATTTGATTCTGGATCAAATCTTGGCCCTTCTTCTACATGATCCTGCACTCTACATCTAGAGTCAACTTCATCAACAATTTCTTCACATACTTTTACCTTTGCCTTTCCTTTCCTTTGAATTTCTTCAACACCTGTAGACTCATTTGGTGATCCTGTATACCACATGTTTTGCTCATCAAATGTTACATCTTTAGTAACAAGAAATTGCTTTGTGGATGGACTCCACAACCTATAACCCATCTGTCTATCATCATATCCAATAAAAACATACTTCTCTGCTTTTGATTCTAGCTTATGTCTTAATTGTGAAGGAACATAAGCATATGCAATACATCCGAATACTTTACAATGATCAAGACTAGGCTTCTTACCCCACCATGCTTCATAAGGGGTTCCTCCATCCAAAACTTTGCAAGGCAACCTATTCACAAGGTATGTTGCAGTGTTAATGGCCTCTGCCCATAAATAATTTGGACAATTCTTTTCCTTCATCATGGCTCTTGCAAACTCTACAAGAGTCCTATTCCTCCTTTCTGCTACTCCATTCTGTTGAGGGGAGTACCTGCAAGTTACTTCTCTTTTGATACCTGCATTCCACAAATAATCATCAAACTCTTTTGAGAAATACTCTCCCCCTCCATCTGATCTTAACCTCTTGAGCTTTTGTCCTGTGATCCTTTCTGCATAAGCATGGAAATGTTTGAATGTCTTGAAGACTTCTGATTTATCCTTGATTACATACAAAGTAATCCACCTGGTTGCATCATCAACAAACAACACATAATATCTGGATCCATTTATGCTATAGTCCCTTGAGGGACCCCATACATCTGTATGAACCAATTCAAGCATGTTTGAATACTTATACCCTGATTTGTTATAAGAACTTTTATGTGCTTTACCTAATTGACAAGCTTCACACTTGTACACCATATGTTGCCCTTCAATGTTTGGCAATCCAAGTACCACCTGATTCTTTGGCATCTCCTTTATAGCTCTCTCATTGAAATGACCTAGCCTTTTATGCCATAGGTCTAATTCAGATACCTTTTGACCTCCATAGGTAAACAATGCATGTCCCACATTACCTTGGACTTTGAGAGTAAACAATCTTCCTTCCTTTTTACCTGCAATTATGGTTCTATATCCCTGATTTGGATCTTGTACATAAACACCATCATTTGTGAATCTTACCTCATATCCTTTCTCCACAATTTGCCCTACACTTATCAAATTTTTAGGAATAGTAGGAACATAAAGTACCTTGCTCAGAAGTGTACTTCCACTCTTTGTCTTAACTGATCCAATGCTCTCCACTTTATGTTTGGTATTGTCACCTGTTTGAACTGTATGTCCATTCACCCTTGCTTCCATATCAGTCATCAAGGATAGATTCCCACTCAGATGGTTGCTGCACCCTGAGTCAATATAGAACACTCTTTGATCTTCTCCCATTGATTCATGAGTTGCATTCAGGATAAGAGTCATGTCATCCTTCTGATCTGATGCATAATTGTAATAATTATTGTTGTAGGACTGAGATTGGAAGTTTCTTCCACCTCCTCTACCATATGATGTCCTACCACCTCTTCCTCTGAAATTGCCTCTTTGGTTTCTGCCTCCTCTACCTCTTTGACTATAATTCTGATTGTTGTATCCTCCACTTTGATTATTATACCAACAATCATTTGCCAAATGATTTGTTCTGCCACAAATCCAACAAGCTTTAGCATTATCTTTGTTCTTACCTCCTCTTCCTTTACCTCTGAAATTTGTCTTCCCTTTTGTGAAGTTGGCTTGATTTGAATTCCCTTCATCATCATTTGATTGCTTTCCCTTGCCATTCTTTTTCTTGTCTTTGGAGTACATAGCTTGACTTGTACTTCTATCATTGTCTCCTTTAAGATCCTGCTCAAAGGTTAGCATATGTCCTAGCAATTGATTAAGGTCAGGAGTAAAGTGATCAAGTGACAATTCTATGGACAAGATAAAAGGCTTCCACTTCTCATCACCTCTTAGACCTGTAAGTATTTGTCTTACCAACTTTTCTTCTTCAATATCTTCATCCACTGCTCCCAAGCTATCTGCAATATCTTTCATTCTTGCCACATAATCTGAAATTGATTGTGAGCTCTTCTTCTTGAAAGTTGTGAACTCAGCCCATAGTGAGGACTTCCTTGACTTAGTTGTATTTTGGAAATGCTCTTCCAAGGCATTCCAAACATCTGTAGCACTTTCTAAACCTCTGATGTGAGGTAGAAGGTAATCATTTACAGCCATGTAGATGATACTCCTTGCTTGAGCATCCTTTCTCATCCAAGTCTTCAACATTGCAAGTTCTTCCCTAGTAGGAATACTTGGATCTGCAAATTCTGGTTTTTCTTCATCTCCTGTAATAAATGATATAAGATCTTTGCTCATGAGGTGTGCTTCCATCCTCATGGACCAAGCTGGATAGTTCTCCCTATCTAGCTTATCAATCTGCAAGCTTTCTCCCATCTTGTATCCACCTGTATATTGAAATCTTCAAGCTTTACAAACAATGTATGTACCTTTACTTCGAGTTGAACTCCTTTTGCCTTTCTTGATGTCAAATAGTCTTCTCCTCGAGCTTTGACTCCAAGCTTTCACTTCTTAATCCTTCAAGTGTTGAATTTCTTGAATCTGCAGCAGTCGGAATCCTCCTTTTCTTCAAAATTGATGTCTCCTGCTCTGATACCACTGATGGAGAGTGTTAATCTCCAAAAGAATAACCTATTCTTGTGATTAGAGCACCTCTATACCAAGAATAAGTCAAAAACTTTCCACTCTTTAGAGGATCAACTTCTAATTATCAAAAGATGAACAAATCTGTGAAGAAGGTAATACACAGAAAAGTCTGCTGCACTATTTCCTTACATTGACTTATCAAACGTGTAAAGTTTTTGATGAAACTTTGTACGAATCCTCTCCTAGAGATTGCGCAACTATTCCAAGTTGAATTACTCCAAAAGATTAAGTATAACTTGAGAAATTGATTTCACAAGTTACCTATGTCAGAAACTGTCATCCAAAACAGTCGACTTTACACCTGTAACTTTTAAGACTTGGTTCTCCTTGAATAGAACCCGTTTTACAAAATGCTTTTAGACATAAGTAGCTTATCTTCTAACTTAAAGATTAAGCCCTCACTCATGCAAAACTTTAAACTGTGCTAGGAGAAATGACCAAAACATTGACTTCGAAATCTGCGCCTGTTTTAGGAACTAGTGAACATGCTTCACATATGAATGTTCCTACACTTAATTCACTCAGCCTGATTACAATTGGAAGCTAAAACTTTGCACAGAGGTCAAGCAACTCTCAACTTAGACTTGTACAAAAGCATTCTACAATTGATCTACTGTAGAAGGAGAACACGCAGAAACATCGGGCGCAAAATTTTTCATTTACTCAGAGAAAATACAACTGAGTGATGAGAGCTAACTCAAATTCACTTTCCTCTATCTTATGACTTCTATCTCCCTCAATCTTGACATATGACTATTGTCACATATGCTCTCATACATGCCCCGACTTTTCTCAAGGTATTTATAGATAATTTGTACATAATTCTTACTGAACAAAAGATCTAAGTCATCTATGACTATGCTAATGTACATATGTGTACACTTCTCTTGTCATCTGATTGTAATCTTCTTCCACACTTTAGGAATTAATTCTTCCTTCATCATTTGATCTTCCAAGCCTTCAATTGGTGATTGGTCTGCACCAACAAACATGGAATTTTAAAGGCTTAATATACGGATTCTAAATGTTGGAATGTGTTGTATAATAGCCTTGAGCTACACTTTGTACATGCTTGAACCCTTGAATTTGACCTTTGGGTCATTTATTTGTGATTAAGCACCCAATTAAATGGTTGCAACCCATAGACTTAATTTATCCCTTGGGAACCGTAGATTTGGGAGAAGCTTCTCCAAGTGCCACCTTTGGATGTATGTGTGAGGAGAAACATCATTTGATTAAGAAAGCATGTTCTACCCATGTGTTTCCATTTATCCATTTATTTATTCATTTACTCATTTATTCATTTATTCATTTATTCATTTATTCATTTATTTATTTATTCATTTATATATTTATCTATTTATGCATCAATCTATTTGTATAACCATCTATCTATCTACTATCTATCTATCTATCTATCTATCTATCTATCTATCTATCTATCTATCTATCTATCTATCTATCTATCTATCTATCTATCTATCTATCTATCTATCTATCTATCTATCTGTCTACCTATCTATCTATCTATCTATCTATCTATATAAATAGAAAAGTGGAGTGTTTTGTAAAAAAAGTAGATCACAATATCATGAAAATATATATTTTTTCTTAAACATGCATATTTTTGTCTATCATTGTTGAGTATAGGGTATGCACACATCTTCATTTGTGCATAGGAACCCTTTTTTTTGTATATACCTAGAGTTTCACATGAGAACTCCCTCTTAGACACTTTTTGATATTTCTCCAAAAGTAAGGCTTTTGAAACATTCTAAATACTCACATTTTTGGTAGATATGTAGAAAAATCCCCATGCACGTATTCTTGGAGATATGGTCGTTAGAAAGAATATTTCCCAAGATATTTTAGAGATATGTTAGTTAGAAAGCATGTGCTCCTTTTTTACTAGTCAAAAAGAGCACATGGGGAATTGTGCTTAGCCTATATATAGAGGCTCATTTTTGTAAAGAAGAGAGCTTTTGGTCAACGTGCTCTCATGTAAAATCCTTTCAATGGAAGAACTCTCTTTTCTCTTAAGGCTTTGTGCATATATGTATTTAGTCTTGGAGTGTGAGAGAGTGAGGTGTGTGTGCATGCTAGCATTTCCTATGTGTGTAAGTAGAGTGTTGCAATTAGCTTGTATTTTACATATGTGACTAGGATCCTTGACTCCTATTTCTCCATGTTTTCAAGCATGTGGCATAGCTGCAGGCTGATGTCCAATGGCTTGAACATGTTGGAGGATGGGGTGGATGAAGGGAGAGTCATTCTTGAGCCTTCCTTCTTGCTTCCATGCAAGGTGGTGTGGGTCTTGGCTCCCAAGGGAATACTACAACAACAAATTTGGCGCCGTTGCCGGGGAGAATGGCCTTTCATCACTTGGAGTGCTCAAGAGCATGTGGTAAGATATTGATTTGCAATTTTTCTGCTTATTCACTTAGGATATGTGTGTTGGCATGGCACTTTCACCCTTCCTTTGGGCCATTAGATCCCCATTTCTTTGTTTTTGTAGGGTAGCTTTAGTTCATTTTGGTAGTTGCACAAGAACCTCCCTTAACCTCCTTCTCTCTCACTCCCTCATGTATACACTTCCACTCACATACACCTTTGGCATCACTTTCCACCACTGCCATCTCTGACACAAGTGAATGCCTTGGAAAGGGGGATGGGTAGTCCTTTCTTGTCCTTCCCTCTCTTCACTTTCAAAAAACCCCTTGGTTGTGAGACCCATGAATTCTTTTTTTAATTGAAAAATTGAATGGCAAAACACAAAACAAAAAGCCTTTGGATGTTTTTTCGATTCAAAAAACCATCAATGTTACCACTTCCAAACTTCTTATAGGTGACCCACAACTATTCGCGCATGGGGGGTAGGTGGAGGGGAGTTAACTCCTCCCTTTCTCTCTCCTCTCTTGAATTTGGGCAATTTTGGTTACTCCCCTCCGTTGTTGTGCAACCATGGCCAGCAGCTCTGCTCCCCATTTTCATCGCTCAAGCTGGATGTTGCTTCTCACAATCTATGCTCTTGCCCACTCATCTGTATGAGGTTGGGCTTCAGGCTCCCCCTCCATCTTCATTCTCAATTCATACTATGAAACTATTATGACGAGCTCTCTTCTGCAATTGAGCGTCAAGTTATTTGTGCTCCTGTCGGGCCTATGTAGTGGATTGAGGCTCTTGAAGGCTCATATGATGGCAAGATGAACCACTCCGGCTCTCCCAGCTCTCCCTCTTCCCATCGAGAGTGGGCAAAGATGATCACCACATGAAGTCCCTACATCTTTGGGATCTATTGATGTGAATTTGAGCATTCTTGCTCGTGTTTGTCATCATCTATTTGGGGCTATGGCAACATCGTGATATCTTGCCATTGAGGTTAGGTTCCCTTATGCCCCATCTGTGATACTCTGGCAGACTCATGCTCTTTTGGAAAACTCTTTTTTGGTGCCGACGGTCACCCTAACTCCAAATCGACTGTGCAATTCGGCCTCACGATTCAATAGCGTTGGGAGTTACATATGCATACTCATCTTCTCCAGCTTGGCATGCCGACTATGGAAATAGAAAGATCCACGAAACTTGGCATCATCTCGACCTCGATCTAACTTGAGGACCTTACAAATCCTGAGTGTCGTTGGCACCTGTGGGAGAAAGGGCATCTATGCTTGTTGAACTATGGTAATGTTGAATGTATGTAAGATTAAACTATAGTAGCTTCTTGAAGTCATGGAGCTCATAATGCGTGTGCTTCATATGAAAGCTTTGAATTAATGCCAAGGGATGTTTTGATACTACTTGAACCAAAATTTCTCCTAGATCGGCATTCATGAAGCACGAGTTCTAGGAACATCATTCCCTCTTTCTCTGATCATGGCTACTTCGTCTTGGCTGGGCCTACTTGCACACCCACACAGGACCACCCCAGCAAACTCTTAAGAAAGTTGTTGATGACAGACCCTCATCTCATAAGATGGCTATCCTAGCTGCGAAATCTATGTGCAACTATGTCCACAAAATGCCAAACGGTGCTCAACAAAAGTGATATGATGGGGATTTGGGTGTGATTAAGAAGCTCAAGGACATTATCAACAAAGCTAGCAGATACTCAGCTAGCAGACACTCAGATTGTAGCATGTTTTGGTGCAAGGCCACCTCAACAGACCCATCTCATCATGCACCAAGTGCCTCCATTTTGCACATGTCTGAGGAACGGGACACAACGTGGTTATGCATCTGCCTGACTGAATCTGTTGTAGAGTTATGATTTGCTGTCATACCTACCTTTTGAGGTTGCCTGGTTTTAAAAGTTTCATTTTTTGTGGATAAGAGCTTTGTGTTCCTTATGCATGATGGAGAGTGTAATCTCCAAGAGAACAAGCTACTCTTGAATTTATAGCACCTATATATCAAGAGTAACTAAAAAATTTTCACTAATTTGGCGGCACAATAAAAATTTTGGATAAACTGTGAAGAAGAAGACTCTATAGAAAGTCCGTTGCATATATCTCTCTCATTGACTTGTCAAATGTGTAAAGTTTTTTATAAAACTTTGCACAAGGTGTTTCCTATAGTTTGCACACCTCCTCCAAGTTAAATCACTTCAAAAGATTTAGTAGATCTTGAGAAATGAACTTAACAAGTCACCTATGTCTAAAACTGTTCTTCTGAGAAGTCGATTCAGACACCTGAAACTTCTAACACTTGATTCTCTCAATCTAGAAGCCATTTATGCAAATGCTTTTAGCCATATATAGCTTACCTTCCAAATTAAAGATTGAGTACTTGGTTGCTCAAAACTTTACATTGTGGAAGGAGAACTGACCAAAACATTAACATCAAATTTTGCGCCTGTTTCAGAAAACAGTGAACACTTCTTCACATATGAATGTTCCTACTCATAATTCTCACACCCTGTTTACAATTAGGCTCTCAAAATTTAATCATAGACTCATTAACTATGGAATTAGACATCTACAAAAGGATTCTTGAAATGATCAAGCACAGAAGGAGAAAACACAGAAACATCGGGTGCCATTTTTCTTCATTACTAGAGAACTTTTACATCTTGATGAGAGAGTTAATCTTCATGCTTCTCAAGAGTCTCATTACTTCTAATTCTTCTGGATTCTTGTATTCTACACTCTCGCATATTTGCCCCGACATTTTTCCTTGTATATATAGGTAAAATATTTACAAGCTCCTGACTATACAAAAGTATAAGTAAACTATCTCTGAATTAATGTACATATGTGTACACATCTTCATCTTTTGGATATGCACTTCCTTCATACTTCATATCTTGATCTTTTCTTCAGTCCTTGGCTTCAACTCTTCATCAAAACATCAATTATTGATTGCCCTGCACCAAAAGCTCCCCCTCAATCATCAATTGAGGTTTTCTCTATCTTCTTTATGCTTGCCATGTCTTTGAATCTCTGTAACTTTGGTCCATCCAAGCTCTTGGTTAGCATATCAGCTATCTGATCTTTTGTTGAAGTATGTATGACTTCAGTCTCTTTATCCATCACTTTCTCTCTTAGAAAGTGATACTGAATTTCAATGTGTTTGGTCCTGGCATGAAAAATAGGATTACCCAGCTAGATACAATGAACTCATGTGTTATCTACATGAATAGTGGATGTACTCTGAATGATTTCAAAACTCTTCATCAGAGTCTTAAGCCATATCACTTCCTTTGCAGCTTTCCACCATACCTTTATACTCTGCTTCTGTAGATGACAAAGCAACTGTGTGTTGCTTCTTTGAACACCATGAAATTAACTTATCTCCCACATAACACAAGTATCCATATGTTGATCTCCTATCATCTGGATTACCTGCCCAATCTGCATCACTATATATCTTGATGTTTGTATTTGATGTAAAACCATAATACAAACCTTCTTTGAGTGCACCCTTAATGTACCTCAACACCCTTTGTCGTGCAAACCAATGTTCTTTCCTAGGGAAATGCATGAATTGAGATAATACTCCCACTGCATATGACAAATCAGGTCTAGTTAAAGTAGCATAAATCAGACTACCAACCAAACTTTGATATAGCTTCATATCCTTGAACTCTTCTCCACCATATCTGCTCAATTTGTGATTCACCTCCATTGGATTAGGTGCTACCCTGCAATCATTCATTTTAAACTTGATCAACAAGTTCTTCAAATAGCTTTCTTGAGTTATATACACTCCATGTTGAGTGTATGAGATCTCCATGCCCAAGAAATATGACAAGTCTCCCAAGTCACTAATCTTGAACTCTTTCTCCATTTGCTTCTTTAAGCTTTGAATGCCTTTCTCATCTGTACCTGTAAACATTATATCATCAACATATATGCACATGTAAATGAACCCATCATCACTTGCTTTAACTAGCAAGCTACTATCTGCCTTTGATACTTGGAATCCTAGTTCTTTCGAGAACTTCACAAGTCTATAATTCCATGTCCTTGGGGCCTGCTTCAAAACATACAAAGCTCTCTTGAGCTTACATACATACTCTGGATACTTTTCATCTTTGAATCCTTGTGGTTGCTCCATGAAAACATCATCTGAAATATAACCATTTAAAAAAGCATTCTTCACATCTAATTGACACAATTTTCAACCTTTACATGCAGCAATAGCTATGAGTGTTCTGATGGTTATCATCTTTGCCACAGGACTATAGGTCTCATCATAGTCTACACCATATGTCTGAGCAAAACCTTTCACAACAAGTCTAGCTTTATACCTAGACACACTTCCATCTGCATACCTCTTTGTCTTGTAGACCCATTTGCACCCAATGATCTTCTGACTATTTGGTTTAGGAACCAAATCCCAAGTCTCATTCTCCATCAATGCATCATACTCTTCCTGCATAGCTTTCTCCCAATTTTCCTTACCTTTTGCCTCTTCATATGTAGAAGGATCTTCATCTGCCTTTACCATATAAGCATAATCTTTGGTAGCCAAAAAAGAAGTGTCATAGCTATACCTTGTAGGTTGCCATTTGTGTCTTGTTGACCTCCTGAGTTCTCCACTTCTTGAGGTTTCTAGTTCATCACATTCTTGATCAAACCTTGGCACTTCTTCTTATTCAACCTGTACTTCATTGTTCTTCTCTTCATCAAATATTTGAACCTTTGATTTACCTTTCTTTTGATCCACAATTTCTTCATCACCTGCATAAATATTTATTGTACCTGCATACCAAGTACCTTGCTCATCAAATGTAACATCCTTAGACACTAAGAATTGTTTTGTGGATGGACTCCATAACCTATATCCCATCTGCTTATCATCATATCCAATAAACACATATTTTTCAGCTTTAGGCTCCAATTTATGCCTCAATTGTGATGGCACATATGCATATGCCAAACATCCAAATACTTTGCAATGATCTAAAGTAGGTCTCTTACCCCACCATGCCTCATATGGTGTCATACCCTGCAAAGCTTTACATGGTAATCTATTGACCAAATAAGTAGCTGTATTTATAGCCTCAGCCCACAAATAATTTGGGCTTTTTCTCCTTCATCATGGATCTTGCAAACTCAACAAGAGTTCTATTCCTCCTTTCTGCTACACCATTTTGTTGAGGAGAGTACCTGCAAGTAACCTCTCTCTTTATACCTGCTTTCACAAGTAATCACTGAATTCATTAGAGAAATACTCTCCCCCTCCATCTGACCTTAGTCTCTTCAACTTATGACTTGTAATTCTCTCTGCATACACATGATAATGTTTGAATGTATTGAATACCTCTGATTTATCTTTGATCACATATATAGTGATCCATCTGGTAGCATTATCAACATAAATCACATAATACCTTGAACCATTGATACTGAAATCCTTTGATGGTCCCCACACATCTGTGTGTACCAATTCAAGCTTCTCTGAATACATAAAACCATGCTTGGAATAAGATTGCTTATGAGCCTTACCTAATTGACATGCTTCACATCTGTATGTCATATGTTGACCTGCAACATTAGGCAACCCAAGCAATGAACCATTGTTAACCATATCTTTGATACCTCTTTCATTAAAATGTCCAAGCCTCTTGTGCCAAAGATCTAACTCAGAGATCTTATGTCCTCCATAAGTGAACAAGGCATGACCAACATTACCTTGGATCTTCAATGTGAACAATCTTCCTTCTTTCTTTCTTGAAACAATTTGTTTATACCCATTGCTAGGGTCTTCCACAAACACTCCTTCATTAGTGAACCTAACTTCATAACCTTTTTCAACAATTTGTCCTACACTTATCAGATTCTTAGGAATTGTAGGAACATACAAAACCTTACTCAAGAGAGTACTACCATCCTTGGCCTTCACTGATCCAATTGACTTCACTTTATGCTTTGTATTGTCACCTGTTTGAACTACATGATTAGTTACCTTATTCTCCAAATCAATCATCAAAGCTATGTTGCTACTCAGGTGATTGCTACACCTTGAGTCAATGTAGAAGACTCTTTGGTCTTCACTTTGCCTTTCACAAGTTGCATTCATTATCAATGTTGAATCCTCCTTCTGATCTGAAGCATAATTATAATAGGTATTTTTGTATTGTTGACTTTGGAATCCTCTACCTGCATTTCTTCCAAAGTAACCTCTACCTCTGAAATTACCTCTTTGATTCCTGCCACCTCTTCCTCTTGAATTAAAATTTTGATTATATCCACCATTACTCTGAGTATTATGCCAACAATCATTAGCTAAGTGATTTGTCTTACCACAAATCCAGCAAGCTTTAACTCCATCTTTATTACTCCTGCCTCTTCCTCTACCTTTGCCACCTCCTCTTCCTCTTAGGAAGTTGCCTTGGCTAGTTGTACCTTCATCTTCATTTGCTTGTTGCTTTCCTTTGATATTCTTCTTCTTATCCTTTGAATACATTGCTTGACCTGCACTTTTATCACTTTCACCTTTGACATCCTGCTCAAAGGTTAGCATATGTCCTAGCAACTGATTTAGATCAGGAGTGAAATGATCAAGTGATAATTCAGTAGACAAAATGAATGGCTTCCATTTGTCATCACCTCTCAAACCTGTAAGGATTTGCCTTACCAATTTATCCTCCTCAATGCCTTCATCAACTGCTCCTAATGCATCTGCAATGTCCTTCATCCTTGTTACATAATCTGAGATGGATTGAGAGGCCTTCTTCTTGAATGTAGTAAATTTTGCCCACAAGGATGCCTTCCTTGACTTTGTGGTGTTTTGGAAATGCTCCTCCAAAGCATTCCATATATCACTTTCACTTTCAATACCTCTAATGTGAGGTAGCAAGTAATCAGTAACTGCCATGTAAATAATGCTCCTAGCTTGATGTTGACCTAAGTACCAACTTAGGGACTTGTGGAGAAAGAGACTATACCTCAATCCCCCTCAAGTGCATATAGTGGGGATTCACGCTTTTAAATATCAATCCGATGAGTATACAAACCTAGCCGAGTGTATAAGGACATGCAATCAAGTGATGATCAATGCAAATGAACTACTCAAAGAGTGCAGTCAAGGCAAACACTAATCCAAACAAGCTTCAACTGTTGGTCATGGTGTCACGATACTTGGTGCAGCAGCAATCATTATTTTGGACTTTTCTCTGAGCTCAGAGCTCAAAATATAGCAAATAGCATATGCATTTTGAAGCTCTTGAGAAGACGCATCCAATGGTAGTAGTTTCACTCAATTCTGACACTCCTATTTCAAGTTATGAGCAAAATACTGAGTCATGAGAAAACCTTCCTACACTTCAGCACTTCCTACACTTCGCACACACCTTACCTACAGCAAATAAACACTTTCATGGATAGATAACACTTCCTAACACTCTTTCCAAGCAATACACATGCACACAAGCTCACACAGAAGAAGATACAGAGTGAAGAAGACACAAATTCGAATTTCTGTCCTCTCTATTCTCACAATGGCAAAAAGTTCTTTACAAAGAGTCACATTTGACTTATATACTTGTGCCCTAAAAATGGTCCTTTCACACAAGAGACCGGCACTTTATTCACTAAAAGACTAATTTCCTACTATTTTACATGGGTAAGTTTCTAATCTTCTGTGGGGATGCATCTAGAGGACTCCTCTAGTGCATTTACAACGGAAAATACATTACAAGAGTGGTTATGATACAATGATGTGATGTCCAAATCAGAAAAATTTTGGGGCCCGCATGTTCTCTGCTTCGTGCTCACTTTAGCTCTGCAACACTCTCCCCCTCTTCGTCTCTGTCGTCCCTTGACATGCTTTTACTTCTTGTCTTCAGTTTGTTGTCTCGATCAGCACATGCATCCTTTGGTCAGTTCTGCCTGATTCTTGATCTTGCATTACGTTTTAGAGGCGCTCTGATTTGTCCTGGTTTCACATATCGGACCTTGCTGTATTACTCAAAGCCTGTTAATTCGGTTTGCCACGCACGCCATTGGTGCACATATGAGGATGTAGCTCGTAAGCCTTGATCTGAATCCTCTGTAACTCAAGAGGTTGACGCACTCTCATATGGAATACTTGTTGGCCTTGATTCCCCCTTGTACATTCTCTAGGTCTGATGCACCCGTTTTGCTTGTTCTTTTCTTTTGTACGCCCGCAACCCTTGGAGTTTGATTGACTACCTGATATTCGTAGTCTAATTCACCTATAGGCTCATTAATTCTGGGTTGCTGTGTTAAGTTGGGTTGCCACGCACGCCACCAGTGGAAGGTATGAAGGTAAGGTGCTACAGTCTTCGATCTGGACCTGCCAAAGATCAAGAGGTTGAAGCACCCTTGTGGGCTGCATCCTTTCCTTGGTGTGTGCGCCCCTGCGGGGCTCTGTGTAGAGATGGGTGTTGCGCCCCTGCGGGGCTTCTTGCAGAGATATATCTTCAGATATTTCCTTTTAGTGAAGCTGCTTCTTTCGTTGTCTTCTTCTTTTCTTTCTTTTACTTGATTCTCCCTCAACACAGCCCCCTTGCTGGACTCTGTCGTCCCCGACAGGCTTTGATGAACGACAGGCATATGTTTAATATATTTTTTGCTCTGTATCATTTAGCAGATTGGCTTCACGTATCATTAGTTGCTTCCATTGTTCTGCCTTCACACCGTCATTGGGTGGCTGTCTATGATCTGCGAAGAAGCTAAGTTCGTATGCCACTAATCTGGCATTAAAATTTTACGACATCTTCAAAAAGATTTCGGAATCTATTTCAAAAAATCTTGTAAAGAATGCTTCTTCAAAAGGTTGCATATATACACTTGGCAAGAACATTAATCTGGAATAATACGCCATTATTGTTGGTCGGCTAGGCATAACCGATAGATCAAAAATGAGGATTTCCGTGCCTTGATTAATGCCGATGAAATTCAAAAAAGTGTAGGCCGCATGCTTGAATACCTTCAAAACTGTAAGTATCATGCTAAGTATTTTATTGGTCATTTTGACAGTTAAGTCGGGTACTGTCGCATAATTTTGCAGCCAAAATTCGATGGTTTTAATCATATACTCTTCCGTTGGAAAGTAGTTATGTGGCGGGCTCAGAAGCATAGGATAATTCAGCCATTGTTTATTTATAGCGCCGCTTCTTTGCAAGTCCAAAAATTCTCTGGTATCCCTTCTACGTGGTATAGGACAAAATGAAGGGTTTACCTGTAATAAATATGGTGTTGCATGCCAATGCACCCGTAGTGTGGGATGTTTCTCCAAAAACTTTCTTCGCCAAATAGGTTGCGCCGCTTCGAATTCTTCCTGACTGTACGCGAATGTGTCTTGGTTAAAATTTAGCTGCTCATCTGGACTTTTCTGTGTAATCTTCTTTATATATCATCTCATCTTCTCTTTCAATAGTCCGTACGGAATATTGAAAGGCTTCATAATCTTGTCCAAGTCTTTAGCTTTGATCTTGGCCTCTTTCATTACTTTAATGACTTCATTTTCAAAATTCTCCGTCAATCGGGACACCACTAGTGCCCGTTCCTTCTGACTTATTTCTGCAGTATATGGCATCGGATGATCATCATGTAAATCCGCCATCTGCTCATGTATTGGAGAATTATAGATCGGGGGAGATAGAGGACGTACCTCTACCTCGTCAGTAGGATTTTCTTTTGCTGGCACTACTGATGTCCCGATCGCTGCGTTCTGATTGATTTGAATTTCTAATTTTTCTATGCGTTCAGTCTTCTCTTTATTTTCTTGTGTGGCTGCTCTAAGTGCTTCCTTTGCTGCAAGCAATTCATTTCCGATTTCTGCTACATTGTCCATGTTTTCACTGTAGCTTGCGGCAAGTTTCCCATGTGCCGTATTCAGCTGCTTTTGTAATTCATTTATTTCTTGATAGTACTTCCGTTCCGATTCTTCTCTCATTGCGCGCTCTTGTCTCAGCAAATCTTCATGTTGTGCTAGTTGATCTCTTAAATCTTTTTCTTTGGTGTCTGAGGATTCCTGTTGCTCGATCGGTTGATCATATAATAATGATTTCATTAATTCCTTATTTCTGCTTCGTAACGTGTCATTCTCTTCCATGTATAATTTTAGCTGTGTCTCCAGTAGAGTACTTCTAGTCTTCATTCTGTCTTTGTCAGCTTTGCTTGCATCATGTAATCTTTGTAATTCCGCGAGTTGTTCTTGCAATCGGTGATGCTGAGTGATTAATGTGTCATATTTAGCTTTGACCTCCAGTATCTCCGTATTTTTTATTGCGATTTCCTTTTGAGCCTGAATTAATTGCGATGACAATTGTTCGCTCATGATCTGGAACTATATTTTTTCTCTCATGGCCTTATCATAATCTGCATCTATGTCCATCAATTGTTGTTGCGTATCCATGGCCGTCTGAATCATTTGTTTTACCATAGGTTTCAGCTGAGTGACATCCACATTAAGCCATGTTTTTGGGATGCTCGGTTCTTTGCCGTTTGTGACATCTTTGCCCTGTGCCACATGTAATGTAGTGCCATGGGGCTGCATAATCTGAAGTTGGATCCTTGGCTCAGCCACCATGTTCTCTTTGTTTCCTTGAGGTGTGTCATCCGGTACCTCAATCACTATTTGTTCTCTATTTTGTAAAAACTCTGAATCCGCATTCACTGGAGTTTGTTCTTCCTCTTTTATAGGTGGTTGTGCATATGTAGCAGTTGTTGGAACTTCTTTGATGCTGATTTTGGTAGTCTCATTCAATTGGATGACATGTTCAGGTTCATCAGAATCTTCTACTCCTGTTTTCCTTTCTTTCTTGGTCGTCTGGTGTGACTTTACTTTGATTGGTCGCTGTCTTGAGTTTCTGTTCTTATATCAGTGTCTAGAGTGTCTTTTTCAGGACTGGATTCTGTATTGGAACTAGAATCATCTATGCCCAGTTCTTTGTATCTTCCAGGCTGTTTCGGGGTTTGTGCTTGACTCCGTACTTTCGTCTCTTGACTTGCTTGCCTATAATGATGTCCTTGAATATTTAGATTTACTTGTCCTTGCATATACTGATGTGTCTCTTCGAGGGCCGCGGAGAGATCTCTCTTTGTAATAGGCATTTGAGCTGTCGTGATCTTAGGTAATAGATGTGTCCTCTTTGATTGAGGTGTACCTTGAGCTTCTTCCTCTCGTAGATGCTTCGTACCCCTCATGGGCTTTGGTGAGCTAGTTTCTGCCTCTTCCATAATTACAGCCGCTTTTTTCTTCTTAGGGACCGTAGCAGATTTTGCATATTTGGCTAGCCCTTCTGATGTCGGCATCTCACGTACGCAATTTTTCATCTCAAGAGCCTCGTATATGAGTAATGTCAAGGCAGAACTGCCATTTAAAAATTTCTTTTGGCCCCATTTCTTTTGGGCTTCAAATAGTCTTTCTTGGACATAACCAGTCAGATTCACTTTGTTTCCTATTTGTCTCATGGCATGAGATATTAGTTGTACTATGATTTTTTGGGGTGCAGTGTATCTGTGCATGCTCGGGAAACAAAAGTGTTGATGTACCAGACGTACAGCATCTTCGATATCTATTCTGTTAATATCCACAAAGGATCTCTTCTTAGGGTAATGACATTCCTCCTTGACATTAGTAATTCCTTCTTGATTCCATCCAAAAGCTTTGTTGATCAATTCATGAGCCTGAAGGTTTTTAGTCTTCCAAAGGTCCTGGGTTCGATTTGGTGTGATCCCCTCTTTAGGTCCATGTGTAAGTATAGGGATCAACTTTTCTGCCCATTGGGGGCATACTTCCAGGTTAAAAAGGTACGTATCTGGCAGATCATCGGGTACTCCTATGGGTGGTTCTCCATGGGTCATTCTTGATAAATGGTCTGCTCTTATGTGAGTATTTCCTTTCTTGACTACTACCTCAAAATCAAATTCCATTAGCAATAAAAACCATCGTACTAGTCTTCCTGTATTGCAAGGTTTATTGACTAAGTACAGTAGGGCTTGATGATCAATGAAGAATTTGAATTTGTTTGCCAATAGGTAATGTCTGAACTTTTTCACTGCGTACACCATCCCTAGGCCTTCTCTCTCCGTGGTGGTATAATTGTGTTCTGCTTGATTGAGTTGTCTACTGGCATAGGCTATAGGGTGGTCTAGCTTCCCTGTATCTGCAGGTTGAGCTAAGATACAACCAATGGCAAACTTGGAAGCATCCACATGAATGTGAAATGGCTTATTCTAGTTAGGTACTCGAAGGATTGGTGCTGAACTCAACCGACTCTTTAACTCATTGAAGGCTCTCTCACATTCCTCGATCCAGTTAAATTGATTCAAGAGTGCATAGAGAGGTCTAGCAATTATGGCATACATATGTATAAATCTTTGATAGTATCCATAGTGTCCCATAAATGCTTGAACTTCTTTAGCAGTCTTTGGTCTTGGTAAATCCAGAATTACTTTGATTTTGTCTTCATCAGTTGAAATTCCATTTTTAGAGACAATATGTCCTAATATTTTTCCTTGTCTAACCATGAAGACACATTTTTCTGGGTTGAGGCATACTCGATATTGTCGACACTTGGCAAAGATCTTTTCTAGTTCAGGGATGTGCTCTGATCGTAAAGCTGAATAAGTACATAGATCGTCCACATATACCTCCATACTTTTTCTTAGGAATTCTTTGAATACATGGCACATCAATCTTTGGAAGGTAGTTGGGGCGTTAGTTAGACCAAAAGGCATGACTCTAAAGACGTATACTCCCCATTCAGTTGCAAAAGCAGTTTTGTGTTGGTCCTCAGGAGCAATGGCTACCTGATTATACCCTGAAAAGCCATCCAAAAAGCTATAAACTTCCTTCCCTGCCACCCTTTCCAACAGATGATCCGTAATTGGTAGTGGGTAGCTATCCCTTATGGTCGCGGCATTTACTTTCTTTAGATTGATACACACTCTCAACTTCCCATTCTTTTTCGGTACAACCACCAAAGGTGACACCCATTCCGTGTGCTCAATCTCATATATGAATCCAGCATCTAACAACTTGTCTATCTCTTCCTTTATCTTTGTTGAATACACATCATTGTATGTATATGGTCTTTGTTTAGACGGTTTGGCTTCTGATGTCATGGGGATTCTATGGGCACATATAGATGGATCAACTCCTTTCAAATCCTTATAGGTCCAGGCAAAGACATCCCGATATTCCCTTATGAGGCGTATTAACTCTTGTTCTTCCTCTATTGAGACATCTTGTCCTATGAAAGTACATCGTTCTTCTCCTTCTTCTAACGTTACGACTATCTTCTTGGTTTGTTCTTTATTATCATAAGCTATTCCTGGTTGTGCCTCTCTCTTAGGCATTTGAATAGCAATTTTTCTCTCTTCTACGTCATATTTTTTGAAGTGAGCTGGCACTTCAAACTGGTCTTGTGGCCTGTTTTCTTCACCTTCTGGCTCTTTTTCTAACTCGATCTCTTCTTCCCGTATGGGTTCCTGGTTGTTTTCGTTAGCTGTGATGCTTATTTTTTTATTTTCATCCTCAGGTTCCATGGGCTCTGGTTCCATTTCAATGCTCTCATAGTCCTCCTTCCATTCTTTCTCTATCACTTCTCCTTCTTCGGCCTCCTGAAGGACTACAACATAGAGACTAACGTCATACCCGTCTTCATCAATACATTCATTCATAGTTATTACTTCCTCATTCACACATACATCGAGGGTTGCTAAAATCTCCATCCAACCATGAGGTTCAAACTCTTCATCTAAAAAGATTTGAGGCATGTAGGTTGGATCTTGCACAGACCTAGCTACGCCTTGCCTTTGCTGCCATCCCTTTCTCCTATCTTCTTCCTTTTTGACAGTTTGACATATCCGTAGATGAGTGTCCTCGTTCATCCAAAATTGGTCACTATAACCTATGCTGTGAATTGATTGATCGTCTTCTTCCTTGTGAATTTGATTCCATTGTAAGGGTGGAATATCTTGATATGTATAAGTGTGGAGATTTATTCTCGTGGTGGTTCCTTCATGTTGGAGATATACCACATCTTTTCCCCAATCTTGTACAACTTTTAGCTGTCTCATGAAAGGTCTTCCAAGTATCATTTCATAGTTGCTCGCCCTTTCAAATTGACAAATTGCTAAGGTGTGTTCAAATTCAACTCCGCATGTGGTGAAAACTACTCGTTCCAATAATCCCAAGGGTCTTTCTGTGTGTCCATCAGCCATTTGTATCTTCGTACGCGTTGGTCTTAAAGCTGGTTTTCCCCATTTCTCCCAGATTTCTCTAGTGGCAATGCCTACACCAGCTCCTGAATCTAAGATGGCTTTGGTTGTATAACCCCTAAAAGTAATTGGGAGGCAAGTGTTTCCTTCATCTCCCTCACTAAAATCTCCTACGTTATCCACTGGGATCTTTACTGTGTTTGCCTCGTCAACTATTTCTTTTTCTTCCGTCTTGATCTCCAATTGACTGATTAATTTCTCCTTTAAATGTGGTTTCACCTTCAACAGTTCTTCTAAAGTCAGGGTACAAGGAATTTTGGCTTTTCGAAGATGTTGTATGATATCCGATGTTTGGACTGATGGGTTCGATTCTTTTTTCCTTATTGAGGGGATACAATATAGTTCTGAATTATGTTCGTACTCCCCTGTGTAATTTGGCAATTCCTTTACTCCGTCATCTCCTTTGTCGCTTGGATCCACTGGTAAGATTTCTTCTGAATTTAATTCAGGTATTGAACCCTCTATTTCATTTTCTGCTTCTAATTCTTCAAAGGGTGGTTCAATTCCTTCCACCTTCTTCCATCTGTCTTCTTGGACTCTTGCCCACAAACCTTTAGGCCATTCCCCTTCTACTTCGGGAACAATTGATCCTTCCCTTGTGTCCTCACAATAATTGCCATTCAGTGTATTACCTACTTCAGGTTTTTCATGTTCATGAGTGATGACGCACTCTTGGAATTCTCTTTCCAAAATTCGGTTATTGGGTAATGGCAATGCCGATTTTTCTAGGGTCTGTTGGGTAACTTCTATCAATTTTTTACAGATCTCCAACCTTTCTTTCTCTAGGTCACCTCTAGGATATTCTCTTTCATGTTGTTTGATGGTCGGTCTTGCTCTTATCCGTGCCTTGTATGCTTGAATCCACATGGCTAATTCTTCAGGCATGGGATCTGCTAAGACTGATCCAACCTCTTCTTTTTTTTGCTTTTCATTTTTGTTTTCTTCTTCATTTTTCTGTTCCTCTTTTGGATTCTGTTCGTTCTTCTCATTTTCCTTTTTCCGCGGTAACTTCTTTTCTTTTATCCTATCTCTATGGTTCTTCCATCTTTGTGTTCTTTTACTTACCACACTTTTCTCCGGCTCTTCCGAGTCTTCAACTCTCTGCGGTGTGGGTGTATTCATCTCTAGGTCACTTTGATTGTGCTTTTCAAGTTTTTCTGGGGTCTCTCTAGCCTTGGCTCTTGTTATCGCCTTCAGTGGTACAGTGTAATCCTTATCACTCCCTGATGACTCAATTACTTCTATCACATTGATTTGCACGTTGGATGTAACTTTGTTGGGGTTCTTGGGGCAATCTCTGAAAAGGTGTTCCTTACCACAATCACTACAGTAGCCTTCCCAAACTCGTTGTGGTGGTGGTGGGTTTGGTAATGTACATTCCCTGATGTAGTGATCACCTCCACATCGGTAGCATGGTCCTCTGGGCACAGGCGGTCTGTTCATGGGTCGGGTGGTATGGTTGCTCTAGGGGCTGTTGGTGCATTTCAAGCCTTCACACTTGGCTTGGAACCTTGGAAGATTGGCTTGGAACCCTTGAAGGATATCACTATGAGGAGCTAGAACCATAGGAACACTTGCCTATGTGTTATTACTTCTTTACCCCTTGTAAAAGTCTAAATGACTTGGCATTATGTATACACACCTAACTGATTAGAGTCGTGGAATTTGGATGGTGTGATTTGAGAGAATATCTCCCTACTTTTAGAGGAGAGATTCTAGGGAGCTTAGATTTGAATTTCAAATTCAAATGATCACAAAAACATCTATAAAAGATGATGTAAAAATGTCACGTGTGTGTCACTCACTTTAGCTCACTTCCCGAGGCATTTTATTAGTGTAACTCATTGTGTGTGAGTGCTAATTCATAGCCTACACCACAACACCTCATTTAGCTATGCTTGTCAAGCTAATGACTATGTACAATTACATCAATCAATAGAAATATACACATTCACTATCTCTGTTGTCTCTGAGTCATCTACTCCAAGTCTGTCAACTTCAAAGGAGCATATCTCAGGATCTACTGAACCAAATCAAGTGATTCAATACACATTGGAACCAACTCCAAGCATACTATACACCTACAAAATTTCAAGTCAATTGGATAAGTGGAGAAATCTCGCTCGAAGTGCACACTGGTCTCTGTCTGCAGAATTCCTAAAAAGTCGGGAGTACACATAAGTTTGCTAAATTGATTTCTCAGTGAGTAGTTTGTCATTTCTTCTCATTCCACTTGCAAATGGTAGCTTGTTAAGCTAATTTAATATGTCCAGAAGGAATTAGATCAATTGTTAGTGTGCTGGTCACACTGAGTGAAAGACTAAGCAGGTGTCACTACAGAAATAGAAAGTTTTTCTTGATTTTTGAAGTGCCAAGTTATCTGTTTTGATTCGGTCATTACACATATCATTTGCAAAGTACATATATGCTTTCTTGGTATCATTTGGAAGCTCAAGGTGTGTACTAAGCATGTCTGGAATCAAAGGAGGGTTGGTGTGAAGCAGGTATAGCAGCACCAACTCAATCTCTTGAGTGCATCCAACCATCACTCCCAACAGTGGTATCAGAGCAAATAAGGTAAACATGGGAGATGGTTTTCCTTCATTCATTGACAAATTGGACAGGAACAATTACGAAGCTTGGTCATTGAGAATGAAGACCTATCTACAAGGAAGAAGCTTTATTTGGATACATATCAGGAGATGAGGAATTGCCCTCATTTAAAGCTAGAGGACTACCCACCAAGGATGAACAAGAGAGACTCAACCAATGGTGTGCAAAGGATGCTTTGGCAAGGTCTTACCTTCTTAACTCTATATCTGATTTCCTTTTACCTCATATAAGAAACTGTAAGACTTCCCAAGAGACTTGGAAAACCTTGTCAACATATTTTTCTTCCAACACAAGGGCCAGGAAGAATCAACTGTGGATTGAATTCACAACCCTTAGGAAGCAGCCCAAGCAATCAGTCTCAGAGTATGTGACAAAGATTAAAGATGTGGCAGACCAATTAGCAAGCATTGGAGAGGAGATTGAAGAGGAACAAATAGTCAGGCAAGTAACAAATGGACTCAAGGCAGATGATAAGTGGGAAAGTTTCACCACTGCAATGGACCTCTATATGGACATGCATACCCCAGATCTCACAACACTCATGGGCCAACTATTCACACATGAAGCAAAGTTTACAAAGGCAGGAGATCAATCAAAAGGTAACAACCCCTCTGCTCTCTATACTGATAAGAAAGTTAAGGATAAAGGTAAAGGGAAGAAACAGGATGAAGAAGGCTCTACCTCCCAAGCTAATTATGCAGGGAGAGGTAGATCATCAAGAGGCAGGGGCAGAGGAGGTAAGTCAGGTAGGGGGAGACCCTACAACTCATCACCATGTAACATTTGTGGATTGTCCAACCATACCACAAATGAATGCTACAAGAACTACAAGAATCAGAGAGGAAGAGGCTACTCAAGAGGTGGATACTCTCAAGGGAGAGGCAGGTTCAACCAACACCAAGGCTACAATGGATACAACAATCAATACAACCACAACCACAATGGTAACTACCAAGGTGGATTCAGAAATAGAAGGGATTACAACAACTACACAGAGGAGCAAGATGACTCCCTATTGATCATGAATATGACCTCCAAGGCAGGTACAAATGATGATAATTTATTTTATATTGACTCAGGATGTTCTAACCATGTAGCTGGCAATGTGGCACTACTTTCTGATTTGGAAGAACCCAAGGGCAAACATCAGGTACAGACAGGTGATGATACTAAACATTCTGTTGTAAAAATTGGAAATGTAAAGACATGTGATGGTAACCAAAATCTATTGAGCAGGGTACTCTATGTACCAACCATCACCAAGAATCTAATGAGTGTAGGTCAGATTGTGGAGAAAGGTTTGCAGGTCAGATTCACACAACATGGAGCATATGTGGAGGACCCAAGACATGGATTCAAAAGGATAGCCAAGGGAGAAAAATCAGGTAGATTGTTTACTTTTGAGCTAGAAGACACCAAGAATATTGCTTTGTATAATTACAAGGATCAAACACTTTCAGAGTTAGAAATATGGCACAAGAGGTTAGGTCACATAGGTGAAAGAACCCTAAAGCAAATGTGCAGGGATCAATGTGTGCTTGGGATACCTAATGTGTCCAAGCAACACATGATTTACAAGTGTGGAGCATGTCAGTTTGGTAAGTCTCACAGATTGCCATATTCAAGGAAAGGTTTCATGCATGAAGACTACCTAGACTTGGTGCACACAGATGTTTGGGGACCTAGCAAGGACCCTTCCATTTCAGGTTCAAGATATTATGTGTCCTTTATTGATGACTATAGCAGGTGGACCATCTTATACTTTATGAAACATAAAGATGAAGTATTTAATTGTTTCAAGAGGTATCTTGCACTTGTTGAAAACCAAACAGGAAGAAGCTTGAAGAGACTAAGGTCAGATGGAGGAGGAGAATACTTCTCCAATGAGTTTGAAGATTTCTTGCAGGAAAGAGGCATCAAAAGGGAGATTACTACAAGGTACTCACCTGAACAAAATGGGGTAGCTGAAAGAAGGAATAGACTCATTGTAGAAACAGCTAGGTCTATGCTTAATGAAAAGAAGTTGCCTAATTATCTTTGGGCAGAAGGTGTATCCACTGCCACCTATCTCATCAACAGGTTGCCATCCAAATCACTTGATGGCATGACACCTTATGAAGCTTGGCATGGTAAGAGACCTTCTCTGGATCATTGTAAAATCTTTGGCTGTGTAGTATATGTGCATATTCCCTCACAGGTAAGGGGAAAGCTAGACCCTAAAGCTCAAAAATGTATCTTCATTGGTTATGATTTGAACCAAAAGGGTTACAGATTCTACAACCCAACAAACAAAGGTTTCAAGGTAAGCAGAGATGTCATCTTTGATGAGAATGACTCATGGTATGAGAATGAATGCAGGAAAGTTAGTCTACCCTATGATATGGAAGAATATTTCCAAAAGCTCACCAAGGAGGAACCAATCCAGAAAGATGAATCAAGCTCAGATGATGATGATACAATTAACCTTGAGGAATTCAAGGCTTGGAAGTCCAAAGGAAAGATGAAGATGAAAAAGCTAGAGGATATACCAGAATCCTCAACTCAAGCAATTAGAAGATCTCAGAGAGAAAGCAAAAGACCAATCAGATTTGGGTATGACACATCACTTGTAACTAAACATTCTGTATAGCTTGCAAAGGATTTGTTGAATGAAGAACCAGGTACCTATGAAGAAGCAATCACCAAACCAGAATGGAAAGGAGCTATGGATGAAGAAATGGAAGCTCTCAAGGAGAGTGATACTTGGGACTTGGTACCCAAGAAGGACTCTATGAAGGTGATAGGATCCAGATGGATCTATAAGCTAAAGAGAAATTCAGATGGAACAATAAACAGGTACAAAGCTAGGTTAGTAGCCAAGGGTTTTTCACAAACCCAAGGCATTGATTATGAGGAGACATTTTCTCCTGTGGCTAAGATGCCAACTATCAGAATATTGGTAAGTGTAGCTGCATCCAAGAATTGGAACATGTACCAATTAGATGTCAAGAATGCTTTCTTGAATGGATGGATATCTGAAGAAGTCTACATGTCACAACCACCTGGCTATGAAGACCCCAAGAAGGTAAATTATGTTTGTAAATTGAAGAAGGCTCTATATGGTTTGAAGCAGGCACCTAGAGCATGGAATTACAGGTTGACAACCTACCTCCAAGACCAAGGATTTGTGATGAGTAAAGCAGACACTTCTCTGTTCATAAAGAGAAGTAGTACAGAGGTAATCTACTTGTGTGTTTATGTTGATGACATCATCATTACAGGCAATGATGTCAATGGGATTAGACACATCAAAGGTCAGATGATGAAAGAATTCAAGATTAATGATCTTGGATTATTGAAGTACTTCTTAGGTCTTGAGTTAGTCTACACCACCTCAGGTATATATATCACTCAAAAGAAGTATGTACAGGATATGGTCAAGAAGTTTGGCTTGCAGGATGCAAAAGTCTCAACTACTCCAATGGAGGTCAACCTAAAGCTAAGTGCTCATGAAGGAGAAGAAGTCCAAGACATCACAGGATATCAAAGCATGGTAGGTAGTTTGAACTATGCTACCTTGACAAGAATTGACATAGCATATGGAGTTAGTGTGCTAAGTCAATTCATGCACAAACCAAGGGTACCTCACCTAGAGGCAGCAAAGAAGATCTTGAAGTATTTGAAGGGAACTCAGAACCATGGTTTGTACTTTCCTTATACATCAGATATTGACATTAAAGTATACTCAGATGCAGATTGGGCAGGATGCAAGGATGATAGGAGAAGCACATCAGGATACATTTGTTTTGCAGGAGATAAACCTATTTCTTGGTCAGCCAAGAAACAACCTACAGTGGCATTGTCATCCACTGAAGCAGAGTATAGAGGGCTTGCCAATGCCACTCAAGAAGCTATCTGGTTAAAGCTCTTGTATACAGAGTTAGGTCTATACACTAGACCTCCAATTATCTTTGGAGATAACACTAGCTCTCTTCACCTTGCAGCTAATCCAATATATCATGCCAGAACCAAACACATAGAGGTTCATTACCACTATGTGAGGGAGAAGTTACTTAGCAAAGAGATTCAATTGACTTATGTGTCTACTAATATGCAATGTGCAGATTTACTCACTAAAGCTTTGGATGGAAACAAGCTAGGCAGATTCAAATCCATGATTGGATTGCAGGATGTGATTGAAGACTAAAGATGAAGACTTAAGCCAAAGTGTTTGGCTTGAGGGGGAGCTGTTGGTGCATTTCAAGCCTTCACACTTGGCTTGGAACCTTGGAAGATTGGCTTGGAACCCTTGAAGGATATCACTATGAGGAGCTAGAACCATAGGAACACTTGCCTATGTGTTATTACTTCTTTACCCCTTGTAAAAGTCTAAATGACTTGGCATTATGTATACACACCTAACTGATTAGAGTCGTGGAATTTGGATGGTGTGATTGGAGAGAATATCTCCCTACTTTTAGAGGAGATATTCTAGGGAGCTTAGATTTGAATTTCAAATTCAAATGATCACAAAAACATCTATAAAAGATGATGTAAAAATGTTGCGTGTGTGTCACTCACTTTAGCTCACTTCCCGAGGCATTTTATTAGTGTAACTCATTGTGTGTGAGTGCTACTTCATAGCCTACACCACAACGCCTCATTTAGCTATGCTTGTCAAGCTAATGAGTATGTACAATTACATCAATCAATAGAAATATACACATTCACTATCTCTGTTGTCTCTGAGTCATCTACTCCAAGTCTGTCAACTTCAAAGGAGCATATCTCAGGATCTACTGAACCAAATCAAGTGATTCAAAGCACATTGGAACCAGCTCCAAGCATACTATACACCTACAAAATTTCAAGTCAATTGGATAAGCCATCTCGGAGAAATCTCGCTCGAAATGCACACTGGTCTCTGTCTGCAGAATTCCTAAAAAGTCGGGAGTACACATAAGTTTGCTAAATTGATTTCTCAGTGAGTAGTTTGTCATTTCTTCTCATTCCACTTGCAAATGGTAGCTTGTTAAGTTAATTTAATATGTCCAGAAGGAATTAGATCAATTGTTAGTGTGCTGGTCACACTGAGTGAAAGACTGAGCAGGTGTCACTACAGAAATAGAAAGCTTTTCTTGATTTTTGAAGTGCCAAGTTATCTGTTTTGATTTGGTCATTACACATATCATTTGCAAAGTACATATATGCTTTCTTGGTATCATTTGGAAGCTCAAGGTGTGTACTAAGCATATCTGGAATCAAAGGAGGGCTGGTGTGAAGCAGGTATAGCAGCACCAACTCAATCTCTTGAGTGCATCCAACCATCACTCCCAACAGGGGCTGTGTACATTAATGACACATAGTCCTGCTCATATCCGTATGAACTATCTGGTACTTCCATGCCGTAGGCATATGGTTCGTATGTTGTCCATATTCCATTATAGCACTTTCATAATTGGGATATGCTCCTTGGCTATGGTCATAAGATGAGTCATATGGTTCATTACTGGCCAATGGCGTGGCTGGGACGATCGCTCTCTCTAGGTTTTCTTCAAGTTGAGCTATCTTGGCTGGGACAACATTCTGCGGATGGGGCGGTTGCTGTCCTAGTACTGGTTGTGGTTGGGTGTATCCTTGATACGCATATGGTCGTGGCACTGGTGCCTGCTGCTGATAGGTTGGGTACCTTCCTGCTTCACCTCCTTGCTCTCTCTGGGGGTATCCATAAGGTCTCATGTAGGGCTATGCTGGTCTCGCTTGCCTATTGTAAGGGCAATTTTCTATACTATGATTTGTATATTTTTGTTCTATACTGCAATATTGTAGAGGTCCTGGGACAGTGGGTCTATGATAAGCATAAGCAGGTGTTGGGACTACTCCCCTAGTGCACAAGTGAGAAGGGTGATCACCTCCACACTGCATGCATTTTCTGAGCATGGGCACTCTCATAGGGTTACTGGGGTAGTTCCTCTGTCCTTGAACATTCAGCTTCTTTGCTACCAAATCGGCTATCTCCTCTACGCTGTTTTTAGGGATTGCTGTGCTACTGGCCGAATCTTCACTTTCAAACTACCTTGAGGTATTTTCAAATCTTCTGCTAGGTTGTCCTCTAGGTCTATACATTCCTTCATGCATTCTTGCAAAGTCTAAACTCTCTTCACATATACCAAAGATCTCAAAGATCCGTTCAATAATCCTTCTAAAAACAATGACACCATTTTATGTTGGGTAGGTCTCTCTTCTACTGGGCATCTGTCCTACTGCTTGAATCTTCTTGCAGCCAATCTTACTGATTCAGTAGGGGCTTGCTTAAAGCTATGGGATGAATTGTTTCTGATTCCAGACTTAGTGAATTCCTCTATCATTTCTTGATAGACTTGTTCCATGTTTTGAAAATTATTAGGGTCTTGTTGAGCCCATAAAAGTCATGTTGGTCAAAGTCAACTGCAGTCAAAGTCAACGGTCAAAGTCAACTGGTCAAAGTCTACAAGGTCAAAGGTCAAAGTCAATAGGTGCAAAGTCAAAGTGCAGGTGTCAAAGTGCACAGGTGGTGCATAAGTAATTGTCCACAAAGGGTAAATCGGAGAAAGTGGGTTGCAGGTTGCAGAGGTATTTTCTCTAATTGCCCCAAGTTCAAAGTGTGTTTTAAAGTGTTTTGGAAGGTTCAGGTGAACCCCCCTTATGTGCAAAAGTGAAGAATTAAAAGGAAATGTGAAGGCATGTGAAGCGGCAAAAGTGTACGCACAGGTGAAAGAATGGCCCCCCATTAAAATTTTTGGTTTTAGACTAAAGTCACTACAGGACAAAACAGTGAGTAGTTGGCTGCCACTTGTGAGAGCAATCTTGGAACATCAAAGTGAGCACCAAGATTCACTTGCAGTTAGGAGCGTACGTGATCGACACACTCAAATCAAGGCAAGGGCCATTCTTGGACCAGGGTTAGAGTAAGCAAGAGAGCATAGGCTAAAGTGGAGCAAGAGAGAGAAGTGCAAGAGTCACCAGAGTACGTCGCACAGAAGTAGAAGTGCAAGGTGCATAGAGAGTGACCAAGGATTTTGGTGCAGAGAAGTGCTAAGCTATAGTTCCCCCAAGTATCTCAAGGTCCTTTGGCAGTGTATGCTTGCCGACAGCAGGTATTCACTCCTCCCCCTTTGTGGAAGCTTGGTGCAAGGTGTGCACAAGGAGAAGCTTGAAGCAGGTGGAGGTTTGTAGCAGAGGAGGTCGGCAGCAAGAGGACATTGGGATATTGGATATTTTGTAATTGGGCACTCTGTGGGATTGTGCATAGAGGTATTGGTGTATCTTGTATTTCAAACATTGTATTTTTCTTACTGTAATCAAACGGCAGAAACTTCCAAGGTGTATTTTCTCTTTTGGTCTTTTCATTTTCTCCTACAAACCCTCAAACTCCTTCTTGTCAAAGAATCCCCCAACAGGTCCAATGGTTGAAACCATGCTAATGCGGTGTCTGACAATGTAAGACCAAAGGACTCATATTGGATCAAGAAGTCTTCCACCTGTTCGGCTCTGATTACTTGTTTAAATTCAGCTATATGATTGTAAGGTTCACTAGAGCCATCGTAGTGATTCCTCATGCATTTAGCAACTTGAATTGGCCTTAATCTTCTTCCTGCTTCGGGTGGTCTAGGCATTACTGGGAAAATTGGTCTTCCTATGGGTATGCCTGGTCCTCTTACTACCGGTGGTCGGACTGGGGAAGGAATTCCATGTCTTGGGTCAACAGTTGGGTTAGGTCGGTAATTAGGATTGTTTGCAGGCGTTGCAAACTGCACATGTGGTCTGACCGGAATTTGGATTTGTTGTGTTTGTTGTGTTTGACCCGACTGCTGATATGAATCATTCTGGGATGTTCCAAGTGGGTTTCTTCAAGTAGTGGCTTGGTCCCTAGGGGGAAACACTGGAATATGCTGATATTTCAACTCAGCTCTTTCTAATTCTGTTAAGGGCCAATATCTTCTCTGATTCCTATCTAAATATGTGATGATGGTGGGGAAATCAGGATCTTGTAACTCATAGATGGTAACAGGATTAGGGGCAGCTTCCCATATTGAGGAGTGAGCTCTAAGCAGATGCTCCATCCCATTGATCAAGTATACATCCATTAAGGAGTCGTCTTGGGGAATCAGGTCTCCTCTCCAGACTCTAGCAACAGTAGATCTCCCTCTAGGTGTAGTTACTTGCTCTTCATTCCCTCCTCCATTTGAATTTGAAGCATTATTTTCTTCACCATGTTCATTAATGTTTTCCGGGTGCTCCGTGACAACATACTGGATATCTCTTTTGTCCATGTAAAATCCGCCTACATACTTGACTGCTGGTCTAGGCACTATATAAGCCTCTGAAGCCTTCTTCAGTCTGGCCACTGATCTGTTTAGACCATCCAAATAAATAGGGATCTCATTTTGGTTGGTGTTCACATACTCCAAAGAGGTCCGGTACTCTCCCTCAATGATAGACATCATGCCAATCATGGGTACTGTGTTTTGCATGTCTTCCGAAGCCATGGGAATTTCTTCCTCTGACTCACTGGATATCTCAGAATAATGTGAACGGTTACTTGGCTTGGCTACACTACCTACAGAAGAGATTACACTTCTTCGGCTTCCTAGGGTCCTCCCAGATCTCAGGTTCATCCACTTCACAACTCTGGTCAGTCCTTGCTAACCTCTAGCTTCTGGAACTGTCCACTATGGATCAAAATTCCCAAAAGGTTTTGACTGGGATTTGACTGAAAATGAAGTCTTCAACTCACGATACTCGATCTTCAGATCCAAACGATACACGATATTTGATCACAGATGATATACGATCTCTGGATGCCCACGATACACGATACTTCAAGCAGACGATTCTTGAGACCACGATACCCGAACAAAAAGATACACGATCTCTCGCCAAAACGATACGCGATCTGTACCAAGTATCGCGATCGGTGAATGCACGATATATGATACTTGGGCAAGTATCGCGATCGATATGAAACGATACACGATACCCGAATAAAACGATACACGATCTCTCGCCAAAACGATACACGATCTGTACTAAGTATCGCGAATGGTATGAAACGATACACAAAAAACGATACTCGATACTTGGATCCGCGATCCACGATACTTCCCTAGGTGATACTCGATCTTTATTGCAAACGATACACGATCTCTAGCCAAAACGATACGCGATCTTTGATAGGTATCGCGATCTCTGAGAAGCGATACACGACACTTGGATGAGGACGATACACGATACACGATCTCGAAGCGATACACGATACTTTGACAAAACGATACACGATCTGTACCAAGTATCGCGATTGGTGAATGCACGATACACGATACTTGGGCAAGTATCGCGATCGATATGAAACGATACATGATTGGAGGGAAATATCGCGATACTCAACCCCAGGAGATCACGATACTTGCTAAGTATCGCGATACTCGACCGCGGGAGAAAGCGATACTTGACCCTTTGTCAATTTTTTGCTAGATTTTTTTGGTTTTTGTTTCAAGACAAATGTTTTCCTTGTCCTTCTACTCTCTCCTCACTCTCTCTATCACCCAAAACACACTTTTGAACCCCTATATGACCAATACGATACTTCACGCAGATCGTTTTCTCCTAAAAAGTTTGAATTTTGGAAGGGAGCTGAAAGAATGATATGTGAGCTTACCTTGTACTCTTTCTCAGCTCTCAACCTTTCCTAACTAGCTCTGCGACACTCAGAAAGCTACGCACTTCGTCCACGATCTTTGACTACAGCTCACGATACTCGACGATAGCCCTCCACGATACTTGCTTAGAGACACAAGTACTTGACAAAATGACTCTTTTTGGCTTTTATACTTGGGATTTTCTTAGTTACTGGAAATAAAACAACAAAACAAGAATTGAAAGCTTCTCCAACTACCTAGCCTACTCCCTTGCTCCTCCTACTCTACTCATTCTACTCACTTCCCTAAACTAACAACTCACTACACACGCTCCAAGAATGAGAAGTAGTAAGTGCGGCTGAAACTGACTTACCAAAGAAGAGAAAAGCACCACTCCTCCTCTTGCTTCAATGCAAAAAGCTACTTACCATCACACGAATGCCTCGGTTTGATTCGACACTCCCCGGCAACGGCGCCAAAAAGTGTGTTGACCTAAGTACCAACTTAGGGACTTGTGGAGAAAGAGACTATACCTCAATCCCCCTCAAGTGCATATAGTGGGGATTCACGCTTTTAAATATCAATCCGATGAGTATACAAACCTAGCCGAGTGTATGAGGACATGCAATCAAGTGATGATCAATGCAAATGAACTACTCAAAGAGTGCAGTCAAGGCAAAGACTAATCCAAACAAGCTTCAACTGTTGATCATGGTGTCACGATACTTGGTGCAGCAATAGTCAGTATTTTGGACTTTTCTCTCAGCTCCGAACTCCAAATATAGCAAATAGCATATGCGTTTCGAAGCTCTCGAGAAGACGCATCCAATGGCAGTCGTTTCACTCAATTTTGACACTCCTACTTCAAGTTATGAGCAAAATAATGAGTCGCGGGAAAACCTTCCTACACTTCAGCACTTCCTACACTTCACACACACCTTACCTACAGCAAATAAACACTTTCATGGATAGATAACACTTCCTAACACTCTTTCCAAGAAATACACATGCACACAAGCTCACACAGAAGAAGATACAGAGTGAAGAAGACACAAATTCGAATTTCTATCCTCTCTATTCTCACAATGGCAAAAAGTTCTTTACAAAGAGTCACATTTGACTTATATACTTGTGCCTTAAAAATGGTCCTTTCACACAAGAGACCGGCACTTTATTCACTAAAAGACTAATTTCCTACTATTTTACATGGGTAAATTTCTAATCTTCTGTGGGGATGCATCTAGAGGACTCCTCTAGTGCATTTACAACAAAAAATACATTACAAGAGTGGTTATGATACAATGATGTGATGTCCAAATCAGAAAAATTTTGGGGCCCGCCTTTTCTCTGCTTTGTGCTCACTTTAGCTCTGCAACACTTGATCATCTTTCTTCATCCAAGTCCTCAAATCTGATAATTCCTCCCTAGTTGGAACATTAGGATCTCTGAAGTGAGGCTTTTCTTCTTCACCTGTAATGTATCCTATCAAATCTTTGCTCATAAGGTGAGCTCCCATCCTCATTCACCATGTTGGATAGTTCACTCTATCCAACTTCTCTATTTGAAGAGAGTCTCCTATCCTTTCTTCACCTGTGTATTGAATTCTTCAGACTTTATGAGTAATAGATGTACCTTTATTTTGAATGATAATCCTTTTGTATTCCTTGATGTCGTATGGCCTCCTTCTCAAGCTTTGCTCTCAAGCTTTCACCTTCTGAATCTTTAATTGTTGAATTCTTTATGTCTGCAGCAGTCGAGGTCCTCCTTCCTTCAATTTTGATAGTTCCTGCTCTGATACCACTGATGGAGAGTGTTAATCTCCAAGAGAACAAGATACTCTTGAATTTAGAGCACCTCTATATCAAGAGTAACTAAAAAACCTTCACTAATTTGGAGGCACAATAAAAATTTTGGATAAATTGTGAAGAAGAAGACTCTACAGAAAGTCTTCTACATACATCTCTCTCATTGACTTGTCAAATGTGTAAAGTTTTTTATAAAACTTTGCACAAGGTGTCGCCTATAGTTTTCACACCTCCTCCAAGTCAAATCACTTCAAAAGATTCAGTAGATCTTGAGAAATAAACTTAACAAGTCACCTATGTCTAGAACTGTTCTTCTGAGAAGTCGATTCAAACACCTGAAATTTCTAACACTTGGTTCTCTCAATCTAGAACCCGTTTATGCAAATGCTTTTAGCCATAGACAGCTTCCCTTGCAACTTAAAGATTGAGTACTTTCTTGCTCAAAACTTTACATTGTGGAAGGAGAACTGACCAAAACATTAACATCAAATTTTGCGGGTTTCAAAAAATAGTGAACACTTCTTCACATATGAATGTTCCTACTCATAATTCTCACAGCCTGTTTACAATTAGGCTCTCAAACTTTAATCATAGATTCATTAACTATGGAATTGGACATCTACAAAAGGATTCTTGAAATGATCAAGCACAGAAGGAGAAAACACAGAAACATGGGGCGCCATTTTTCTTCATTACTAGAGAACTTTTACATCTCGATGAGAGAGCTAATCTTCATGCTTCTCAAGAGTCTCATTACTTCTAATTCTTCTGGATTCTTGTATTCTACACTCTCTCATATTTGCCCCAACATTTTTCCTTGTATATATAGGTAAAATATTTACAAGCTCCTGACTATACAAAAGTATAAGTAAACTATCTCTGAATTAATGTACATATGTGTACACATCTTCATCTTCTGGATATGCACTTCCTTCATACTTCATATCTTGATCTTTTCTTCAGTCCTTGGCTTCAACTCTTCATCAAAACATCAATTGTTGATTGCTCTGCACCAACAATGCATGCTGCTAGGATCAAGAAGCTCGTGATGGCTAAGTTGTGCTCTTCTTAGGATGGCTAGTACAGGGAAATGAGGTGGTGGCACACCCTTGCCATCTGCTCCATGTGTGTGGATTGAGCTCCCAGAGACTTTGAGAGGCTGGACCACAACAAAGGTGAGCTCAACGATGCCACATACAAAATGTTGGCAACTTGGTACCACGACCTCTATGGAATCACAGCCCAAGGATTTGTGTGACACTTGCCCAATGAAGATGAAGGATGTGCAGATGCTCGACAAAGTTGGGGATTATGTAGATTTAGCTCAAGCTATTTGGGGGCAAAACAGAACTAAAAGGTTTTTCTAAAGAATTTATCAGAGGATGACTTGCTCTATTTATGGGCCCATTTCATGCTTCTTGAAGCTAACAAGAATTGGTGAATATCACTTGAAAATCTTCAAGCAACTTACATATAGAAAGAAGGCTGCTGCTAAGAACCTTGGCCATGCGAATCGACTCAGGAAGATAACCACTCTAGTCTTTAAGGTTTCTAAGACATTGTGTGCTGCTGACAAAGGCTCAGGGTTGGAGTTCTTTCGGTGCTCTATTTCCAAAGGGGTAAGATCAGTGCTCCCCCTTGAACATTTGCTGAAGTGCTGTGCTCCAATTTCCTATGGGCAGATGAGTGCAGAAATGAAGTTGCTGCCTTGGGCCGATTAAGGTGTTGGAAGATGTGGAGGAGATGCTTGCTATATCTGATGTATTGTGGCTGGTCCTCTATGCCTGAAGTGGGCATTGTTGGTTGCATTAGAATCTCAGGTGTCATTTGTCCAGAGGATGTCAATACAGCTGTTGCTACCCTCAAGGTAAGGAGAACAATTCAGTCTGTAATATAGAGACAATGGTTCCCCAAACCATACAAGTCGGACAAACAATGAAGACTAGTTCCATCATTTTTTATAAATTTTGACCATCACAACAAACACCTTTTCATGATAGACTCTATCAATCGTGATAGATAGACCATTTTATCCTGACATAAATTTCTTTCAGTGATAGACCATGTCCACTACGACAAATAGATCCCTACAACACACCCTATCCATCATGACATACTAACCATCGTGACATAGAAACCCCCACAACAGACCCTATCCATTGCGACAAATAGATCTTGTGCATCATAATAGATAGACAAAATCGACATAAAATTTAGGATTTGACACCAAAACACATTAATACATTAATAAATTAACACTCCAACAATTCCTTGTTCAACACATTTCATAATTCATAACAGGTTGTTAGGAAAAATTACCAGCAGTGAGGAAGATATCCAAACCAATATCAACATCAACCATACTTTAGGTCCTAGCAACCTTATCAACCCCACTATCAAGCTTAGTAGAGACCACAACCTATGTTAGGTCATCAACATCCCACCCCTAAGAAGCTTATTTTGATCAAATATGCTAATGTAGAGGATAACCTAAATAGAACCTTAGTGCTTGCACCCCCACTAATATCAAAAAGTGATCCTAATGCTCAAAGCTTTGACACGACACACACAGATATCCCACTGGCTTCCTACATGGATTCACTTGATCATAATGAGCTCTACCCATATGAAACACCTATTGAATTGAGTTAAGAGCCTAAGTACTCCAATGTGATGTATAGTAATCCTAGAGGGCCATGTTATAGATGTCAAGGAGATCACTTCATCAGCGATTGTTCATTTCCTCCACCATGGCAACCCCAATCGATGGTTATTCAAGGCTTTTGTCCCGATTGTGGGAAGAAACATCTCTTAAGAGATTATCCTAAGAATCTAACCAATACTCAAAATATTACACCAATTAATGTTATTGGCTTGGTTGTATATTCCGATGGAAGTGTGACCACTATGGCCCCTGTGCAAGTAGTGACTAGAGCCTAAGCACTACAACATACAAAAAGAATAGATCAAGAGAATAAATTAGAGGCTAGTGAGTCAGAGAGCATAACTAGGAAAATAACTAGAGCTTGGAAGGATAGCCATGAAAGAATGAAAAGAAAATGTATGAGAAAGATGAGCAAACTAGAAGAAAGCTTAAAGGAAACAAAAAGAAAACTAATAGAGATCACATCCCAAACACACTCTCAAATTTCCACCTCCCTCATCAAAACCCTCCATCCGTACCACCACCACCCTAAGAAGGATCAATCTTAGTAGATCCTACTTCTGAAGACTTGGACATGATGTTCAAGGCTTATCGAGCTCGGCTTCAAGAAGGGTTGAATGTGGTCAAGTTGGATAAGTTACCCTAGACTGGTCCTAGAGAGGGAAAAGACTAAGTGCTACATGAAAAAGGTGGAACTAGCTCAAGCTATGTTTGAGGCAAGCTGTCTTTTCAATCGGACCAGTTTAATGACGCCACATCTTCATTTTCAAGGATTGTTGGAGAGGTTAGAGTGGCTAATAGCTAAACCTAGGACATTTGCTATGCCAAAAGTTCACAATAGCAGAAGTGAAAGAATACACTTACCTTGTATGGAAGCTTATGTTACTAACTCTACAGACAATGGACTTCCCTCTTGGGTAAATCATTATTCACAGGAGTTCTTAAGAGAGATTCAAGAGGAAAAATGGGCCAAAGAGGGTGAGAATCCTCCTTCTATTGAGATAGTGGATGATCTTCATGATCAATTCCCTCACGACATTCCATCTATCTATGGAGAGCAAGAGGACATGTAGTCAAGTGAGCGAGTAGCCTTTGAATCCAAATCCTTGTAGGAATTACCTCACTTTAGAGGCCCATGGGAGTCAAGGTCTATTCACGTAAGAGCTCCCATAGTTATGGTAAGGAACAGGGAACCAGTTCTACCAAGGAACACAGAAGTAGTGAAGAACACTAAAGTGCAGTGTCATCTCACTTTAGAGGAGGTAAAAATAATTAAACCTGAGTTGTGGAAGCATATAGCTAACCAAATGCCAAAAATAGGTAAGCTGTAGCTCAGTGATGAGTAGCACCTCCTTTAATGTCAATCCGGGAAGATGTGAGGTTGGTATGATGACCTCGAGCAAGTGAAGGCACAAGTGCGTGAGTGAGAAGCACACAAACATGCACACACATACACACACGCGCACACACAGTAAGAACAAGGAGGAAGACAATGGAGTTCTTTTAGATTACTTCCAAAATGCTCATACAAATTCAATTCTATTACAATCTAACCTCAAAAATGAGCTCCCTAGCTCTATTTATAGTTTTTTACTAGCTTGTGGCCCTGTCCAGACCTAGTGTCCGGCCTAGTTAAAAATTAGGTTCTAGGGCCTATTTGGAGGTTCAAACGGAGTCTAAAAATCATGAAAATTGGTACGATGATACTTCTAATACTCCTCAAGCTCGAGGACTCCTCGGCTTGCACAAAATGGAGTTACAAAAAGGTGAAATGGTATTTACAATGAGGTAGAGTGACTAAATTCACTATTTAGAAAGTATTACTTCATGGAAAAATTTGGACGGCCTACTTGCCAGATCTTCGTTGACTACTTTGTCTGCTTGTGCTTTCTCTTCGATTCCCTTCTTTGACTTCCTTGTCTTGTGAGTCCTGGGGTACCTTGACTATCGCTAACACCCCCCCCTCTCTCGCGTCTGTCGTCCCTAACAGACCCTTGTTGTTGTGAGTGTTGGATGTAATATTCCACAACATGAGTGGCAAGCTGATGTTCTTGGATGCGTAGTCCTCTGGCCAAGTCTGTCATCATGCAATCCCAATCAATTGGTCCTGGAATGTCCGGATGTGGCAGACGTAACTGATCTGCATGGATGGCTTGTTTGACTCCGAATAGATGTAGCAAATGTGTTGGTCTGGGAATGAAAATCTCCGAGTGATATTCCCTGAACCCTGTAGAGAACATTTCTTCAAAGGTCTGATTGAATCATGTGGGTAAATACTTTATTCGTGCATGCCAGGCAAAGATTATGTTGACCGAGGGAGTCTGGCTCATGTCGTAGACTAAATCCTTGTTACCTTGAGAGAATCTGGGGGCGGAAATGTATGGAGCCTATACTTTTCGAAAGGTTTTGAAGACAATTGTCATGAGCTTGAATATTTTCATACACATTTTTGCTGCTATGTCGGGTACATTCTTTAGACGCATAGACCAGTGTCGAATTGTTGATATCATGTATGCTACGGTCGGGGTCCCTCGAGGTGGGGCAAAATATGGATAGTTGACCCATGCCGAGCATTCTTTATTGTTGCGTACCTTGATTGCAAAAGCTTGCCATGATCTGCGATGGACCATTGGGCAATAGCATGGATTAAACTTGATATACAGTGGCATGGTTGCCCAAGTGCTCATCATCTCAGGGTAATCAGTTAGTAACCGTGCACGCCAATTAGGTTGGAAGATCGAGCCAGCACGTGCATCTTTTGGTAAGTCCTCCGACTCAAATTGAGTGGCAAATGTGGGCTCCTTCCCCGTATGCCTTTTCACTTCTGCATTATAATCATGTAGCAAGACATAGTAAGGCATGTATTGCAGCTGTGATGTTGTGATTAACCGTTGGTGGGATAGGTGCTGAAAGTAAGAAGATCGGAGAACAGTTTCTTCCAGATTTGTGAGGGATTGAATTTGCACGGTGACACGATCATCATGTGTTTGTCCCACTTTCTCAACCCTTTTGACCCAATCTGGGACTCCAATTTCTAAAGTGTCCTATCCTTCTTCTGTAACTTGGCCGCTAGGTGTTGGCATGGGTTCATATGGTTCTTCATAGCTGTCATCCACCGGGATTTCCACTACTGTATCAGGTTCTGGTTCTTCAGCTGGGGAGGGTGGCCTTTCATATGGTAAGAGACGTGCTTGGAGTTCTACCAGCTGCTTTCGGAGGGTCTCTAATTCTTCTGTAGAATGTTGCAAGATTATCAGCTCCTGTTGAGCTACGGGAGCACTAACAATCTGCTTCTTTAAGTCAGCACATTCAACCTCTAATTTTTCATATGACTCCAAAAAATTTGCATGCTCCTCAAGTAAGATGCGAATGTCGTCTGATGGGACCGCTCTATACTTGGTAGGGCTAATGGCCGCTCCTCCGATTCCTTCCATAGCTGCTTCAAAATTGTCTTGATTTTGTCGCTGAAGCCACTTGTTCTCTTCTAAAGCTGCTGCCATATGCTTCCTTAATAGCCCAAGATTGCGTCAAAGTGTAGCATTGGATATCATTTGCGCCTGAAGCACACTTTCCAGTTCCTTGACTGCTTTATCATCCACCGTCGATATCTTTGATTCCAATTCTGTGTGAGCTTGCTGTAAAGTGGTATGTTCTGCTAGGAGCGTTTGGTAATCATCTTCTAGAGTGTTGACTATAGCCTGTAGATGCTCAGATTCTGCGTGGAGGGCAGTGGTACGATCTTCCAATTGATGGTACTCTTGTTGTAGTTGGTGTGCACATTGAAGTAATGTATTAAATGTGCTATTTACATTATGAGATGCAAGGGGGAAAGTTTGGAATGCAAGGGAGGTGGGAATGGGAGGGGAGGTAGTGAATGCTGTGTCTGTGAATGATGTGGTGAGTGGTGAGGTGGGGGGTAGGGGAGGGGGAGATGGTGGAATTATGGGGAGAGGGGTTGTGGTTGGTGAAATGTGGATTGGGTCGGACAGAGTGGTGTGTGCAAGGGATACCATGTAAGTTGGTATGGTAGGTGAAGTGAGTGTCGTGTCTGTGTAGATTGATGTTGTTGCGAACATCTAGGGAATGTGCCTCTGAGAAATTGGAGTGCGGATGGACTGCTACACAAAGGATGGGTATTGGGGTGGTGCGGTTAGGTTGAATGAGGTGTAGGGGGCAGATGGAAAGTGGGCGTCATGGAATGGGGGTACCCGTATTGGGGGATAGGCTGGAAAACATAGGATGCCTTCCGTGGGTGCGGGGGTTCCAACCACACTCGGAATTATGGGATGGCCAATGATGGGTTCGGAGGACAGAAAGGTTGAAGTGTACAAGGGATTGGTGATGGAAGAGAAGAGGGTGTCCTGTGAGGTTGGCTCTCGAAATGAGAAGGATGTGGATGAGGTTGGGTTGTAAGTGAAGGTAGATGTGATGACTGCCATTTCTTCCATGGTGGGAGGTGGTGGTGGGGTTGGAGAAGGTGGGGAAAGGGGGTGCTGGGGTGAGATGGGTGATGTCCGAACAAAAGTTTCAACAGAGAGGTCAAGGGTGGTGGTGGGGATAGCTGTGGTTTCAATGGATACTTCTGGTTCTATGATGGGTATCTTGATAGTCTTACCTGCTCGTGGTAATGTGTCGACTCTGCGTTTGTCATACCTCACGAACTGGCGGACTGTTGTGTGGACAGCCTCCGTGTAGCTCAATGATGAGTAGCACCTCCTTTAATGTCAATCCGGGAAGACGTGAGGATGGTATGAAGACCTCGAGCAAGTGGCGGCACAAGTGCGTGAGTGAGAAGCACACTAGCATGCACACACATACACACACACGCGCACACACGGCAAGACAAAGAGTGAGGATCAATGGAGCTTTTAGATTACTTTCAAAATGCTCTTACAAGTTCGTTTCAATTACAATCTAACCTCAAAAATGAGCTCTCTAGCTCTTTTTATAGTTTTTGACTAGCTTTTGGCCCTGTCCAGACCTAGTGTCCGGCCTAGTTAAAAATTAGGTTCCAGGGCTTATTTGGGGGCTCAAACGAGATCTAAAAAATACTAAAATTGGTACGCAACTACTTCTAAGGCTCCTCAAGCTCAAGGACTCCTTGGCTTGCACAAAATGGAGCTACAAAAATGTGAAATGATATTTACAATGATTGTTAGTGATAAAAATCACTGTCGTTGTAGGGATTTGTTCTAGTGATCTGCCATACATATCTTCGAGCTCCCTACTTGCTCTTCCTCCCTGCATGTCCATCTCTTTGATCTGCATTAATGTCTTGAAAAAATATTGGCCTACTTGCCAGATCTTCTTTGACTGCCCTGTTTGCTTGTGCTGTCCCTTCGCTCTGACTCCCTTCTTTGACTTTCACGTCTTGTAAGTCCTGGTGTACCAAGGCTATTGCCAACACCCCCCCCCACTCTCGCGTCTGTCGCCCCTGACAGACCCTTGTCTAGCTGCTTTTTGGACGTAGTATTGTACAACATCGGCGGCGAGGTGGTGTTCTTCTAACCTGAGTCCCCTTGCTAGATCTGTCAGCAATGCATCCCAATTGACTGGCCCTGGGACATCTGGATGTGGCACCCGTAACTGTTCTGAGTGAATGGTTCGCTCCACAGCAAATAAATGGAGGAGATGTGAGGGTCTGGGTACAAATATTTCTGAGTGGTATTCCCAGAACCCCGTTATGAACATCTCCTCGAATGTTTGTTTAAAGCAGGCTGGGAGGTATTTTATTCTGGCGTGCCAAGCATATATCACCTCTATGGAAGGAGTGGTGCTCATGTCATAAACTAAATCCTGGTTTCCTGTAAGGAATCCGACGCCTGAGAAGTGGGGGTCCTTGATATTCTTGAATGTCCTGAATGTAATAAGCATTAACTCAAAAATTTTCATGCACATCTAGGCCATTACATCAGGGGTATTCCTTAATCGGATGCTCCAGTGCCGTATAGTGGAAATCATGTAATTGACGGTGGGAGGCCCTTGAGGGGGTGCTAGATAGACGTAGTTTAACCATTTGGCGCAGCCCTTGATATTCTTGACTGCAATGGTAAACTCTGGCCATGTGCGTCTGCGGAGTACAGGAACATAACAAGGGTTATATTTAATAAAAAGAGGCATATTCGTCCAGGTGCGAACCATCTCCGGGTAGGTTTCGAGGAGCCGGATCCTCCAAGTGGGTTGATGAATGGATCCTTTTTGAGCGCTCTCTGGGATGTCATCTGGCCCAAATTGTGTAGCAAACGTTGGAGGTTTGCCACATCTTTGTTGGATTTCTGCATTGTAGTCCGCCAGGAGTATACAATATGGCACGTATTGATCATCATTGGTTCCGATCCATCTATGGTGGGACATGCTGCGGAAGTATTCTGATTTAATAATAGTGTCCTCTATCTTTGCCATAGATTGGATTTGAACTGCCACTCGATCTTCATGAGTTGATGCTGTTTTCTCTAGTGTTTGGAGCCACTCAGGTACTTCAATTTCTAACGTATCCATTCCTTCTGCGGTTTGCTCACCACCTGGCATTGGCATAGGAACGTAAGGTTCCTCATACGCCTCATCTACCTCGATGGGTACCAAATCCTCGGGTTCTGGTTCGACGACTGGAGAGGGCTGCCTTTCGTGTGTGAGTAATCTTGCCTGTAATTCGGCCACCTGCTCTTTCAACGCCTTGACTTCCTCTGAAGTCGTGGTCGTTTCTGTGACTTTGGGTGCTGTCTGTTGCTCTTGGAGTTGATTGCGCAGCGCATCACGTTCCCTTTCCAAGTCATCATGAGCTTCTAATAGAATGCTAAAAATATGCTATTTACATTAAATAATGCTGGGAGGGGTGAAGATGCAGGGGGAATGGGGGCGGGAATGGGAGATGTGAATGATGTGGATGCAAGTGGAGAGGTGGGTGGAGGGGGTATGGGAGATGAAGGTGGCATGGGGGGAGGGAGCGGTGCTGTGGCAGGTGATGTTTCCATCGTGTCAATTGTGTGAGTGACGGTGTAGATGGGGATCGTGGGTGGAGTGGATGTGACGTCGGTGAACAGGGTGGTGAAGGTGGGCATGGTGAGTCCCCCGAATTGGATTCCCGGAGAGAGTGGGATGCCCATGACAATGGTGGTGGTAGTGGACGTGGTAGTGCTAGTGTCCTGTGGTGGAGTGAATTGTGTAGTGCGAGGTGGGGATGGTGGTGACAACGGTGCTTCCTGATATTCTTCTGCTTGCGCTGCCTCGCCTGGTGCTGATGTATTGATGTGAATTTGCTTCCCGGACCTCCTGGGACGAACGGGAACCCTTTTCTCAAACCTGTGAATGTAGGCCACTGCCTCATGAATGGCCTCGTCTAGTCCTACGGCGTCGGCATGAAGGTTCATGGACTCAATGAACAACTCGTCCACACCTTCCTCAGCTAGCAAGTCGTCCATGAGTCTTTTGCCCTGTTCTAGAGACATCTTATGCTGTTCCTGAACCAGTCGCATGGTTCGATATAGTCTCTTGATTTGTGCCGAATATGCTGGGGCACTTGCTAACTCGGAGAGTTCGTCATATTCTTGATGTTGTTCTTCGTCGGCTTCTTCTTCATCTCCTCCTGCCTCTTGTTCATCTACATCGACTTCTACAACTTGTGGTTGGGTGGGGGCCGATGTTGTTTGGGGTTGTGGTTCCTGAGCTCGCTCTGCTTCAGCTTCGAGGTTAGAGTCATAGATTAATCTGGCAATTTCTTCATCCGTGAGGTCCTCAAGAGTAAATCCCTGTGGAAATTCCAAATCGGATGGAATGGGTGGAAACACCAGATTAGGCCCCTCTGTGCTTGGTCTTGGTAGCCGTATTGTGAATGGCCTAACTCGTCGTGTCTGTGGAGGGGTGATTTCTGGTGTAGTGGTAGCTCCCCTTGGTTGAGCACAGGGTAGTTGGACTCCCCCCCTCATCTTCTTTGATGGGGGACCTGCTGCTGATAATCTTCTCTGGAATTCTTGGACTCGGGACCATACGAGTGCCCGCTGAACAGGCACGTCATAAGCCAAGCATCTATAAATTATTCTGGTCAGAGCACAACACCCGTGGAGCACATTCTTCTGTTTCTTATTCCACCTTTGATGGGCTAGGTGGATCTGATCTATGATCCAGTGTGGCACATTGATGGGCAGGCTTTCTGTCTCTGCTAGATACAAGCTGAACCATATTTTCTTCGGAGGCATTGTGAATCGTTCTTGGGCGGGAAAAGCAAAATGTTGCATGATGGTTCGCAGGTGAAGCGCAATGGTAGGTGTCATCGCTACCATATCCTTCAACTTATTAAGCTCCTTGTGCTTCATTCGACCTGGAACCATGGTTTCCTTTTCTGTTGGGATGTGCATGCCATACATACCCAATGCTTCTCTTACCAGATTGAGGTTCAACTTGAACCTTTTAAGTTCATTACCCGGCAGCAGTGATGGCAACACAAAGGTGCTGTCGCCTCCCTTGGCCCTACTTGGCGTGATGGTACTGATCAGATATGAACATCGTAAAAAATCCGGCTTTGGTAAGTGAGTCCTGAAATAACTGTCCACCCCCGCTTTGATCCAAACTGATCTCATGACTTCGGCATTTTGATAGCTTTCAAACTCGCGTGTGAAAAAGTGGTATCGACCCCATTTGCCATTGAATTCCAATTCTGCTTCCTAGAAATAGGTTCCATCGCCCAGTGGTCCAGCAACATCACTGAACCAATGCGCATGCTTACCTACTTGAGAAGTATGCCCTTGAGGAGGATCCTGAATGGGGAGCACATGCACGGCTTGAAGCTCTTGCGGTCTTGCGGTGAGACGTGGCTCAAGGAGAAGTGTTTCTATGTCCACAATCTGGGCACCAGATCCGGCTTGAGAACTGGTACCTGCTTCTGCCATGGCCCTGTTCGCTGGTTGGTTCTGTGAGAATATAGAACCAAGTGTTAACATCGTAATGGACAGAATAAATCCGTTGTTGTCCCCGTTACAACATTAACATGAGGTGGATGGTGAGTTAGTGGTTAGTAAGTGCATGAAGACAGTGTGTGTAGTTAGTGCTTGTGTTGTCCTAGGAGACTACTGCAGTTAGTAAGTGGGTATGAATTTACAAATTGGGGTCGGGGGGTTTATTACACGCCCTAGGCTGCCACATGCAGTGAATGGGCTTTGCTTTCGGTTTCGGAGAGTCTCTACAGAGCCTTCTCGGTGTCGTGGTTTGAAAACGAGGCCTTTTTGGGACCCATTTACAATTGATTACATGTACGCTCTTGGGTTTTGGTGTGTACATGAGTGTCGAGAACGAGTGAAATCTGGCAGTATGCGTAGCTGCGTTATGCTGTTTAGGTTGTGGCCTCAGCGTAGCTACTTGTGCCATCAAGCAAGCCTTAGGCACCCAAATTTGTCTTGATTGTGGGCTTGCCTTCATCGACTTCTTGGGCACCCAAATAGATTTTACTTTAGCAGAAGAATTTCTGAAAGACTTCTTATTAGCGTCGTGTTGTGGGTCACTAATAAGAGGCTTTGCCCCTGTAGTTGACGGTGGTGCAACCGGTTGTTCGCCTTTCCGCACCCACACCTGGTTTATTTTCTGGGCCATTCTGCTGCGCAGGTACTTTTGATCTCGGACATAGGTAGTACTCTGCTTCTTCTGCCTTTGATCCACCTTGGGTTGCTGCCTCCTTCTAGCCTTTGGAAAAGAAGGGAGTTCCTTTGCATCCCGGACTCCTTTTTTGCTAATATCCTTCCTCTGCAACACATAGTTTTGGACAAGAACAGCATGGTCAACTTCATGTGCGCCCCTGGAAGGACCAGGAGTCTGTGCCTTTCCTAGTTCCTTGAGTGCTCCATTGTCTAATTCTACTGTAACTCGACTATGATTGACCCATACCTGAAGAAGTCCACTTCTTAGGTTTAAGTTGACTGCTTGGTCATAGATCCAGTCTTGACCCAAGACAAGTGGTTCAGTGAGATCCTCATCCTGACACACCAGTACTTTAACTGTCATTGCCTCATCATGAATGTAGAGGGGAAGTTCCACCTCTCCCATGCAAGGGGTTTCCACGCCTCCCAATCCTATAAGATATGCCTCCACAGGATTGACAGTTAACTGTAACTCTTGACAGTAAGACATTCTAACAGCACTAGTGGCTGCACCTGAGTCAATCAAGGCTCTTACAGTCCTTGCACTTCTTCCTTGTCCTATATCTAGGGTTACGAAAGGACGTCGATCAGTTATCCTAGGTGAGCTGGTTCCTGCGACTTCACACATTGCCATATGATATCCTTGATCCGCATAGTCATTTGTCCTAGGCTGCTCTCTACCTTGCCTACGTAATTTCATCCTTCTAATGCGTTCTAAAGCTTCTACTTGAGCTTCTTCTCGCACTCGCTTTTCTTCCTCTTTGCGTTTCTTAGCAGTGTTGAGTCGGCTAAGCATTTCCTCCGTGAGGGGTTCCTGATACAACTTGACTCTGCAACCGCTAATATAATTTGGGAGAACATCACCCTCTAATGTGGCCAATTGTACTGCTCCACTTGTGGAGATCCTATTGATGATCATAGGTCCGTAGCCTCTCTTTTCTAGCTTCCTCGCGTGTTGTTTCAGTGTATAGACTAAGACTAGATCTCCCGCTTTCAAGCCTTTATCCTTCACATGGGCATCGAAGTATGCCTTCTGTCTCTTCTTGGCTGCATATATTCCTGCAGCGGCTCTCAGTCTTGTTTCTCCTAATCGTTCAAGGTCAAAGATCCTAGAGGAGAGCTCATGACCTGTCCATTCATACTCTTGCGCTACTCTCAACGTAGGAATCAAGAAGTCCAAGGGTAGCACCCCATTTTGGCCAAATACCATCTGAAAGGGAGTGGCTTGGAGTACCGTTTTGTAGGCAACTCGGTATGCCCAAACAGCATGGTGTAGCTGTTTGTCCCAATCAGAGCGTTTAGTGTTCACTAATTTCGTCAGTACATTGCATAAAATCTTATTAGTGCTCTCAGCTTGTCCATTAGCTTGAGGGTGATAAGGGGCAGACTTCTTGTGTATTACCAAGAATTCTTGGAGTAGATTTTCAATCACTTCGTTCAAGAAATGAGTGCCTCTATCGCTTACAAGCTCTATAGGTAGCCCGTATCTTGTGAATACATTCTCAAACAAGAATTTGGCAGTTGTTTGAGCATCATTCTTGGTTGTAGCTTTTACCTCAACCCACTTGGTGAGATAATCTGTTGCCACAATGATGTATTCCGCATGAGAACCCTTAGCTGGGGGATTAATAGGACCTACGAAGTCTATTCCCCACTTAGAGAATGCACGTCCACCCATCATAGGTTTCAGCGGCATCTCATCTTTGCGTATGGGATACTGAGTCCTCTGACAGACATCACACCGTTTCACATAGGTATGTGCATCCATGTGAAGGGTAGGCCACCAAAAGCCCGCAAATAGGATTGCCTTGATCACCCGATCCGGTCCAAAGTGTCCTCTTGCTACACCTTGGTGAGCAGTTTCTAAGATTTTAAGATACTCACTTTCATGGACACACAGTCTCAGGTAACCATCCTTACCGCGCTTGTATAGATTATCACCAACGAGTGAATAATCCTGGGCTTCTTGTTCCAAACTCCTTTTTCTAGCTAGAGTCATGTCTGGAGGGAATGTGTTTGTCCTCAAGAATGATACTAGAGGTTCACTCCAATCTGGCACAATGGATACTTGATAGAGAGTGGCATGTTCCACAGGTGGTTTAGTGCGACAGATTGGGCATTCCTTGCACAACTTTTGGACATCCGCTTCCATAGTTGGCCAATGCACTCCGAATCTCTTTAGAGTCTGCAACGTTCGTTGTTTAGAATGGTGTTGCTCTAACGCACCTACATGTGCCAATTGCAACCATTTAGCGTACTCATCCTCTTCTACGCAACAAGCCAAGATCCCTTGATCTGTGTGCTTGTACATGCTTCCTGCCATGATGTGGTACTTTTGGGCTTTTACAATCTCTCTATTCTGTGTGTTTACCATTGGATGGTTAGGCCCGTATGTCAATACTGGTACCAATGGCTTAGCCCACTGCGGTACAACTTCCAAATTAAACAAGTAAGCATCAGGAAGGTCATCTGGCACTCCTTGTGGGGCTTCTCCCGATGTGAGCCTAGAGAGATGATCTGCTCTCAAGTGAGTCCTACCTTTTCTTACCACAACCTCAAAGTCATATTCCATTAGCAAGAGAAACCATCTTACTAATCTTCCTGTATTGCATGGCTTGTTTACAAGATATAACAATGCCTGATGATCAGTAAAAAATTTAAACTTATTTGCAAGCAAATAGTGTCTAAATTTCTTAACTGCATATACCATGCCTAATCCTTCTCGTTCAGTAGTGGTATAATTTCGTTCAGCCGCATTCAATTGTCTACTGGCATAGGCAATTGGAAGATCCATATTACCTTCACCAGTAGGTTGTGCAAGCACACATCCAATAGCATAATTGGATGCATCCACATGAACATGGAAAGGCTTATTCCAATCTGGTGTGGTCAAGATTGGTGCTGAACATAATCTTCGTTTAAGTTCTTGGAAGGAATTCTCACATTCATCCGTCCACTCAAAGTTGGTGAGAAGTCCGTACATGGGCTTTGCAATGACAGCATACATGTGTATAAATCGTCGATAATAACCACAATGCCCCATGAAAGCTTGTACTTCCTTGACATTCTTTGGCCTAGGTAGCTCTGCTATGGCTCTCACTTTTTCTTCGTCAGTAGATATGCCATTCTTTGACACTATGTGTCCGAGAATCTTGCCTTGCCTGACCATAAAAACGCACTTTTCTGGGTTCAAGCAGACTTGATATTCTCTACATTTGTCAAAGATTTGTCTGAGTTCAGGGATATGGGTTTGTCTAACATTGGAATGAGCACAAAGATCATCAACATAGACTTCTAAACTCTTCCTCAGGAACTCCTTAAACACATGGCACATCAGCCTCTGGAAGGTAGCTGGTGCATTGGTAAGCCCAAATGGTATTACTCTAAAAGCAAAAATGCCCCATTCTGTGGCAAAGGCTGTCTTATGCTGATCCTCTGGAGCTATGGCTACTTGATTATAGCCCGAAAATCCATCAAGGAAGCTGTACACTTCCTTGCCTGCCACTCTTTCTAAGAGATGTTCTGTGATGGGAAGCGGATAGTTATCTCGAATCGTGGCGGCATTAACCTTTTTCAAGTTAATGCACACACGCAGCTTGCCATTCTTCTTGGGCACCACTACGATGGGGGATACCCATTCAGTGTGCTCAATTTCATAGATAAATCCAGCTTCAACCAGTCTATCTATCTCTTCTTTGATCTTAGCGGCGTAATTATCATTATAAGTATAGGGCTTTTGCTTAGAGGGTTTGGCATCTGACATCATGGGGATGGTGTGTGAGCATATGTCCGGGTCAACACCTTTCAAATCCTTGTAACTCCAAGCGAATACATCTCTGTATTCTCTTAGCAAGGCAATCAATTCGTGCTCTTCTTCTTCTGTCAGGTCATGGCCTATATACGTGCATCTCTCCTCTCCTTCTTCTAGGGCCACTACTATTTTCTTGGTGGTTTCTTTGTTATCATAGGCCTCTCCTGATTGTGCCTCTCGTTTAGGCATTCTTATCACGACTCTCCTGTCATCTATCTCGTACTTCTTAAAATTTTCTGGGACCTCAAACAAAGATTCTTCCTCCTCTGGTAAGACTTCTTTCTTTTTTCGTTTCTTTCCTTCTTCCTTCGGGGTCATATGTGTTGCTAATCTTACATCATTTGTAACCTCTCCATGCCTCTGAGGTTGAAATTCCACTTCATGGAAATATTCTTCATCTGATGCAAATGGTGGGTCCATAATGACTGACTCTAGATCGGAGTCACTTGCATCCTCAAATGCATCAGGGCTAGGTTCGCATTCTTCTAGAACTGCCTCTCCCATGATTGGCTCTATGGAGAAGACTGAAATGTCATAGCCATCCTCATCACAGTGAGGTGTCCATTGTTCTTCATTGATGGCTACATCCATTGTTGCTAAAATTTCTGCCCAACCGTGAGGTTCAAATTCTTCGTCTGGAAAAACTACAGGTGCATAGGCTGGGTCTTGGATTGATCTATGGGTTTCTTTCGCACCTACCTCTCTGGCTTTCTCTCTCTTCTCTTCTTCTACTGCTACCTTGCACATCCATAAGTGAGTGTCTTCATGCATCCATGAGGATCCAGACCCTATGGAATGCACCGATTCTGTATCATCTTTGGCTCTATGGATGGGATTCCACTGGATAGGAGGGACATCTCTATGAGAATAATCCTTGAGATTAACTATAGTTGTAACACCCAAGTGCTGCAGGTACAAAGAATTGGTTCCCCAATCCTGTACCACTTGCAACTGTCGCATGAATGGTCTTCCCAAAATCATCTCATAGGCATGATTTTTGTTGAAGTCACATATAGCAAAGCTATGCTCAAACTCGACACCACAAGTGGTGAGAGTTATTCCTTCTAGCAATCCTAGGGGTCTCTCTATGTGACCATCGGCCATCTGCAATTTCATCCTCGTTGGCCTGAGTGCCGGCTTGCCCCAACGCTTCCATAGGGAGGTGGTGGCAATTGCAACTCCTGCACCTGAGTCCAAAATTGCCTTGGTGGTGTACTCTTGGTAGGTGATGGGCAGATAGGTGTTCCCTTCTTCACCTTCACACATATCTCCTATCTTATCCAAGGGAATTTCTGGCACTGTCCTATGGGATCCTGCCCGGGAACGAGGTTTTGCTATCTCTGGTACTTGTTTGGCTACATGTTTCCATAAGTCAGGTCTAACCTTGAGTAGCTCTTCTAACTTGAGGTTACACTGCACGTTAGTGTTCTTCACTACCTCTGTGTTCCTAGGTATGACTGAATCTTCGTTTCTCACCATGACTGTAGGTGCTCTCATACAGGTGGACTTTGCCTCCCATGGTCCTGTGAAGTGGGGTAACTCTTGTATGGAATTAGATTCAAAGTCCAATTTCTCGTCAGATTGAGCAATCTCATGTTCCCCGTAAATAGATGGGATGTCTTGTGGGAATTGGTCGTGTGCATCGTCCACAAGTTCAAAAGGAGGGGCGACCTCGCTTTCGTTATCGCATTTGTCTTCTTGAATCTCTCGTAGGAAGTCTGGTGCAAACCGATTCATAGAAGAAGAAGTGTTTGGCTCCGTAGAATTGGGTATATAAGCTACCTGGGAAGGAGGGCTTATTCTATTGTTGGCTCTTTCCTCGTTCTCATAGATAGCTGGAGCACAAGCTTCCTGGGGAGGGTTACTTATTCTATTACTTTTCCGATCAGGCTCATAGGCTCTCTGGGGAGGAATGTGGGTTACCTGTGGAGGTATGTAAGCTTTCGAGGGAGGCTCCTGTGACTTTTGGGGGGGAAGATAAGCTTCTTGGAAAGGCACGTGGGCTTCCTGAAGAGGCTGGCTTTTCCGTTCTCTTGCCCTTTCCTTTCTTTGAGGGGTAGCTTCCTTTTCTGACTGTGCAATTAGCCTCTCTAATCTTTCTAAGGAGGGAAAGGTGTCTGGTTTAGTGGAATTGGCCACATACACTTCTGATGGGGAATGCTTCAGGTTTTTGCTTGCTTTATCTTTTCCTTGATTTGTTTCTTCCTTGGCAGATCTTGCAATTATTTCCTCTAACTTTTCTAGGAATCCATCCAAGTGTAATTGCGTTTTGGCTGAGCCCGAGTAATTGAAAAGGCGACTGGCTTCAAACATAGTCTGAGCCAATGCGACCATTTTCGCGCACAGTTTGGTTCTTTCTATCTCTAGGTCAGCTCTAGGATAGCACTTGTCATGATCCGTGACGTTTGGCCCTTCTTGGATTCTGGCCTGATATGCTTTGAGCATCATGTCTATGTCTTCAGGAGTGGGATCAGCTAATACTGATCCTACCCTAGTGGGTGGTGGAATCGCATGGCGTGGGTTGGAAGGTGGCGGGTCGGAGGGCGATGGGAGTGGTGGTGATGGGATAGTGTGAGAGGGGGTTTGAGAGGTGATTTCAGTTATCCTAGCTTTGGTTTCTCTTATGCTTTCCTCAAGTTCACTCATCCTTTTAGCCCATTGTCTTTTCATTCTTTCCCGACTATCTTTCCATGCTCTAGTCCTTTTCTTTGTCACGCTCTCGGTTTCACTAACCTCTGAGTTCTTATCCTGGTTTACCCCTTGATTCTGTTGCAAGGCTTGAGCTCTAGTGACTACCTGCACTGGTGCAGTGGAAGTGACGCTTCCTGAGGAATCTACAACCAAACCAATCACATTGATAGGAGTGATTTTTGGCATATTATTGGGGTTCTTTGGGCAATCTCGTAAAAGATGCTCTTTTCCACAATCTTGGCAAAAGCCTTGGATCGTCACGGACTGATTTTGTGTAGGTGGAGGTAAGGGACATTCACGAATGAAGTGATCCCCCTGACATCGGTAGCATGGTCCTCTAGGAAAGGGTGGTCGTACCTGCCTAGGTTGAGGCCTAGGGTTGGGGTTTGCATACATGACGTTCGTGTAATCTGACTCCCAACTAGGTTCACTTGGTTCTTCACTATAGTAGGACTCACCATGTTCTGGAGACTGCATGTAGTAAGCCTGGGGACTATCGACATGTGTAGAATCAAAGCTATGGTCACTCGGGTCACTTTCTGAGATCAATGGGGTTACTGGTACTATGGCCCTATTCAGGTTTTCTTCTGCCACAGCATACTTTACTGGAATCACGTTAGCGGGGTTTGGAGGCTGTTGAGCTAGCACCGGTTGGGGTCTCTGTTGGGCCTGATATGGTTGCTGATAGGTTTGTTGGGGTCTAGCATATTGTGGTGGTGGATTTTGGTTCTGGTATCGGCCTTGTTGGTAGGGCTGCGGATAGGGTTGCCTAACTGCCTGCTTGTTGTATGGGCAATCTTGTGCGGTGTGATTGGTGTATCTCCGTTCTATGGTGCAGTACTGGCTACTAGGGTTAACTTGGGGTTGAGCCATAACGGGACAGACGTTCGCCATATGGTCACCACCGCATGTATAGCACCTTTTCACAGGGGCAAACCTTGGGATTTGTTTGCTAGTTACACCTAATTTCTGAGCTACCTTCTCAGCGAGTTCCTCAATTGATGTAGATTGCGTGGAAGAGTGGCTAGATGCACTATCTGAATCTTTGTAGATTTTGGAAAGCTCTAGCTCTTCCCCTAGGTTATCTTCAATGTCAATGCACATGCGTACACATTCTTCTATGGTCCTAGGGTCCTTCAGATACACATAGGATCTCAATTTCGTACTCAACAATCCATCAAGGAATAAGGCTACTTGTTTAGCAGATGTGGGTAGCTCCGAAATAGGGCACCTGTAGCTCAAGCGTAAGCACCACCTCCTTTACTTGTCAATCCGCGGAGACGTGAGGACCGGTATGAAGACCACGAGCAAGTGAAGGCACAAGTGCGTGAGTGAAAGCACACAAACATGCACACACATACACACACACGCGCACAAAGTAAGATCAAAGATAGGAACAATGGAAAGCTTAGATTGCAAAAGAGTTCTCTTACAAAAGTTCTATTCTCTAACAAGCTAACCTCAAAAATGAGCTCTCTAGCTCTTTTTATAGTTTTTTGACTAGTTTTGGCCCTGTCCAGACCTAGTGTCCGGCCTAGTTAAAAATTAGGTTCCAGGGCTTATTTGAGGGCTCAAACGAAGTCTAAAAATTATGAAAATTGGTACGATGGTACTTCTAATACTCCTCAAGCTTGAGGACTCCTCGGCTTGAACAAAATGGAGTTACTAAAAATAGGTAATGGTATTTACAATGGTTTCTAGTGATGAAAATCACTATTTTTGTAGGGGATTCTTCTGAAAATTTGGCATACACTTCTTGGAGCTCCCTACTTGCTCTCTCTTCTTCTATGTCCACTTCTTTGATGTGCTTCCATGCTTTGTCCTTGACCTTGAGCTTCAACACTCCCCCCCCTCTCGAGTCTGTCGTCCCTGATAGACCCTTGTTGTAGTGATTGTTCCAAGTAGTGCCTTGAGAGGGAGTGTCCCTTCTGTATGAACACAAGTCGTCCGACGTTCTTCATCTATCACTTGTGAGTCTTTGCAGGTTGTAGTCTCTTGGTATGTGCTTCTGCCTTGTATTCCAGCATGACTGTGTCGTTGTGAGTCTCCGTTGATGTTTTCTAGATCTTCCAAAGTTGATCTTCATAGTAGTCAAGCCAAGTACTCATAACCCATATTGAGTGATGGGTAAGTGTGTTCGTGCATGGGTTGAAAAAAGTATGTGCCTTGTGCACGGCCTTGTAATGTAGCCCTACGCATGCTTACTTGGAAAATGCATTGGAAGAAGTATGGTGCAAAAATTGCGGGTCTTGAGCTAAGTGCTCAAGGGTATGCTGACGAAGAGGTTTCCTAAACTATCATGGTTATGGTGTTTTTAGAGTAAAGATACTTACCATGGCGAAGGTTGATGGATGTTTGCCTCTTCGTGTTGTACACTCGGCCTTTGGGATGGAACCTTGTTGATGAATGTCCATGTTGATTGTCCACTGATGAGATCTTTTGAGTGGTGGATCCCCTCTCCTCTTTTCAAAGCAACATTTGTCACTAACAATGTGCATTTCTGAGCTTGGGCTCATGCACGTTCACTTCCCTATATTGACACTCAGAGGAATATTGGACACGTGCCGGTTTCTAAGAGATTACCATGCTGATTGACATAGACCATTCACCAGTGCTACTGTTCCATACTGGTTCAGGAAATACTGAGAATTGAATTGCTTTATATTCCTTGGCAAGCAACATCGGGTAACTACACCAAGCTGTGTTTCACATATACTCTTTAGCTCACCATATGCAGGAGTCTTCTCCTCCAGAACTACCTTTTGCAGATATCTCCTTGGATGCTCTGGTACATGAAGTAGTTAAGCATCACGCAAGTTGCGGACCTTCAAGCTCTTCATTCCTACCATGGTAAGAGAAAATCATAGCTGTAGATGCCATGTTTATGCCAAATGCTTGTCCTCTACCAGATAAGGCAGCAATAATCTCACTGCTGGCCGAGACACACTGGGAACAAGCTCTCTCCCACTTCTCTTTTTTTTTTTTTTTTTTTTTTTGGAACAGGATATCACAAAACAAGAACACAAAAGTTAGTATCAATAGAAATGTTCGACATATGTCACTGTGCTCTTGTGCATGGGATTCTTCAAGTGTGTCTATGCACGGCCGTGTAATGTGGCCCTATATTAATGCATACTTTGGAAATGCATGACCTGAATGGTGCAAAAGACAGGGTTGTGCAAGGAGCACATGGTTGTTGCTCGTTCGAGGCTTTCGATGTTATTTGTGGAGGTTGATGCCGGCCTTAGTGGAGGTATCCATTGAGTCTCGAACTGATGTAATCCTCCTTATTGGAGTCCATTTTAGAACATCATTTGGCACTGTAGAGGTCACTTCAGGCGTCTTTCTCTTTGGATGCTTTCTGAACTGTGGTATCCAGTGTGGTTGATGCTTTGGTTCGGTGGAGGCTACTTGCACTTTTGGCTTCCAAACCCATATCCTTTTTGCATGTCTTCCTACTAATGTTGAAGAGCTGATTTGATCTTCCTTTGGTCTCTGTACGTGGTTCTTACCCTTTTCTCTTTTTGGCCTCTTTGTTGAAACCTTTTGCATGTGGGAGAACAAAGGTTGTTGTGGGTGTAGGATCTTCTTAGGTACCCACATCTGTAATTGCCCTTGTTGAGCTGCAGCTAACTTCTTAGGCACCCAAACTTGTTGGATATCTTGTGACGGAGCTTGTCTGAGCTGCTTCCTTCGTCTTCTGGCTTGGTTAGTGTGCATGGATGGGATTTGTGGGGGTAAGGCTGGTGGTTGCTCTCCTTTGCGTACCCAGATCTGCTTCATGCCCGGAACCGCTTTTTTACCGAATGGTGCCTTTCTATTTGATGTAGCAGTTGTCGTGAACGGTGGTGTTTGCTTGTGTGGTGGGCTCACTACTGTGGCTACTTGAGTCTTTGGAGAAGAAGAAAGATCCACCCGCCTTCGAACCTGGTCTTCCACGACTGACTCCTTCTGCATCATAGAGCTTTTGACACATACAACATCTTCTTTCATATGATTAGTCTTGGAAGAACTAAGAGAGTGTGTGGTGCCATGATCTAGGAGCATGCAGTTCTCTAATTCTAATGTAATGCATTGTTCATGTACCCAAACTTGAAGAATTTGACTTCTTAGGTTTAAGTTAACTGCATGGTCATAGATCCAATCTTGACCCAAGACAAGTGGTTCTGTAAGGTTCTCATCTTGACATACTAGCGCTTTGACTTTCATTGGAACATCTTGAAGGTAGATGGGAAGTTCCACCTCGCCCAAACAAGGGGTTTCCACACCTCCCAATCCTATGAGATAAGCTTCTATGGGATTGATGTTCAACCCCAAGTCTTGGCAGTAGGAAAGTTTAACTGCACTACTTGCTGCACCTGAGTCAATCAATGCTTTCACCGTCCTTGCACCCTTCCCTTGTCCTATCTCTATGGTCACAAAGGGTCTTCGGTCAATGACCTGAGAAGTCGCAATGCCTGACTTTTGACACATATCCATGTGATATTTTGGGGCTCTTGAGTTGACATCTAGGCCTAATCGCCTTAACTTATTTTGCCTAATACGCTCTCTGGCCTCTTCCTGTGCTTCTTCTCTCACTCTTAACTCTTCTTCTTTTCGCTTCTTCGCAGTGTTGAGTCTCATTAGCATATCCTCAGTAAGAGGTTCTTGATATAGCTTGACTCTACAGCCACTAATATAGTTTGGCAAGATATCTCCTTCTAGAGTGGCCAACTGAACTGCACCACTAGTGGAAATTCTATTAATGATCATGGGTCCATAACCTCTTTTTTCCAACTTACGGGCATGTTGTTTTAGTGTGTATACCAACACTAGATCTCCCTCTTTCAATCCCTTATCCTTGATGTGTGCATCAAAGTATGCCTTTTGCCTCTTCTTTGCAGCGTAGATGCCTGCTGCCGCTCGTAGCCTCGTTTCACCCAAGCGTTCGAGATCAAAGATCCTAGAGGACAATTCATGCCCATTCCACTCATACTCTTGTGCTACTTTTAAGGCAGGGATTAAGAAATCTAATGGTAGCACAGCGTTCTGTCCGAAGACCATCTGAAATGGGGTGGCGTTGAGTACCGTTTTGTAGGCAACTCGATAAGCCCAAACAGCATGATGAAGTTGTTTGTCCCAATCAGAGCGTTTATTATTTACCAATTTTGTCAATACGTTACAGAGGATCTTATTGGTACTCTCGGCTTGTCCGTTGGCTTGTGGATGATAGGGGGCAGATTTCTTATGTATCACCAAGAATTCTTGGAGAAGATTTTCAATGACTTCATTCAAGAAGTGTGTGCCTCTATCGCTCACCAACTCTATTGGTAGTCCATATCTCGTGAACACATTCTCGAATAAGAACTTAGCCGTAGTCTGAGCATCATTCTTTGTTGTGGCTTTGACTTCTACCCACTTTGTAAGGTAATCTGTGGCTACAATGATGTATTCTGCATGGGAGTTTCTAGCTGGGGGGTTAATAGGACCTATGAAGTCTATGCCCCACTTCGAAAATGCACGTCCTCCCATCATTGGCCTCAAGGGCATCTCGTCTTTTCCCACTGGATATTGTGCACGTTGGCATGTGTCACATTTCTTCACATAGGTATGTGCATCCATATGAAGAGTGGGCCACCAAAGTCCTGAGAATAGAATGGTTTTAATCACTCGGTCGGGGCCAAAATGTCCACCTGCAACACCACTGTGTGCAGTCTCTAAGACCCTTAAATAGTCTGATTCATGAACGCACAGTCTTAAGTAACCATCTTTACCTCTTCGGTATAGGTTTTCTCCTACTAAGGCATAGCCTTGAGCCTCTTGCTCCATATTTCGTCTTCTTGCTAGACTGGCCTCTTTGGGTAATCTTCCCGATCTCATAAACTCTACCAATGGAGTACTCCAATCTGGAATTAATGATACTTGATAAAGGGTCGCATGCTCCACTGGTGGTTTCTCTCTACACATTGGACAATTCTTGATCCACTCATGTATTTCTTTGTCCATGCTAGGCCAATACACTCCTAAACGTTTCAAATTCTGCAATGTTCGTTGTTTAGAATAGTGATTTCCTAGCAATCCCTCATGAGCTTGCTGCAACCAACTACTATGTTCATCATCCTCGACACAACAAGCTAATACACCCTCAGTATCTTGTTTGTACATGCTTCCTGCCAATATGTGATATTTTTGTGATTTTACAATTTCTTCTTGTGATGTTTTCACATTCTTATTTGCAGGGCCGAAGGTTAGAACTGGTACCAGCTTATTTGCCCATTTAGGAACAACTTCCAAATTGAACAGATAAGCATCAGGTAGTTCATCAGACACTCCTTGTGGTGACTCTCCTGAAGTAATGCGAGAAAGGTGATCTGCCCGAAGGTGGGTTCTACCTTTCCTGACAACAACTTCAAAGTCATACTCCATTAGTAAGAGGAACCATCTTACTAAGCGTCCAGTATTGCAAGGTTTATTGACCAAATATAACAAAGCTTGATGATCAGTGAAGAACTTGAACTTGTTGGCCAATAAATAGTGTCTAAACTTCTTTACAGCATATACCATGCCTAACCCTTCTCGCTCGGTTGTGGTATAATTTCTTTCGGCTGGGTTTAGTTGTCTACTAGCATATGCTATGGGCAAATCTAAATTCCCTTCACCTGTGGGTTGTGCCAGCACACATCCTATGGCATGATTGGATGCATCCACATGGACATGGAATGGTTTATTCCAATCAGGAGTGGTCAGTATTGGTGCTGTGCACAACCGTTTCTTCAGTTCATTGAAAGAATTCTCGCATTCGTCGTTCCACTCAAAATTAGACAACAAGGCATAAAGGGGTCTAGCTATGATCGCGTACATGTGGATAAACCTACGGTAATATCCACAATGGCCCATAAAGGCTTGTACCTCTTTAACATTCCTTGGCCTTGGCAGCTCCGCTATGGCTCGTACCTTGTCTTCATCCGTTGAGATTCCATTCTTAGAAACAATATGACCGAGGATTTTACCTTGACGCACCATGAACACACACTTTTCTGGGTTCAGACACACTCGATATTCTCTACACTTGTTGAAGATTTGTCTGAGTTCAGGGATGTGAACCCTTCTTTCTTGGGAATGAGCACATAAATCATCCACATACACTTCTAAGCTCTTTCGCAAGAACTCTTTGAAGACATGACACATGAGCCTTTGGAATGTTGCAGGTGCATTGGTGAGCCCAAATGGCATCACCCGAAATGCAAAGATTCCCCACTCTGTAGCAAAAGCTGTTTTGTGTTGATCTTCTGGGGCAATGGCTACTTGATTGTAACCTGAAAATCCATCAAGGAAGCTATAAACTTCCTTGCCTGCAACACGCTCCAATAGGTGTTCTGTGATTGGAAGTGGATAACTATCTCTAATCGTAGCGGCATTAACTTTTTTAAGGTTAATACACACTTGCAACTTCCCGTTCTTCTTGGGTACCACAACAATGGGGGACACCCATTCGGTATGCTCAATCTCATAGATGAATCCAGCCTCAATCAACCTATCAATTTCTTCTTTGATTTTGGCTGCATAGGTATCATTATATGTGTAGGGCTTCTGTTTGGTGGGCTTAGCATCAGCAGTCATGGGGATAGTATGAGAGCAAATTCTTGGATCTACCCCTTTCAAGTCTCTATAGTGCCATGCAAACACATCCCTATATTCCCTTAATAGAGCTATGAGCTCCATTTCTTCTCTTGCACTTAGGTCATCTCCTATATATGTGCATCTCTCTTCGTTCTCTTCAATGGTCAATATAATCTTCTTGGTCTTTTCTTTATTATCATATGATTCTCCTATGATGGCCTCTCTCTTAGGCATTCGTACCAAAATTTTGCGGTCGTCAACTTCATATTTCTTGAAGTTTTCTGGTACTTCAAACAATGATTCCTCCTTTTCTTGTTTCACTGCTTTTCTTTTCTTTTTCTTTTGACTACTCTCACTTCCATCCTTTGAGTTTACTGTTTTAATACTTGTGAGAGGTTCTTCTTCTTTCTGGGTGAACACTCCTATATCTTCTAAATAGTGCTGCTCTGAGTTAAAGCAACTATCCATCACAATAGACTCTAGATCGTCGTCATTCTCTTCCTCTTCTATGACATCACTAGGGTCACATTCTTCTAGCAAGGGTTGACACATGAACACTGAGATATCATAACCCTCCTCATCACAATGAGATGTCCACTGTTCCTCATTGACTGCAATGTCCATGGTGGCTAAGATTTCTGGCCAGCCATGAGGCTCAAACTCCTCATCTGGAAAGATCATCGGTGTGTAGGCTGGGTCTCTAACTGGTCTATCTCCTAACGAAGTTCCTTCTTCTCTTGCCTTTAAACGTTTTTCCTCTTCCTTTGCAACCTTGCACATCCACAAATGAGTATCTTCATGCAGCCATGATGGATCAGGTGAACTTTCAGAATGCACAGAGATGGAATCTTCTTTTGCTTTGTGGATAGAATTCCACTGTAGGGGTGGTACATCTCTGAAGGTGTAATCCTTCAAATTGACCTTAGTGGTGACCCCTAAGTGCTGTAAGTACAAGGAGTTAGTTCCCCAATCCTGTACTATTTGCAATTGTCGTAGGAAGGGTCTTCCTAGGATCATCTCAAAGACATTATTTTTCTCAAAGTCACATATAGCAAATGTGTGCTCAAACTCTACACCACAAGTGGTTAGAGTGATCCCTTCTAGCTATCCTAGAGGTCTTTCAAAATGACCATCAGCCATTTGAAGCTTCATTCTAGTTGGTCTTAATGTGGGCTTGCCCCATTGCTTCCACAAGGAGGTGGTCGCAATAGCAACACCAGCACTTGAATCTATGATTGCTTTGGTTGTGTAACCTTGGTAGGTGATTGGAAGATAAGTATTACCTTCTTCACCCTCACACATGTCCCCTATTTTGTCTAGAGGTATCTCTGGTACCCTTTGCTTAGAGCCTACTTTTGGCATATTGGACTCAAGTTCTGGGACCTGATCCTTCACATGATTCCATAACTCAGGTTTTGCTTTGAGCAACTCTTCTACAGTGAGATGACACTGAACCTTAGTGTTCTTCACGACATCCGTGTTCCTTGGAACCACTGAGTCTTCATTTCTTACTAGTATTGTGGGAGCTCTAATCTGGAGTGATTCAGATTCCCATGGGCCTGGAAATTGAGGCAGTTCTTCTAAGGTATTAGATTCAAAATCTAATCTTTCGTCTTCTTGTTCTGCCTCATCTTCGTAAATAGATGGAATGTCTTGGGGAAATTGATCATGAAGATCATCAATCTCAGGAATAGGAGGGGAATTACCCTTCTCCTTGGCCCATTTCTCCTCTTGTATTTCCCGCAAGAACTCTTGAGAGTACTGTTGAATTGAAGGAAGTATTCCTGGATCCGTGGAATTAGGAACATAAGCTCCCATTGATGGTGAGCTTCCTCTTTCAATAACTGGTTGAGCCTGTGGAGGTAAAGAAACTTGTGGTTTGTTTACCAATTGCTCTAATCTTTCTAGTAAGCCCTGGAAATGCAAATCTGATTTGATAGAGTTTGTCTGATTGAACTTTTGACTAGTCTCAAGTATGGCTTGAGCTTGTTCTACCATTTTCATGCACATTTTCATCCGTTCAATCTCTAAATCTGCTCTGGGGTAACTCTTGTCTAGGTTTGCCGCTGTAGGCCCTTCTTGAAGTCGAGCCTGGTAGGCCTTGAACATCATGTCCAAGCCTTCTGGGGTTGGATCTGCCAGAACAGACCCTGGTTGCGGTCTATTTACAATGGGTGGTGGGGTGGGATGAAGTGGAGTGGATGGAGTTTCGGCATGCGAGGGGCTTTGAGATGCAATGTCTTCTATTTTTGTTTTCGCTTCTTTTAAGCTTTCTTCTAGTTCCGATAACTTTTTATTCCACTTACGATTGGCCTTCTCTCTGGTATCCTTCCATGTTCTTGTTTTCCTCTTACTAGGCTCTCCCGATTCACTCGACTCTGATTGTTCTACTGGTTTATCCTGTTTTAAGGCTTGTGCTCTAGTGACAGCTTGTATAGGAGCCACATTGCTACTACTTGAACTTGGATCTGCCACTAAGCCTACCACATTAATGGGTGTAATCTTGGGTGCACTAGAGGGGTTTCTTGGACAATCTCTGGGGAGATGGTCTTTGCCACAATCAGGACAAAAAGCCTGTATTGTGATAGCCTGTCCTTGGCTCGGAGATGGTGGGTGGGGACAGTCACGAATGAAATGATCACCTTGACATCTAAAACAAGATCCTCTAGGGGCTTGTGGTCTCATTTGTCTCAATTGGGGCCTAGGGTTAGGATTTGTGTACATGACATTGGAGTATTCTGGCTCCCAATTTTGCTCCATAGGTGGTGCCTCATATTGATACGAGTAAATCTCACTATGTTCAGGTGACTCTGTGTAATAAGCATGTGGACTACCTTCATGGGAGTAGTCTGAACTATGGGCATGAGAGTCATTATCTGGTATCAATGGGGTTAGTGGCACCAAAGCTCTATTTGGATTTTCCTCTCCCCCAGCATACTTGACTGGAATCACGTTGGCTGGAGCTGGTGGTTGGTTTCCCAAGACAGGTTGTGGCCTATATGGTGCCTGATATTGCTGCTGGTATTGAGGTTGATATTGTTGTGGCCTATAATATGGCTGTTGGTACTGATTCTGATACCTACCCTGCTGGTAAGGTTGCTGATAATTTTGTCTAACAGCCTGCCTGTTATAGGGACAATCTTGGGCCGTATGATTTGTGTATTTTCTCTCAATGGTGCAATATAGAGCATTAGGGTTTCCTTGGGGTTGAGTCGTCAACGGGCAACCATTAGCCATGTGATCTCCTCCACATGCATAACATCGCTTCACTGGGGTGACCCTTGGCATTTGTCTATTTTGAACTCCTAGCTTTTTGGCCACCTGCTCAGCTATCTCATCTATCTCAGTGGAGGCTCTAGAGGTATGACTTGTAGAACTATCAGAGTCCTTATAGAGTTTGGATAGTCCTAACTCCTCACCCAAGTTGTCTTCTATGTCAATGCACATCCGTATACACTCTTCTATGGATCTAGGCTCTTTCAAGTATACATATGACCTCAATTTTGTGCTCAATAGGCCATCTAAAAACAGTGCCACTTGTTTGGCTGATGTGGGTAATTCTGGTACAGGGCATCTTTCCAAGTACTGTCTAAACCTTCTTCCTGCAAGTCGCACTGTTTCTTGGGGTGTCTGCTTGAAGCTGTGGATCAAGGATGATGTGTTATGTCTGATACCACTCTTGGAAAATTCTACAATGAATTCTTCTAGAAGCTGACCTATCTCTCTATAGTTGCGACTGTTTAGAGGTTGAAACCAAGCTAAGGCAGTCCCCTTAAGAGTCAAACCAAATGCCTCGAACTGGGTGAACAAGTCTTCAACCTGTTCAGCTCTTAGCACTTGTTTGAACTCCGCCACATGATCATAAGGATCTCCAAATCCATCAAAGTAGTTCTTCATTGTCTTAACCACTTGAGAGGGTCTAAGGGTTCTTGAGTGCTCTCTTGGTCTAAGCAATGGGAAATCATGATCGTCTCTTTGTTGCCTATGTGCTTGATATCTCTCTCTTTCAAGTCTTTCATTTTCAAATCCTGACCTATTCCTGCCCACTGTGTGTGCAAAACTTACCTCCGGTCTCTCTCTAGTTCTTTCTCTCTGGGCTTCCTGAGCTTGGGATGACCCTACTCCTTGGAGGCCGTAGGAAACATTGGATCTTGGTGGGGGGAAAATCAATTCATTCTTCCAAGTATATGCATGTCTATCATGTTCTGTTACCAAGAAAATTTTCTCTGATGTGTTATCCAGGTAGACAACCTTTCCTGGTATCTCTGGATCCTTGAACTCGTAGATGATGACTATGCCCAATTGGCTAGGTTGTTCTGGCTTGAATCTCCAAAAGGCTTCCTCTGTTTCTCTATTCAAAAATAGTTCTATGCTTTTGTTGTCTTGAGGGATCCAGTCTGGAGTGATCACTCGGGTCAAAACTGACTTGCCTCTAGGAGTCTGGGGTCCTTGTCCTATATTTCCTTGTTCTAGGTCTCCTATCTCATTCTCATGAATGATATTTCCAAACTCATCGGTCCTATCGGGTTGGTTGGTAACCACATACATGGTTCCTTCCTTATCAATGTATGAACCCTCTTCGAACTTGACCACCGGGTGTTCAAGTCCAAAGGATTGATCTGGATTTTTGAGTTGGACCACTGATCGCCTCAGACCATCCTCATAGATGCGAGCACCTAATTGGTTGGTCCGAATATATTCCAACTGTGTCTTATAGGGACCTTCCGGTGTTTGTAGATGGGTAGTCCCTGAGCCACCTGCAGGTTTTCCCATACTAAAAGACATTTCTGAATCACTTGTGTCTGATCTGAGTAAAAGATGACCACTTAGTTGTTGTGCCCAAGACTTGGATGTATGGTTGACACTAGCCTCAGAAGATCTAATGCTTTGTTTATCCTTGCCTAAGTGTCTACCAGATCTCAGGTTCATAAGCTTTAGTCAAGAATCCAAGGTATGGTTCAAAATTCTTTAGAGCCCCCTTGGTTCCCTAGTCCCACCTGAGGGTCAACTTCAAATTATCCTATATCAAAATCAACGAGCTTTCCAACAAGCTATAGAGCTCAAAAAATGGACTTTGGATGAGAAAGTTATGTCAAATCAGGCTCCTGGGGGTCAAAACAGGCAAACAGGACCTTTGGAGAAAATCGCGATTTTGTGAACTTTCTGAAAATCGCGATGCTGTGAAGTAAAAAAAAATCGCGATGTTGAGCACAAAATCGTGTTTTTGAAAATCACGATTTTGAGCAGAAAATCGTGATTTGAAAATCGCGATGTTGATCACAAAATCGTGTTTTTGAAAATCGCGATGTTGAGCAGAAAATCGTGATTTGAAAATCGCGATGTTGATCACAAAATCGTGTTTTTGAAAATCGCGATGTTGATCACAAAATCGTGTTTCAGAGAATCGCGATGTTGATCACAAAATCGTGTTTCAGAGAATCGCGATGTTGATCACAAAATCGTGTTTCAGAGAATCGCGATGTTGATCACAAAATCGTGTTTCTGAAAATTCGCGATTTTGACTCAGAGAATCGTGATTCACAAAATCGTGTTTTTGACTGAAAATCGTGTTTTCTCAGAATCGTGTTTTTGACATGAAAATCGCGATTTTGAGCAGAAAATCGTGAATTGAAAATCGCGATTTTGAGCAAAAATTCGTGAATTGAAAATCGCGATTTTGAGCAAAAATTCGTGTTTTCTCAAAATCGTGTTTTTGACTTGAAAATCGCGATTTTGTCCCACAGAATCGTGTTTTTCTCAAAATCGTATTTTTTGCTGAAAATCGTGATTGGTGAGAATCGCGATTTTGAGCAGAGAATCGTGTTTTTTGAAAATCGTATTTTTCACATGAAAATCGCGATGTTGAGCACAAAATCGTGTTTTTGAAAATCGCGATTTTGAGCAAAAAATCGTGTTTTCACAGAATCGCCTTTTTCACAAAATCGTGTTTTTGCTGAAAATCGTGATTGGTGAGAATCGCGATTTTGAGCAGAGAATCGTGTTTTTTTGAGAATCGCGATTTTGAGCAGAGAATCATGTTTTTTTTGAGAAAAACACAGAATCGCGATTTTTTCAACCAACTTTTAGGCGGGAAAACTGAAAATCGTGATTTTTCAAAAAATTTTGAATTTTCACAGAATCGCGATTTTCATCACAGAATCGCGTTTTTTGGCGGGAAATTCAAATTTCTGAGCGCCGGCTATGGCGAGCTCCGTATGAGCAGAAAATCATGAAAAAAATACAGCGCTTGCTCTCCCTTGCACCTCCTCACTCCTTCCCACACAATAATGCATGAAAAATGGTATGAAGATGGTGAAAATGCACTAAAAAAACAAGAATTTCCTATGAAGAAGAAGATGGAAGAAGGTGGAGATGGTGATGATGATGAAGATGAAGAGGAAAAAACAGAAAATGAACTGAAATGACAGTTTTTTTACCTTCCAACGTCGCAAATCTACGATCTTACCATCACAACGCTCGTCCTCGAAGCTCTCTCCCCGGCAACGGCGCCAAAATCTGGTGTAGCTCAAGCATAAGCACCACCTCCTTTACTTGTCAATCCGCGGAGACGTGAGGACCGGTATGAAGACCACGAGCAAGTGAAGGCACAAGTGCGTGAGTGAAAGCACACAAACATGCACACACATACACACACACGCGCACAAAGTAAGATCAAAGATAGGAACAATGGAAAGCTTAGATTGCAAAAGAGTTCTCTTACAAAAGTTCTATTCTCTAACAAGCTAACCTCAAAAATGAGCTCTCTAGCTCTTTTTATAGTTTTTTGACTAGTTTTGGCCCTGTCCAGACCTAGTGTCCGGCCTAGTTAAAAATTAGGTTCCAGGGCTTATTTGAGGGCTCAAACGAAGTCTAAAAATTATGAAAATTGGTACGATGGTACTTCTAATACTCCTCAAGCTCGAGGACTCCTCGGCTTGAACAAAATGGAGTTACTAAAAATAGATAATGGTATTTACAATGGTTTCTAGTGATGAAAATCACTATTTTTGTAGGGGATTCTTCTGAAAATTTGACATACACTTCTTGGAGCTCCCTACTTGCTCTCTCTTCTTCTATGTCCACTTCTTTGATGTGCTTCCATGCTTTGTCCTTGACCTTGAGCTTCAACAGCACCTTTCAAGATATTGTCTAAATCTCCTTCCGGCCAATCTGACAGTCTCTTGGGGGGTCTGTTTGAAGCTGTGAATCAATGAGGATGTATTGTGTCTTATGCCGCTCTTAGAGAACTCTACAATGAATGCCTCTAGGAGTTGGTCTATGCTCCTGAACTGACGCTCATCTAATGGCTGAAACCAAGTAAGTGCTGTGTTCCTAAGGGTTAGACCGAAGGCATTGTACTGCGTGAACAGATCTTCCACTTGTTCAGCTCTCAAGACTTGCTTGAACTCCGCCACATGATCATAGGGATCTCCTGTGCCGTCAAAGTAATTCTTCATGGACTTAACTAGCTGGGTGGGTCTCAAAGTTCTTGTGTGCTCTCTATGCCTCGGCAGAGGGAATCCATCTACATTTCTTTGGTTCCTGTGGGCTCTATGCATCTCAGGTTCTACCCTATTCGTCTCTGTTCTCGTTCTTTCTCTGCCCACTGGGTTGGCAAAACTTACTTCCGATCTATCTCTACTTCTGTCTCTTTGCGTACCATGAGCTTGGGAAGTTCCAGCCCCAGGGTGACCATAGGATACATTTGATCTTGGTTGGGGGAAAATAAATTCACCCTTCCAAGTGTAGGCATGCCTTTAATTTTCGTCACCACAAAGATCCGTTCTGAAGCATGATCTAAGTAGGTTACTCTGCCTGGGCTATCTGGATCCTTAAACTCATAGATCATGATACTTCCTATGTCTGTTGGCTGATTAGACTTATACCTCCAAAAGGCTTCATCAGTTTCTCGATTGAGGAGCAACTCTATGCTCTTGTTGTCTTGGGGGACCCATTCAGGCGTGATAATCCTAGTGAGAACTGATTTACCTCGAGGGGTTCTAGGTTCCGCACCCATGTTCCCTTGTTCCAGGTCACCTAAGTCCGCTTCTGAGATTACATTCCCAAAGTCATCTGTCCTATCCGGGTGACTAGTGACTACATATATAGTTCCTTCCTTGTCCAGGTATGCACCATTTTCAAACTTGACAGCTGGGTGCTCTAGTCCTATGGATTGATCAGGGTTTTTAATCTGGACCACGGATCTTCCTAGGCCGTCCTCATAGATGCTAGCACCTAGTCGGTTGGTCCTAAGATATTCCAGCTGTGTTTTGTAAGGGCCTTCTACCCTGTACAAATAAGGCACTCCTGAACTTCCCGTAGGTCTGTCCATGCCTTGAGACATTTCTGACTCACTGGTCTCAGAGTTAGGGTAGTATGAGTGGTGGCTCAACTGCTGGGCCCAAGACCTTGCAGTGTGATTGACACTAGCCTCTGAAGACCTAAGGCTTTGTCTCTCTCTTGCTAGGTGTCGTCCTGATCTAAGGTTCATATGCCTAACTGATTAGCCCAAATTTTTGCCCAGAGTACAACCTCGTTGCCGATCGATTGGTATCAGTTACTTGATTCTTTTTAGTTAATTAGTGGGTTTATGGTCTTGTCTGTTATCACGTCGTCAGGAATACTTGAATGTTCTTCGTGCTTTCAGATTGATCGTTCCACATTAGGTTCTTTTCCTTTATGTTATCGACAGTACCGAGATTATGTTTCTAACTTGAACTTGAGTTTTTAGGTATTCTTCAACTTGATAACTGCCTATCGTCGCCCTGGCTTACTCCTATCACTAGTCGTTCTTAGCTTGAGCTCGGAAATGACAGAGGGAGTTGAGAATATTCCAACCTTACTTGTTGATCCCTTGCTTTGAGGTGCTCAAGAACCCGGTTCTCAAGCTTGCAAAGAAACCTTGCTTTGTACGCTCTCAGTTGCTCTCAATGGACCTGCGCAGGGTGCTGGGGATGATGATGCGGCCTGTACCTGCAGAATGCTCACAAAACATGCAAAAAATAGCACATGCAAATTCGCTCTCTCGCTCTCTCTCACAAGTGAAATGAGGGAAATGAGGTGGAGATGGGGATATAGTTAAAAAACTGAAATTTTCGCGATGATGGAGATGGACGTGGGAGATGGTGATGATGATGATGGTGATGAAGATGGTGAAGAAAGTAAAAGAAAATCGATGAGAGTGAAGAAAATACCTACAACTCCAACGCGTCAACTCTACGTCTTACCATCACACGCTCGTCCTCAAAGCTTGATCCCCGGCAACGGCGCCAAAATTTGGTGTAGCTCAATGATGAGTAGCACCTCCTTTAATGTCAATCCGGGAAGACGTGAGGATGGTATGAAGACCTCGAGCAAGTGGCGGCACAAGTGCGTGAGTGAGAAGCACACTAGCATGCACACACATACACACACACGCGCACACACGGCAAGACAAAGAGTGAGGATCAATGGAGCTTTTAGATTACTTTCAAAATGCTCTTACAAGTTCGTTTCAATTACAATCTAACCTCAAAAATGAGCTCTCTAGCTCTTTTTATAGTTTTTGACTAGCTTTTGGCCCTGTCCAGACCTAGTGTCCGGCCTAGTTAAAAATTAGGTTCCAGGGCTTATTTGGGGGCTCAAACGAGATCTAAAAAATACTAAAATTGGTACGCAACTACTTCTAAGGCTCCTCAAGCTCAAGGACTCCTTGGCTTGCACAAAATGGAGCTACAAAAATGTGAAATGATATTTACAATGATTGTTAGTGATAAAAATCACTGTCGTTGTAGGGATTTGTTCTAGTGATCTGCCATACATATCTTCGAGCTCCCTACTTGCTCTTCCTCCCTGCATGTCCATCTCTTTGATTTGCATTAATGTCTTGAAAAAATATTGGCCTACTTGCCAGATCTTCTTTGACTGCCCTGTTTGCTTGTGCTGTCCCTTCGCTCTGACTCCCTTCTTTGACTTTCACGTCTTGTAAGTCCTGGTGTACCAAGGCTACTGCCAACACTCCGGAACTCCTAAAGATTCTGACACTAATTTGAGGGTGTCAATAAAATGTTGTTCCACCCCATCATCTGCTAGCATTTCTTGCATTAAGGCTTGGCCTGATGCAAGGGAGAGTTGATGCCTTTCTTGTACTGCTTTGATCGTGTCGTATAACCTTTGTAGTTGAGCTGTGTATCCAGGTGCACCTACCAGTTCTGGCACTTCTTGTTGCTCATCTTGATGTCCGTGGTCATATTCCTCCTCATCTTCCTCAGATTCTTCATCTTCGTAGTCCTCTTCGTCGATTTCAATTGTGGTAACAGGTACTTGGGAGGTTGTTTTCTGCATTTGAACATTCTCCACTTGTTGTTCCTCTTCAGCCTCAAGATCTACATCTCTTAACAGTTGTTCAAAGTCTTCATTCGCGAGTTCTTCCAAGGGTGCGCCACCAGGAAATTCAAGATCGGTTGGGACGGGGGGAAATATCAAATTAGGGCCATCAGTGCTGCATCTTGGAAGTCGTAGTGTGAATGGCCGAACCCTTCGGGGTGGTGGGGTAACGTCTGGTGTTAAGGTGGCTCCACGTGGTTGAGCACAAGGGACTTGGACAGTTCCTCTCATCTTCTTAGAAGGGGGTCCAGTGGATGTCCGGCCTCTAAATTGCTCTACTCGATTCCACATCAGGGCCCATTGAATCGGGATGTCATAAGCCAAACACCTATAAATGATTCTAGTCAGAGCACAACATCCATATAAAACATGCTTCCGTGGCCATCATTTGTGGGCTAGGTGTATCTGATCAATTATCGAGTGGGGTAAGTTGATGGTGAGGCTCTGTGTCTCTGCCAGATACAAACTAAACCATATCTTTTTGGGTGGCATGGTGAATCTAGCTTGGGCAGGAAAAGCAAAGTGCTGCATGCACATTCGCAGATGTATTGCAATATTGGGCGTCATGGACACCATGTCCTTGAGCTTGGTGAGGCTTTGATTCTTCATGTAATGAGGCACTAGGGTCTCCTTCTCTGTTGGAATATGCATTCCACGCATATCTAGGGCTTCTCTCATTAAGTTGTTTGAGAGCCTAAACCGTTTGAGCTCATTTCCTTTTGTCAGAGATGGGATCACAAATGAGCTTGCACCTTTTGGGTTTTTGCTTGGAGTCAAGGTATTGATGAGATAGTAGCATCGCATGAAGTCAGGCTTTGGGAGCCGGGCACTGAAGTATGCCTCCAATCCTGCGTTCTCCCATACCGAATGTAGACCTTCTGCATTTTGTAACTTTTCATATTCCCTTGTAAAGAAATGGTATTTACCTTGCTTCCCATTGAAATCCAACTCTGATTCCCATAGGTATGATCTCTCGCCCAAGGGTCCTGCAACTTCACTAAACCAGTGGGAAGCTTTTCCTACGGGCATGGTATGGCCACTGGGGGGGTCCGCTACTGGTATGATTTTGATGGCCTGCAACTCGTCTGGTCTTTCATTTGTCTTAGGCAGAATGGGTAAACTGTCTAAATCCACCACTTGCTGGCTCGTTCCTACTTGAGAGCTTGTTCCTGCAGCCTCAGCCATGTTGAAGAAATCGCTGCCAGTTCTGTGAGAATATATGAATAAATGTTAACATTGTAATGGACACAAAGTGACATTGAGTCCCCGTTACAACATTAACTTGATGAATTGTGATGTAGTTAGTTGGTTAGTTAGTGCTCGCATGGATGTGAGTGTGAAGTGTGGTTAGCTGATGTTGAATACCTATGAGCTAATTGGGGGGTCGGGTGCAGTGTGGATGCAGTTAGTAAGTGGAAGTGGCTTTACAAATGGGTCAGGGAGTTTGTTACAAGGTTTGGGTTGCCAAACATAGTGGATGACATTCTGTTTTGATTTTCTGGAGACTCTAAAGGGCTTGATCAGAAGGTCAACTTGGAAATGAGGCTTTTTAGGGTCCCATTTTCCAGTGATTCTACTCGTGCTCATGGGTGAAGATGTGTTCGTGTGTGATGTATAAGAGTGGGTATCAGCTGTTCGAGTGAGTAAGGCATGTGGTTTCTGTGTAGCTATTTGAGCCCACAAGCAAGCCTTAGGCACCCAAATTTGTCTTGATTGTGGGTCAGCCTTCATCGACTTCTTGGGTACCCAGATAGACTTCACTTCCACAGAAGAATCTTTGGAAGACTTCTTATTAGTGTCATGTCGTTGATCACGATTAGGAAGTTGAGTCACTGGTTGCGACTTGACCGCGTTGTCGGGAAGATTTGCATCTTCCAATTGATGACCCGAAAAATTAAAATATTTATTGGTGAATTCTAAACCTCTTTTATATCACTGTTGATCAGTTGTGCTAATTGGATTAACTATTTTGAAAATGTTATCAGGTATGAAGGATGAAGCAGGACATATGTTCATATTAGGGTTTACCCTAAGTACTTAATTAATGAGTATTTATATTTATACATGCTAGAAACATGGGTATATAACTCTAGTTCATATGATTTATGACAATAGGGTTCATTTGAAGGGTCTCAAAAGGTTCTAATAGGTTCATGTTAGAGTTTATTTATGTTCCAAAGGGTTAATGATAGGGTTTATTTAAATGTTAATGAGCTAATGGTAGGATTCCAAAAGGGTTTTAAGGGGTTTAGTGTGCAAGAATGAAGATAAGCCTCAGTTTGAAGGGTTGAAACAAATAATATTTAATGAAATTAATCTATAATTTAACATTGGTTAACCTACAAATTTAATTTATGGTTTAATTTGTTAATTTAATAGTGTGTATACTTTTAAACACTAAGGTTCTAATTAATTAAACCCTTAAACTAAGATTGAATTAAATGATTTATTTAAAATAAGAAATATAGGCTAATTAAATTAAAAATGGTAAATTAAATGGATAAATAACTAGTGGTCTATATGAGTACTAGGAAAAAGAATGGTTTATAGAAGATGTGTAACTAAAGTGATTGAAAGAGTGGTTGGAATAAATGATGCAATTAAAGTAAGTTAAAGAGAAACTTTAAATGAATGGTGTATATGAAAAAGGTTAAAAGAATGGAGTAAGTGAGTTGTGTAAATAAAGTCAATTTAAAGTATGGTGAAAGTAAGGAGATTAAAGTGTGGTTGTAGATTAAAAGTTAAAACCAAAAGAATGGATTAGGAAGGACTTGTGTATGTATTTAAATGTGTGTTGAGCTCAAGTTTCTCCTAATGTTTTTTGCAGTGTCGAGAAGCATTGAAGATTAATGAGCAATTGAAGAGCAAATGAAGTGCAGTGAACCTAATGTTTCTTTGCAGAAACATTGATGAGTTCAAGCTATTGAAGTGAAGTAAAGAGAAGCAGCAAGATTGAAGATTCATTTAAATCTTATTTTCCAATTAAAACCATTGCGAAGTGTCAAGGAGTGCTGATAAAGAAACAAGCATACAAGATTTCACGATTTCAAACTTACTAAGTTGTATAGGATTAGAAGATTATAGTAGCACTGAATATATGCCTTTGTATAGACTGAAATAGTTTGATATTGCAGTTTTGCAACAATATTGTTTCTCATTACTTTCTTTGATGTCTTCTAAGTTAGTTCACGAGTCTAAGCACAGTACTATTGAAAACATAGAAAATGTTCCGCCAACTCTAGACAGACTAGAAACCTCTAGCTTACGTGATAGTTTAGTAGAAGAAACCATGATGGAACGCGTAACAGAAGAGTCACTAGTTTTAATCTCATATCAGGAAGCTGTTGCTAGGTATGAGGCTGCCCGTCCTTACGGTCCATAGCTATTTAAACTATATTAAGACCTTAGTTTCAGTCATAGAAATAGGTAATTTAAATTGTTTTGTCATTAGAACCCTTATTTTCATAAGCCTGAGTTTGCTACAGACACCCCGCGTGTGCCGAACGATTTAGGCGGATGACTTGATCCACCATCCGAGCATCTCTCACGACCCGACATTGGTGAACCCGACGTGAACAAACGGCCTTGCAGCTCAGGTATAAAATTTAAATTTTTCATGCATGTGCATACATGATATCGACAGGTTGGATTGCAGAAGCTTCTTCATCCGTGGGAGCAGTGGCTTTGTCTTTGACTCCTTGCACTCTTCTAGGTGTTGAGGGTTGTTCCCTAGGGAACTGAGCGCCTCCACGAAGAGTGGCAAGTAGCTATCCTCATCTCGCCACCCCTTTTCGTCGACATTAGAAGCAAGAACGTTTGCACAATCATCCATTAGCAACTGATGTATTAGATTTTGATTCTATTAAAAATTGTATAAACTTATATACAAGTCACTCTTTAAGCCTCTTCTTCGATTCAGATTCCAGGTATTTATATTTGGATTCTTTTTGCTTGCACATAATTAAATGAAAATGACATCTAATGTAGAGAATCTTCTGCATGATATGGAAGCACGATTAATTTCATCTATAGATTTAAAGCTTAATTCTAAGTTTGAGTCCTTAAACTCGTTTCTTTCAATCTTAACTACAGTAGTATCTGATTTTAATGCAAATCTTAAGTCAATAGATACTCAATTTGATCACGAGTTTAGGAATTTAGAAGGAATTCTTCATTATGAACTCTCAAATTTGAATGAAAATATGGAAACAATAGCAAATCATGTAAAAGAAATTTCATCATTCAAAACGATTGGTCATGAAATTGCAAGTTTAAAGGAGAACATTGAAAGGTTAAACAATCAAATACATGAAAGTGCTACATGTGAATGCAAAGATAGATATCAAGTACGAGTTCAAAGTAGATCTATGTATTCTATTGACCAAAATCCTTTACCCGATCATAGAAAAGTTGATCCTAAGGCTTTATATCAAAGACCGAAGAGAACTGTAAGATGCTTCTGGTGTGACCAACTAGGTCATACTTATGGGAATTGTATGGCCTATGAGAAAGCATGTAGCCAACAATTGGTATTAGAAAGTGAACAGAAAATATGTGATTATCAAACGCATCTACCATTGAGATTAAACTTAGGTAGAGGAGGAATGATAGACTATTTTTACCAAGAAAAATTTAGTCCTAAAACCAAACTTCAAAAACAATGGAAACCTAAGAGTCATAAGGAGAAAAGCAATGTATGTCAATTACATTCTATGAACACCAAGACTGTGCCTAAATGTGAATGTTTGGACAATGATCAAAACCTTATTAAACCTAAATCTATGAATAACATTGATCTTCAAATTAAATCTAAGGATCAAGATACATTGAAAAAGTTTAAGAAAGAAGAAGATGTAAAGATAAAAGATGATGAAAATGAACAATCAATTGATGGAAATATAGACATACAGGCGGTTAAAACAGAACCTAAAGTCATAGAAATTGACAATAAATGTGATCAAAATAAAAATGATGAAAGAATAGTACAAACATCTGAAGACGAAAATCTTCAACTTCAATCAGAACATGACAAGAATATAGGAAAATGGGTACAAGAAGCCATATGGAAGATTGAAAATAATATCAAAAACTCATCTAAAGGTAAGAAAAAGGAGAAGAATTTAAGTGAATAGTTTTATTGTGATGGAATTGTTTATTGAAGATAAAACATTTCAAATTTTGATTTTGCTTGCTGCATATATGCTGTTTTCCTAAAAATTGAGAAACATATACCTAAATTGTTTAGTTTTAATGTTTGAAAAGCTAATTACAAACTTATGATTAAGTTTACATTACGATTTGTTTAATCAAAAGAATTCTAAAATATGAAAACACAAAGTTTGTTTCAAATTAAACAAAAACATGTTTGTAATTATGCTTGCAAATGATTTTGATCAATATGCTTGTCATTTCCTAAACTTATGATAAATTTATGATTTTTTTCTTCTTTCACAAATAAGAAGAAATCTATTCTGAAGAACGATTATGAAGAATATTATTATGATGAATATTTTGCACAAAATGATCTTTGTTTACAACAATTATGATGATATACTTTTAAAAGAAAGAAATATATATGATATAAATATGATCATGATAAATATGAAGAACATGAAAAAAATGTTTCAATATGAGGATGATTTTATTGATATACCATATGATGAGTAAGAGGAACTTTTATAATCCAGATATGAATTTTTCATTGATATAAAAAAAAATAATGCTCATTTATAAAGATACAAGTTAAAAACTTTGAACATTTTGATTTTCCTAAATTTTATGAACTTTGTTTCATAGGTTGAAAAACCTATTTTAAAAAAAAATTAAGAATGCATTATTTATGATAATTATAACCACTATGAATTTCTTATGATGAAATTTGTGACATGATGAAGATGAATCTGATAGAATATATGAATTTATATTTGCAAGATAAATGATAATGAAGATTACTTGTTTTGTAGCTTCTATTTTATAAGTGATTACAGGTTCTGAAGATGAATTGATCAAAGCAATTGAAGATGTTATGCCAAAAGTTTTGATAAATTTAAAGAGAGCAGATTGAAGATGAAGTAGATTAAAGATAAAATTGATTTTAGGTCGTATTTTTCTTTGTCTTAAAATTTTGTTTTACGTATTTTATTTGCATTCATATAAAACTAATTGATAAAAACTGGAATGAAGAATATTAATTTACAAAGGACTCTATTTAACCATATTAGGAAAATAGACATAATTTATATTTCTACATTTATAGATTAAGTGAGATTTGTTAAAAATAGAAGGATTTGTAGTTCATTTAGATAACGAAAGTAGTTGTATATGTGTAGGAGCATATTGTTGCATGATTCATGTCTGTGAAAACCTAGATCTTTCTTGTCCATGCAGCTAGATCCTTAGCTCGGATTAAGGGGTTAAGCCTTTCCCCTTTAAAACAAAAAAGTAGAAAAAAAAAAAAAGAATATTGACATGGAAGTTATACCTTCTTCCACCCCAAAAAGGTATTTACATTTATTATCGATATGAAGTTTACATCATATGTATATGAAGAAACTAGTTGTGAAAAAAACACATCTAGTGATTAAAATTGGGCATACAAGGCGGCTGTCTGTCCAAGTAGATTTAGTAGATTTCTTTGGCATGCTTGATTTCTCATATGTGAATGCATATATATGACGAAACCTGCATTTGAATGAATGAAAATGAATTCTGTTTTATACTAATCTTTACACAGTTTATAAATGGATAAAATATAAACTAATGTTTGTTGACTGAAAAGGTTAATAGTTTACCTTTATACTTTAATATGTTTTCATTGCCAGATGTAATTGAAATAAACTTCATGTGCATGTTGAAAAGATTTAAAATTTGATAAGATTAAATATATTTAAAAAAGAATTGATGCTGTTCTATGATTTAATTTCAGGATAATCATTGAAAATGCTGCTTCCCTTAATCTGCAAGTTGGCCCATCGGGACGATGTGCAGGTTTGGTGGCGGTGGATGTCGGGAAGATTTGCATCTTCCAATTGATGACCCGAAAAATTAAAATATTTATTGGTGAATTCTAAACCTCTTTTATATCACTGTTGATCAGTTGTGCTAATTGGATTAACTATTTTGAAAATGTTATCAGGTATGAAGGATGAAGCAGGACATATGTTCATATTAGGGTTTACCCTAAGTACTTAATTAATGAGTATTTATATTTATACATGCTAGAAACATGGATATATAACTCTAGTTCATATGATTTATGACAATAGGGTTCATTTGAAGGGTCTCAAAAGGTTCTAATAGGTTCATGTTAGAGTTTATTTATGTTCCAAAGGGTTAATGATAGGGTTTATTTAAATGTTAATGAGCTAATGGTAGGATTCCAAAAGGGTTTTAAGGGGTTTAGTGTGCAAGAATGAAGATTAGCCTTAGTTTGAAGGGTTGAAACAAATAATATTTAATGAAATTAATCTATAATTTAACATTGGTTAACCTACAAATTTAATTTATGGTTTAATTTGTTAATTTAATAGTGTGTATACTTTTAAATACTAAGGTTCTAATTAATTAAACCCTTAAACTAAGATTGAATTAAATGATTTATTTAAAATAAGAAATATAGGCTAATTAAATTAAAAATGGTAAATTAAATGGATAAATAACTAGTGGTCTATATGAGTACTAGGAAAAAGAATGGTTTATAGAAGATGTGTAACTAAAGTGATTGAAAGAGTGGTTGGAATAAATGATGCAATTAAAGGAAGTTAAAGAGAAACTTTAAATGAATGGTGTATATGAAAAAGGTTAAAAGAATGGAGTAAGTGAGTTGTGTAAATAAAGTCAATTTAAAGTATGGTGAAAGTAAGGAGATTAAAGTGTGGTTGTAGATTAAAAGTTAAAACCAAAAGAATGGATTAGGAAGGACTTGTGTATGTATTTAAATGTGTGTTGAGCTCAAGTTAGAAGCATTGAAGATTAATGAGCAATTGAAGAGCAAATGAAGTGCAGTGAACCTAATGTTTCTTTGTAGAAACATTGATGAGTTCAAGCTATTGAAGTGAAGTAAAGAGAAGCAGCAAGATTGAAGATTCATTTAAATCTTATTTTGCAATTAAAACTATTGCGAAGTATCAAGGAGTGTTGATAAAGAAACAAGCATACAAGATTTCACGATTTGAAACTTACTAAGTTGTATAGGATTAGAAGATTATAGTAGCACTGAATATATGCCTTTGTATAGACTGAAATAGTTTGATATTGCCGTTTTGCAACAATATTGTTTCTCATTACTTTCTTTGATGTCTTCTAAGTTAGTTCACGAGTCTGAGCACAGTACTATTGAAAACATAGAAAATGTTCCGCCAACTCTAGACAGACCAGAAACCTCTAGCTTACCTGATAGTTTAGTAGAAGAAACCATGATGGAACGCGTAACAGAAGAGTCACTAGTTTTAATCTCATATCAGGAAGCTGTTGCTAGGTACGAGGCTGCCCGTCCTTACGGTCCATAGCTATTTAAACTATATAAAGACCTTAGTTTCAGTCATAGAAATAGGTAATTTAAATTGTTTTGTCATTAGAACCCTTATTTTCATAAGCCTGAGTTTGCTACAGACACCCCGCGTGTGCCGAACGATTTAGGTGGATGACTTGATCCACCATCCGAGCATCTCTCACGACCCGACAGCGTCATGATGCTCACCTTTCCGCACCCACATTTTTTTTGGTGGCTAGGACACTTTGCTCCGTACTTTCTTTTGGCTTCGAGCATAGGTAGTCTGCTTCTTCTGTATTTGATCTGCCTCTGGTTGTCGTATCCCCCTGGTCTTTGGAAAAGAAGGGAGTTCCTTTGTATCTGTGACTCCTTTATTGAGAGAATCCTCCCTCTGCATCACATAGTTTTGGACAAGAATAGCATCGTCATCTTCATGTGTACTCCTGTAAGGACCAGGAGTGTGTGCCTTTCCTAGTTCCTTGAGTGCTCCAATGTCTAACTCAACTGTAATTTGACTCTGATTTACCCATACCTGAAGAAGTCCACTTCTTAGGTTTAGGTTGACTACATGATCATAGATCCAGTCTTGACCCAAGACAAGAGGTTCAGTGAGATCCTCGTCTTGACACACTAGTACTTTAACTGTCATCAAAACGTCTTGAATGTAGATTGGAAGTTCCACCTCGCCCATGCAAGGGGTTTCCACACCTCCCAATCCTATGAGATATGCTTCCATAGGATTGACATTTACGTTCCATTCTCGACAGTAAGAAAGTTTAACAGCACTAGTGGCTGCACCTGAGTCAATCAAGGCTCTTACAGTCCTTGCACTCATTCCTTGTCCTAGCTCTAAGGTCACAAAAGGACGCCGATCAATTATTCTATGAGAGCTAATACCTAAAGCTTCACACATTGCCATATGATATCCTGGGTGCGCATGGTCATCTGTCCTATGCTGATCTCTACCCTATCTTCTCAACTTCATTCTTCGCATGCATTCCAAAGCTTCTGCCTGTGCTTCTTCTCGAATTCGTGTTTCTTCTTCCTTGTGTTTCTGGGCAGTGTTGAGTCTATTTAGCATCTCTTCAGCCAGGGGTTCTTGATATAACTTGACTCTGCATCCACTTATGTAATTAGGGAGAACATCGCCTTCTAAAGTGGCTAGTTGTACTGCTCCACTAGTTGAAATCCTATTGATGTTCATAGGTCCATAGCCACGCTTTTCTAGATTTCTCGCATGTTGTTTCAGGGTATACACCAAAACTAAGTCTCCGGCCTTCAAGCCTTTATCCTTAACATGGGCATCAAAGTACGCCTTCTGTCTTTTCTTTGCTGCATATATCCCTGCGGCAGCCCTGAGTCTTATTTCTCCCAATCGCTCAAGGTCAAAGATTCTAGAGGAGAGCTCATGGCCTGTCCAATCATGCTCTTGTGCTACTTTCAATGTAGGTATCAAGAAGTCCAATGGTAGCACTGCATTTTGGCCAAACACCATCTGAAAGGGTGTGGCTTGGAGTACCGTTTTGTAGGCAACTCGGTATGCCCAAACAGCATGGTGTAGCTGTTTGTCCCAATCAGAGCGTTCATTATTCACTAATTTAGTGAGCACGTTGCATAGAATCTTATTGGTGCTTTCAGCTTGCCCATTAGCTTGTGGATGATAGGGGGCAGACTTCTTGTGTATAACCAAGAATTCTTGGAGCAGATTTTCAATAACTTCATTCAAGAAGTGAGTCCCTCTATCACTCACTAGCTCTATAGGTAGCCCGTATCTAGTGAACACATTCTCAAATACGAACTTAGCGGTTGTCTGAGCATCATTCTTTGTCGTAGCTTTTACCTCTACCCACTTGGTTAGATAGTCTGTGGCCACAATGATATATTCAGCATGTGAACCCTTAGTTGGGGGATTAATCGGACCAACAAAGTATATTCCCCACTTAGAGAATGCACGTCCACCCATCATAGGTTTTCAATGGCATCTCATCCTTATGGATAGGATACTGAGTTCGCTGACAAACATCGCACCTCTTCACATAGGCATGTGCATCCATGTGAAGTGTTGGCCACCAAAGACCTGCAAATAGTATAGCCTTGATCACTCGATCTGGTCCAAAATGTCCTCGTGCTACACCTTGGTGAGCAGTCTCCAAGATCTTTAAATATTCGCTCTTATGGACACAGAGTCTGAGGTAACCATCTTTACCACGCTTGTATAGATTATCACCAAGGAATGAGTAATCTAGGGCTTCTTGTTCTAGACTTCTTTGTCTGGCCAATGTCATATCTTGTGGGAATGTTTTCGTCCTCAAGAAGGCTACTAGTGGTTCACTCCAATCTGGCACTATGGACACTTGATAAAGAGTGGCATGCTCCATGGGTGGTTTACTGCAACAGATTGGGCATTCTTTACACATCTTATGTACGTCAGCTTCCATAGTAGGCCAATGCACTCCGAGTCTCCTTAGTGTCTGTAGGGTTCGTTGCTTTGAGGAGTGTTGCTCTAATGCACCTACATGTGCTAATTGCAACCATTTTGCATACTCATCCTCTTCCACACAACAAGCTAAGACCCCTTGATCTGTATGCTTGTACATACTTCCTGCCATGATCTGGTATTTTTGGGCCTTTACTATCTCCCTATCTTGAGTGTTTACTACTGGATGTTTAGGCTCGTATGTCAATACTGGCGCTAATGTCTTAGCCCATTGAGGTACAACTTCCAAATTAAACAAGTAGGCATCAGGAAGATCATCTGACACTCCTTGTGGGGCTTCTCCAGATGTGAGCCTAGAGAGGTGGTCTGCTCTCAAGTGAGTCTTGCCTTTCCTAACCATGACCTCAAAGTCATATTCCATTAGCAAGAGGAACCATCTTACTAATCCTCCTGTATTGCATGGTTTGTTTACCAAGTACAATAATGCCTGATGGTCGGTGAAAAATTTAAACTTATTTGCAAGCAAATAGTGTCTAAACTTTTTAACTGCATATACCATGCCTAATCCCTCGCGTTCAGTGGTGGTATAATTTTGTTCAGCTGCATTCAACTGTCTACTAGCATAGGCAATTGGAAGATCCATATTACCTTCGCCCGTAGGTTGTGCAAGCACACATCCAATAGCATAATTTGATGCATCCACATGAACATGGAAGGGCTTATTCCAATCTGGTGTGGTCAAGATTGGTGTTGAACACAATCTCCTTTTGAGCTCATTGAAAGAGTTTTCACATTCATCAGTCCACTCAAAGTTAGTCAAAAGTCCGTACACAGGCTTGGCAATGATGGCGTACATGTGTATAAAGTGTCGGTAATAACCACAATGTCCCATGAAAGCTTGTACTTCCTTGACATTCTTTGGCCTAGGTAACTCTGCTATGGCTCTTACTTTCTCCTCATCCATTGATATGTCATTCTTTGACACTATGTGTCCTATAATCTTGCCTTGCCTGACCATGAAAACGCACTTTTCTAGGTTCAGGCAGACTTGATATTCTCTACATTTGTCAAACATTTGTCTGAGTTTTGGTATATGTGTCTGTCTAATATTGGAATGAGCATAGAGATCATCAACATAGACCTCTAAATTCTTCCTCAAGAACTCTTTAAACACGTGACACATCAATCTTTGGAAGGTTGCAGGAGCATTGGTAAGCCCAAATGGCATTACTCGAAAGGAAAATATGCCCCACTCTGTGGCAAAAGCTGTCTTATGTTGATCTTCTGGAGCTATGGCTACTTGATTGTAGCCTAAAAATCCATCAAGGAAGTTGTTTACTTCCTTGCCTGCTACTCTTTCTAATAGATGCTCGGTAATTGGAAGTGGATAGTTATCTCGAATTGTGCTTGCATTAACCTTCTTCAAGCTAATGCATACACGTAGCTTTCCATTCTTCTTGGGCACCACTACAATGGGGGATACCCACTCAGTGTGCTCAATTTCATAAATAAATCCAGCTTCCACTAGTCTATCTATCTCCTCCTTGATCTTAGCAGCGTAGTTATTGTTATAGGTGTATGGCTTTTGCTTAGAGGGTTTAGCGTCTGAGTGATGGAGAGTGTTAATCTCCAAAAGAACAACCTACTCTTGTGATTAGAGCACCTCTATACCAAGAGTAAGTTAAAACCTTCACTAATTTAGAGGATCAATCTCCAACTTATCAAAATTGAGAAAATCTGTGAAGAAGATAAAACATAGAAAAGTCTGCTGCACTATTTCTTCACATTGACCTATCAAATGTGTAAAGTTTTTTATGAAACTTTGTACGAATCATCTCCTAGAGATTGCGCATCACCTCCAAGTTGAATTACTTCAAAAGCTTTAGTATAACTTGAGAAATTGATTTCACAAGTTACCTATGTCTGAATCTGCACTTCTGAGAAGTTGATTTAGACACCCCTAACTTCTTAACTCCAATTCTCTCAGTACCAAACCCGTTTAAGCAAATGCTTCTAGCCACGAGTAGATCATCTTCTAACTTAAAGATTAAGTGCTTGCTTGCACAAAACTTTAAACTATGGAGTGAGATCTGACCAAAAGATTAAACTTGCGCCTGTTTCAGAGAACTGTAAACATTCAACACATATGAATGTTCCTACTTACAATTCTCCTAGCCTGTTTGCAATTAGACTTTGAAACTCAGGTCACAGACTCATTAACTAACAACTTAGATATCCTCAAAAGGATTTCTCAATTGATCAAACACAGACGGAGCAGACACGAAAAGATCGGGCGCAAGTTTTTCTCGATTTCTTCAGAAAATTTACATAGAAGTGAGAATGAATGATTCACTCACTTTCAATGTGTCTAATGACACTAACTTCTCTCTCCCTATTCTCTAATCTTCTTCTGCTCTCTTTGCCTGACATTTTCCAAAAGTATTTATAGAGAATTTGTACAAGATTCTTACTCAAACAAAGATCTAAGTGAACTATATACATATGTGTACATTTCTCATATACTCTGAATGTGTCTTTCTTCCAAGCTTCAATAGTTGATCCTTCCTTCATCCTTTGATCTTCTAAGCCTTCAATTGATGATTGATCTGCACCAACAGCTCCCCCTCAATCATCAATTGAGGTTTTCTCTGTCTTCTTTATACCTGCCATGTCTTTGAACCTTTGTAACTTTGGTCCATCCAAGCCTTTTGTAAGCATATCAGCTATCTGGTCTTTTGTTGAAGTATGGATTACTTCAATCTCTTTATCCATCACCTTCTCTCTTAGAAAGTGATACTGAATCTCAATGTGTTTGGTCCTGGCATGAAATCTCAATGTCAAGACTCTTCATCAAGGTCTTGAGCCAAATCACTTCTTTTGCAGCTTCAACCATGCCTTTATACTCAGCTTCTGTAGAAGACAAAGCAACTGTATGTTGCTTCTTAGAACACCATGAGATTAACTTATCTCCCACGTAACACATGTATCCATAGGTTGATCTTCTATCATCTGGATTACCTGCCCAATCTGCATCACTATAAATTTTGATATTTGTATCTGAGGTAAACCCATAATACAAACCTTCATTGAGTGTACCCTTAATGTACCTCAATACCCTTTGTCCTGCAATCCAATGTTCTTTCTTTGGGCAATGCATAAATTGAGACAAAACTCCTACTGCATATGATAAATCAGGTCTAGTTAGAGTAGCATAGATAAGGCTACCAACCAAACTCTGATATTGTCTCATGTCTTTCAATTCTTCACCTCCAAACTTACTCAATTTGTGATTCACCTCCATTGGTGTAGGTGCTACCCTGCAATCATCCATTTTAAACTTGATTAACAAGTTCTTCAAATACCTTTCTTGGGTCACAAATACTCCATGTTGAGTATATGTAATCTCCATGCCCAAGAAATATGACAAGTCTCCCAAGTCACTTATCTTGAACTCCTTTTCCATTTGCCTCTTGAGCCTTTGTATTCCTTCTTCATCTGTACCTGTAAGAATTATATCATCAACATATATACACATGTATATGAAACCATTTTCACTTGCTTTGACAAGCAAGCTACTATCTGCTTTAGACACCTGAAAACCAAGTTCTTTTAGGAACTTCACAAGTCTATAGTTCCATGCCCTTGGGGCCTGCTTCAAACCATACAAAGCTCTCTTGAGCTTGCACACATGATCTGGATACCATTTATCTCTGAACCCTTGAGGTTGCTCCATGAATACATCATCTGAAATGTAACCATTCAAAAAAGCATTCTTCACATCAAGTTGACATAGCTTCCAACCTTTACATGCAGCAATAGCAATAAGTGTCCTTATGGTTGTCATCTTTGCCACAGGACTATAGGTTTCATCATAATCAATACCATATGTTTGAGCAAAGCCTTTGACAACAAGTCTGGCTTTGTATCTAGACACACTTCCATCTGCAAACCTTTTTGTTTTGTAGACCCACTTGCATCCAATAATCTTCTGACTATTTGGTTTAGGAACCAAATCCCAAGTTTGATTCTCCAATAGTGCATCATATTCTTCCTGCATAGCACTCTCCCATTTTTCCTTACCTTTTGCCTCTTCATATGTAGAAGGGTCTTCATCTGTATTCACCATATAAGCATAATCTTTTGTGGCTAGAAATGAAGTATCATAACTATACCTTGTAGGTTGCCACCTATTTCTTGATGACCTTCTGAGCTCTCCACTCCTTGAGGTTTCTGGCTCTTCACATTCAGGATCAAATCTTGGTGTCTCTTCCACTTCAACCTGCACTTCATTATTCTCTTGCTCATCAAATATCTGAACTTTTGATTTACCTTTTCTTTGACTCACTTCTTCTTCATCACTTGTATTGATGTTGATTGTACCTGCATACCAAGTGCTTTGTTCATCAAATGTAACATCTTTAGAAACCATAAATTGTTTTGTTGATGGACTCCACAATCTATAGCCCATCTGCTTGTCATCATAGCCAATGAAAACATACTTTTTAGCTTTGGGTTCCAATTTGTGTCTTAATTGTGATGGCACATATGCATATGCCACACACCCAAATACTCTGCAATGATCCAAGGTAGGTCTTTTACCCCACCAAGCCTCATATGGTGTCATACCCTGCAAGGCTTTACATGGTAACCTATTAACCAAATAAGTGGCTGTATTTACAGCCTCAGCCCACAAATAATTAGGGCAATTTTTCTCCTTCATCATGGATCTTGCAAACTCAACAAGAGTTCTATTTCTCCTTTCTGCAACACCATTTTGTTGAGGAGAGTACCTGCAAGTAACTTCCCTTTTTATACCTGCATTCCATAAGTAATCACTGAACTCATTAGAGAAATACTCTCCCCCTCCATCTGACCTTAGTCTTTTCAACTTATGACCTGTAATTCTTTCTGCATATGCATGATAGTGCTTAAATGTATTAAACACTTCTGACTTATCTTTGATCACATAGATAGTGATCCACCTAGTAGCATCATCAACATAAATCACATAATACCTCGATCCATTTATACTGAAATCCTTTGATGGTCCCCACACATCTGTGTGTACCAACTCAAGCTTCTCTGAGTACATAAAACCATGCTTGGAATAGGAATGTTTATGAGCCTTACCTAATTGACATGCCTCACATTTGTATGTCATATGTTGACCTGCAACATTAGGCAACCCAAGCACTGAACCATTGTTAACCATATCTTTAATACCTCTTTCATTGAAATGTCCAAGCCTCTTGTGCCAAAGATCTAACTCAGAGATCTTATGTCCTCCATATGTGAACATAGCATGACCAATATTGCCTTGAATCTTCAATGGAAATAATCTTCCTTCCTTTTTCCCTGAAACAATCTGTTTATACCCTTGGCTAGGGTCTTCCACATATACTCCATTATTAGTGAACCTTACTTCATATCCCTTTTCAACAATTTGACCTACACTTATCAAATTCTTAGGGATTGTAGGAACATACAAAACCTTACTCAATAATGTGCTTCCATCCTTGGCCTTCACTGATCCAATTGACTTCACATTGTGCTTTGTGTTGTCACCTGTTTGAACAACATGATTAAAAACTTTACTCTCCAAATCAGTCATCAAAGATATGTTACCACTCAGGTGATTGCTACATCCTGAGTCAATGTAGAAGACTCTTTGATCTTCATTCTGCCTTTCACAAGTTGCATTCATTATCAATGTTGAATCTTCCTTTTGATCTGAAGCATAATTGTAGTAGGTGTTGTTGTATTGTTGACTTTGGAATCCTCTACCTGCACTTCTTCCAAAGTAATTCCTTCCACCTCTACCTCTGTAATTACCTCTTTGATTTCTGCCACCTCTTCCTCTTGAATTATAATTTTGATTGTATCCACCATTATTCTGATTATTATGCCAACAATCATTAGCTAAGTGATTTGTCTTACCACAAATCCAGCAAGCTTTGCCTCCATCTTTGTTGTTCCTGCCTCTTCCTCTACCTTTGCCACCTCCTCTTCGTCTTAGGAAGTTGGCTTGAGTAGTTGTTCCTTCATCTTCACCTGCTTGTTGTTTTCCTTTACTATTCTTCTTCTTGTCCTTTGAGTACATTGCATGACCTGTACTCTTGTCACCATCTCCTTTAACATCCTGCTCAAATGTTAGCATATGACCTAACAATTGATTTAAATCAGGAGTGAAATGGTCAAGTGATAGTTCTGTAGACAAAATAAATGGCTTCCATTTGTCATCACCTCTCAACCCTGTAAGGATTTGCCTTACCAATTTATCTTCCTCAATGTCTTCATCAACAGCTCCTAAAGCATCTGCAATATCTTTCATCCTTGTCACATAGTCTGAAATAGATTGAGAGGCCTTCTTCTTGAAGGTAGTAAACTCTGCCCATAAGGATGCCTTCCTTGACTTTGTAGTGTTCTGGAAATGCTCCTCCAAAGCATTCCATATGTCAGTTGCACTTTCAAGACCTCTAATATGAGGTAACAAGTAATCATTTACTCCCATATAGATAATGCTCCTAGCTTGAGCATCTTTCTTCATCCAATTTTTCAGATCTGCTAACTCTTCCCTAGTTGGAACACTAGGATCTCTGAACTCTGGCTTCTCTTCTTCTCCTGTGATGTAACCAATTAAATCTTTGCTCATAAGATGAGCTTCCATCCTCATTGACCATGCAGGATAGTTTTCCCTATCCAATTTCTCTATCTGTAGAGCATCTCCCATCTTGTATCCACCTGTGTATTGAAATCTTCAAGCTTTACAAACAATGTATGTACCTTTACTTCGAATTAGACTCCTTTTGCTTTTCTTGATGTCGAGTAGTCTTGTCCTCAGGCTTTTGACTCCAAGCTTTCACTTCTTAGTTCTTCAAGTGTTGAATTTCTTGAATCTGCAGCAGTCGGGATCCTCCTTTCCTTGATTTAATGTCTCCTGCTCTGATACCACTGATGGAGAGTGTTAATCTCCAAAAGAACAACCTACTCTTGTGATTAGAGCACCTCTATACCAAGAGTAAGTTAAAACCTTCACTAATTTAGAGGATCAATCTCCAACTTATCAAAATTGAGAAAACCTGTGAAGAAGATAAAACACAGAAAAGTCTGCTGCACTATTTCTTCACATTGACCTATCAAATGTGTAAAGTTTTTGATGAAACTTTGTATGAATCATCTCCTAGAGATTGCGCATCACCTCCAAGTTGAATTACTTCAAAAGCTTTAGTATAACTTGAGAAATTGATTTCACAAGTTACCTATGTCTGAATCTGCACTTCTGAGAAGTTGATTTAGACACCCCTAACTTCTTAACTCCAATTCTCTCAGTACCAAACCCGTTTAAGCAAATGCTTCTAGCCACGAGTAGATCATCTTCTAACTTAAAGATTAAGTGCTTGCTTGCACAAAACTTTAAACTATGGAGTGAGATCTGACCAAAAGATTAAACTCGAAATTTGCGCCTCTTTCAGAGAACTGTAAACATTCAACACATATGAATGTTCCTACTTACAATTCTCCTAGCCTGTTTGCAATTAGACTCTGAAACTCAGGTCACAGACTCATTAACTAACAACTTAGATATCCTCAAAAGGATTTCTCAATTGATCAAACACAGACGGAGCAGACACGAAAAGATCGGGCGCAAGTTTTTCTCGATTTCTTCAAAAAATTTACATAGAAGTGAGAATGAATGATTCACTCACTTTCAATGTGTCTAATGACACTAACTTCTCTCTCCCTATTCTCTAATCTTCTTCTGCTCTCTTTGCCCGACATTTTCCAAAAGTATTTATAGAGAATTTGTACAAGATTCTTACTCAAACAAAGATCTAAGTGAACTATATACATATGTGTACATTTCTCATATACTCTGAATGTGTCTTTCTTCCAAGCTTCAATAGTTGATCCTTCCTTCATCCTTTGATCTTCTAAGCCTTCAATTGATGATTGATCTGCACCAACACTGAGGTCATGGGAATTGTGTGTGAGCATATGTCTGGGTCAACACCCTTCAAGTCCTTGTAACTCCAAGCGAATACATCTTTGTATTCTCTTAGCAAAGCTATTAACGCATGCTCTTCTTCCTCCGTCAGGTCATGCCCTATGTAAGTGCATCTTTATTCTCCTTCTTCCATGGCTACAACTATTTTCTTGGTGGTTTCTTTGTTATCATAGGCCTCTCCTGATTGAGCCTCACGTTTTGGCATCCTTACCATGACTCTTCTATCGTCTATCTCATACTTTTTAAAGTTTTCAGGGACCTCAAACAAAGATTCTTCCTCTTCTGGTGTGACTTCTCTCTTCTTTCTTTTCTTTCCTTCATCCTTAGGGGTCACTTGTGTGGCTAACCTTACATCATTTGTAAGCTCTCCGTGTCTCTAGGGTTGAAATTCTACTTCATAGAAGTATTCTTCATCTGATGCAAAAGGTGGGTCCATAATGATTGACTCTAGGTCAGAGTCACTTGCATCCTCAAATGCATCAGTGCTAGGTTCGCATTCTTCAAGAACCGAATCACCCATGTTTGGCTCTATGGAGAAGACTGAAATGTCATAGCCATCCTCATCACAGTGTGGTGTCCATTGTTCCTCATTGATGGCTACATCCATTGTTGCTAAAATTTCTGCCCAGCCGTGAGGTTCAAATTCTTCATCAGGGAATACTACAAGTGCATAGGTTGGGTCTTGAATTGATCTATGTGTCTCTTTCGCACCTACCTCTCTGGATTTTTCTCTCTTCTCCTCTTCTACTGCCACTTTGCACATCCATAGGTGTGTGTCTTCGTGCATCCATGAGGATCCTGATCCTATGGAATGCACAGACTCAGTATCATCTTTGGCTCTATGGATGGGATTCCATTAGATAGGAGGGACATCTCTATGAGAGTAATCCTTGAGATTGACTTTGGTCGTAACACCTAAGTGTTGCAAGTACAATGAGTTGGTCCCCCAATCCTGTACCACTTGCAACTGTCGCATAAATGGTCTTCCCAAAATCATCTCATAGGCATGATTTTTTCTAAAGTCACATATAGCAAATGTATGCTCAAACTCCACACCACACGTGGTGAGAGTTATTCCTTCAAGCAGTCCTAAGGATCTCTCAATGTGACCATCGGCCATCTGCAATTTCATCCTCGTGGGCCTGAGTGTTGGCTTGCCCCATCGCTTCCATAGGGAAGTGGTAGCAATTGCAACTCCTACGCCTGAGTCCAAAATTGCCTTGGTTGTGTATCCTTGATGGGTGATGGGGAGATAGGTGTTTCCTTCTTCTCCTTCACTCATATCTCCTATCTTATCCAATGGTATTTTTGGCACTGTTCTATGTGATCCTACCTGGGAACGCGATTTCGCTATGTCTGGCACTTGTTTGGCTACGTGTTTCCACACTTCTGGCTTAACTTTGAGTAGCTCTTCTAAAGTGAGGTTGCACTGCACTTTAGTGTTCTTTACCACCTCAGTATTCCTAGGTATGATCGAATCTTCGTTTCTTATCATGACCGTGGGTGCTCTCATGCAAGTTGACTTGGTTTCCCATGGGCCTGTGAAATGGGGTAGTTCCTGTAAGGAATTAGACTCGAAGTCTAATCTCTCTTGAGATTGGGCGCTCTCCTGCTCTTCATAAATAGAAGGAATGTCTTGTGGGAATTGGTCATGCGCATCATCCACAAGTTCAACGGGAGGAGGGACTTCACTCTCTTTAGTCCATTTCTCTTCTTGAATCTCTCGTAGGAATTCGGGTGAGTACCTATTCATAGAAGAGGATGTGTCTGGCTCTGTGGAGTTGGGCACATAAGTCTCCTGGGCAGGAAGGCTTAGCCTTTCACTTGGCATGCCCTTATTTTGAGAGGCGGGTTCCTTTTCTGATTGTGCAATTAGCCTCTCCAATCTTTCTAGCAATCCATCCAAGTGCAACTACGTCTTAGTTGAACTAGAGATATTAAAGAGGCGACTGGCTTCAAACATGGTTTGAGCCAATTCCACCATCTTAGCACAAATTTTGGTTCATTCAAGCTCTAGTTCTGCTCTAGGGTAACACTTTTCATGATCGGTTATGTTTGACCCTTCTTGGATTCTGGCCTAATATGCTTTGAGCATCATATTTAGGTCCTCAAGAGTGGGATCTGCTAGAACTGATCCTACTCTAGGGGGTGGTGGGGTCGCATGAGGCGGGTTAGAAGGTGGTGGATTGGATGGATATGGGAATGATGGTGGCGGAGTAGTGTGAGAGGGAGGTTGAGATGTAAGTTCAATTATCTTGGCTCTCGTTTCTCTTAGGCTTTCCTCGAGTTCGCTCATCTTCTTGGCCCATTGCCTTTTCATTCTTTTTCGGCTATCTCTCCAAGCTCTAGTCCTCTTCTTGGACATGCTCTCAGTTTCACTAACTTCGGCACTCTTTTCCTGGCCTAAACTTTGGTTCTGCTGCAATGCTTGAGCTCTAGTGACCACTTGCACGGAGGCAATGGAGGTTACACTTCCTGCAGAGTCTACAACTAACCCAATCACATTGATGGGAGTGATTTTTGTTACATTCTGTGGGTTCTTTGGGCAGTCTCGTAAGAGGTGCTCCTTCCCGCAATCTTGACAAAATCCTTGAATGGTTACAGATTGGGGTTGTGTGGGGGCAGGCATCGGGCAATCACAAATGAGGTGGTCTCCCTGACATCGGTAGCATGGCCCTCTAGGGAATGATGGTCTTACTTGCCTAGGTTGGGGCCGCGAGTTGGGATTGGTGTACATGACATTGGTATACTCTGGCTCCCAACTTGGTTCACTCGGTTCTTCGTAATAATATGCCTCATTATGCTCAGGTGACTGCATATAGTATGCTTGAGGAATATCAATATGAGTGGAGTCAAAACTATGGTCACTAGGGTAACTTTCTGAAAGCAGTGGTGTCACTCGCACTATGGCTCTATTCAGGTTCTCTTTTGCAGCTGCGTACTTTACGGGAATCACATTGGCTGGAGCAGGAGGTTGTTGGGCTAGCACTGGTTGAGGTCTTTGTTGGTTTTGGTAGGGTTGTTGATAAGGTTTTTGTGGCCTACCATATTGTTGTGGAGCGTACTGGTTCTGGTATCTTCCCTGTTGTGGATAGGGCTGAGGGTAGGTTTGCCTAACCGCTTGCTTATTGTATGGGCAATCTTGCGCAGTGTGATTAGTGTATTTCCTTTCTATGGTGCAGTACTGGCTATTAGGATTCACTTGGGGTTGAGCCATAATGGGACATACGTTCGCCATATGGTCACCTCCACAAGTATAGCACCACTTAACAGGGGCAAATCGTGGAATTTGTTTGCTAGAGACACCTAGTTTTAGAGCTACCTTCTCTGCGAGTTCCTCAATAGATGTGGATTGCATGGAAGAGAGGCTAGTAGAACTATCTGAATCTTTGTAGATTTTGGAAAGCTCTAATTCCTCTCCTAGGTTATCCTCGATATCAATGCACATGCGTACACACTCCTCTATGGTCCTAGGGTCTTTCAAGTACACATATGATCTCAACTTTGTACTTAGCAGTCCATCTAGGAATAAAGCCACTTGTTTGGCTGGTGTGGGTAACTCCGAAACAGGACATCTCTCTAGGTATTTCCTAAACCTTCTTCCTGTAAGTCTAACCGTCTCTTGAGGGGTTTGCTTAAAGCTATGAATCAGTGAGGAAGTGTTATGCCTTATGCCACTCTTAGAGAATTCAATAATGAATGCCTCCAGAAGTTGGTCTATGTTCCTGAAGTGTCTCTCATTTAGTGGTTGAAACCATGTAAGAGCGGTGTTCCTAAGAGTTAGACCAAAGGCATTGTATTGCATGAATAGGTCCTCCACTTGTTCGGCTCTCAACACTTGCCTAAATTCGGCCACATGATCGTAGGGGTCTTCGGTGCCATCGAAGTAGTTCTTCATGGACTTAACTAGCTGGGTTGGCAAAGGAAAATCATCAGCATTTCTTAGGTTCCTTGGAACTCTAGTTCTCTCTGTTACTTCTCTATCCGTCTCTGCTCGCGTTCGTTCTCTTCCTATTGGGTTGGCAAAGCTTACCTCAGGTCTATCTCTACTTTTGTCCCTTTGAGCTCCATGAGCTTGGGATTTTCCCGCTCCTTGGTGGCCAAAAGCGACATTAGATCTTGGTTGGGGAAAAATAAATTCTCCTTTCCAAGTGTAGGCATGCCTACCATGCTCTGTGACCACAAAGATCCTTTCTGAAGTGTTATCTAAATAGGTCACTTTGCCTGGGCTATCAGGATCTTCGAAATCATAGATCGTGATTGTTCCTATCTCATTAGGCTGAACAGGCTTATACCTCCAAAAGGCTTCATCGGTCTCTCGGTTCAAGAGCAGTTCTATGCTCTTGTTGTCCTGGGGAATCCATTCTAGTGTGAGAATTCTAGTGAGAACTGATTTGCCTCAAGGAGTCTTAGGTTCTATACCCATGTTCCCTTGCTCTAGGTCATCTAAGTCCGTTTCTAGGATCACATTTCCGAATTCATCTGTCCTGTCTCGGTGACTGGTGACTACATATATGGTTCCTTCTTTGTCCAAGTATGCTCCATTTTCAAAAGTGACAGCTGGACGTTCTAGTCAAATGGGTTGATATGGGTTTTTGATCTGGACCACAGATCTTCCTAGGCCATCCTCATAGATGCTAGCACCCAATCGGTTGGTCCTAAGGTATTCCAGCTGCGTCTTGTAGGGGCCTTCTACCCTATGTAAGTATGGCACATCTGAACTCCCCTGTGGGTCTCTCCATACCTTGGGACATCTCTGACTCACTAGTCTTAGAGCTAGGGTCGTACGAATGATGGCTCAACTGCTCTGCCCAAGACCTAGCAGTATGATTGACACTAGCCTCTGAAGACCTCAGACTCTGTCTATCTCTCCCTAGGTGTCGTCCTGATCTAAGGTTCATATGCTTAGCTGAGCAATCCCAATTTTTACCCAAGGTACAGCCTCATTGCCGATCAATTTGTATCAGTAACTTGGTTCTTTTTAGTTGATTATCGTGTTCATGATCTTGTCTGATATCACGTCGTCAGGAAAACTTAAGTTAATTTCCGCTGTTTCGGTTGATCGTTCCACGTCAAGTTCCTTTCCTTTAAAGTTATCGATCACACAGAGATTATGTTTTAGCTTGAACTTGAGTATTTAGGTAGTCTTCAACTTGATAGATGCCTATCGTCGCCCTGACTTACTTCTAGCATTATTTGCACTTAGCTTAAGCTAGGAATTGACAGAGGGAGTTGCGAGTGTTCCAACCTCACTTGTTGATCCCTTGCTCTTCGGTGCTCAAGAACCCCATTCTCAAGCTTGTGGAATGCCCTTGCTTTGGATGCCTCCTAATGCTCTCAGTGGACATGTGTTGGAAGCAGTCAGAGGCACAGACGCCACGGAAGCATGTGAAGACGAAGCAGGGAGCCAGGCGGATCAATTTTTTCAAACAAATATATTTCTTATTAATTCTCCAAACATTCAACAGTGATTATTATCACTAATTGTAACATATGTATCATAGAAAACCCCATTTTGTAATCCATAGCTCCATTTTGTGCAAGCCGAGGAGTCCTCGAGCTTGAGGAGCTTAGGTAGAATACTCGTACCAAATTTCGTTATTTTTAGACATCGTTTACCCTTCCAAATAGCCTCTAGGACCTAATTTTTAACTAGGCCGGTCACTAGATGTGAAACCGGTCAAAACTAGTCTAGAAACTATAAAAAGAGCTAGAGAGCTCATTTTGAGGTTGGTTCATTTTGGTTAGTATGAGCATAGAGCTAGTTTGAGCTTGTAAGAGTATTCTTGAGTAATAGAGCTAATTTCCCACCTTCCATTGTTTCTTGCTTGTCTCTTCATTGTGTGTGTGTATGTGTGTGCACATCTTTGTGCTTCTCACCTTCACTCTCACATCATCTCACGTTCACGATCTTCATATCACTCCTACCTCTCCCTCGGATTGACATTAAGGAGGTGAAGCTTCTTAACGTGGTTCTCACCATTGTGCTAGAGCAACAACATGTAAAATTCCCAAAGTTAGCTCAAGACTTAGATTCAAATGACTTAGCAAATCACTTCCATTCATGCAATTTAGATATCAAACTACCCTCTGTGTTTATGGCAAACAATTCTAGGGATCCCTTGGTTTTGTTCCCCTTGGATATGGTCAACTTCAAATTACTAAATCTAATAATCCTAATATTAATTTTACCGTAACCAGTGGAAGTTTTGATTGTACTCCCCACGAGCTTTCCAACAAAACAAAAATCACAGCAAACGGATTTCGTATGAGAAAGTTATGCCAGTTCAAGGTTCTGGGGCTAAAACAGGGTTCAAACAGGATGACAGACAAACAGGGTCTTCTCGATATCTTTGCTTATGGCCTCCCTATGTGCTCTAGAGTCCAATATTCATGCCCAAAATTAGCCAAATTCTTCACATTAAAAAACCCTAAAAAATAGGCCAAAAATGGTTGTCAATCACGATCGACTGGGCTGCCAATCGCGATTGACAGAGCTGTCCATCGTGGCCCGTCAGTCGCGGTGGACACGTGTCAATCGCGATTGATGGATGTCAATCGCGATGGATTGTTGTCAGTCGCGATTGATGGGTGTCAGTCACTGTTGTCGATCGCGATGGACTGCTGTCGGTCCCGATTGATGGGTGTCAGTCGCGATGGATTGCTGTCAGTCGCGATGGACTGCTGTCGGTCACGATGGACTAGAAGTCCATCACAATGGCCTACTGTCAGTCGCGATGACTGCTGTCAGTCGCGATGGACACTATCAATCGCGATTGATGCTATCAATCGCGATTGATGCTATCAATCGCGATTGATGCTATCAATCACGATGGATAGAAAGGATGCAAATTTTTTAGAAAATTTTATGGATTTGTGATGTGCAAGGCCTCTAGTCTACTGTGGTGACTTACTTTTACCAAAGGAGCGATTTTTATGTCAATCGCAATCGACAGAGGTCTGCGACACAGAGACAGGATCGAGCTTTTCCGTACCTGCGCGATGTGCTGGAGATGATGGAACAGCCAATACCTGCAAGAAAAAATCAAGAAAACATGCAAAAGTAGCACACACAAACAGCTCTCTCGCTCTCTCTCACAAGTGGAATGAGGGAAATGGAAGGAGGAAGGAGATAAGATCAAAAAACTGAAATTTTTGCGATGATGGAGATGGAGGTGGGAGATGGTGAGGATGATGATGATGATGATGATGGTGAAGTAAAAAAGAGAAAAGTAAGAAAAATAAAGAAATTACCTAAAACGCTAACGTCACAACTCTACGTGTTACCATCACACGCTCGTCCTCAAAGCTCGATCCCCGACAACGGCACCAAAATTTGGTGTAGCTCAATGATGAGTAGCACCTCCTTTAATGTCAATCCGGGAAGACGTGAGGTTGGTATGATGACCTCGAGCAAGTGAAGGCACAAGTGCGTGAGTGAGAAGCACACAAACATGCACACACATACACACACACGCGCACACACAGTAAGAACAAGGAGGAAGACAATGGAGTTCTTTTAGATTACTTCCAAAATGCTCATACAAGTTCAATTCTATTACAATCTAACCTCAAAAATGAGCTCTCTAGCTCTATTTATAGTTTTTGACTAGCTTTTGGCCCTGTCCAGACCTAGTCTCCGGCCTAGTTAAAAATTAGGTTCTAGGGCCTATTTGGAGGTTCAAATGGAGTCTAAAAATCATGAAAATTGGTACGATGATAGTTCTAATACTCCTCAAGCTCGAGGACTCCTCGGCTTGCACAAAATGGAGTTACAAAAAGGTGAAATGGTATTTACAATGAGGTAGAGTGACTAAATTCACTATTTAGGAAGTATTACTTCATGGAAAAGTTTGGACGGCCTACTTGCCAGATCTTCGTTGACTACTTTGTCTGCTTGTGCTTTCTCTTCGCTCTGCTTCCCTTCTTTGACTTCCTTGTCTTGTGAGTCCTGGGGTACCTTGACTGTCGCTAACATAAGCCACAATCTCGGACAAGATCACATAAAACAGTGTCAGAGATACCCTTGGATAAGATAGAAGATATGAGTGAAGGAGAGGAAGGAAACACTATCTACCTACCACTTATCGGGGCTACACAACAAAAGCTATCCTAGATTTAGGAGCTAGAGTTGCTATTGCTACCACTTCCTTATGGTAGCGATGGGGCAGCTAGCACTCGAGCCAATGAGAATGAAGTTGCAAATGGAAGTTGGACATATTCAAAAACCCCTAGGGCTACTAGAAGGGGTGACTCTCACTACTTGTGGTGTGGATTTTGAACATACATTTTCCATATGTAGCTTTGGCAAGAATCATGTCTATGAGATGATTTTAGGAAGACGCTTCATGAGACAGTTGCAAATAGTGCAAGATTGGGAAACCAATTCCTTGTACTTACAACATTTAGGGTTGACAACTAAAGTCAATCACAAAGAATATTCCCATAGAGATGTACCATCCATGTCAAACGTCTTTCATATTGGATTAGAGCAGTCCCTTAGTGGACTTTCTGAGGATGAAAACATTCCCTCAAGCAGTCACTTTAGCAAGAAGGAGTCTTGAGATTGAGGCGCAAGACTTTACGCTCATTGGAGATAATCTATATAGGTGTAGACATGAAGGATATCTAAGACTATGTATCCATGAAAGTGAATATCTAAAAATCTTAGAAGTTGCACACCAAGGTTTGGTGGGAGGACACTTTGGACCTAATCTAGTGATCAAAGCAACTCTATTTCCAGGTCTTTGGTGGCCAACACTTCACATGGCTGCCCATACCTATGTGAAACGATTTGATATATGTCAGAGAACTCAGTTTCCAATATGCAAGGATGAGATGCCACAGAGACCCATGATGGGAGGCCGTGCATTCTCTAAATGGGGAATAGACTTCATAGGTCCTATTAATCTCCCAGCCAAGAGTTTTCATGCTGATTATATCATTGTCACAATAGATTATCTTACCAAATGGGTAGAAGTAAAAGCAACTAGGAAAATTGATGCATAAAAAACAAACAAGTTTTTATTCAAAACACATATTCACAAGATATGGACTATCGATAGAATTGGTAAGTGATCATGGTACCCACTTCTTGAATGAGGTCATTGAATACTTGCTACAAGAATTCATGGTCATTCACAGGAAATATGCCCCATACCACCCACAACGACGGACAAGCGAGGAGCATGAATAAGATTTTGTGCACTATGTTGACTAAGCTTGTTAATAATAAACATTCTGATGGGACAGATAGCTGCATCATGTTGTTTGAGCATATCGAGTTGCCTACAAAACAATATTTAATGCCACTCCCTTTCAAATGGTGTTTGGTCAAAATGCAGTATTTCCATTAGACTTTTTAATACCCACACTAAAGATGGCACAAAAGCATAAATGGACTATCCATGAGCTATCATCTAGGAACTTTGACCTAGAATGATTAGGTGAAACTAGATTGAGAGTAGGGGCAAGAATATATGTTACAAAGAAGAGGCAAAAAACATATTTCCATGCACATTTAAAAGACAAGGGATTGAAAGCAAGAGACCTGATTGAAACAACATGCTCAAAATATAAAGATTTGTGGCTATAGACCAATGATTATCAATAGGATATCAACAAGTGGAGTGATCCAACTAGCTACCATAGAAGGCAAAGTTTTACCAAGTTATATTAGTGGTTGTAGAGTCAAGCTATATCAAGAGTCTTTAACGGAAGAAATGCTAAATCAACTCAATATATCAAAGAAGCACAAAGAAGAAGAGAAAAGAATCCATGAAGAAGCCCAGGCATAGGCCTTAGAAGGTATCAGATGTATGAAGTTAAGAAGGTAAGTCATAGATCAACCTAGGCAAGTTAATTATGAAGTTACAAGGCACTAGATGGTTGTGTACTAGACCATGAATGTTCACCCTCATCGATAGAATTAGGACAGGACATGATCATGTAGATAGTCAAGGCTTTGATTGACTCAAGAGCAGCCACTACTACTATAAGATAGTTTTGTTGTCAAGAATAAGACCTGTTCATCACTCCCATTAAAGCTTATCTTGTAGGATTAGGAGGATTGGAAACCCCTTGCATGGGTGAGGTGGAGCTTCCCATCTCCATCCAAGATGTCCATATGACAATCAAAGTGCTAGTTTGCCATATTGAAGATCTTATTGAGTCTCTCATCCTTGATCAAGACTGGATCTATGATCATGCAGTCAACTTAAACCTAAGAAGTGGACTTCTTTAGGTTTAGGTAAATGAACAGTGTGTCACAATTGAACTAGGAAGTTGCACAATCAATGATCTAGGCATGACACAAACTCCTAGTCCTTCTAGGGTTAATCATGAAGAAAAACATGTTCTTGTCCAAAACTATGTAATGTTGAAAGATTCAATGGATATGAAACTCAATTGGTTCCAAGTGATCAATTCACTGACGAAGGCCACTAGAAATATGAAGCACCCATCCCTCAGTGGTTGAAATAAGTCAAAGAGATTGGTTGTACTCACTATGACCATGTGACAATTCAGATACAATCAATATTAAACTTGAAGAAATGGTGCTCAAGTCAAAGTATTTTTAAAACTTGTCCCAAAGATGCTTGATCACAACTTTTGAACTGCAATATATGCCTTATTTTGTACTTTTGTCTGATTACAATGCAAAATTCAAGAGAGTGGTAGGAGAAGAGCCAACATTTGCCACCCAGTTCCAAACAAATGATCTCTCAAAGAGGGCTAAACATGGCATAATTTTCCAACCCAATTGGTGAGCACAACTACTAGAAACCTATTCCAAAATGATGTGAACTTGGTCCATTATAGCTCTACACATAAAGTATAATCCATGTTATGCTTGCGTGCTTCACACATGCCCATGGCTTGCATTCGCCATAAAGATCAAAAATAGTCCTGGATGTTGAGATTGGTTGAGCTACCCATATTTTGCACCACCATGGTGTTGAGACATCAAGGTCCAGGATGACACGTATCAGTTTTTCATTTCTCTGACATGTATAGTGGCCACGCCGGTATATGTCAGGGATACTTCATTGAGTTGTACTAGATTTATCTACCATGAGTGATGGCACATTTTTTTCTTGCCAGCTCACTCACTCGTGGACATTAGATTTTTCCTTATGTACTGATCTCTATATATTGCAGTTGTTGTATTCTTGTTTTTAGGTCATTCTTGTACATTCCTTTTATGTAATAGAAGAAGAAGAAGAAGAAGATCATTCTTCCTTGCCTCAATCTGTGTGTGTGCTCCTCTTTGAGTGTGAGAGTGTGTATGTGTGTGTGAGCTCTCTTCCTTATCTCTTTCCTCGTGACATGGTATCAGAGCTAGTGTTTCCTGTAGAGAGCTCATCGAGAAGGCCGACCGTGAAGAGTGTGCGAGAAGGCATGGAGAAAGCACGATTCACAAACGACCTCAGATTGCTATGAAAATTGGCATGAAGGTAGAAGACCTCAAAATATTTTCGTGAGATTCCCTTTAGGGTCACTCGTTTTTGTCATATCGAAGTTTCGAAGCCATCTCGACCTCTATTTCGAGCCCACAAGGTGGGGCCCATAGAAAAACCAGGTTAGTTTGCAAAATTGTAATGTGCATTGTGTTTGCCAACACCCATATATTCTAGATCCAGAATTTCAAGCGATTCTGTGTATTGTTGATACACGAAAACTATGTTTTTCTGAGTTCAAATGGCCACATCATAGTGCGACAGTGTTCAAGCAGAAAGTGTTGCTTGTAGTGTTGTGATTAGCTGCAGAAATGGCAAACGCATATGGAATGAGTCAGCTTATGAGCAATAAGTTGGATAAGAACAACTTCCATGCTTGGAGATTCGTGATGAAGAATTTCTTGATGGGAAAATGTTACTGGAAGTACATCGAAGGAGAGAATGAAAACGCTCCACAGTTACGAGAGAGGAATTGGATTGCAAACCAATTAAGAGCGTATGAAGAATGGAATCAAGGAGCATGAAAGGTAATGTATTGGCTATCTGTTAGCATATAGGATTGCATGATTGGGCACATACAGGATGCTAAGACTCCGAAAGAGTCTTGAAATGGTTTGGTCACATTGTATGAGACAAATACAAAGGCATGGAAATTGCACCTCAAGAATGTTGCATACATTGGAGAAAAAGAGCACGTAAATGTCATAAATGTCAATCCGTAGAGACGTGAGGACCGGTATGAAGACCAAGAGCAAGTGAAGTGCACAAGTGCATGAGTGAAAGCACACAAGCATGCACACACATACACACACGCGCGCACAAGGTAAGAGCAAAGAGTGGAACAATGGAAGGACTTCGATTACAAAAGAACTCTATTAAAGAAGCTCAAATCTACCACAAGCTAACCCCAAAAATGAGCTCTCCAGCCCTTTTTATAGTTTTTTGAGTGGTTTTGGCCCTGTCCAGACCTAGTGTCCAACCTAGTTAAAAATTAGGTTCCAAGGCTTATTTGAGGACTCAAACGGAATCTAAAAATTATGAAAATTGGTAGGATGATACTTCTAATACTCCTCAAGCTCAAGGACTCCTTGGCTTGAAAAAAATGGAGTTATAAAAATAGAAAATGGTATTTGCAATGGTTTTTAGTGATAAAAATCACTATACTTATAGGGATTTCTTTTGAAAATTTGACATGTGCTTCTTGGAGCTCCCTACATGCTCCTTCTTCTTGTGTGTCCACTTCATTGATGCACTTCACTGCTTGTGTGTGACCTTGACTGTCAACACATACATTGGAGAAAAAGAGCACGTTGATAAGTGACCACACCCTGAAAATCGAAAGCATATGTGAGTCACTTGCATCTATTGGTGTGAATGTAGATGATGACGATAAGGTGGAAGTATGCCTTCATGGTTTAGGAGCTGCATATAAGTAGTTTAGAACTTCTATACAGACCAGGCAAAATATTCAAAATTTTGCTGATCTAGTATCTATGTTGATTATTGAAGAAAAGAATCTTGGTGAGGACCCAAAATCCCAAGGAAAACCTAGTTCTGAGCAGGTGTTCTACTCTGGCAGAGGAAGAGGCAGAGGTAGAGACTTTGGAAGTGGAAGAGAACACAATAACCAAGAACAAGATCAATAGCAGAATCATGCAGGAGGAAAAGGAAAGTTTTGAGGCAGGGGGAGCCAAAGAGGTCACAGAAATTTTCAAAGAAATGATTCAGGTAATGATAGTAAAGGATGCTAGAATTGTGGTGAACTTGGACACTTCGAACGTGATTGTAGGTTAAAGAATCAAAATAACAGAAGGCAGCAAAACAACTATGCATCCACAACTACAGAAAATTCTGAGAAGCTATTCATGGTTCAACATCACATGATGTATATGATGTTTGTTGATGTTTCAAAACTGAATGATAATGTCTAATATGTTGATTCAAGTGCTTCAAATCACATGACGAGTCATGCGGAATGATTTAGTACTTTGCAAAAATTGCCAGTTCCTGGATATGTTGAAACAGGTGATGACACATCACACCCTATCGAGCATATAGGAAACATAACATTGTTTATGGAGGATGGGAATGTAAAACACCTTGCTGATGTGCTGCATGTTTCCAAATATAGCAAAGGATCTAGTTTTTGTTGGACAAATGGTTGAGTAGGTATTACAAGTCAGATTCAATGCTGATTGCTTATATGTAGAAGAGTACAAATGGGATGGAAGGTTGATTGCCAAAGGAAACAAAGTGGGTAGGATGTTCAGCTTAAATGTGAAAATTCCTTAAATGAATGCAACCATGTTTGCAAAAGTTGTGCATGTCTTATTATTGATATAGAGATCTGGCACAAATGAATTGGACATGCAAATTTGTAGAGGTTGAAATTGATGCAGTCAAAGGCGATTGTCAATGGACTACCAAATTCAAGGTTGCAGAGGTGCAAAAGGTATGTGCAACATGTCAATTTGCAAAACAGTCAAGAGCAACATTTCTGCATGATAAGCATGTTAGTGAGAACATGCTAGAAATAGTACAATACAGATGTTTGGGGTCTTTCAAAGACCACATCTATGGGTGGTTGCAAGTTCTATGTTACTTTCATTGATGACCATACACAAAAAGTATGGGTATATTTCATGAAAGAGAAGAGTGAGCTGTTCACTCACTTCTAGAATTTTAAGGCCATGGTGGAAAAACAAACAGGGAAGTATATTCAAACATTAAGGTCTGATGGAGGAGGTGAATACATGTCAAATGAGTTCTACAACTTTCTTAAAAATCATGGAATTCGGCGTCAATTTTCATGCAAGTACACACCACATGGCATTATTGAATGCAAAAATAGACATATTGCAGAAATAGTAAGAGCTTTGATGGCTGAGAAGAATATGCCTCGTTGTTATTGGGCAAAAGTTGTGCATACTACAGTATACATCATGAACAGAATTCCAACTGCTCTTGTACATCAAGTTACACTTGAAGAGAAGTTTATGGATAAAAAGCCAAACTTATCACATATGAAAGTATTTGGTTGTATTGCATATGTACATGTTCCAGATGAGTTGAGGACAAAGCTTGATCCAAGGAACATTTGGTTGAATTACATGGGTACTCCCTTCTATGTAGATGCCAAAGAACGACTGAATCTTGAACCAAAGGACAAAGAAAATGCTAAAAAAACAAGTGTAGAATCTCAAGTTTTGAGTGGATCGGATGCATCACCAAGCAAAAGTTCCAATTCAAATCCATGGAGTGGAAGATTGCGTGGAAATTTCAGTCCAGCAAATTCATCAAATACATCCAAGAAGGTAAAGAAAAGCTTTATGTTGGTAGTAAAACATGTGTAGGTTTTGAAGACATTGATGGAGATTCAAGCGGTTCAGAAAAAAGTCTTGATGAGGAACTTGGATTGCCCTCTATGAAGACTATAGGACTAAGAAAGGCACATGCAGATGATACATGGAGGTGACCCAAGACCAAGAAGATCTGGGAGGATGCGAAATTCAGTGCAACGATTGATGTATGACAATTATATCGCTCGTCATTGAGCCTACATGACCAAGGTAATACAAGATGTTGAACCTTCTTGTTTTGAAGATGCAATTGAAAATGTAGATTGGGAAAAATCTATGGATGAGGAGATGGTTGCACTTTATGGAAATGATACATGGAAGCTAGTTCCATTGCTGCAAGGGAAGAAACCCATAGGCTACAAGTGGATTTACAAGGTAAAGCACAATGCTGATGGTAGCATAAGCAGGTACAAAGCCCGATTGGTAGCAAAAGGATATGCACAAACATATGGCATTGATTATGAGGAAACGTTCTGCCTTGTAGCTAAAATGTCTATTGTTAGAACACTTGTTGCATTAGCTAAAGCAAAAGGATGGACTTTGCATTAGATGGATGTGAAGAATGCTTTCCTACAAGGTGAGTTACAAGAAGAAGTATACATGGACCAGCCACAAGGATATGAAGACACAAAGCATGCGAAATATGTTTGCAGGTTGCAAAAGGCTTTGTATGGACTTAAGCAAGCTCCTTGTGCATGGCATGCAAGGATTGTTGATTACTTAACCACCATTGGGTTTTCTATGTGTGATACAAATCATTCACTGTATGCAAGGAAGGGTGATGATGGCATAACAATTGTGTCTATTTATGTTGATGACTTGATTGTAGGTGGTGATAATGAAGAAAGCATTAACGAGGTAAATCAACTTCTTATGCAGGAATTTGACATGAAAAATCTTGGTGTGCTATGCTATTTCTTGGGCATTGAGTTTATACATATAGAAATAGGTATATGGATGTCGCAAAGGCAATATGCCTTGAATATGTTGCAAAAGTATGGTATGGCTTATTGTAAGCCAATTTCTATGCCATTAGATCAGAATTTGAAGCTGGATACTACATCAGGTGAAGCATTGGAAAATGTTATTATGTACAAGAAAATTATGGGAAGCTTAATATATCTCACAATTAAAAGGCCTGATCTAAGCTACATTATTGGACTTGAAAGTCAATTTATGCAAGTTCCTACGAAGCCACATTTGGATGCTTTGAGGCAAACTCTATGTTATGTGAGTGCTACTTTGGATTATGCATTGTTTTGTGAAGTTGGTGTAGGTTTGAAGGTTCATGGATACACCGATGCAGATTGGGTTGGTGGCATTCCAGATAGAAGATCTACTAGTGGTTTTCTATTCTCACTTGGGAGTGCAGCTATTACATGGAGCAGCAAGAAGCAACACATTGTTGCTTTGTCAAGTATAGAGGCTGAGTATAGAGGTGTTGCAATGGCACAATGTGAGGCATCATGGTTGGAGATGATACTTGCAGATTTAGGTCTGGAAGTGCAAAAGCCTATCACCATCTATTGTGATAATCTTAGAAGCATATAGCTAGCATGAAACCCTGTTTCTCATGCTAGAACAAAGCATATCGAGGTACATTATCACTTCATTAGAGAGAAGGTATTAGCGTGTGATATTGATCTTGTTTATGTGAGAACAGATGAGTAGGTTGCTGATATTTTCACTAAAGCACTTGGAGTAGAGAATCTGAAGAAGTGTAGGAAGATGCTTGGATTAAAGGATATGACATTGATCTTGAGGGGGAGTGTTGAGATATCAAGGTCAACATGTGATGATCTAGGATGACACGTATTAGTTTTTCATTTCTCTGGCATGTATAGTGGTCACATCGGTATATGTCAGGGATGCTTCATTGAGCTATACTAGATTTATCTACTGAGAGTGATGGCCCATTTGTTTCTTCCCAACTCACTCACTCGCGGACATTAGAATTTTCCTTATGTACTGATCTTTATATATTGCACTTGTTGTATTCTTGTTTTTAGGTCATTCTTGTACATTCCTTTTATGTAATAGAAGAAAAAGAAGAAGATCATTCTTCCTTGCCTCAATCTATGTAAGTGCTCCTCTTTGAGTGTGAGAGTGTGTATGTGTGTGTGAGCTCTCTTCCTTATCTCTTTCCTCGTGACACATGGGGGCCTCCCATAGTAGCTTACATGCTATTGACTATTCGCCATTGGACCCCCCCCATTGAAGAACATACCTTAGCTGCAAAGATGTGTATGAAAATTTTTGAGTTAATGAATTTTGTCTTTAAAAAATTTCACAATGTCAAAGCTCTGTATATTTTGGCACCAAGTTTTAATGAGGGTAGCTTTGATTTGGTGTATGATATGAGAAAAACACCATCAGTGAACACTATCTATGCTTGGCATGCGAGCATCAAGTAGTTACCCATATGCTACAAGAAAACCTTCAAAGAGATGTTCTCCACAGGTTTCTAGGAGTACCACTCTGAGATATTCCTAGCATGACCCACCCACTTATTACATCTTTTTGCGGTAGAATAAGCCCTCCATGCAAAAAATTACATATGCCACATCCAGAGGTTCCAATCCTAGTGGATTGGGATCGCTTGATGACCAACTTAGCATGCAGAATTCGACTCAAGGAGGCTTATCCAAATAATCTAACATGGCACTAAATAATTTGATCAAATAATAAGGGTCTATCATAAAATTCCATAATTGCTCACAAATAATTGAATTACCGATTGACAAATAATGCAACCTTGTAGATGATCAGTAGTAGAGAATGAATGAAGTGAGAGCTATAAGTGAATCCCTAAGTACAAAGTACCACTACATATGAGTATATCATGTGTATGTGGTTACATGGGGAAAAAACCTATAGTGAGCACTAGAGTAAAAAGTGCCCATGTATAGGGAAACAGTTCACATCAAATCTACCCAAGGGACACATAAGTGTAACAAACCCCCTAGATCAAATTTTGTGAACACATGCATGAAGTGAGAAATCATCCCCCACAAGGTAATAAGCCTAAAGCTTTGCAAAAAGCTTCAAACTTTTTTTGTGAAGAGCTTTGTTGAACTTCTACTACATTCTCTTGTGTAAGCACATATATGTTGATATTGAAGTATTTCGATGGCGTGCACCACACTGGACTCTCCTTCTCAAGAGCTCCACGACGATATGCTCAAAGTAGAAAAACCGAGCTCCGGTCGCCACGCACAGTACTCCGCACAGTGCTGTACAATACGCAAAAACGCAGTACACAGGGAGCACGAAGACAGACTTCTTAGGTCTTACAAATGCGGTCGAACTTACAGTCTGTGACTGACCAGGCCACTATATGTTTTATTAAAGAACATATACAAAGAAGTGTCCGGTGGCCATTTGGCCTTTCACATGGACACTAACGGTAACAATCTCCCACTAAAGGCCAATATGGCCAGAGTAACTATGGGAGAAAAAAGAAAGAATGATAAAGAATACCTGAGTGTAAGTATACAAACTATACCTCCCACCTGATGGGCATGTTACACAGTATACAAGTGACTGTGTAAGATCAAGAATCAAGTAACCCCCATCAAGTGACAACAGTGTCGAAAGCTATCCTGTGGTAGAGCTTTAGTCAAAGCATCTGCAGCATTATCTCGAGTGTGAACCTTCTCAAGAATAATGCTCTCAGTGGCTAAGCAATCTCTAATGAAGTGATACCTCACCTCAATGTGCTTGGTCTTTGCATGATAGACCGGATTCTTAGCCAAAGCAATGGCACTCTGACTATCACTGAGCAAGTGAGGTACATGCTGAGGCAAACCCATATCACAAGCAAGACGAGAAAGCCACAATGCTTCCTTACATGCCTCACTTGCTGCAACATACTCTGCTTCTGTGGTGGAAACAGCTGTACATTCTTGAAGACGAGATCTCCAAGAGATAGCACCTCCAGCAAAATGAAAAATGTACCCTGATGTAGACTTACGATTGTCTACACAACCAGCATAGTCAGAATCTGTGTAACCAATAATGGATGCTTTCCCTCTACCTAAGCATAGACACTTGTCCTTAGTGCCACTCAGATATCTCAAAATCATTTTGACCGCTTCCCAATGTTTCTTGCCAGGATTAGACATATATCTGCTCACAACTCCCACTGCAAATGCAATGTCTGGTCTCGTAGCTACCATAGCATACATGAGACTACCAACAGCAGACTGATAGGGAATTTTGGTCATGAATTCCTTTTCCTCATCTGATTTGGGGCAGTCATCCTTGCTCAATTTCACATATGTGGGTAAAGGTGTACTCAATGCCTTTCCACCCTGCATATTGAATCGATGAAGTACTTTGGATATGTACTCACTTTGAGACAAGTATATGCATCTTTTACTCCTATCACGAGTAATGCGCATGCCAAGAATATGTTTGGCATCCCCCAAATCCTTCATATCAAATGTCTGACTCAACTTCTTTTTGAGAATTGACAAATCATAAGAGGACTTCCCAGCAATCAACATATCATCGACGTAAAGTATCAAGCATATCAAGCTGCCATCAGAACATCTCTTTGTGTAGAGACAATGATCCTCATTGCTCCGAGAATAGCCTTGGGACTTCATAAAAGCATCAAACTTTTGGTACCATTGTCTAGGAGACTGTTTAAGTCCATACAAGCTCTTCTTGAGCTTACAAACTAGACTTTCCTTGCCAGGAACTACATAACCCTCTGGTTGTTCCATATAGATCTCATCTGTAAGATCTCCATGCAAGAAAGCTGTTTTCACATCCATTTGGACTAGCTCTAAGTCCTCCATTGCAACGAATCCAAGCAACATGCGCAAAGTAGTCATCTTGACCACTGGGGAGAAGATTTCCTCAAAATCAACACCATGTTGTTGCTTAAAACCCTTTGCAACAAGTCGTGCTTTATATTTTGGAGAAGCACTATCTGATGTGAATTTCAGCTTATATACCCATTTACATGGTAAAGCTTTCCTTCCCTTTGGCAAAGGTACTAAGTCCCAAGTACCATTCTTGTGAATAGAATCCAACTCACTCTTCATGGCACGCTCCCACTTGACATGATCCTCTGTCTGCATAGCCTCTTTGTAGCAAGAGGGCTCACCGGCATCTGTTAGCATAACAAAATCTAAACCTGGAACATATCTATCAGGTGGATATGAGACACGTGCAGAACGTCTCAATGGTTGCTGAACAGGAACATGTGCAGACTGATCTGAATGAACATTCTCTTGAACATCCCTATGTGCAGCATTTTTATGCATGCTAACCGGAGGACTAGTATCCTCAAACACCACTCTTCTCACTTCAACCTCCTTAATCGACTGTTTATGCATCTTAGACTCATTAAAAATGACATCACTACTTCTGATCACTGACCGTGTTTCAGGATCCCATAAGCGATATCCAAATTGTCCTTCTCGACCATATCCAAGAAAAATGCATTTCTTTGACTTATGGTCCAGCTTTTGTCTAAGATTCTTGGGTATATGAACATATGCTTCACACCCAAAAACTCGAAGATGATCATAATATGGTGGTTTCCCTGTCCATAACTCTTGTGCCACTTTCAGACCTTTGGCAGTACTAGGTGAAAGGTTAATCACATGAACTGCAGTCAATACTGCTTCTGCCCAAAAACCTTGTGAGAGGTTTGCATGATGCAACATAGAGACTACTCTATCTTGAATAGTTCTATTCATCCTCTCAGCTACACCATTCTGTACTGGAGTATAAGGAGCTGTAAACTCTCTACGAATCCCTCTACACTGACAGAAAAGGCTGAATTCATGTGAGGTATACTCACCCCCATTATCTGAACGTAAAGCCTTAAGCTTAGTTCCTTTTTCAGTCTCAACTGAAGCAAGCCATTTTCTGAAAGTAGGGAATACATCATCCTTCGATTTGATAGGATATACCCAGACTTTTCTAGTAGCATCATCTATGAAAGTAACAAAGTAAAGAGAACCACCTAAGGACCTAGTGGGCATAGGACCACACACATCAGTATGAACAAGATCTAAAGGCTGAATTGAAGAGTCAATGTGCGTTTTATGCACATTTCTGGTTTGCTTTCCATATTGACAATGCTCACAAAATGAAAAATCAGAGAAAGATAACACAGGTAAGTAGCCAGAACGAGAAAGATTTTCCATTCCACTACGAGATATATGGCCCAAACGACCATGCCAAATACAAGCCATAGGCTGTTCAGTAACAGCTAACAAGTGTTCTTTCTGTGATACAAATAAAGGGTAAAGTGAGCCAACTTTCCTTCCTTTTGCAATAACCATATTGCCCTTTGATATACGAAAGGACTGAGCATAGAAGACCACCTTGTAACCAAGGTCATCAAGTTGACCAACTGACATCAAACTGCGTGATAACTGAGGTACATGGCGTACATTATGCATAGTAAATTTTGAACCGTCAATGAACTGCACAAACACATCTCCAATCCCCACAACATCACACTGGTAAGAGTCACCAAGTCTCACGGTACCAAGAGACTTTGCTGCATAATTAGAGAACCATTCTCTATGTGGTGTCACATGGAAAGAAGCACCAGAATCTAGCAGCCAGGTGTGGGAAAGAGAATCAGCCATAAGTGCCTCAGATGGCACAGTACTATCAAGTGTCAACACATCAGCATCATCGGAAATAGCATTAATTTCTTCAATCTTCACAGTCGAAGTAGATGGTGCAGGTAACTGTTTAACATGCCCATCAACATTCTGTCCTTTACCTTTAGCATTCTTTAATGCATAACAGTCTTTCTTCATGTGTCCTTTCTTATGACAATAATGGCATTCAATATCCCTCTTCCTTGATTTACTTCTGCTCTTATTCCGTTGACCATTCTTTTCCTTGTTCTTGCTCCTGCCACGTTGTTGATTCTTTCCTTGGTAAGAATCACGAACATTATATGCATCTCCACTCTGAGTGCCAACCATAGATTTTCTACGAATCTCCTCACTCAAGAGTGCTCCACATATGTCATCATAGACGAGTTTACCACCTGGTGCACTATTGCTAATAGCTGTGCAAAATGTATCCCATGATGATGGCAGGGTGCATAACAGCAATACTGCTTTCATTTCATTGTCCATATCCATTTTCTGAGCCTGTAACTGGGAGAATATGGCATCAAACTCATTTAGATGAGCAGCAACACTATCTGTGTCCTTCATACGAAGGTCGTATAATTTTCTCATCAGATATACTTTATTTGATGCCGTCTCTTTTTCATATGTATTGCATAACTTCTTCCAAAGCTCCTCTGCACTTTCACAGTCTAATACTGTAAAGTAAACATTATCTGCTAGGTGCAAGCGAATGGTAGACCTGGCCATTTCATCTAACTCATCCCAATCATCTTCATCCATGTCAGCAGGCTTCTTTGAAATCCCATTTACTGGCTTCCATTGCCTTCTTTGAATCAGCACATCTTTAATCTGATTCTTCCATAGAGCAAAGTTTGTGCCATCAAATTTTCGGATCTCAAAATGGTCTTTGCCCTGCAAGTTATAGCTCCTCCTCGGAACGCTAGCACTAGACCCTGATCCACCGGATGTGCCTGAGACCTCTGATGCCATGATTGTAGAGAACTGAATAGAATGATAATGGAGCTAGAAGAGTCCAAACACCAACAAATAAGTGTATCAAGGAGTAAATCGACCACTATATAGTTGACTAAACCAGAAATCTGGAAAAATTTTGCCAGAGTATCCTCTGCAAAATTAGCATATGACCAGTGTCAAAGTATCATAAAACTGCAAGTACTAACATGTCTACCTGCATAGTGAATCACTGACTCCACTGCATATAATCAGTTACCCAATAGAAGCCAACTAGGCTTATCGAGCACCTATGAACAACTATCATACATCTCCTATGGCGAGGCTGGGTAAGTCTTCCACCTGCATCACCGAAGAGACCCCGACATCTGGGTGTCTCCCAGTTAAGAAAACCTCACCACGACCCTCTTTATCAAACGTAAAAGGCTTTATGCAAAGAACGTAACCGCTATATCAATGCCCACATGGACGTACATAAGCGGTATCCACAGAAGCGTACATGGTGTGTATGTGCTCAATATATGCAGTAAAATGACACTGAAAGGCTGAATACACAGCCCAAAAAACTAGCCAATAACACCTGCAAGTGTCTGTCAACTCTGATGTTTTAGGCTTTAAAAACCTGCATAAATTTGCAGCGACTGCTCCCACCAAAACTGAAAACCCCTCGAGAAACCTGTAGTTTTACGAGTGTGGCTGAAAATACAGTCCCAAAGGTTGATATTTATTGTCTGAGAAGTACAAGGAACACTCTTCTTGATGTTCTTGGACCTGTGTGAAGAGAACTACGTGCGAAAGTACTCCAAAATGGCTCCAAAAACACCCCAAAATTGCTTCAGAAATAGGCTTTAAAAGCAAAAATGAAGCTTTGAGGGACCAAAACTTGTTCAAGGTAATGCCAACCTTAGTCTTTCCCCTTCTTCAAACACCACAAGAGTGTAGCTTAGTGGCAAGAGATTGCCGCGGTTAAGCGAGCTCTGGGGGGAACAGTACTGGGATGGGTGACCTCCCGGGAAGTACCGGGAACCTCTATATTCCTTGATCGTTGAGGTCCTCCCTCGCGCGCAGCCAACGGCGCCAACGGTGACTTCGGTGACTCGGATGACAAGGTATGCCAAGGTCTATGCCTTGGTCGCCGCCTTAGTCGTAAGCCTCTGATACCAGTGAAGTATTTCGATGGCGTGCACCACACTAGACTCTGCTTCTCAAGAGCTCCACGATGATATGCTCAAAGTAGAAAAACCGAGCTCCGGTCGCCACGCACAGTACTCCGCACAGTGTTGTACAATACGCAAAAACGCAGTACACAGGGAGCACGAAGACAGACTTCTTAGGTCTTACAAATGCGGTCGAACTTATAGTCTGTGACTGACCAGGCCACTATATGTTTTATTAAAGAACATATACAAAGAAGTGTCCGGTGGCCATTTGGCCTTTCACATGGACACTAACGGTAACAGATATATTTAGGTAGTGATGTGTGTGAACACTCTAGGATCACCGGGGCACTTTTTTCCCTCTTTAGGAGGTTTTTTCCCCCAGCTTGTATATACGCCTATTACCCTAATGGGCTACTTATCTTTGTACCTTCTCTAGTAATACATTTAGTATAGTGTTGTGTGCTCCAAGCTTCTTCTCCTCCCTTGTGTTGTTCGTGTGCTTCTGCAGATGTCTATCTCCAACAATTGGTATCAGAGCAGGTCTTCGCTTCATCTAGGGTGTCATCGACACTCCTCCGGTTGTAGTCTCAGAATCGCATGAATTTTGGTGAGCATACTCAGCGTGTTTTTGAGATCAAAAGTGCTTTGCTTTGTTGTGCCGAAATCGCAATCTGAGCTCATTTCGGCCTCCGAACGTACTATCGTAGTGCTTTTGCAGAATATTTGGTCTTTTTGTGCCAAAGGCATATACCAGTTTCTATTCGCCAATATAAGCGTCTCAAAGTTTGCTACAGGTCTAGCAGAATTCGTCTCGGCAGTTCCATTCAACTTTTTGAGATACAGTCAATTTTCTGCATCAAGGTATTTTAGTCATCGACCATGGCTGAAAACAGTGATGTATTCCGTATGTTGGCTGTTGAGAATAAGTTGGATGGTACCAACTACCCGTTATGGGCTTATATGATGTGACATGTATTGGTTACAAAAGGATTGTGGAACATTGTGCAAGGTGTTGAAAAACGTCCTATCACACTTGCAACTGTTACAACTACAGGTATAGAAGTTGAGGCAGAAGGTGTCGAAGATGATAATATTCTGCATATTCCTATTCGTGTTGCGGTTTCTGCTGCATCTACTACAGAGCAAATTTGTTGGGATGGCAGAGATGCCCAGGCACATGCATTGATAGCCTTGTCTATCAAACATGCCATTATTCCTCATATTCACTCTTGTAGAATAGCTAAGGATGCTTGGGATACACTCACCACATTGTACCAAGCTAGAAATGAGGCTCGCGTTTCTTACCTCCAAAAACAGTTGGAGAGTGAGCACATGAATGAAGGTGATTCTATAGATAGTTTTCTAACAAAGATCAAAGACTTGAAGGAACAGTTGATTTTTGCTGATGAGGTTATACCAGATAGCTCACTTGTGCAGACCGTTCTGAATGGTCTTCCTGATTCATGTCAGAGTTTTTCTTCTACTCTTCGGTTAATGATGAAAGGCAATCCAAATGCCTTGTCATTTGAGGAGTTAGCCTCTGTTCTGTTGTAGGAAGATTAGTCCAGGCAGAATAGGTCCAATATACGTGTTGCAGATCAAGCTTTCTTGGCTAGTCAGAAGGGCAAGGGAAAATGGAGCTCTCCAACTAGTAAGCAGAAATCTACAAATGTTGCACATTCAAAGAAGGAGGATAAAGAAGAAAGAGGCTGGAATGGTTACAAAGTCTGCTAATCTTGTCCAGGAAGAAGAATGGGCGTTACTACTGTCTGTAGTTTTGACCCATCTTCTCATGAGCAGTGCATGTCTACAGTAGACTTAGATGTTTGGTACTTTGACAGTGGGGCGACCAAACATATTACCTCGCAGTGTAGTTTCTTCTCTTCACTTGAGCCTACCCCTACAGGGAATACTATTACATGCACCAATAACTCCTCTTATCCTGTTATGGGAGTTGGTAAGATCATTTTGACTATTGTTGATGGTAGTTCTTTCACTTTGTCAGATGCTTTATTTGTGCCAGGGATCAAGAAGAACCTGTTATAAATTTTTGCATTAGCCAACATTGGCTTGGTTGTGAAATTTGTTGATGACAGGTACACAGTTCATGATCTGTCAAATGGCGGTGTGATTATTGCTTCTGGCATTTTATGTCATGGGCTGTATAAGCTCATAGACTATGAAAGATCTGTGAATGATTCGGCATGTGCAGTACATGATTCTCAGGCTATGTCAGATGCAAAGCTTTGGCATGCACACTTTGGTCATCTAAATTTTGCTAGTTTGCTACGCCTGCAGAAATCTGAAATGGTATCCTCTTTGCCCAAACTAGAGGCACCAGGAAAACATGTTTGTGAAGGATGTATTTTGGGCAAAATGCAGCGTTCCTCCTTCCCAAAAGATGTTTCAGTTTGGGCTACTCAAAAATTGCAACTTGTACAATATACCAAATCAATATCTCTAGCATGAAGGCACTCTTTGACATAATGATAATGAACCTCAATGTGCTTTATGTGCACATGAAACACTGCATTTCTTGCAACTATCAATGCACATTAGCTATGAGTGAGAATATGCATAAGTGCATCAATCTCCATGCATAGATCCATCACTAGGCATCTCACCCATGTACACTCCATTGTAGTTGTGAATACTAACCTATACTCAGCTTCACAAATTGATGTGGTGTCGATGTGTTTCTTCTTACTCAAACAAGATATGCATGATCCTCCAAGGAAAAAGAATTTACCACTAGTGAACACACATGTACCATAACAAACAACCCAATTACTATCTGTAAAAGCATGCAAGCATGGATAAGCATCTCTGCCATGAAGAATACCCAAACTCAAAGTGCCTTTGAGATATCTAAACACATGTTTTACCACTTGCCAGAGCTAAAACTGCATATTGTATGTCTGACCTTGTGTTACATGCATATATCAAACATCCCATAGCTTGGTGATAAAGAGAAGTATCCAATGTATCACCTGCATCCTCAATTGAGAATCTAAATCTTGATTCCACTGGTGAGATAGACTTGTTATCCTAAACATCAAAATGTTAAAGTAGCTTCTCAATATACTTTGCTTAATGCACAACAATTCCCCCCTCAATGGATACAAATTGGATGCTAAGACTCAAAAAGACCAAGATATGTTACATCAAAATTATGTTGTAAATCAACAATAAGCATGTCAATTTTCTCATCACATGACCTATTCAAGAAAATTTCATCAACATAAAGAATAATCACTATAATATCAACCCCATCTTTGCGTACATAAAGTGTGCTTTCAATTGGAATACATCTAAAAGCAACAGCAATAAAGTGATTATGTATCTTGTCATACCTACACATGGAACTTGCTTAAGTCCATAAATGTTGGAGTTAGGTGTCTATGAAAGCACATGAACAGCACAAGGAAGAAGAAGAAGCTTGGAGCACAACACACAATACTGAATGTATTACCACTAGAATGTACAACGATAAGTAACCCGTTAGGGCTATAGGCATATATACAAGCCAGAGGGAAAAAACCTCCTAAAGAGGGAAAAAAGTGCCCCGGTGGTCCTAGTGTGTTCACACACATCACTACATAAATATATCAACAAATCCCCCCTATGAGTGATGTTGTGAACAAGGAGCTGTCACTTATGTATAAGGAAGTGCCAAGCTATGTGGAATCAATCCACAAAAGGAAGTAAGCCCAAAGCTTTGTGGAAAGCTTCAAACTTCTACTTAGGAAGAGCCTTCGTGAAAAGGTATGCAATGTTCTCCTGCATGGGCACATATGCCAAGCTGATCTCCCCAGCAAAGAACCTCTCACTAACATAATGATAATGCACCTCAATGTGCTTAGTGCGAGCATGGAACACAGGATTCCTTGCAACTGCCAATGCACTCTGACTATCAGTGAAGATGATGGTGGTAGAAGACTGACCAACACTCAAATCAGCCATAAGGCATCTGAGCCACACACACTCAACAGTCATTGTGAAAGCTTCCCTATACTCAGCCTCACAACTGGAAGCAGCCGTAGTAGGCTGCTTCTTGCTCAGCCAAGATATGCATGAGCTACCAAGCATGAAGCAAAAACCACTAGTGGACACACGAGTGTCATAGCAACCAGCCTCGTCAGAGTTAGAAAAAGCATGCAAATCTGGCGGTAGTATCCCCCCTTGGGATAAAACAACCCAAGTAGCCGAGTACCACTCAAGTAGCAAAAGATCCGCTTAATCGCCTCCCAATGTTTGACTCATGGGCAATGCATAAACCTGCTCATCTGTGAGATAGCAAACTGAATATATGGCCGAGTAATGCATAAGTAAATCAAGGATCCAATTGCTTGCTGCTAGAGGACAGCATCAAATGCATCTCCAGCATCATGAAGGCTCAATCATAAACATGTCTCCATAAAAGCGGCAATAGGCTTATAGTCTTCAAGGCCAAAACACTGCAATAATGTGTCAATATATTTCATTTGACAAAGCCATTCCACCATCAACTTGCATAAATTGAATGCCCAAATAGTGATGCAAATGCCCCAAATCAGACATCTCAAATGAGGCATGCTAATCAGCAATATGCATGTCATGAGGACCTGTGAGCAACATGTCATCAACATAAACCACAATGCTCATAAGCACATCATTAGCACACTTAACATATAAGGTTCTTTCAATTGGACTGTTCTCAAAACCATGTGCAATCAGATAGGCATGTATCTTTTCATACCAAACACGTGGTGCTTGCTTTAAACCATATAATGCCTTCTTTAACCTGCACACCTAGCTTTTCCCTTTTTGCACAAATCCACGAGGTTGAAAAACATACACTTCTTCATGCAAGAAATGTTGTTTTAATGTCCAACTGATGTACGTTCCAACCATGATGAGCTGCAAGTGTATAGATGCTATGAACAGTAGTCATTCGGCAACTAGGTGTAAAGGTTTCATCAAAATCAATGCATGTTTCCTATGTATAACCCTTTGCAACAAGCCTAGCCTTATACCTATCAACTTTTCCATCAGGTTTATGCTTTAGCTTGTATACCCACTTAGTACCAATGGCCTTCTTGCCAAAGGGCAAGTCACATAAAGACCAAGTACCATTCTTCATTATAGCATCATATTCAGATTGCATAGCAACCATCCAATTTTTTGAATTTTGTGCTTCATCAAATAAAGCAGGCTCATTCTCATCATAGAGACTAAATGTAGTCATAGCATAGCAATCTCATGCAAAAGAGGCACTATGAGAGCCTGATCAAGTACGATATGACAGAGGTGCATCTAATTTGCTATCACACAAAGTCTGCACAAACCATTTTGGCATAGCTTTTGCCTGCTCAATATCAGCTCTCTCATCAACAAGTGCGTCATCTAAATCTACATCAGAAATAGAATGATCTGCATCATCACATGAAACTTGCAAAGGCTTAGAAGTTTCCTCATTAGGACCAACATTAGACTGTCCACCTGTAAAAAGAGGCAGCAAAGTATCATACATGTCTTTGGAGCTAACAGATGTCTCCTTCCTACATGAAAGTAAAGGCTGAATAGCATCTTCCACAAAAACAACATCACGACTAACCAAAATTTGTTTAGTCTGTGGATGATACAGACGATAGCCTTTGCTTTCAGAATTGTACCTAACAAAAATACATTTTACTCCTTTATCATCCAATTTCCTACGATGTTGTTTAGGCACTAATGCATATGTCAGACAACCAAACACATGCAAATGAGCAACAAATTTCTTGCAACCATGCTAAGCCTCATATGGAGTGATAGACTGCAATGCTTTAGTGGGACACCTGTTAAGTACATATGTTGCACACATGAAAACCTCAAGCTAGAAACTATGTGGTAAAGTCTAGCTCTTGACCATACACCTTGCCATCTCCATGAGTGACCTGTTCTTCCATTTAGCAACTCCATTTTATTGAGGTATATACAGCACTGTACACTGATGTTTTATCCCACGTTCAGCTAAAAATGCAGTAAAGTTAGAAGACATATATTCCCCACCTCGATCAGAACGGAGGGTGCCCATTTTACATGCTAATAGATTTTCAGTCAAAACCAAAAACTGTTTGACACACATAAACACTTCGGACTTTGCCTTCAATGGATATACCCATGCATGCCTGGGAAAAACATCAATGAAAGTCACGAAGTAAAGATAGTTCCCAAAAGAAGGCGTCTGCATAGGACCACAAACATCACTATGTACAAGCTATAATTTATGAGTAGCCCGAATTGAACCATCTTTTGGAAAGGAGGAATGTTGCATTTTGCCCAAAATACAGCCTTCACAAACATGTTTTCCAGGTGCCTCAAGTTTGGGCAAAGAGGACACCATTTCAAATTTCTGCAAGCATAGCAAATTAGCAAAATTCAAATGACCAAAGCATGCATGTTAAAGCTTTGCATCTAACATAGCTTGAGAATCATGTACTGCACATGCCGAATCATTTACAGATCTTTCATAGTCTATGAGCTTATACAACCCATGACATAAAATGCCAGAAGCAATAACAATATTGTCATTTGATAGATCATGAACTGTACATCTGTCATCAACAAATTTCACAACCAAGCCAATCTTGAAACTCGTAACAAATTTTTCTTGATCCCTTGCACAAAGAAAGCATCTGACAAAGTGAAAGAACTACCATCAGCAGTAGTCAAAATGATCTTACCAACTCCCATAACAGGATAAGAGGAGTTGTTGGTGCATGTAATAGTATTCCCTGTAGGGGAATGTAGCTCAATGATGAGTAGCACCTCCTTTAATGTCAATCCGGGAAGACATGAGGATGGTATGAAGACCTCGAGCAAGTGAAGGCACAAATGTGTGAGTGAGAAGCACACAAACATGCACACACATACACACACACACGCACACACGGCAAGAACAAAGAGAGTAAGGCAATGGAATTACTTCTTTTACAAACAAGTTCTCATACAAGCTCAAAACTACAAGAAGCTAGCCCAAAAATGAGCTCTCTAGCTCTATTTATAGTTTTTGGCTAGCTTTGGCCTTGTCCAGACCTAATGTCCGGCCTAGTTAAAAATTAGGTTCCAGGGCTTATTTGAGGGTTCAAACGAGATCTAAAAAATATGAAAATTGGTAGGCAACTACTTCTAAGGCTCCTCAAGCTCGAGGACTCCTCGGTTTGTACAAAATGGAGCTACAAAAAAGGGAAATGGTATTTACAATGGTTTTTAGTGATGAGAATCACTTTTAAAATGTGTAAGGATTGGAAAAAATTGATGGGTTGCCTCAGTGCTAGATCTGCATACATGCTCGTACTTGGAATCTTCCCATATGATGCCAACACTCTCCCCCCCCTAGCGTCTGTCACCTCTGACAGACCTCTGCTCCCCGGTTTGATCAATGTATTGCTGTAGTATGTTTGTTGCCAATTCTTGTTCTTTAATCCGCAGTCCCTTGACCAGGTCTCTCTGCAGAGCCTCCCAGTTAACTGCACCAGGCATGTCAGGTTGGGGCGTGGTGTAGAGCTTTGAGTGCATTGTCTGTTCGCACGCACACAGTTGGAGCAGATGAGTTGGGTGTGGCACGAATACTTCTGAGTGTGCTTCCCAGAACCCGGTGGTGAACATGTCATCAAACGTTTGCTTGTAACAAGCAGGGAGATATCTTATTCGTGCATGCCATGCATAAGCCACTCTGATACTCGGGGTCGTGCTCATATCATAAAGTAAATCATAGTTACCGTTGATGAAGCCCGGAATTGGCGGCTGAATATTACGTACATTTCGGAAGGTCTTTAACACCACTTGCATCATGTCCAGTATCTTGAGCATCATTTGTGCAGCGACGTCAGGCATGGGGTGGAGGCGTGGCATCCAATGTCTGATGGTAGCCATCATTTAAGCTACAATAGGTGTGCCGGTTGGGGGTGCAATGGCGGGGTAATTGAGCCATTCTTTGCAATTGGCATTGTTCTTAACTTTTATGGCAAATGCCTTCCATGATCTTCTCCGTTGCACTGGCCCGTAACAATTGTTATACTTCAAGTGCATGGGCGTGTGATCCCATGTTCGTAGCATCTCCGGATAGGTTTCCAGTAACTTTTGCCTCCAGGTTGGTTGGAATATGTTCCCTTTGTGGGCGTCCTCTGGAATGTCCTCAAGTTCAAATTGGGTAGCAAAAGTAGGGTACTTGTTGGTTTTGTGTTTGATCTCGGCGTTGTAGTCTGCCAACAGTACAAAATATGGTTTATATTGTAATTCGGAGCTGGTTATCAGTCGCCTGGTAGCCAAGTGCTTGAAATATTCCGATTGAAGTATGGTCTCTTCAATAGTCCTCATGGCCAACATCTGGGTGGAGATACGTTCCTCATGAGTTGGCCCCATTTCTTCTACCTGTTTCATCCATGCCGACGGTGGCTCCTCATATGTGTCTTGTCCTTTCTCCATGATGCTGCCTCCTGGAATGGGTTGAGGCTCGTAGTTGTCTTCAAATGTTTCCTCCACTGGAATGATTACTGCCTCTTCTTCTATTGGTTGATCAGGTGGAGAGGGGGGTCTTTCATACTGTAACAGCTTGATCTTTAATTCTGCCACTTGTTGTCGTAGCTCAAGTACCTCATTGGTCGTTGTTGATTCAGGCTCTGGTGAAGTGGTAGCATTGACCATCTTTTTAGCTTCTGGTGGTTGTGGTGTAGGCACTTGGGATCTTTGTAGCTCTTTTACTTGGTCATCCAGCCGATCATGTGCTTCTAAGAGGTTGGCATAGGTTTCCAAAATTTGTTGTATGCTTTCTGAAGGACGGCCTGGAAGTTAGCAAGGTCGATGGGTGCCCCTGGAGTATTTTCTATGGCGGCTTCGAGGTTGTCTTGATTTTGTTGCTGTAATCTCCTGTTTTCTTCTTGTGCAACCGCTAGGTGGCGTCGGAGTAGAGCCATGTTTTGTTGTAGTCTAGCATTACGGGCTAGCTGATCTCTGAGTTGTTCTTCCGTTGCCCTAGTCGTCTCTGTATGTTTGGCTTTCGAGCTCCACTTGGGATTGTTGGAGGGTGGTCACTTCATGTTGTAGTGTTGTATTACTTAGCTCCAAGGCATTGACACGTGCCTGGAGTTGAGCCAAGAGATTGCACAGCTCTGTGTTATTTTCTTCCAGTAATATATACTCTTACTTAAGTTGAATGGCCGCTTCGAACATGGTGTCTAGTGCATGACTAAATGATGTGGATGCAGGGGTAGAGGTGGAAAATGCAAGGGTTCGGGAAATGGGGAGGGAAAAAGTGGGTGATGTGCCTAATGTGGTTGGAAATGGTGATGTGAGTGAATTGATATGTGATGATGTTGGAACAAAAGTGGGGGTGGGTGGTGCTATGGAGGGTGAAATGTCCATGGGATTGGATGTGATTGAGTGTGTTGTGTGAATCGTGAATACGGGAATGGTGGGCGGTGTGTTAGTGGTGGGTGTGAATGTGGGTCAGGTGTGTTGGGAAAGGGAATTTCTCTTATAATCATCAATTTGTCGCATCATATTTACAAGGTTTGCCAACAATGGAGGTAGGGTGGCTTGTGTTGGTTCTGAGGAGGTGAAGAGGGGCTCAATGGTCTGAGGTTGGGAAAGAGGAAATGTAGTGGTGATGGGAAATGTGGGTGTTAAGGTCTGGGTAGGGGGATGTGTCTGCCCAAGAGCTGGTTGGAAAGAAGGGTGACCTATGATGGTTTGAGCGGTGGCAGGATGACCTATATGATGTTGGGAAGATGGACCTGTGATGATAGAGGTAGGGATAGGTAAGGATGACAAAATGATGGTGTGTGATATAGGTTCGCTGAGGGTGGATATTGGTTGCTCAAGAATGCTAGCAGTGAGGGGTTCGGTGGGCTGAATGGGAGGTGACGATGGAGATGTAATCTGTATATTTACATCTGGTTCATCAAGGTTAGTTGGGCTGGCCATGCGAACATCTTCTTGAGTGGTGGTAGGGAAGGCGGTAGAGACTTCCATTTGAATCATCTTCCCCCTTCGTGGTCGTGTATCGATCCTTCGTTGATCGTATTGAGGAGGGTTGCGATGTAACATGATCCGCATAGCTTCTATAATCCCATATGTCTCCGCCAAAAGGTTCAATGATTCCACAAAATGGGGATCCGCGTTCTCTGCTTGAAGCATTTGATTCACCATTGCTCTATTTGCCTCCTCTGATAGCTTATGTCTCTTTTGTACTTGCTTGATCGTTTTGTAGAGCCGTTTGAGTTGGGCCGTGTAGGCAGGGGCCTCTTCCTCACTTTCTTCTGATTCATTCCGCTGCATCTCTTCCTGCCCATGTGTCCCTCCCTCCTGTGTTTGTTGTGCCTCATCTTCCCAATGCACCCTTCTGGCCGCACTATGTGCCCGTCCTCTCTGGGATGATGATTCGGGGCCGTCCGTGTCTGAGAAGAACTCACTCTCAGATAAGTGAGCTGTCTGCAAGAAGCTTTCAAAGTCAAAAGATGGGTCTTCTGGCAGTGGAGCCATGGATGCAAACTCCGCATCTGTGGGTAGTGGGGGGGCTGACGGAGTGGGTTGTACCATGCTTCCTGATTGGGGTCCTTGAAGATGGGTTGTGAAAGGGGCTACTTGTTCTTCTTCTCTACTGGAGGCTTTTGTGGTGACTTCACGAGGAATTAGAACCTGTGAAAGTGATCCACACATTCTTTTAGTGGGTTGAACCCCTGATTTCCACCCCTGAAAGAATTCCAATTGTGATTACTTGAGGGCTCGTGCAATTGGCACATCATAAGCAAGGCATCTGTAGATGATTCTTGTAATGGTGCAGTAGCCATTCAAAGTAGGCTTCCTCACTCCTCGCTTGCCTGCTTCATATAACTGATCAAGGATCCATACTGGCATTTTCATAGGTAAGCTCCTGGTCTCTGCTAGGTATAACCCATACCAGATCTTCTTATGAGGCTGGGTGAACCAGTCTTGCGCCGGAAATGCGAAGTGTTGAAGGCACATCCGTAATGGTATGGCGATGTTGGGGGTGAGAGCACACATTTCTTTCAACTTCTTGATTTTATTGTTCTTCATAGACTCCGGTATCAAAGGGTCTTGATTGGAAGGTACATGGGTGCCATACATCTGAAGGGCTTCCCTGATTAAAGTAATATTCAACTCAAACTTCTTCATTTCCTCCTCGTTTGATCGAGAGGGCACCAGGAATGTGCCTGAATGATCTTTATCTCCTGTCGCCTTCAGTGTGGCAATCAAGTAGTAGCACCTCAGAAAATCAGGTTTAGGCAAAGCTGCACTAAAATAATCTTGCAACCCCGCTTTCAACCAAATATCTTGAAGAGGAGCTGCATTCTGTAAGGTTTCAAATTCTCTTGAGAAGAATTGAAATGTCCACCAGACTCCTTCGAATTCCAACTCGGACTCCCATATGTGGTCCGCATCTCCCAAATCTCCTGGCATCTCATTGAACCAGTGAGAATGCCCCTTTACTCTTTCTGTTAGGCCACTTGGTGGATCTGAGATAGGAATTCTTCTCACATTCACAAGCTCTTCAGGTCTTGCTGTCAGTGGAGCTTCCATAGCATGGTATCCCAATTGCTTTGAGTACTAGTGCCCGCCTGGGAGCTTGTTCCTGCTACAGCTGCCATGACACTTCTGATGTTTATCTGCTAGAAGAAGAAAGGCACATTAACAGGATGTAATGGTGTTCCCTCCACAATACTAACATGACAATCCAGATGGTTAGTGGTTAGAGGTGAAGTGTTTGTGATAGATGTGAGTGATGATTAGAGGTTAGTGTCATCCTAGATGCATTCTTTGGTTATGCAATGGACTCAGAATGCACCTATATCAGAGTGGATGGATTTACAAAATTGGGTCAGGGGGTTTGATACAGGGTTTAGTTCGCCAAACTTTAATCGAGGATTCGTAGTTCTTAGAGCTAAGGACAGGTAAAGATTTATGAGCGAGATTGTGCTGGATTTGGGACCTTTTGGGAACCCATTTCCAGACAGTCCTAGGTTTGACTGAGTGTGTGTTAGTGTGGGATTTAGGTTGAGTTCCTGAGTTGTTTGTCAAGAGGACTTGTGAGTGTTGAATTATGCCCGTGACTAGAGTTGGAGCTATTTGGGCTCGGAAACAGGCCTTGGGCACCCTTATCTGTCTAGCATTGGGGCTAGCCTTCATTGATCGCTTAGGGACCCAAATAGACGTGGTATGCCTAGGAGGTTGCCTAGGGTACTCCTTCACTTGTGTCTGTGATGGTGTGGCTTGTTTTGTGCCTCCTCAAGAACCTGTTACTAGAGCTGTGGGTTTTCCATCCTTGCATATCCAGATATGCTTCGCGCCACGAGGTACTCCGTGTTGCACTAGTTGGCACTCCTGCTTCTTGATCAGCGATCTCCTTCGTGTCGTGTGATGTTTGGTCTGCATGTTTAGAATCTTCTTTGGAATAGTTGGGAACTCCTCATTGACTCCTGTACCTTCGGTAAGATTGACAATCCTCTGCACCATAGAACTCTAGACAAGAACAGCATTGTTATCTTCACGTGGGTTCTTGGAGGGACCAGGAGTTGGTGCCTGTTCTAAGGGTTTGACAGCTTGATTTTCTAATTCAATTGTAAGGCAGCTTTGGCCTGCCCAAACCTGAAGAAGTCCACTTCTTAGGTTGAGGTTGACTGCGTGATCATAGATCCAGTCTTGGCCTAAGACAAGAGGTTTGGTAAGATCCTCGTCTTCACATACTAGTACTTTTGCTGGCATGAGGACCTCTTGAATGTAGAGGGGAAGTTCCACCTCTCCCATGCAAGGGGTTTCAACACCTCCTAATCCTATCAGATATGCTTCTAGAGGTTTTACCTCCAATTGCAATTGTTGGCAATAAGAAAGCCGAACTGCACTAGTGGCAGCTCCTGAATCAATTAAAGCTCTCACGGTCCTTGCACTCTCTCCTTGTCCTACTTCTAAGGTCACAAAAGGTCGTCGATCAACTATCTTACGGGTCAGTTCACTTGAAGCCTCGCACATGGCCATGTGATAACCTAGAGCTTCATGAGCATCGGTCATGGGTTGATCTCTACCTTGCCTTCTCAATTTCATTCGTCGAATGCGTTCTAAAGCTTCATCCTGTGCTTCTTCTCGAATTCTCTTTTCCTCATCCTTACGTTTCTTTGCAGTATTGAGTCGATTGAGCATTTCTTCAGTTAGGGGTTCTTGATATAACTCGACTCTACATCCGCTTATGTAACTTGGTAGTATGTCGCCTTCCAGAGTGGCTAGTTGTACTGCTCCACTTGTGGAGATCCTATTGATAATCATTGGTCCATAGCCTCTTTTCTCTAATTTTCGTGCATGTTGCTTCAATGTGTAGACTAGGACTAGGTCTCCTGCTTTCAAGCCTTTATCCTTCACATGTGTATCAAAATACGCCTTTTGCCTCTTCTTGGCTGCATAGATTCCTGCTACAGCTCTCAATCATGTCTCCCCTAAATGTTCAAGATCAAAGATTCTAGAGGAGAGTTCATGGCCTGGCCAGTCATGCTCTTGTGCTATCTTTAACGTAGGTATCAAAAAATCCAATGGTAGCACTGCATTCTAGCCAAACACCATCTGAAAGGGTGTGGCTTGGAGTACTGTTTTATAGGCAACTCGGTATGCCCAAACAGCGTGGTGTAGCTATTTGTCCCAATCAGAGTGTTTGTTATTCACCAATTTAGTCAACACATTGCATAAGATCTTATTTGTGCTCTCAGCCTGACCATTAGCGTGTGGATGATAGGGAGCAGACTTCTTATGTATCACCAAGAATGGTTGGAGAAGGTTTTCTATGACTTCATTCAAGAAGTGTGTGCCTCTATCACTCACCAACTCTATTGGCAATCCGTACCTCGTGAACACATTTTCAAATAAGAACTTTGCTGTTGTTTGAGCATCATTTTTTGTAGTGGCTTTCACTTCTACCCACTTGGTTAGATAGTCTGTGGCCACGATGATATACTCAGCATGTGAACCCTTAGCTGGGGGATTAATAGGACCCACAAAGTCTATTCCCCACTTAGAGAATGCACGTCCACCCATCATAGGCTTCAATGGCATCTCATCCTTGTGTATGGGATACTGGGTTCGCTGACAAACCTCACACCTCTTCACATAGGTATGTGTATCCATGTGAAGGGTGGGCCACCAAAATCCTGCAAATAGTATTGCCTTGATCACCCTATCTGGACCAAAGTGTCCTCCTGCTACACCTTGGTGAGCAGTCTCTAATATCTTGAGGTATTCGCTCTCATGAACACACAGTCTTAGGTAACCATCTTTACCACGTTTGTATAAATTATCACCAATGATTGTGTAATCCAAGGCTTCTTGTTCCAAACTTCTTTGTCTGGCCAAAGTCATATCTTGAGGGAATGTTTTCGTCCTCAAGAAGGCTACTAATGGTTCACTCCAATCTGGCACTAAAGACACTCGATAAAGAGTGGCATGTTCCACTGGTGGTTTAGTGCAGCAGATTGGGCATTCTTTGCACATTCTATGGACATCAACTTCCATGGTTGGCCAATGCACTCCTAGTCTCCTCAGGGTCTGTAGGGTTCGTTGTTTTGAGTAGTGTTGCTCTAATGCACCTACATGTGCTAGTTGCAACCACTTAGCGTACTCGTCCTCTTCCACACAACAGGCCAATACTCCTTGCTCCGTATGTTTGTACATACTTCCTGCCAAGATATGATACTTTTGAGCTCTTACTATCTCTCTATCTTCTATGTGCATTACCGGGTGATTAGGACCGTATGTCAATACTGGCACTAATGTCTTAGCCCACTGCGGTATAACTTCCAAATTAAACAAGTAAGCATCAGGTAGGTCATCTGACACTCCTTGTGGGGCCTCTCCTGATGTGAGCCTTGAGAGGTGATCTGCTCTCAAATGAGTCTTGCCTTTTCTCACCACTACCTCAAAGTCGTATTCCATTAGTAAGAGGAATCATCTTACTAATCTTCCTGTATTGCATGGCTTGTTTACCAAGTACAACAGAGCTTGATGGTCAGTAAAAAATTTAAACTTATTTGCAAGCAAATAGTGTCTAAACTTTTTAACTGCTATACCATGCCTAACCCCTCCCGTTCAGTGGTGGTATAATTTCGTTCAGCTGCATTCAGTTGTTTACTGGCATAGGCAATTGGAAGATCCATATTACCTTCACCCGTAGGTTGTGCTAGCACGCATCCAATTGCATAATTGGATGCATCTACATGAACATGGAATGGCTTATTCCAATCTGGTGTGGTCAAGATTGGTGCTGAACACAATCTTCGTTTGAGCTCCGTGAAAGAGTTATCACACTCATTAGTCCACTCAAAGTTAGTTAGAAGGGCATACAGAGGCTTTGCAATGACGGCATACATGTGAATGAACCGGCGGTAGTAACCACAATGCCCCATGAAGGCCTGTACCTCCTTGACATTCCTTGGCCTAGGTAGTTCTGCAATGGCTCTCACTTTCTCTTTGTTAGTGGATATGCCGTTCTTTGACACTATATGTCATAGGATCTTGCCTTGCCTGACCATGAAAACACACTTTTCTGGGTTCAAGGAGACTTGATATTCTCTACATTTGTCAAAGATTTGCCTGAGTTCGGGTATATGAGTCTGTCTAATGTTGGAATGAGCACATAGATCATCAACATAGACTTCCAAGTTCTTCCTCAAGAACTCTTTAAACACGTGACACATCAATCTTTGAAAGGTAGCAGGTGCATTGGTAAGCCCGAATGGCATTACCCGAAAGGCAAATATGCCCCACTCTGTGGCAAAAGCCGTCTTATGCTGATCTTCTGGTGCAATGGCTACTTGATTGTAGCCAGAGAACCCATCTAGGAAGCTGTACACTTCCTTGCCTGCTACCCTTTCTAATAGATGCTCGGTGATAGGAAGCGGATAACTATCCTTGATAGTGGTTGTGTTAACCTTCTTCAAGTTGATGCATACACGTAATTTGCCATTCTTTTTGGGCACCACTACAATGGGGGATACCCATTCAGTATGCTCAATTTCATAGATAAATCCAGATTCAACCAAGCGATCTATCTCTTCCTTGATCTTGGCCGCATAATTGTCATTGTATGTGTATGGTTTTTGCTTAGAGGGCCTAGCCTATAAAGTCATGGGGATTGTATGTGAGCATATGTCAGGGTCTACACCTTTCAGGTCCTTGTAGCCCCAAGCAAATACATCTCGATACTCCCTTAGCAAAGCTATCAACTGTTGCTCTTCTTCTTCCGTCAGGTCATGTCCTATGTAGGTGCATCTTTCTTCTCCTTCTTCTACGGCTACAACTATTTTCTTAGTAGTTTCCTTGCTATCATAGGCCTCTCCTGATTGTGCCTCACGTTTAGGCATTCTTACCATGACTCTTCTATCTTCTATCTCATACTTCTTGAAATTTTCCGGCACCTCAAACAAGGACTCCTCTTCCTCCGGTGTGGCTTCTTTCTTCTTTCTTTTCTTTCCTTCACTCTTGGTGGTCACTTGTGTGGTTAATCTCACCTCATTCATGAGCTCTTCATGTCTCTGAGGGTGAATGTAGCTCAGTGATGAGTAGCACCTCCTTTAATGTCAATCCGGGAGTGAGGATGGTATGAAGACCTCGAGCAAGTGGAGGCAGAAGTGCGTGAGTGAGAAGCACACAAACATGCACACACATACACACACACGCGCACACACGGAAAGACAAAGAGTGAGAAGCAATGGAGTTCTTAGATTACTTTCAAAAAGCTCTTACAAGTTCATTTCAATTACAATCTCCCCAAAAATGAGCTCTCTAGCTCTTTTTATAGTTTTTGACTAGGTTTTGGCCTTGTCCATACCTAGTGTCCGGCCTAGTTAAAAATTAGGTTCTCTACCCTATTTGGAGGTTCAAACGAAGTCTAAAAAATGTGAAAACTAACAGGTAGGTACTTCTAAAGCCCCTCAAGCTCAAGGACTCCTTGGCTTGCACAAAATGGAGCTACAAAAAATATGAAATGGTATTTACAATGGTTTTTAGTGATGAAAATCACTATTGTTGTAGGGATTTCTTCTCACATTTTGACATACATTTCCTGGAGCTCCCTACTTGCTCCTTCTCCTTGTGTGTCCACCTCTCTTATATGCGTTAGTGTCTTGAAAAAATATTGGCCTACTTGCCAGGTCGTCGTTGACTGCTCTGTCTGCTTGTACTTTCTCTTCTCTCTGACTCCCTTCTTAAGCTTCCTTGCCTAGTGAGTCCTTCAGTTCCAACACCCCCCCCCTCTCTCGCGTTTGTCGTCCCTGACAGACCCTTGTTGGGTGGGTCGTTGGATGTAGTACTCAACTGTTGGTGCAGACCAATCACCAATTGAAGGCTTGGAAGATCAAATGATGAAGGAAGAATCAATTTCTAAAATGTGAAAGAAGATTACATTCAGAGGACAAGAGAAGTGTACACATATGTACATTAGCATAGTCATAGATGAATTAGATCTTTTGTTCAGTAAGAATCATGTACAAATTATCTATAAATACTTTGAGAAAAGTCGGGGCAAGTATGAGAGCATATGTGACAATAGTTAGATGTCAAGAATGAGGGAGATAGAAGTCATGAGATAGAGGAAAAGTGAATTTGAGTTAGCTCTCATCACTCAGTTGTATTTTCTCTGAGTAAATGAAAAGTTTTGCGCCCGATGTTTCTGCATGTTCTCCTTCTACAGTAGATCAATTGTGAAATGCTTTTGTACAAGTCTAAGTTGAGAGTTGCTTGACCTCTGTGCAAAGTTTCAGCTTCCAATTGTAATCAGGCTGAGTGAATTAAGTGTAGGAACATTCATATGTGAAGTGTGTTCACTGGTTCCTAAAACAGGCGCATATTTCGAAGTCAATGTTTTGATCATTTCTCCTAGTACAGTTTAAAGTTTTGCATGAGTGAGGGCTTGATCTTTAAGTTGGAAGATAAGCTACTCATGTCTAGAAGCATTTTGTAAAACGGGTTCTATTCAAGGAGAACCAAGTCTTAAAAGTTACAGGTGTAAAGTCGACTGTTCTGGATGACAGTTTCTGACATAGGTAACTTGAGAAGTTGATTTCTCAAGTTATACTTAATCTTTTGAAGAGATTCAACTTGGAGTAGATGCGCAATCCCTAGGAGATACTTCATACAAAGTTTCATCAAAAACTTTACACGTTTGATAGGTCAATATGGAGAAATAGTGCAGCAGACTTTTCTGTGTTTCATCTTCTTCACAGATTTGTTAAACTTTTGATAATTAGCAATTGATCCTCTAAATTAGTGGAGTGTTTGACTTACTCTTGGTATAGAGGTGCTCTAATCACAAGAGTAAGTTGTTCTTTTGGAGATTAACATTCTCCATCATCAACAACGTCTTGTGCTAAGTGATGTTCTGCAATCCGCAACCCTTTGGCCAAGTCCGTGAGTAGAGCATCCCAATCTACCGGCCCGGGAACCTCTGGATGTGGTATACGTAACTTTTCTGAATGAAGAGCTTGTTCCACTGCAAACAACTGCAATAAATGTGATGGTCTGGGAATGAATATCTCTGAATGATATTCCCAGAATCCAGTGACGAACATTTCTTCAAACGTCTGTTTGAAGCAGGCTGGTAGATACCTGATACGCGCGTGCCATGCATATACAACATTCATAGATGGGGTTGCGCTCATGTCGTAGACGAGGTCCTGATTTCCTTCATTAAATCCAAGGGCTGACAGATGAGGTTCCTTGACATTTTTGAAAGTCCTGAATGTGACCAACATGAGCTCAAAAATTTTCATGCACATTTGGGCCATGACGTCAGGCACATTTTTAAACCTGACCCCCCAATGCCGAATCGTCGAGATCATGTATCCTATGGTAGGTTGGCCTTTGGGTGGTGCTAAGTAAACATAATTGAGCCATTTCTCACATCCTTTGTTTGTCAGCACCGTTTTTGTGTATTCCGGCCATGACCTTCTTCGATGTAGCATGGGTTGTATTTGATGTACAAAGGCATGTTATTCCATGTTCTGACCATTTCTGGGTAGGTTTCCAGTAGACGAATCCTCCACATCGGTTGATGAATATTGCCCTGCTTGGCACTCGCTGGGATGTCTTCCGGTGCGAATTGTGTGGTGGAGGTTGGTTCTTTTGAGGTATGTTGCTTTATTTCGGCATTGTAGTCCGCCATTAAGACACAGAAGGGAACATACAAATCGTCGGATGTGCCGATCCACCTATGATGAGAGAGGTTCCTAAAATAGTCCGATTTTATGACTACCTCTTCCAAGCGTGACATAGATGCTATCTGGACTGCCACCCTATCATCATGAGTTGTGGCCACTTTTTCCAACTTCTGCATCCATTCATGAGCCTCTATTTCAATGGTGTCCATGCCCTCGTCTGTTTGCTTGCCCCCTGGTGCAGGCATGGGAACATATGGGTCGTCGAAAGTTTCCTCTATCTCGATTGGCACTAGATCTTCAGGCTCGGGCTCGACAAGGGGAGAGGGCTGATGTTCGTATTGCATGACTTTGCTGCGTAATTCTTCGAGTTCTGCTCTGAGTTTTGTGACTTCTTCGGATGTGTCGTCTGTGGCTGTGGCTTTGCTTGGTGACTCCTGCTGAGTTGCCAGTTACTTAAGTAGATCATCCCTTTCTCGTTCTAACGCTGCATGGGCCTCCAGGAGGTCGGCATTGGTTTCTAACACAGTTTTCATATTCTCTAAGGGAATGGCCTTGAATTTTTCTGGGTCGATTTCCTGCGGGGAACCTTCCATGGCTGCTTCCAAGTTCTCTTCATTCTGTTTCTGCAGCCGTTTATTCTCTTCGAGAGCTATAGACATGTGTTTTCGTAGGAGGGCCAAGTTGCGTCTAAGTTTGAGATTCTCCGTTATCTGGGAGTGTAGCAATTCATCCATATGTTGTCTTTCCTCTGCATCTGATTGGGGTGGATTGGCTACTAATTGTTCATGTTGTTCCTGTAAAGTGGCATGTTGTTGTTGTAGTAGCCGCTTTTACCTTTCGAGATCAATGAATTGGAGTTGAAGTTCCTCATGGCTTCGAAAGAGTTGTGTGTGTTGGTTATCAAGATGTTGGTAGTGTTGTTGCAGTTGCGACATACACTGATACATATTATTAAATACATTATCAATAGGGGTGGATGCGGGAAGGGGGTTGGATGCAGAAGGGAAGGGAAAGGGGAAGGGGAATGGAAGTGTGGATGTGGTGCTGGAAAATGGTGAAGTGGGAGGTGGGGGAATGGGAGATGGTGGATGCATGGGGGGAGGGAGAGGTGCGGAGGTGGGTGAGATGTCCATAAGATCAACGGTGGATGCAGTAGTGGGAGTGATTGTGAATAGTGGAATTGTGGGTGCGGTGATAGTGGTGAAAGTGTACAGTGGTGTGTGCAATTGTGAATACGAACTGCCCGAAAGTGTGATCGGGGGGTTGAGATCTTTTGTGGCAGCAGTTAGAACTACTGTTTCAGTATTCGTATGGACAAACGAAGTGGAGATAGGGTGTGTGGGTTGTGTGGGTTGAGTGACGGTCTGTGCTTCGGTATGGGTAGTGGACTCGGAGGCGGTGAAAGTAGTGGTTACACTGGTTGTGGGAGATGAATGTGGTGGAGATGGAGGCAGGGGTGGCAACGGGGGTGACGGAGGTGCACTTGATACATGGGTTTCCTCAGTATCGTGGACAGTGTGTGCGGTGCCCGTGGTTGTGGATGTGCCTTGTGGTTCTGATACTAATACATTCATCTGCTTTCCTGCTCGAGGGGGGCGTCTGCCATATCTTCGTTCCGTTCTTCGTGCTTGTGCAAGGGCAGTATGCACCATTTCAGGGACGCCTAATGCCTCAGATATCATGTCAAGGGTGGCACGATATTGCTCGTCGACGCCTTCCTCCTCAAGGATCTGATTCATAAGGGCCTTGCCTGCTGCTAGGGACAGTCTATGTTGCTCTTGAACTCTGTTCATGGTGTCATAGAGCTTTTTCAATGCTTTCGTATAAGCTGGGGCCCCTTCAAGTACCTGTAGAGCTTCCTGATCATATTCCTGCTCTTCTTCCTCGGATTGTCCATCATGTTCCTCCTCTTGTCCTCCTTCTTCTTCACCCTCCACATCGACGACATCTGGTTGTCTGGGATGGGGTTGGTCTGTAGCAGTTTGTTGTCCACTAGCTTGCTCTGCCTCGACTTCCGCGTTAACAGCCTCTATGATTCTGGCTACCTCCTCATCAGTTAGGTCTTCTAAAGTGAATCCATGAGGGAACTCTAGGTCGGTTGGTACAGGTGGAAACACTAGATTTGGTCCATCAGTGTTGTGTCTTGGTAATCTAATAGTGAAGGGTTGTACCCGCCTTGGAAATCGTGGAGTTGTCTCTGGTGTCAATGTCGCATCGCGGGGTTGTGCGCAGGGCATCTGAACGGCACCTCTCATTTTCTTGGATGGTGGTCCTGCGGAGGATAATCGGCGCTGAAACTCTTGTACCCTCGTCCAAATGAGTGCCCTTTGCACTGGTACATCATACGCGAGACATCTGTACACAATCCTGGTCAGAGCACAGCATCCGTACAGTACAGACTTTTGTTTTTTATACCACCTTTGATGAGCCAAGTGGACTTGGTCGATAATCCAGTGAGGCATGTTGATTGTCAAATCAAAAGCATCAGCCAAGTATAAACTAAACCATATCTTTTTAGGTGGCATTGTGAAGCTCTCTTGGGCGGGAAATGCAAAGTGTTGCATGACCATTCGCAAATGAATAGCGATTGTAGGCGTCATTGCCACCATGTCTTTTAACTTTGTCAGATTCCTGTTCTTCATATTGCCGGGGACCATAGTCTCTTTCTCCATAGGAATATGCATACCTTTCATGTCTAGAGCTTCCCTTACCAAGTTGATAGTTAATCTGAAACGCTTGAGCTCATTGCCCCTTGTGAGAGATGGGAGGACAAAGGAGCTGTATCCCTTTTTGTCTTTGCTCGGAGTAAGGGTGCTAATCAAATAAGAGCATCTTAGAAAATCAGGCTTTGGCAATCGGAATTTGAAGTAGTCGTAGAGCCGTGCCTTCTTCCAGATGGGTTTCAGTCCTTCGTTATTCTGCAGTCTCTCAAATTCCCTGGTGAAAAAGTGATACCTGCCCCAGCGCCCATTGAATTCTATCTCGGCCTCCCACATATAAGTGCCTTCACCTAGGGGTCCTGCCACATCACTGAACCAATGAGAGTTTTTACTGACTGGCATAGTGTGCCCTTGTGGAGGGTTCTGAACCGGTATGGTGTGTAATGCTCTCAATGCCACAGGGCGTTCCTTCAATTCCTCCTCAACGGGAAGACTTTCAATGTCCACGACTTGGGGGCTGGTGCCTGCCTGGGAGCTAGTTCCTGCCGTATCTGCCATGTTACTTCTTGCCTCCTGATTCTGTGAGAATATAGAAACATGTGTTAACATTGTAAAGGACAAGATAGAACCATTTTTGTCCCCATTACAACATTAACAGGAGGTTCGGGAGAGATTAGGGGGTTAGCAATTGCTCGGTGCTTGTGTGTGTAGTTAGGAATTGGGTAGACCTAAGAACTAAGTGGAATGACGTAGTGTGAGAGTGACGTAGTTAGTAGGTGGACATGGATTTACAACTGGGATCCGTGGGTTTATTACAAGTTTTAGGTTGCCAAATGCAACGGGTGGGCTTTCATCTTGATTTTGTGGAGACTCTGAAGAGTTTGATAGGGGTATCTACTTGAGAATGAGGCTTTTTAGGGACCCATTTACGAGTGATTCTACTTTTGCGCATGGAATAATATGGGTCCGTGCGTGATGTGTAAGACTGGGCCTCAGATGTTCGAGTGCGTGAAACATGTTGTACCGGGTGTGGCTTTGGTGTAGCTATTTGAGCCCGCAAGCAAGCCTTAGGCACCCAGATTTGTCGTGATTGTGGGCTGGCCTTCATTGACTTCTTGGGTACCCAAATAGACTTTACTTTCGCAGAAGAACTTATGAAAGGCTTCTTATTAGTATCGTGTTGTTGATTACTAATAAGAGGTTTCGGCCGTGAGTTTGGCATGGTCGCACCAGGGTGTTCGCCTTTCAGCACCCATACTTGTTTCACCGGCTGAGATATTCTTCTTCGCACGTGTTGTTGGCCTCCAGTGTAGGTAGTGCTCTGCTTCCTCTGTATTTGATCTGCCTTTGGATGCCGCATCTCTCTAGCCTTTGGAAAAGAAGGGAGTGTCGTCTTCTCCTTGACTCCGTTATTGAGACAAGCTTCTTTCTGCATCATACAGTTTTGGACAAGAATAGCATTGTCAACTTCATGTACGCCCCTGGAAGGACCAGGAGTTTGTGCTTTACCTAGTTCCTTGAGTGCCTCCTTTTCCAATTCAACTGTAATTTGGCTATGATTTACCCATACCTGAAGAAGTCCACTTCTTAGGTTTAGGTTGATTGCATGATCATAGATCCAGTCCTGACCCAAGACAAGAGGCTCAGTGAGGTCCTCATCTTGACACACTAGTACTTTGGCTGTCATTACTTCGTCTTGAATATAGAGGGGAAGTTCCACCTCGCCCATGCAAGGGGTTTCCACACCTCCCAATCCTATGAGATATGCTTCTATAGGATTAACAGTGTTAAAGGTTATCTTCGTCGTTTACTATTAACGTAACTGTTAATTGCCTACCGCGGACGTTAATTACTAATTCAACACAACAACCCTTCGGAGACTCCAGAATCTGGTTCCACACCTGCGTACCAGATATTTCTGAGTCTCTCCTCTTTTCTCTGTATTCAATCTTACCGCAGAAAATAAACTGACTCGAGCCACGTGGGTCCTTGGGAGTGGTAGGGGTCTGTTAGACAGAGGCCCTGTACTATTTTCCCAACTTCTCACTCAACCGTAGTTGTGGCTTTTCCGTCTTAGCTCAGTTTTCGCTCCTGAACAACTTCACTTAGACCAACGTACTGGACTCAGAGTTCTCAGGCTGTTTCTGCCATAGTAGTTGAGCAGTAGTCTGAGATTGCAGTCCAACACTTTTAGTAACTTAACACACAATTCGTCTTATCAGTTCACAGACTTACCGTGTGTCTACCTTCCAAATCGTAATATCTACGGATCGTAAGACGCATCGCAATCGTGTTACCATTCTACGCGTACTTAGATATTACCGGCGTTACCTTGAACACAGACTACGATACCAACTCAGTCACTTACAGAGAATCATACCAACTCATGTCCATCCTTCACACTTACTTATTCCACCGCAGGAATAGCAAATAGACAACACTCTAACACCTTACGCATAATCAAGACACCTCAACTCGTTACCGAACAGAATCTCACAATTGTAGTACCGACTCGTAACACCACAGTGTATCACACATACGCAGTCAAATGATTACACAGGGAAGGCGCACAGACAGGACAGAACCAAGACACTCTACTCGTTTGCACACAGTAGAAGAAGTAACCCCAAAAACCGGGGACTCTCTCTGATACCCTCTCGTCCCTTTTCATTGCTTTAAATAGAGTTTTGTTACAAGGCTTTACGCGAATCTTTCTTTTACCGCGTACTTTCAGAAGGGTTCTTTCTACATTAAAAACCTCTGTCTAAGTACAATTGTCCTTTGTTCGGCGGCCGTCTAACAACAGTTAATTTCAACTCTTGACAGTAAGACAATTTAACAGCACTAGTGGTTGCACCTGAGTCAATCAAGGCTCTTACAGTCCTTGCACCCTCCCCGTGTCCTATATCTAAGGTTATAAAAGGACGTCGATCAATTATCCTATGGGAGCTGATATATGAAACTTCACACATAGCCACGTGATATCCTTGATCTGCATATGCATCTGGCCTAGGTTGCTCTCTACCTTGTCTTCTTAATTTCATTCTCCGTATGCGCACTAAGGCTTCTGCTTGAGCTTCTTCTCGAATCCGCTTTTCTTCTTCTTTGCGTTTCTTAGCAGTGTTGAGTCGACTTAGCATTTCCTCTGTGAGTGGTTCCTGATACAACTTGACCCTGCATCCACTAATGTAGCTTGGAAGAACATCACCTTCTAAGGTGGCCAGCTATACTGCTCCACTCGTTGAGATCCTATTAATTATCATGGGTCCGTAACCTCTTTTCTCTAGTTTTCTCACATGTTGTTTCAAAGTGTAGACTAGTACTAGGTCGCCTGCCTTCAAACCTTTATCCTTAACGTGGGCATCAAAGTATGCCTTCTGTCGTTTCTTAGCTGCATATATCCCTGCAGCCGCCCTCAGTCTTGTTTCTCCTAATCGTTCAAGGTCAAAAAGTCTAGAGGAGAGTTCATGACCCGTCCATTCATGCTCTTGTGCTACTTTCAGTGTAGGTATTAAGAAGTCCAATGGTAGCAGTGCATTTTGGCCAAATACCATCTGAAAGGGGGTGGCTTGGAGTACCGTTTTGTAGGCGACTCGGTATTGCCCAAACAGCATGGTGTAGCTGTTTGTCCCAATCAGAGCATTTATTGTTCACTAATTTCGTCAGTACATTGCATAAGATCTTGTTGGTGCTCTCAGCCTGGCCATTTGCTTGTGGGTGGTAGGGGGCAGACTTCTTATGTACTACCAAGAATTCTTGGAGCAGATTTTCAATAACTTCATTCAAGAAGTGAGTGCCTCTATCACTAACTAGCTCTATAGGTAGCCCGTATCTAGTGAACACATTCTCAAATAAAAACTTAGCTGTTGTTTGAGCATCGTTTTTCGTTGTGGCTTTTACCTCTACCCACTTTGTTAGATAGTTTGTCGCAACAATGATATATTCTGCATGGGAACCCTTAGCTGGGGGATTAATAGGACCTACGAAGTCTATTCCCCACTTAGAGAATGCACGTCCACCCATCATAGGTTTTAGTGGCATCTCATCTTTACGTAGAGGATATTGAGTTCTCTGACAGACATCACATCGTTTCACATAGGTATGTGCATCCATGTGAAGGGTCGGCCACCAGAAGCCCGCAAATAGTATTGCCTTGATCACCCGATCTGGTCCAAAGTGTCCTCCTGCTACACCTTGGTGAGCAGTGTCCAAGATCTTGAGATATTCACTCTCATGGACACATAGTCTCAGGTAACCGTCTTTACCACGTTTGTATAGATTATCACCAATGAGTGAGTAATCCTGGGCTTCTTGTTCTAAACTCCTTTTCCTAGTCAGAGTCATGTCTGGAGGGAATGTTTTCGTCCTCAGAAAGGATACTAGTGGTTCACTCCAATCCGACACTATGGACACTTGATAAAGAGTGGCATGTTCCACAGGTGGTTTAGTGCAGCAGATTGGGCATTCCTTGCACAACTTTTGGATATCAGCTTCCATAGTCGGCCAATGCACTCCGAGTCTCCTTAGTGTCTGTAGGGTTCGTTGCTTTGAGTAGTGTTGCTCTAATGCACCTACATGTGCTAATTGCAACCATTTAGCGTACTCATCCTCTTCCACACAACAAGCCAAGATCCCTTGATCTGTGTGTTTGTACATACTACCTGCCATGATGTGATACTTTTGGGCTTTTACTACCTCCCTATCCTGTGTGTTTATTACTGGGTGGTTAGGTCCGTATGTCAATACTGGCACTAATGGCTTAGCCCACTGTGGTACCACTTCCAAGTTAAACAAGTAAGCATCAGGAAGGTCATCTGACACTCCTTGTGGGGCTTCTCCAGATGTGAGCCTAGAGAGATGGTCTGCTCGCAAGTGAGTCTTCCCTTTCCTTACCACAACCTCGAAATCATATTCCATTAACAAGAGAAACCATCTTACTAATCTTCCTGTATTGCATGGCTTGTTTACGAGGTATAGCAGTGCCTGATGGTCAGTAAAAAATTTAAACTTATTTGCAAGCAAATAATGTCTAAACTTTTTAACTGCATATACCATGCCTAATCCCTCTCGTTCGGTGGTTGTATAATTTCGTTCAACTGCATTCAATTGTCTACTAGCATAGGCAATTGGAAGATCCATATTACCTTCACCAGTAGGTTGTGCGAGTACACACTCAATAGCATAATTGGATGCATCCACATGAACATGGAAAGGCTTATTCCAATCTGGTGTGGTTAAGATTGGTGCTGAACATAATCGCCGTTTAAGCTCATTGAAGGAATCCTCACATTCATCAGTCCACTCAAATTTAGTCAAAAGTCCATACATGGGCTTTGCAATGACAGCATACATATGAATGAACCGTCGGTAGTAACCACAATGCCCCATAAAAGCCTGTACTTCCTTGACGTTCTTTGGCCTAGGTAACTCGGCTATGGCTCTCACTTTCTCTTCATCAGTGGATATGCCATTCTTTGACACTATGTGTCCTAGAATCTTGCCTTGCCTGACCATGAAAACACACTTTTCTGGGTTCAAGCAGACCTGATACTCCCTACATTTGTCAAAGATTTGTCCGAGTTCAGGAATATGGGTTTGTTTGATGTTGGAATGAGCACAAAGATCATCAACATAGACTTCTAAATTCTTCCTCAGGAACTCCTTAAATACATGGCACATTAATCTCTGGAAGGTTGCAGGAGCATTGGTAAGCCCAAATGGCATTACACGAAAGGCAAATATACCCCACTCTGTGGCAAAAGCTGTCTTATGCTGATCTTCTGGAGCTATGGCTACTTGATTGTAGCCCGAAAATCCATCGAGGAAGCTGTACACTTCCTTGCCTGCTACTCTTTCTAAGAGATGCTCTGTGATAGGAAGCGGATAGTTATCTTGAATTGTGGCTGCATTAACCTTCTTCAAGTTAATGCATACACGCAGCTTTCCATTCTTCTTGGGCACCACTACGATGGGGGATACCCACTCAGTATGCTCAATTTCATAGATGAATCCAGCTTCAACCAGTCTATCTATCTCTTCCTTGATCTTGGCCGCATAGTTGTCATTGTATGTGTATGGCTTTTGCTTAGAGGGCCTAGCATCTGAGGTCATGGGGATAGTGTGTGAGCATATGTCTGGATCAACACCCTTCAAATCCTTGTAACTCCAAGCGAATACATCTCTATATTCTCTTAGCAAGACTATCAGCTCATGCTCTTCTTCCTCAGTGAGGTCATGTCCTATGTAAGTGCACCTCTCTTCTCCTTCTTCTATGGCTACCACTATTTTCTTGGTGGTTTCTTTGTTATCATAGGCCTCTCCCGATTGCGCCTCTCGTTTAGGCATTCTAATCATGACTATCCTGTCATCTATCTCATACTTCTTAAAATTTTCCGGGACCTCAAACAAATATTCTTCCTCTTCTGGTGTGACTTCTCTCTTCTTTCTTTCCTTTCCTTCTTCCTTAGGGGTTACATGTGTGGCTAGCCGTACATCCTTTGTAAGCTCTCCGTGCTTCTGGGGTTGAAATTCTACTTCATAGAAGTATTCTTCATCTGATGCAAAAGGTGAGTCCATAATGATTGACTCTAGATCGGAGTCACTCGCATCCTCAAATGCATCAGGGCTAGGTTCACATTCTTCTAAAACTGCCTCTCCCATGATCGGTTCTATGGAGAAAACTGAAATGTCATAGCCCTCCTCATCACAGTGAGGTGTCCATTGTTCTTCATTGATGGCTACATCCATGGTTGCTAGAATTTCTGCCCAGCCGTAAGGTTCGAATTCTTCGTCTGGGAAAACTACAGGTGCATAGGCTGGGTCTTGGATTGATCTATGGGTTTCTTTTGCACCTATCTCCCTGGCTTTTTCTCTCTTCTCTTCTTCTACTCCTACCTTACACATCCATAAGTGAGTGTCTTCATGCATCCATGAGGATCCTGATCCTAGGGAATGCACCGATTCCGTATCATCTTTGGCTCTATGGATGGGGTTCCATTGGATAGGAGGGACATCTCTATGAGAGTAATCCTTGAGATTGACTTTGGTTGTAACACCTAAGTGCTGCAAATACAAGGAATTGGTTCCCCAATCCTGTACCACTTGCAACTGCCGCATAAATGGTCTTCCCAAAATCATTTCATAGGCATGGTTCTTGCTAAAATCACATATAGCAAAGGTATGCTCAAACTCGACACCACAGGTGGTGAGAGTTATTTCTTCTAGCAATCCTAAGGGCCTCTCAATATGACCATCGACCATCTGCAATTTCATTCTCGTTGGCCTGAGTGCTGGCTTGCCCCAACGCTTCCATAGGGAAGTGGTGGCAATTGCAACTCCTGCACCTGAGTCCAAAATTGCCCTGGTGGTGTACCCCTGGTAGGTAATGGGAAGATAGGTGTTCCCTTCTTCACCTTCACACATGTCTCCTATCTTATCCAAGGGTATCTCTGGCACTGTCCTATGTGATCCTACCTGGGAATGAGGTTTCACTATCGCTGGTACTTGTTTGGCGACATGTTTCCATAACTCAGGTCTAACCTTGAGTAGATCTTCTAACTTGAGATTGCACTGCACTTTAGTGTTTTTCACTACCTTTGTGTTCCTAGGTAAGACTGAGTCCTCGTTTCGTACCATGACCGTGGGTGCTCTCATACAAGTAGACTTAGCTTCCCATGGGCATGTGAAGTGGGGTAATTCTTGTAAAGCATTAGACTCAAAGTCTAGTCTTTCCTAAGAGTGGGTGCTCTCCTGCTCCTCATAAATGGAGGTGGGAGGTGGTGATGATGATGATGGTGATGATGATGGTGAGGTAAGAAAGAGAAAAATAAGAAAAGTAAAGAGATTACCTACAACGCAAACGTCTCAACTCTACGTCTTACCATCACACGCTCGTCCTCAACGCTCGATCCCCGGCAACGGCGCCAAAATTTGGTGTAGCTCAGTGATGAGTAGCACCTCCTTTAATATCAATCCGGGAAGACGTGAGGATGGTATGAAGACCTCGAGCAAGTGGAGGCACAAGTGCGTGAGTGAGAAGCACACAAACATGCACACACATACACACACACGCGCACACACGGAAAGACAAAGAGTGAGAAGCAATGGAGTTCTTAGATTACTTTCAAAAAGCTCTTACAAGTTCATTTCAATTACAATCTCCCCAAAAATGAGCTCTCTAGCTCTTTTTATAGTTTTTGACTAGGTTTTGGCCTTGTCGAGACCTAGTGTCCGGCCTAGTTAAAAATTAGGTTCTCTACCCTATTTGGAGGCTCAAACGAAGTCTAAAAAATGTGAAAACTGACAGGTAGGTACTTCTAAAGCTCCTCAAGCTCAAGGACTCCTTGGCTTGCACAAAATGGAGCTAAAAATATGAAATGGTATTTACAATGGTTTTTAGTGATGAAAATCACTATTGTTGTAGGGATTTCTTCTCACATTTTGACATACATTTCTTGGAGCTCCCTACTTGCTCCTTCTCCTTGTGTGTCCACCTCTCTTATATGCGTTAGTGTCTTGAAAAAATATTGGCCTACTTGCCAGGTCGTCGTTGACTGCTCTGTCTGCTTGTACTTTCTCTTCTCTCTGACTCCCTTCTTAAGCTTCCTTGCCTAGTGAGTCCTTCAGTTCCAACAGTGAACTTCTACCTCATAGAAGTATTCTCCCTCTGATGCAAATGGTGGATCCATGATGATTGACTCTAGGTCGGAGTCACTTGCATCCTTGAATGCATCAGGACTAGGTTCGCATTCTTCCAACACTGCATCTCCCATGATCGGTTCTATTGAAAAGACTGAAATGACATAGCCATCCTCATCACAGTGGGGTGTCCATTGTTCTTCATTGATGGCTACATCCATTGTTGCTAAAATTTCAGCCCAGCCGTGAGGCTCAAATTCTTTGTCAGGAAAAACTACAGGTGCATAGGCTGGGTCTTGAATTGATCTATGGGTTTCTTTTGCACCTACCTCTCTGGCTTTCTCTCTCTTCTCTTCTTCTACTGCTACCTTACACATCCATAAGTGAGTGTCTTCATGCATCCATGAGGATCCAGATCCTATGGAATGCACAGACTCAGTCTCATCTTTGGCTCTATGGATGGGATTCCATTCAATAGGCGGTACGTCTCTATGAGAGTAATCCTTGAGATTGACTTTGGTTGTAACACCTAGATGTTGCAAATACAAGGAATTGGTTCCCCAATCCTGTACCACTTGCAATTGCCACATAAATGGCCTTCCCAAAATCATCTCGTAGGCTTGGTTTTTGCTAAAGTCGCATATAGCAAAAGTATGCTCAAACTCAACACCACATGTAGTGAGAGTTATTCCTTCTAGCAATCCTAAGGGCCTTTCAATGTGACCATCGGCCATCTGCAATTTCATTCTCGTTGGCCTGAGTGTTGGCTTGCCCCAATGCTTCCATAAGGAAGTGGTAGCAATTGCAACTCCTGCACCTGAGTCCAAAATTGCCTTGGTTGTGTATCCCTGATGGGTAACTGGTAGATTGGTATTTCCTTCCTCTCCTTCACTCATGTCTCCTATCTTATCCAAGGGTATTTCTGGTACTGTTTTGTGGGATCCTACGTGGGAACGAGATTTGGTTAAGTCTGGCACTTCTTTGGCTACGTGTTTCCACACTTCTGGCTTAACTTTGAGTACCTCTTCTAAAGTAAGATTGCACTGCACTTTAGTGTTTTTTACTACCTCAGTATTCCTAGGTATGATCGAATCTTCATTTCTTATCATGACCGTGGGCGCTCTCATGCTGTTGACTTAGTTTCCCATGGGCCTGTGAAATGTGGTAACTCTTGCAAGGAATTAGACTCAAAGTCTAACCTCTCATGAGGGTGGGCACTTTCCTGTTCTTCATAGATAGAAGGGATGTCCTGTGGGAATTGATCATGTGCGTCATCCACAAGTTCAATGGGAGGAGGGACTTCACTTTCCTTTGCCCACTTCTCTTCTTGAATCTCTCTCAGGAACTCTGATGAATACCTATTCATAGAAGAAGAAGTGTCTGGTTCAGTGGAGTTAGGCACATAAGCTTCCTGGGGAGGAAATCTTATTCTATCTCTTGCACTCCCCTCAAGCTGGGAGGAGGCTCCTTTCCCAGACTTTGCAAGTAGCCTTTCCAATCTATCTAATAGACCATCAAAATGCAATGGTGTTCTAGTGGAGCTAGAGCCATTGAACAAGCGACTGGCTTCAAACATGGCTTGCGCCAATTCGACCATCTTAGCACAAAGCTTTGTTCTCTCTATTTCTAGATCGGCTCTAGGGTAACATTTGTCATGATCTGTCACATTTGGCCCTTCCTGGATTCTGGCCTGATATGCTTTAAGCATCATGTCTAGATCCTTAGGAGTGGGATCCGCTAGGACTGATCCTTCTCTGGGTGGTGGGTGGGTTACGTGTGGTGGATTAGAATGTTGGGGAATGGAAGGTGATGGGTTGGAGGGAGATGGAAACGGTGGTGGAGGGGTGGTGTGAGAGTGGTTTTGAGATGCGAGTTCACTTATCTTTGCTTTGGTTTCTCTCAAGCTTTCTTCAAGTTCGCTCATTTTCTGTGACCATTGTCTTTTCATTCTTTCCCGGCTATCTCTCCAAGCTCTTGTCCTTTTCTTAGTTATACTCTCTGTCTCACTAACCTCAGAATTCTTTCCCAAGCCTACTCCTTGAGTTTGCTGCAAGGCTTGAGCTCTAGTGACCACATGCACTGGGGCAGTGGAAGTTACACTTCCTGTAGAGTCTACTACTAGTCCAATGACGTTGATAGGAGTGATTTTTGGCAGGTTATTGGGATTCTTCGGACAATCTCGTAAGAGATGCTCTTTTCCGCAATCTTGACAGAAGCCCTGAATTGTCACTGGTTGGGGTTGTGTAGGGGCAAGCAGTGGGCAATCACGTATAAGGTGATCTCCCTGACATCTGAAGCATGGTCCTCTAGGAAATGGGGGCCGTACCTACCTAGGTTGAGGTCTAGAGTTGGGGTTTGTGTACATGACATTAGCATATTCAGGCTCCCCACTATTTTCACTTGGGTCTTCATAATAGTATGACTCGTTATGCTCGGGTGACTGCATGTAGTAAGCTTGTGGGCTATCAATATGTATGGAGTCAAAACTATGGTCACTTGGATCACTGTCTGATAGCAACAGTGTGACTGGGACTATGGCTCTATTCAAATTTTCTTCAGCAGATGCATATTTCACTGGGATCACATTGGTTGGAGCAGGGGGTTGCTACGCTAGGACTGGTTGAGGTCTCTGTTGCCCTCGATAAGGTGGCTGATAAGATTGTTGTGGTCTGCCATATTGTTGTGGTGGGTACTGATTCTCGTATCTACCCTGTTGTGGATATGGTTGAGGGTAATTTTGCCTGACAGTTTATTTGTTATAAGGGCAGTCTTGTGCGGTGTGGTTGGTGTACCTTCACTCTATGGTGTAGTACTGGCTACTAGGATTCACTTGGGGTTGGGCCACAATAGGACAAACACTTGCCATATGGTCACCTCCACAAGTATAGCACCTCTTGACTAGGGCAAATCTTGGAATTTGTTTGCTAGAGACACCTAATTTTTGAGCTACCTTCTCTGCAAGTTCCTCAATGGATGTGGATTGACCAGATGTGAGGCTACTAGAGCTATCCGAATCCTTATAGATTTTTGATAGTTCTAACTCCTCGCCTAGATTATCCTCAATGTCTATGCACATGCGCACGCACTCTTCTATAGTTCTGGGGTCCTTCAGATACACATATGACCTGAGCTTGGTGCTCAACAATCCATCTAAGAACAAAGCCACTTGCTTGGCTGGTGTGGGTAACTCAGGCATTGGGCACCTCTCTAGGTATTGCCTAAATCGTCTTCCTGCAAGTCTAACCGTCTCTTGGGGCGTTTGCCTAAAACTATGAATCAGGGAGGAGGTATTATGTTGTATGCCACTCTTAGAGAACTCAGTGATGAAAGCCTCTAAAAGTTGGTCTATGCTCCTAAACTGCCTCTCATTCAGGGGTTGAAACCATGTAAGGGCAGTGCTCCTGAGGGTTAGACCAAAAGCATTGTATTGCGTGAATAGGTCCTCAACCTGTTCAGCTCTCAAGACTTGCCTAAATTCTGCCACATGGTCATATGGGTCTCCAGTGCCATCGAGCACACAAACATGCACACACATACACACACACGCACACACATGGCAAGAACAAAGAGAGTAAGGCAATGGAATTACTTCTTTTACAAACAAGTTCTCATACAAGCTCAAAACTACAAGAAGCTAGCCCAAAAATGAGCTCTCTAGCTCTATTTATAGTTTTTGACTAGCTTTGGCCCTGTCCAGACCTAGTGTCCGGCCTAGTTAAAAATTAGGTTCCAGGGCTTATTTGAGGGTTCAAACGAGATCTAAAAAAATATGAAAATTGGTAGGCAACTACTTCTAAGGCTCCTCAAGCTCGAGGACTCCTCGGCTTGTACAAAATGGAGCTACAAAAAAGGGAAATGGTATTTACAATGGTTTTTAGTGATGAGAATCACTTTTAAAATGTGTAAGGATTGGAAAAAATTGATGGGTTGCCTTAGTGCTAGATCTGCATACATGCTCGTACTTGGCATCTTCCCATATGATGCCAACAGGGAAGGCTTGAGTGAAGAGAAGAAACTGCACTACAAGGTAATATGTTTGGTCGCCCCACTCTCAAAGTACCAAACATCTTTGTCTATTGCAAACATGCAATGCTCATGAGAAGATGGGCCAAAACTGCAAACAGTAGTAAATGCCCATTCTTCATCCTGCACAAGATTAGCAAACTCTGTTTTTGGTGTAGAGGCCTCTGCAACAACCATTCAGGCCTCTTTCTTCTTTGCCTCTTTAGGAGCCAATTTTGAATAGCTCTTAATGACATGATCATTTGCTTTACAATATTTGCAAAACAATTTCTATTTTTTCTGATTTCTTCTCATCTTTGTCTTCCTTCTTCAAATGTGCAGCATTTGTAGATTTTTGCTTACTAGTGGAAGAGCTCCATTTTCCTTTGCCCCTTTGACTAGCCAGGAAAGCTTGATCTACTACACACATAATAGACCTGTTCTGCCTAGACTGGTCTTCCTGCAACAAAACAGAAACTAACTCTTCAAATGTTAAGGCATGTAGATTGCCTTTCATCATCAAACGAAGAGTAGAAGCAAAACTCTGATATGAGTTGGGAAGACCATTCAGAATAGTATGCACAAGTGAACTGTCAAGAAGGACTTCATCTTCAAAAATCAATTGTTCCTTCAAATCCTTGATCTTTGTCAGAAAACTGTCCATAGAATCACCTTCATTCATGTGCTCACTCTCCAACTATTTTCAGAGATAAGCAACACGAGACTCATTCCTAGCTTGGTACAGTGTGGTAAGTATACCCCAAGCATGCTTAGCTATTTTGCAAGAGTGAATGTGAGGAATAGTAGCACATTTGATAGACAAAGCTATCAATGCATGTGTCTAGGCATCTCTTCCATCCCAACAAATTTGCTCTACATTAGGTGCAACAGAAAACACACCACAAACAAGAATCTGCAGAATATCATCATCTTTGACACCTTTTGCATCAGCTTCAGTACCTGTATTTGCAGTACCTGTATTCATAGGTGTAATGTTAGATATGCTCAATACTCCACCCTCATGTGACCACAAACGATCCATGGTGCTCTAAGTTGTAAGGCCCCCATTATGAGGAGAAGCCATTATAGAGCCCGGACATTTGTGGAACCCTAACTTCCAAGTCAGATGAGTTCTATGTGTGACCATTGATGGTTGTAGATGATCTTTGTGAGCGTAGCCATTAGGTTAGGTAGGGCATAAACTTCCAGGCCATTGGGTTGCCATTTAAGGTGAAAATAAAGGCCTTGTGGCATCGTGCAGTTTCCCCATAGAACCTTAATGGCGGGAGTGCAGAGGGGGCTTGCCCCCTTCTACGGGGTTCGTAGGGCCTATCCCCCTGGCCTATAGGGCCAAAATGGTAGGACTTCTGGTCATGGAGATATTGTCGGATCATATATTTTACCGACTATTTTGTATTTCTCGACTACATTTATCTATACCGAACCACCTTGTAAAAGATATATAAGCACAGCCCAGGTTGAGCTTTACACAATATTGCTCACTAGTAAGACCATGTGGGCATACAAGCATGAAGGAGCAGTCATGCACAATCCGACAACAAGGCCTAATCAATTTTTCCATAAACTATTTATAACTCTAGTAATTTTCATCACTGCACAAACATTGTAAATTCTATTTTTGGTAGAATAAATTCCATTTTGTTCAAGCCAAAGAGTCCTCAAGCTTGAGGAGTATTAGAATTAGCTACATACCAATTTTCATAATTTTTAGATTCTGTTTGAGCCCTCAAATAAGGTCTAAAACCTAATTTTTAACTAGGCCAGACACTAGGTCTGGACAAGACCAAAACTAGTCAAAAACCTATAAAAAGAGCTAGAGAGCTCATTTTTGGGGGAGCTTGTTAGTGATTTGAGATTGTATATGAGACTTTTTCAGTAATCCAAAGAACTCCATTGTTCCTCTCTTTGTTCTTACCTTGTGTGCATGTGTGTGTATGGGTGTGCATGTTAGTGTGCTTCTCACTCACACACTTGCATCATCACTTGCTCGAGGTCTTCATACCATCCTCATGTCTTCCCAAATTGACATTAAAGGAGGTGCTTCTCACCACTGAGCTACACCATATTTTGGCACCATTGTCGGGGATCGAGCTTTGAGGACGAGCGTGTGATGGTAAGATGTAGAGAGGACATGTTGGAATGGTAAGTAGTAGGTAATTTCTTTGTTTTTCACTATTTTCTTCATCTCCATCTCCATCTCTTGTCTACATCCATCTCCATTTTCCCTTCATGTTCCTGATGGAGAGTGTTAATCTCCAAAAGAACAACCTACTCTTGATATTAGAGCACCTCTATATCAAGAGTAAGTCAAAACCTTTATCAATTTGGAGGATCAACATTCAATTATAAGGATTCTGGAAAATCTGTGAAAAGGATGATTCTACAGAAAGTCTGTTGCACATATCCTTCTCATTGACTTATCAAATGTGTAAAGTGTTTTATAAAACTTTGCACAAGGTGTCGCCTAAAGATTGCGCACCTTCTCCAAGTCGAATCACTCCAAAAGATTCAGTAGATTTTGAGAAATCAACTTGACAAGTCACCTTCTTTCTTCCCTGAAACAATTTGCTTATACCCATTGCTAGGGTCTTCCACAAATACTCCTTCATTAGTGAATCTCACTTCATAACCTTTTTCAACAATTTGTCCTACACTTATCAGATTCTTAAGAATTGTAGGAACATACAAGACCTTACTCAAGAGGGTGCTACCATCCTTAGCCTTCACTGATCCAATTGACTTCACATTATGCTTTGTATTGTCACCTGTTTGAACAACATGATTAGATACCTTATTTTCGAAATCAGTCATCAATGCTATGTTACCACTCAGGTGATTGCAACACCCTGAGTCAATGTAGAAGACTCTTTGGTCTTCACTTTGTCTCTCACAAGTTGCATTCATTATCAATGTTGAATCCTCCTTTTGATCTGAAGCATAATTGTAGTAGATATTATTGTATTGTTGACTTTGGAATCCTCTACCTGCATTTCTTCCAAAGTAACCCCTACTACCTCTACCTCTGAAGTTACCTCTTTGATTTTTGCCACCTCTTCCTCTTGAATTAAAGTTCTGATTATATCCACCATTACTCTGAGTATTATGCCAACAATCATTAGCTAAATGATTTGTCTTACCACAAATCCAGCAAGCTTTGACTCCATCTTTGTTGTTCCTGCCTCTTCCTCTACCTTTGCCACCTCCTCTTCCTCTTAGGAAGTTGGCTTGACTAGTTGTGCCTTCATCTTCATTTGCTTGTTGCTTTCCTTTGCTATTTTTCTTCTTATCCTTTGAGTACATTGCATGACCTGTACTCTTGTCACTTTCACCTTTGACATCCTGCTCAAAGGTTAACATATGTCCTAGCAACTGATTTAAGTTAGGAGTAAAATGATCAAGTGATAATTCTGTAGACAAAATGAATTGCTTCCATTTGTCATCACCTCTCAAACCTGTAAGGATTTGCCTTACCAATTTATCCTCCTCAATGTCTTCATCAACAGCTCCTAATGCATCTGCAATGTCCATTCTGGTTACATAATCTGAGATGGATTGATAGGCCTTCTTCTTGAATGTAGTAAATTCTGCCCACAAGGATGCCTTCCTAGACTTTGTGGTATTTTGGAAATGCTCCTCCAATGCATTCCATATATCACTTGCACTTTCAAGACCTCTAATGTGAGGTAGCAAGTAGTCATTGACTACCATATGAATAATGCTCCTAGCTTGAGCATCTCTCTTCATCCAATTCTTCAAATCTGACAATTCCTCCCTAGTTGGAACACTAGGATCTCTGAATTGAGGCTTTTCTTCTTCACCTGTAATATAACCTATCAAATCTTTGCTCATTAGATGAGCTTCCATCCTCATTGACCATGCTGGATAGTTCTCTCTATCCAATTTCTCTATCTGAAGAGAATCTCTCATCCTTTCTTTACCTATGTATTGAATTCTTCAAATTTTATGAAAAACAGATGTACCTTTACTTCGAATGACACTCCTTTTGACTTCCTTCATGTCTTATGATCTCCTTCTCAAGCTTTACCTTCAAGCTTTCTCCTTTTGAACCTTTAGATGTTGAATTCTTTGCACCTGCAGCAGTCGGGATCCTCCTTCCTTCAATTCTGATGCTTCCTGCTCTGATAGCACTGATGGAGAGTGTTAATTCCCAAAAGAACAACCTACTCTTGAAATTAGAGTAGCTCTATATCAAGAGTAAGTCAAAACCTTTATCAATTTGGAGGATCAACATTCAATTATAAGGATTCTGGAAAATCTGTGAAAAGGATGATTCTACAGAAAGTCTGCTGCACATATCCTTCTCATTGACTTATCAAATGTGTAAAGTTTTTTATAAAAATTTGCACAAGGTGTTGCCTAAAGATTGTGCACCTTCTCCAAGTCGAATCACTCCAAAAGATTTGGTAGATTTTGAGAAATCAACTTGACAAGTCACCTATGTCTAAAACTGTACTTCTGAGAAGTCGATTTAGACATCTATAACTTCTAAGACATGGTTCTCCAAGAATAGAACCCGTTTAAGCAAATGCTTTTAGACACAAGTAGCTTACCTTTCAACTTAAAGATTAAGTGCTTACTTGATCAAGAATTTAAACTGTGGAAGGATAACTGATCAAAACATTGACTTCGAATTTTGCACCTGTTTCAAGAACCAGTGAACACTTCTTCACACATAAATGTTCCTACACATAATTCTCTCAGCCTGATCACAATTAGAAGCTAAAAATTTATACAGAGGTCAACCAACTATGGACTTATACTTGTACAAAAGCATTTCACAAAAGATCTAACACAGAAGGAGAAAACTCAGAAACATCGGGCGCAACATTTTCTTCATTTCTGAGAATTTTACATCTAGTGATGAGAGAGACTTAACTCACTTCTAGGATGGCTAAAAAACTCATACAACTTCTGATTACTCTATTCTCATGCTCTCTCATACTTGTCCCGACATTTTCCATAGTATTTATAGGCAAATATCTACAAACTTATGACTAATCAAAAGTATAAGTGACCTATATCTGAACTAATGTACATATGTGTACATTTCTTTCGACTCTTGAATGTAAACTTCTTCTATGCTTCAAAACTTGATCTTGTCTTCATTCTTTGACTTCCAAAACTTTGATTTTTGATTGCTCTGCACCAACAGCTCCCCCTCAATCATCAATTGAGGTTTTCTGTATTTTCTTTATGCCTGCCATTTCTTTGAATCTTTGTAGCTTTGGTCCATCCAAGCTTTTGGTAAGCATATCAGCTATCTGATCTTTAGTTGAAGTATGTATGACTATAATCTCTTTGTCCATCACCTTCTCTCTTAGAAAGTGATACTGAATCTCAATGTGTTTGGTCCTGGCATGAAAAACAGGGTTAGCAGCTAGATACAATGAACTCATGTTATCTCCATTAATAGTAGGAGTACTTTGAATGATATCAAAACTCTTCATCAGAGTCTTAAGCCATATCACTTCCTTTGCAGCTTCAACCATGCCTTTGTACTCAGCTTCTATAGATGATAAAGCAACTGTGTGTTGCTTCTTTGAACACCAAGAGATTAACTTATCTCCCACATAACACATGTATCCATAGGTTGATCTTCTATCATCAGGATTACCTGCCCAATCTGCATCACTATATATTTTGATATTTGTATCTGATGTAAAACCATAATACAAACCCTTAATGTACCTCAATACTCTTTGACCTGCAATCCAATGTTCTTTTCTAGGACAATGCATGAATTGAGACAAAACCCCAACTGCATATGATAAATCAGGCCTAGTTAATGTAGCATAGATAAGACTACCAACCAAACTCTGATATAACTTCATATCCTTGAATTCTTCTCCACCATATCTACTCAATTTGTGATTCACCTCCATTGGAGTAGGTGCTACCCTGCAATCATTCATTTTAAACTTGATTAACAAGTTCTTCAAATACCTTTCTTGAGTCACACACACTCCATGTTGAGTATATGAAATCTCTATGCCCAAGAAATATGACAAATCTCCCAAATCACTGATTTTGAATTCTTTCTCCATTTGCTTCTTTAGGCTTTGAATCCCTTTCTCATCTGTACCTGTAAGAATTATATCATGAACATATATGCACATGTAAATGAACCCATCATCACTTGCTTTCACAAGCAAACTACTATCTCCCTTAGATACTTGAAATCCAAGTTCTTTCAAGAACTTCACAAGTCTATAATTCCATGCCCTTGGGGCCTGCTTCAACCCATACAAAGCTCTCTTGAGCTTACACACATGATCTGGATACCTCTCATCTCTGAATCCTTGAGGTTGCTCCATGAAAACATCATCTGAAATGTAACCATTTAAAAAAGCATTTTTCACATCTAATTGAAATAATTTCCAACCTTTACATGCAGCAATGGCTATGAGTGTCCTGATGGTTGTCATCTTTGCCACAGGACTATAGGTCTCATCATAATCAATACCATATGTTTGAGCAAACCCTTTCACAACAAGTCTAGCTTTATACCTAGACACACTTCCATCTGCATATCTCTTTGTTTTGTAAACCCACTTGCATCCAATTATCTTCTGGCTATTTGGTTTAGGAACCAAATCCCATGTCTGATTCTCCAATAATGCATCATATCTTCCTGCATAGCTTTCTCCCAATTTTCCTTACCTTTTGCCTCTTCATATGTAGAAGGGTCTGCTTTAATCATATAAGCATAATCTTTTGTAGCCAAAAAAGAAGTGTCATAGCTATACCTTGTAGGTTGCCACTTGTGTCTTGATGACCTTCTGAGTTCTCCACTCCTTGAGGTTTCTGGTTCTTCACACTCAGGATCAAATCTTGGCATTTCTTCAACTTCAACCTGCACTTCATTATTCTCTTGTTCATCAAATATCTGAACCTTTGATTTACCTTTCTTTTGACTCACAATTTCTTCATCATCTGTATTAATATTGATAGTACCTGCATACCAAGTACCTTGCTCATCAAATGTAACATCCTTAGACACAATAAATTGCTTTGTAGATGGACTCCACAATCTATAACCCATCTGCTTGTCATCATAACCAATGAATACATACTTTTTAGCTTTAGGTTCTAATTTGTGTCTTAATTGTGATGGCACACATGCACATGCCAAACATCCAAATACGTTGCAATGGTCTAATGTAGGTCTCTTACCCCACCATGCCTCATATGGTGTCATACCCTGCAAGGCTTTACATGGCAATCTATTGACCAAATAAGTAGCTGTATTTACAGCCTCAGCCCACAAATAATTTGGGCAATTTTTCTCCTTCATCATGGATCTTGCAAACTCAACAAGAGTTCTATTCCTCCTCTCTGCTACACCATTTTGTTGAGGGGACTACCTGCAAGTGATTTCCCTTTTTATACCTACATTCCACAAGTAATCACTGAACTCATTAGAGAAATACTCTCCCCCTCCATCTGACCTTAATCTCTTACTTATGACCTATAATTCTCTCTGCATACACATGATAATGTTTGAATGTACTAAATACTTCTGACTTATCTTTGATCACATAGATAGTAATCCATCTGGTAGCATCATCAACATAAATCACATAGTACCTTGATCCATTGATACTGAAATCCTTTGATGGTCCCCACACATCTGTGTGTACCAACTCAAGCTTCTCTAAATACATAAAACCATGCTTGGAGTAAGATTGCTTATGAGCCTTACCTAATTGACATGCCTCACATCTGTATGTCATATGTTGACCTGTAACATTAGGCAATCCAAGCACTGAACCACTGTTAATCATACCTTTGATACCTCTTTCATTGAAGTGTCCAAGCCTCTTGTGCCAAAGATCTAACTCAGAGATCGTATGTCCTCCATAAGTGAACAAGGCATGACCAACATTACCTTGAATCTTCAATGTGAACAATCTTCCTTCTTTCTTCCCTGAAACAATTTGTTTATACCCATTGCTAGGGTCTTCCACAAATACTCCTTCATTAGTGAATCTCACTTCATAACCTTTTTCAACAATTTGTCCTACACTTATCAGATTCTTAGGAATTGTAGGAACATACAAGACCTTACTCAAGAGGGTGCTACCATCCTTAGCCTTCATTGATCCAATTGACTTCACATTATGCTTTGTATTGTCACTTGTTTGAACAACATGATTAGATACCTTATTTTCCAAATCATTCATCAATGCTATGTTACCACTCAGGTGATTGCTACACCCTGAGTCAATGTAGAAGACTCTTTGGTCTTCACTTTGTCTTTCACAAGTTGCATTCATTATCAATGTTGAATCGTCCTTCTGATCTGAAGCATAATTATAGTAGGTATTATTGTATTGTTGACTTTGGAATCCTCTACCTGCATTTCTTCCAAAGTAACCCCTACTACCTCGACCTCTGAAGTTACCTCTTTGATTTTTGCCACCTCTTCCTCTTGAATTAAAGTTCTGATTATATCCACCATTACTCTGAGTATTATGCCAATAATCATTAGCTAAATGATTTGTCTTACCACAAACCCAGCAAGCTTTGACTCCATCTTTGTTGTTCCTACCTCTTCCTCTACCTTTGCCACCTCCTCTTCCTCTTAGGAAGTTGGCTTCAAATCTTTGCTCATTAGATGAGCTTCCATCCTCATTGACCATGCTGGATAGTTCTCTCTATCCAGTTTCTCTATCTGAAGAGAATCTCTCATCCTTTCTTTACCTGTGTATTGAATTCTTCAAATTTTATGAATAACAGATGTACCTTTACTTCGAATGACACTCCTTTTGACTTCCTTAATGTCTTATGATCTCCTTCTCAAGCTTTATCTTCAAGCTTTCTCCTTTTGAACCTTTAGATGTTGAATTCCTTGCACCTGCAGCAGTCGGGATCCTCCTTCCTTCAATTCGGATGCTTCCTGCTCTGATACCACTAATGGAGAGTGTTAATTTCCAAAAGAAGAACCTACTCTTAAATTTAGAGCACCTCTATATCAAGAGTAAGTCAAAACCTTTATCAATTTGGAGGATCAACATTCAATTATAAGGATTATGGAAAATATGTGAAAAGGATGATTCTACAGAAAGTCTGCTGCACATATCCTTCTCATTGACTTATCAAATGTGTAAAGTTTTTTATAAAACTTTGCACAAGGTGTCGCCTAAAGATTGCGCACCTTCTCCAAGTCGAATCACTCCAAAAGATTCAGTAGATTTTGAGAAATCAACTTGACAAGTCACCTATGTCTAAAACTGTACTTTTGAGAAGTCGATTTAGACATCTACAACTTCTAAGACATGGTTCTCCAAGAATAGAACCCGTTTAAGCAAATGCTTTTAGACACAAGTAGCTTACCTTTCAACTTAAAGATTAAGTGCTTACTTGCTCAAAACTTTAAACTATGGAAGGAGAACTGATCAAAACATTGACTTTGAATTTTGCGCCTGTTTCAAGAACCAGTGAACACTTCTTCACACACAAATGTTCCTACACATAATTCTCTCAGCTTGATCACAATTAGAAGCTAAAAATTTATACAGAGGTCAATCAACTATGGACTTAGACTTGTACAAAAGCATTTCACAAAAGATCTAACATAGAAGGAGAAAACTCAGAAACATCGGGCGCAACATTTTCTTCATTTCTGAGAATTTTACATCTAGTGATGAGAGAGACTTAACTCACTTCTAGGATGGCTAAAAAACTCATACAACTTTTGATTACTCTATTCTCATGCTCTCTCATACTTGTCCCGACATTTTCCATAGTATTTATAGGCAAATATTTACAAACTTATGACTAATCAAAAGTATAAGTGACCTATATCTGAACTAATGTACATATGTGTACATTTCTTTCAACTCCTGAATGTAAACTTCTTCTATGCTTCAAAACTTGATCTTGTCTTCATTCTTTGACTTCCAAAACTTCGATTGCTGATTGCTCTGCACCAACAGTTCCCACTTCCATTTCATTCACCTCATTTGCAAAGTGAGAGTTTGAGAGAGAGCGAGAGTGTGTTAGTGTTGTTGTGTATTTTTCTTGCATGTTCTTGTAGGTTTCAGCATCATCATCATCTTCAACAAGCTCAGAAGGTACAAAATCCATCTGTGCAATCCTCAAGTCATCGACCTTGATCTATCACGAGAGACCAAAAAGTCATCCATTTCACGATTCTGAGTGCACCACGACACAGCGTAGGCCGAGAGCTTCTAGGATCACTAGCTTGATCACAAAAATTCACCATATTTTGGTCTATCGCGACATACCAAATCCATGATAGATGATAGATGCCCATCTATCACGATAGACACGGCCTATCGCGATAGATCGAACTGACGCGACACACACCCGGCTATCGCAATAGATCGAACCGATGCGACACACACCCAACTATCGCGATAGACCAAACTCGCGACACATACCCATCTATTGTGATAGACACATCTATCGTGATACACAAATCTATCGTGATAGACACATCTATCGCGATAGACCGATCCACGATAGATGATAGACTGACCCCGATAGACCGCCATTTATCATGATAAATCGTACCATCTATCGCGACAGACAGCCCCACTATAGACGATAGACTCATCTATCATGACAGACCGACCCCATGACATACCAGTTTTACGATAGACACTTGTCTATCGCGATAGACACCATCTATCACGACAGACTGCCAGCCACGATAAATCGCCATCTATCGCGATACACCAATTTTTTGCATATTTTTGGGTGTCTAATTTTTGTAATTTTGAGTATAATTTTGATAAATTGGGGCTATTTTAGAGCCTTATAAGTGGGCAAAATACCTAGAAAAACCTTAGATGAATTTCTTGAAACCTTGAGAGCCTGTTTTGACCCCTAAGTGCCTGAACGATCATAACTTCACCATACAAACTCTGATTGATGAGATTTTGGTCTCGTTAGGAAGCTCGTTGAGAATCCTACGTGGATCTTGATTGGTTTTTATAAGAATCATATATGGAGTTCTAGACCATGTATTTTTAAGTTGACCATTAGGTGGGATTAGGTGGTCACATTATTTTTTTGGGTATACTTTTGCCATATGTGACTTTAGCAAAAATCAGGCCTATGAGATGATTCTGGGAAGACCATTTATGAGACAATTGCAAGTAGTACAAGATTGGGGAACCAATTCCCTATATTTGCAACACATAGGTGTCACTACCAAAGTCAATCTCAAGGATTAGTCTCATAGAGGCGTACCCCCCATTCAATGGAATCCCATCCATAAAGCTAAAGATGATACGGAGTCAGTGCATTCCATAGGATCAGGATCCTCATGGATGCATAAAGACACCCACTTATGGATGTGCAAAGTAGCAGTAGAAGAAGAGAAGAGGGATAAAGCCAGAGAGGTAGATGCGAAGGAAACTCATAGATCGATTCAAGACCCAGCCTATGCACCTATAGTATTTCTAGATGAAGAGTTTGAGCCTCATGGTTGGGCGAAGATTCTAGCAACAATGGATGTAGCCATGAATGAAGAACAATGGATACCCCACTGTGACATTTCAGTCTTCACCATAGAGCCAATAATGTGTGATTCAGTTATAGAGGAATGTAAACCTAGCACTGATGCATTCGAGGACACAAGTGACTCCGATCTAGAGTCGATCATTATGGGCCCACCATTTGCATCGAATGAGGAATATTTCTACGAAGTCGAAGCTCACCCTCAGAGACATGAAGAACTTAGACATGATGTGAGATTAGCCACACAGGTAACCACTAAAGGCAAGAAGAGGAAGAAGAGAGAAACCACACCACAAGAGGAAGAATCCTTGTTTGAGGTCCCAAAAAACTTTAAGAAGTATGAGATAGAAGATAGGAGAGTCATGATAAGAATGCCTAAACGTGATGCATAAGCAGGAGAGGCCTATGATAACAAGAAAACCACCAAGAAAATTGTTGTAACCATAGAAGAGGGAGAAGAAAGATGCACCTACATAGGACACGACCTGATTGATGATGAAGAGCAAGAGTTGGTAGACTTGCTAAGAGAATATAGATATGTTTTTGCATGGAGCTACAAAGACTTAAAAGGTGTAGACCCTGAAATATGCTCACATAATATCCCCATGACCTCAGATGTCAAACCCTCTAAGCAAAAGCCATACACATATAACAATAATTATGCTGCCAAGATCAAAGAAGAGATAGATCACTTGGTTGATGCTAGATTTGTCTATGAAATTGAGCACACTAATTGGGTGTCCCCCATTGTAGTAGTACCCATAAAGAATGGCAAACTACGTGTATGCATTAACTTGAAGAAGGTTAATGCAGCCATTATTAGAGATAGTTATCCGCTTCTGATCACTGAGCACCTATTAGAAAGAGTGGCAAGTAAGGAAGTCTACAGCTTCCTTGATGGCTTCTCTAGCTACAATCAAGTAGCCATAGCTCCAGAAGATCAGCATAAGACAGCTTTTGCTATAGAGTGGGGCATATTCGCCTTTAGAGTAATGCCATTTGGTCTTACCAATGCGCCAACCACCTTTCAAAGGCTGATGTGCCATGTATTTAAAGAGTTCTTGAGGAAAAATTTGGAAGTCTATGTTGAGGATCTTTGTGCTCATTCCAACACTAGACAAACCCATATCCTTGAGCTGAGAGCTATCTTTAACAAATGTAGAGAACATCAAGTCTGTTTGAACCCAGAAAAGTGTGTTTTCATGGTCAAGCAAGGTAAGATTCTAGGACACATAGTGTTAAAGAACGGCATATCCACGAACGAGGAGAAAGTGAGAGCTATTGCAGAGCTACCTAGGCCAAAGAATGTCAAGGAGGTACATGCTTTCATGGGTTATTGTGGCTATTATCACGGATTCATTCACATGTATGTGATCATTGCAAAGCCTCTGTACTCCCTTTTAACTAACTTTGAGTGGATGGAAGAATGTGAGAACTCTTTCAATGAGCTTAAACGGCAATTGTGTTCAGCACCAATCCTGAGTACTGACTACACCAGATTGGAACAAACCCTTTCATGTTCATGTGGATGCATCCAATTATGATATTGGGTGTGTACTTGCAGGGTTAGGCATGGTATATGAGATTAAAAAGTTTAGACACTATTTGCTTGCAAATAAGTTTAAATTTTTTATTGATCATCAAGCTCTATTGTACTTGGTAAACAAGCCATGCAATACTAGTAGATTGGTAAGATGGTTTCTCTTACTAATGGAATATGACTTTGAGGTAGTGGTGAGGAAAGGCAAGACTCACTTGAGAGTAGATCATCTCTCGAGGCTCACATCCGGAGAGGCCCCACAAGGAGTATTAGATGATCTTCCTGATGCTTACATGTTTAATTTGGAATTTGTACTGCAGTGGGCCAAGACATTAGTGCCAGTATTGACATATGGGCCTAAACATCCAGTAATAAACACTCAAGATAGAGAGATAGTAAAAACCCAAAAGTACCATATCATGGTAGGGATTATGTACAAGCATACAGATCAAGGAATATTAGCTTGCTGTGAGGAAGAGGATGAGCATGCCAAGTGGTTGCAATTAGCACATGTGGGAGCATTAGAGCAACACTACTCGAGGCAAAGAACCTTACAGACACTAAAAAGAGACTCGGAGTACACTGACCAACTATGGAAGCATATGTCCATAGGATGTGCAAGGAATGCCCAATATGCAGCACTAGACCTCTAGTGGAACATGCCACTCTTTATCGAGTGTCTTTAGTTCCAAATTGGAGCGAACCACTAGTAACCTTTCTGAGGACGAAAACATTCCCTCAAGATATGACCCTGTCTAGGCAAAGAAGTTTAGAACAAGAAGCCCTAGATTACGCACTCATTGGTGATAATCTATACAAGTGTGGAAAAGATGGATATCTGAGACTATGTATCCATGAGAGTGAATATCTTAAAATTTTGGAAACTACTCACCAAGGTGTAGCAGGAGGACACTTTGGACTTGACCGTGTGATTAAGACAATCCTATTTGCAGGCTTGTGGTGGCCAACCCTTCACATGGATGCACATACCTATGTGAAGAGGTGTGATGTATGTCAGCGAACTCAATATCCTATACGCAAGGATGAGATGCCATGGAAACCTATGATGGGTGGACGTGCATTCTCTAAGTGGGGAATAGACTTCGTCAGTCCTATCAACCCCCCGCTAAGGGTCCACATGCTGAATACATCTTTGTAACCACACACTATCTAACCAAGTGGGTAGAGGTGAAGGCCACTACGAAAAATGATGTGCAAACCACAAGTTCCTATTTGAGAATGTATTTACAAGATATGGGCTATCGATAGAGCTAGTAAGTGATAGAGGTATCCACTTCTTGAATGAAGTCATTGAAAATCTTCTTCAAGAGTTCTTGGTGATACACAAGAAGTCTGCCCCCTATCATCCACAAGCTAATGGGCAAGCTGAAAAGCACTAATAAGATTATATGCAATGTGCTGACCAAATTAGTAAATAATAAACGCTCTGATTGGGACAAACAGCTACACCATGCTATTTGGGCATATAGAGTTGCCTATAAAACAGTACTCCAAGCCACACCCTTTTAGATGGTATTTGGCCAAAATGCAGTGCCACCAATGGACTTCTTGATACACTGAAAGTAGCATAAGCGCATGAGTGGACAGGGCATGAACTCTCTTCAAGGATCTTTGATCTTGAACGGCTAGGTGAAAGCAGACTGAGAGCTATCGCAGGGATTTATGCAGTTAAGAAAAGACAAAAGGCATACTTTGATGCCCATGTAAAGGATAAGGGTTTGAAAGCAGGAGACCTAGTCTTAGTGTACACCCTGAAACAACATGCCATCATATGCATCTTCAAAAGTGAGTGGCTCTTCATTACATGCGATTGCAATAAGAGATACATCCATGAAGTCACTTGATGCACGGTGAGAGATTGATTTTGTTCCACCAAGTAAAAGAGTACTCAACTTGCTTCTTGCAATGTTTTTTGTATCCATTTTGTCACATATTTTGTCCTTGGTAGACATGTGTTTCTCACATGATACATTGCCAAAATGAACATCAGAAGTGCGTTGAATATCATTTTGAATTTCAGCTATATGTGGCTACAAATTTTGTCAATTTTCAGCCATGTTGAGCTCGACATTTTCAAACATTTTTTGCTAGAATTTTTCAGCCATGTTTTTCTACAAATTTTGGGAATTTTTAGCCATGTTTGGTTAGAATTGTTCAACCATATTTGGTTGGAAAATTTCAAATATTTGAACCTCATTTGGATGGCTACATGGCCATAGTCAAGCCTACCAATTTGAAACAAAGGCATGAGTGTATCAAACACATCTTGCGAGCTAATTTTTACCAAAATTCAAATTCAACTAAATTTTAAGCTAAATTTTCAGAAAATACCACATCTTGACTTACAATAACTTTATCAATCAATGGATAATATAAGATTATCAGTGATAACCTTTACTCTCACTACTATATCCAAAAAATATACATTTATTTGCTTTTTCATCAAGTTTGTGATGTTGTTGTGATAACAAAAGAGAATATGCTAAACAACCAAATATGTGCATATGACTAACCATTGGCTTCCACCCATCCCAAGCTTCATAAGGCGTAATGAATCTCAATGCTTTTCTACGGTAAGGATTTAGTACATAGTTTGCACACATGACCATTTCCATTCAAAACTTATCTAAAAGATGTCTTCCTTAATGATACATCATGCCGGAGAGGTGCATCTCTCACCCATTGTGGGTTTGGTTAGTCTCTTAAGAGTAATCCCTTAGGTTAGTTAGTCCATTTGTTTATGGAGGTTAGGCCTCACACAACAAGAATCTTGGATAACAACACAATATTGAATGTATTACTAGGTGAATGTACAACCTCCTAAAGAGGAAAGAAAGTGCCTAGATGGTCCTTAGTGTGTTCACACACATCACCGCCAAAATATATCAACATTATTTATAATACTTATATAGTATCATAGGATCTAAAATTAACAACAAAAAAGTGAAGGTAAGAATGATAGAGGGTTTGGTCCCTAATTGGATGCTAGTTCATGGATGCAAAGTTTCAATATGTGAGAATTTCAAGCCATTGAATATTCTGATGGGCTTCATAATTTCCATGGAGAAAAGATGGAAAAAGACCTTCCATTAAAAAATGAACAATGAGTTGACTCGGTGAAGGGGTTGCTAATCATGCGTGGTAGGACCATTATAATAAACACTCTCATGCTCCCTAAGATGTATTTTATTTGTTTGTAGGGGAAAATGGAGAAAAAAATAAAAGTTACAATCAAATTTATAAAATTAATGTGACGTAGAAACATGGACACAAAGGAGTGTAAAAGATTACATGAGATATATTCTTCATTCTAAAACATGAAAGAGCCAATGATAGCTCATGGCCAAATAAATGGATAAACGTTTGAGAGAGTTTCGAGAATCATAAACAAGATGAATTTGCAAAGCTTTGATTTATATTCTCCGTTTGGTTATCCATGATAGAAGGTCAAACCACCTATTCTTATCTATTCTTTCTATTAGAAGCTTTTTCAAGCAGATTTAATGGTTGCATTCCTCTTGATTTTTTTGGTGAATAAAGTCAAATAATTATGCACAAATATATACTATAAGAAATGGCATTTCAATGTGACATTTACGGACTCCACATGGTTCTCAGCAAGTGGAATCAACCTTGTTCAACTAGATGGAGGAGTTGTGAAATGAAGGCATAATTGCTATTTATAAATATCTTCCTTCTCTTGCTTATGATTGTGCTTTAGTTGTATGGTCATTTAGAGCACAATGTGGATGCTTAGATAGAGCATTGTGATGAGACTCAATTAGAGTTAGATCATCAGTTTGACCTTGATGTCGATGCAATACAGTTAGCTCATATGAAGCACGATGACACTCTTGTTGTGGTAGAGCATGATGGCTCATATTATATAAAGATTGTGGAAAATCATGATAAATTTTAGGATAAACAACTAGAAACATCTTTGGTTGATAGGATAGTTTATTTGGATGTTGAAGATTAAATGGTTATGCAATCATTCTTGGATTTGTACATGTTAGATGTGGATGTGGATATTTGGGGACATGTTGATCTTTATGATAATCGTTTGGATGGCTTGGATACATGCATAGCTCACATGGTTAGGTTAGCCAAGATATCACAAGGTTCATCAATATTCAAGAGTCTAATGTACTAGTTATTATGCTTGAGATCAAACATTGCAATTGTCATTGTGGCATTTGCTCTTGGAGTTGTATGTCCTTCGATAACATGGTCATAGAGTGAGTGGTCTTTAAGAGTTATTGTATCATTCACATGTGAGCTCGACTCTTCTTAGTTTGAGTCTAAAGCAAACTGAGATGCATGGATGCACCTTGTTTGAGGCAATTGGTGTAGATTTATCCACATAACTTGAAATATGTGGCTCTACATGTATATCTCTTGTATATCCTTACATCATTCTTTATACATGTTTCCATTTATGGTCACATTGACCCTTAAATGAGAGATTGTTGGAGAGCATAAGGGTCCATATGACCCTCCCCCTTTATCTACTGATGTATATGTAGATAATATTATCATTGCCTCATCAATGTTTGGGGAAAATGAGGATCCCCTCCACATGCGATTGCGCGTACTATACTTTGTGTGTGTACTAGTGCATTCACACATATCTATATATATCTCTCTCTTCAATGTAGAGTAGGCAATTCCATATATTTCTGTCATGATTGCTCGATAAAGAGTTTCATCCCTCTCCTCGTATACAACAAACAATGATGAGGCAATGATAATATTATATTAAGATTTTTTAATACATAAGTAGATAGGGTAAACGGTCATGTGGACCTTATCCTCCCCAAAAATTCTTGTTGGATTTTGAGATCTATGGAAGCACATGAACAATAAAAGGAGGAAGAATAAACTTGGAGAACAACACAATATTGAATGCACTACCAAGTGAATATAAAAAGATAAGTGAACCATTCGGGTTGTAGGTGTATATACAAGCAGAGTGAAAAAAACCTCCTAAAGAGGGAAAAAAGTTCTCGACAATCTTAAGTGTGTTCACCTACCAAAAATGTCAACAAATCCCCCCAGGAGTGATGCAATGAACAAGGATCTTGCACTCATGTACAAGGAAGTGCCAACCTATGTGGAATGAAATCAATCCACAAAAGGAACCAAGCCCAAAACTTTTAGAAAAGCTTCAAACTTCTCCCTAGATAGAGCCTTTGTGAAAATGTGTGCAACATTATCTTGTGTGGGCACATAAGCCGAACTAATTTCTCCAACAAAGAGTCTCTCCCTAACATAATGATGGTGCATATCAATGTGCTTTGTGCAAGCATGGAACACAAGGTTCCTTGCTACTGCCAATGCACTCTAATCGCAAATTAAACATGGTATAAGACTAGCAAACGCCCAAATCTTCCAAAAGGTGTTTGAACCACATGCGATCAATAGTTGATGTGAAAGCTGCCCTATACTCATCCTCACAACTAGAAGTGACCACAATAGGCTTCTTCTTGCTCAACCAAGATAAGCATGATCTTCCATGCATGAAGCAAAGATCAATAGTGGACATATGAGTGTCATAGTCACCAACCCAATTTGTGTTAGAAAAAGCATGTAAATCAAGCATTAATGATTCTCCCTTAGGATAAAACAATCTAAGTAGTAAGGTATCACTCAAGTAGCAAAAGATGCGCTTAAATCCCTACCAATGTTTGAAACCTATGGAATGCATAAGTTTGCTCATTGTGAGAGCCTAAATGAGAATGATATGGCAAAAGATGCATCTAATTTTCTATCCCTCAAAGTTTTCACCAACCATTTAGGCATACTTTTTCCTCTTTTATGTCAACCCTCTCATCAATAAGTGCATCATGTAAATTTGCATGAGAAATGGAATGATCTTCATCATCATTTGAAACCTATCAAGTTTGAGAAATTAATTTGCTTGGACAACATGATTTTCCACCTATAAAAAGATGAAACAAAGTGTCATACACATGTTTTGGTATAACCAATGTCTCCTTGGTAAATGAAATTAAGGAATGAATTGCATCTTCCACAAAAACAACATCACGGCTAACCAAAATGTGTTTAGTTTGTGGATGATATAAATGATGAAGTTTTCTTTCATAATTGTACCCAACAAAAATACATTTCATTGCTTTATAATCAGATTTTCTACATTGTTCTTTAGGCACTAATGCATATGCCAGACAACCAAAATCATGCAAATGACAAACAAATGACTTGTGACCATGCCAAGCCTCATATGGAGTGATAGACTACATTGCTTTGGTGGGACACATGTTAAGTACATATGCTACACACATAATAGCCTCAAGCCAAAAGCTATGTGGTAAAGCCTGGCTTTTGACCATACACCTTGTCGTTTCCATGAGATACATGTTCTTCCTTTCAACAACTCCACTTTTTTGAGGTTCGTATGGCACTATAAATTGATGTTTATCACACACATCCAAAAATGCATCAAACTTAGAAGGCATATATTCCCTCCTCCATTATAATGCATAATGTCCATTTTACATGTTGATAGATTTTCCAACATAACCAAGAACTTTTTAAAGAATATAAACACCTCACAATAAGACCCATGCATGCTTGGAAGAGAGAACATGCATTCACTGGATATTGCCCAAAATATAGCCTTCATAGACATGTTTGCAAGAGAGGACTACTAATATATTTAGGTAGGGATGTGTGTGAACACACTTAGGATTGTTGAGGTACTTTTTTCCTCTTTCGGAGGCTTTTTCCTCAGTTTTTATATATGTCTATAACCCGAATGGGTTACTTATCTTTGTACATCCACTTGCTCATTTGTTAATTGTTGACTTGTGCTCCAAGCTTCTACTTCCTCCTCATGTTGTTCACGTGATTTTGCACACCTCAAAGTCCAACAATTGGTATCAGAGCAGATTGCCACTTCATTTAGGGCATCATCCACACCTCTCCGGTCACAGTCTCAAAATCACACAAAAATTGGTGAGCATACTCAAGGCGATTAGGAGTTCAAAACAAATTTGCTACGTGGCATCAAAATTTTGATATGAGTTTGTTTGAGCCTTTGAATGGACTATCACGGTGACTATGCAAGCAATTTTATCATTTTGTGCCAAACATATATACAAGTTTTGGTTCACCAATACAAGCGCCTCAAAGTCTACTACAAGAGCTTGATAGGGTAGTTCTGTTCAACTTTTTTATCTATAACAATTTTTCTACATTAGGGTATTTTATTCAATGGCCATGGTTGAAAGTAATTATTTAATTTTGTATGTTGGCTGTTGACAATAGATTGGATGGTACTAATTACCCATTGTGGGCATATATGATGCATCATCTACTGATAGCAAACGAATTGTGGAATATTTTGTAGAGTATTGAAAAATGCCCTACTACACCTACAAATATAGTTATTGAAGCTAATGCAGATGGCATTGAAGATGACGATCTTCAAATTCCTATTTGTGTTGCGACTTCTAATGCATATATTATAGAGCAACTTCGTTGGGATAGCAGAGATGCTCAGGCACATGCATTGATAGCCTTGTTTGTCAAATGTGCCATTATCCCCCACATTCGTTCTTGCAAGACAACAAAGGATGCTTGGGATACACTTACAACCTTATACCAGGAAAGAAATGAGGCTCTTGTTGCTTACCTCCGAAAATAGTTAGAGAGATAGCACATGAATGAAGGAGATTCTGTGGACAATCTTTTGACAAGGATCAAGGATTTGAAAGAGCAGTTGATTTTTGTTGATGAAGTCTTACCAGATAGCTCACGTGTGCAGTCTTTCCTTAATGGTTTTCTAAATTCATATCAAATTTTTGCTTCTACCCTTTGATTGAGGATGAAAGACAATCCAAATGCCTTAACATTTGAGGATTTTGTCTCTATTGCATATCAAGAATTCCTCGCTAGTTAGAACAACAAAGGTAAATGGAGCTCATCTACTAGTAAGCAAAAATCTGCTAATGTTGCACAGTCAAAGCAGGAAGACAAAGATGAGAAGAAACTAGAAAAGCAAAAAAAAAATTGTAAATATTGTAAGGGAAAAGATCATGTCATAAAATGTTGTCCAAAACTGGCTACAAAAGAGGCAAAGAAGAAAGAGGCCATAATGCTTGTTGCAGAGGCTTTTATGCCTAAAAAAAAGTATGTTAATCTTGTTTGGAATGAAGAATGGACATTTAGTATTGTATTTATCTATGACCCATCTTCTCATGAACAGTGTATGTATGTAGTAGACTCAGATGTTTGATACTTTGATAGTGGGGCAACCAAACATATTACCTCAAAGCATAATTTTTTCAGCTCACTTGATCTTGCCCCTATAGGGAATACTATTACAAGTGCTAATAAATCCTCTTATCCTACAATGGGAGTTGGTAAGACCATTCTAACTACTACTGATAGTAGTTCTTTCACATTGTCAGATGCTTTGTATGTATCAGGGATCAATAAAAATCTATTGTCAGTTTCAACATTAGCCAATATTGGCTTTATTGTTAAATTTGTTGATAATAGGTGTACAGTTCATGATCTCTCAAATGGCGATGTTATTATTGCTTCTAGCATTTTATGTCAGGGACTATATAAGCTCATAGACTATGCAAAATCTGTGAATGATTCAGCATGTGTAGTTCAAGATTCTCAAGCTATCTCATATGTAAAGCTTTGGCATGCATGCTTTGGTCATCTGAATTATGCTAGTTTGCTATGCCTTCAAGAATCTGAAATCATATCCTCTCTTTCCAAACTTGAGGTGCCTTGTAAACATATTTGTGAAGGTTGTATTCTGGGGAAAACGTAACGTTCTTCCTTCCCAAAAGATGGTTCAATTTGAGGTGCTCATAAATTATAACTTGTTCATAGTGATGTATGTGGTCCTATGCATACACCTTCTTTTATGAAACACCTTTATTTCTTGAGTTTCATTAATGATTTCTCCAAGCATGCAAGGGTGTATCCATTAAAAGTAAAGTCAAAAGTGTTTATGTGCTTCAAACATTTTTTGGTTATGGTTGAAAATCTGTCAGCATGTAGATTAGGCACCCTCCATTTTGCTCGAGGGGGGGAATACATGTCTTCTAATTTTAATGCATTTTTGGATGAGTGTGGGATAAAACATTATTGTATAATGCCATATACACCTCGACAAAATGGAGTTGTTGAAAAGAAGAGCAGGTCTCTCATGGAGATGGCAAGGTGTATGGTCACAAGTCAAGAGTTACCACATAGCTTCTAGCTTGAGGCTGTTATGTGTGGAGCATATGTACTTAATAGGTGTCCCATCCACCATATGCATTAGTGCATGAACAACAATGCAAGAAATTGGATGGTAAAGCAATGAAATGTATTTTTGTTGGGTATAGTTCTAAAAGCAAAGGTTGTCATTTGTATCATCCATGAATTAAATGCATTTTGGTTAATTGTGATGTTGTTTTTGTGGAAGATGCAATTCAACCATTACCATGTACCAAGGAGACTTCAATTAGCTCTAGAGATGTGAATGAAAATTTGCTTCCTCTTTTTACAAGTTTATAATCGTGTTGGTTCAAATGGGGCAACTTCTTAGCCTCTACAAGTTCCACATGATGATGTAGATCATTCCATTTCTTATGCAGATCTACACGATGCACTTGTTGATAAGAGGGATGACATAAAGGATGCAAATCTATGCCTAAATGGCTAGTGTAGAATTTCAGAGATAGAAAATTAGATGCACCTTTGTCATATCATACTCATTGAGACTCTCATAGTGCTTCTTTTGCATCACATTTCTATGCAATGGCTACCTCTAGTCTTTGTGATGAGAATAAGCCTATTTCTTTTGATGAAGCACAAAATTTTGAGTATTGGATGGCTGCTATGCAATTAGAATATGATGCGATTATGAAGAATGGTACCTAGTCTTTATGTGATTGCCTCTAGGAAAAAAGCCATTGGCACTAAATGGGTATACAAGTTGAAGCATAAACCTGATGGAAAAAATGACGAGTATAAGGCTAGGCTTGTTGCAAAAGGTTATGCTCAAGAGAGAGGCATTGATTTTGATGAGACCTTTGCACCCACATGCCAAATGAGTACACTTCATAGCATTTGTGCACTTTCAACACGTAGTGGTTGGATTGTACATGAGCTGGACATTAAAACTGCATTTCTAAATGGGGATTTGCATGAAGAAGTGTATCTATTTCGGCCTCATTGTTTTGTCTAGAAAGGGCATGAAAACAAAGTGTGCAGGTTGAAAAAGGCATTATATGGGTTGAATCAAGCACCACGTGCTTGGTATGAAAAGATACGTGTGCTGGTTAGCAAGGGCAAGGATCCAATGAACAAAGACAAGGATAAAGAGAAGAGCAACCAAGAACAAGTAGACAAGGGAAGCAATGATGATTTGGCAAATAGGTCAAAGGTTTTCTTTTTTAATTAAAACAACCATCCAACACTCATTTTCATCACTTCACCACCTTGTAACTCCATTTTTTATTAATCCCACTCCATTTTCTTCAATCGGAGGATTCTTTAAGCTTGAGGAGTATTAGAAGTATCTACATACCAATTTTCATGATTTTTAGACTCTGTTTGAGCCCTCAAATAAGCCTTTGAGGTTAGCTAGTTGGAGAGTGAACATAGTATTGAGTATTGTATAATTTCTTGGAGCTTTCTAATAGAGTATTCCATTGTTCTACTTTTTGTCTGCATGTGTGTGTATATGTGTGCATGCTTGTGTGCCTCTCACTCACTCACTTGTGCACCACTTGCTCATGGTCGTCATACCACCCTCACATCTCCACGGATTGACAATTATGAGGTGGATCTCCTCATGTTGGTACTCACCATTGTGCTAGAGTGACACCAAATTTGGTGTCATTGCCGAGGAGTGAGCTTTGAGGATGAGTGTGTGATGGTAAGACATAGAGAATTGATTTTGGAATGGTAAGTAATTGGGTAATTTCTTTAATTTTTTTTTCTTTTCTTTGCTTTCATACTCCATCTCCATTCCTCTCCTTCTTACATCACCTTCTTCACAAAAAAGTTTTGAGTTTTTTTTATCATATCTCCATATCCACTTCATTTCCAATGCAAGAGAAGTGAGAGAGCGATTGAGTGCATTCACCTTTTGTGTGTTTGTGAGCATTTGTTGTAGGTTCCAATAGTACCACAATCTCCATCAGCATCTGCAAGTAAATCAGACCTCTGCATGTAGACCGAGATGTTGATCTCTATCTATTGTGATAGATTAAAAAGTGTGTTATTCCTGGATCGCATGCTAGGCATGATAGAGGGCACCACTAGAGCATCCCAAATCACTAGAAACATCTTAAAAGTTTGCATTTGTTTGGTCTATCATGACATGCCAAATCCACAAGAGATTATAGACGATAGATGATGAACATTATCTATCGTGATAGACACCCATCTATCATGATATATAGAATTCACAATAGATACCCACCTATCATGATAGACGACCCCCCCTACAAAGACCATTTATCATCATAGACACCATCTATCGTGACAAACTAAAATCTGTGATAGATGATAGATAACAAACATTGTCTATCATGACATACACATGTCTATCATGATGGACAGGACCCATGATAGTGTTGGAAATTTAGTAGGCCCATTACCAATACCACAAGTCCAAGGTTCCATAGGTCCAGCATTTACAACATAGAATCTAGCAATCTTCCAATATTGACAAAACATGAACATACCACACTTGATCATACAAATGATGAGACAAAGATAGAGAGAGATTAGACAACATGTGTAAAGTGTAAGCCAAGGCTTACTCACACTATCATATATACCAATGTCAATGTACAATGTGGGAGCAAAACTCTCAACCACTCTATATGAACAGAAATAGATGGATGATTGAATGTACAAATGTAACAAACATATTCAGATATATGGATAGAAATTTGAATATACATGAGATGTGTGACCTAATAGGTTGTAGAAGAGTGAATATGAGTGATAGAAAGAGGAAGGATTAGCCAAAAACTGATAATCAGCAAACCCTCATCTAAACTTAGGCTATGGAAGACCCTAAGTCAGATCCGTGTGTGAAACATCACATACTTTCTAACAAGTTTGCTACCTGAAATCCTCAAACTCATATGACCATACCTTCTCGAACACCTCATCCAAATATGCATAAAGCATATACATACGGATTCTCTTGTACCTATGCCGAATAGGACTCCTCTTGATATGGATGTTACTACCTCCATAACTTCAAGTAGTACCTGTGTGCATAAAGAGAATATGTACCTGAATTCTTAACATAAGATGCAAATCTTATGTTAACCACCATCCAATGTCTTTGAAGTAACCCAAAATCTTCATGTAGAAGACAATCTTCAAATCCATCATGTGAATGGCCGATCCACACCATCAAGATTCTAATAGCCTCTCCATAGCCAAGAGTGTGAGCACACTCTTGTTCTCAAAGAAGAACTCCATAGTTGCTCCTCAACATGCTCCAAAATGGCAACATGGCTGCCCCATGGGCTAAGAAGCACTACCTCTAATGAGAGATCAAGCTCTCCAAAGCTTGTGTTGAAATAGGTGAAGGATGCAACACAATGAGCCATGCTCTTCTTATATAGGATTGATTACACCTTGAAAAGCTCCTCTAAAAGCAATCGCTTCAATAATTCATAATAAAGCACTCCCAAAAATAGTATGATCGCTAAAAATAAAAAACTGATGTCCATGTTGTCACGCTCCATCGGTCGTTTTCTTTTGAAAAGCATAAAACAACAATAATTCGCAAACGCGTTGGTGCTGGGAGTGAGACTCAAACTCGAGTTGCCGGGAGACTTCTAGGCTATCTACAACGCCCAGTAATTTTCATGTACAAGGTCTAATAACAATAGCTACACATGTTGTGATCTCTGAGAAAACTTTTGACCAATGGACATTGTTTCCAACAGATAGACCCCATGTATCATGATCGACATTGTCCATTATGACAGACCAAAGACCACGAGAGAGAAAAGATAGCATCTATCACGATAGACATGTCTATTGCGACAAACACCCATCTATCATGATAAATGGCCACCCATGATAGATACCATCTATCGCAATGGACACCCACCTATCACAGCAGACAAGTCTATCACGACAGACACTGTCTATCATGATAGATAAACAATTTTAGATAAAAAATTAAGGTTGTAATTTTTGAAAATTGGGGCTTTTCAAGATTGTTTACCTACACAATTGCGGCTACCTTAAACAAGTACATAAATATCCCGAGAGGTTCTATTTGTCTGCTGGATCCCCAAGAGCCTAAATTGACATAAATTTCTCATACAAAATCAGTTTTTTGAGCTGTGTTGATTTTTAGATAGGGTAATTTGAAGTTGACCTTGAAGTGGGATTAGGAAGCCAAGGGAAATCCAAATGATTTTTCAACAATACAAGGGGGGAAATGGGTCTTTAAAAACTGCCTAAATCAAAATTGTTTGTCAAATAAATTAAATTTAAAACTTGATTTAAAGTTGGGACTTTTATAGTTCCATTAAGAGCCATGCAAGGGTGTCGAAAGCAAGGTAAAGTGTAGGCCAAAGCAAGGTGGCAAGTTTATTGCAAGCTTGCAAATGCATATCCTAGGCATTCAAGTGCAATCAATGGAGAAACGACTTGAGGTTGGAAGCATTATTAACCCCCTCAGTCAATTCCTGGCCTACACTAAACTAATTAGGGTGATGATAAGCATGACATTCCTCCTCCCATTGAAATTGTGGATTACCTACATGATGAATTCCCACACAACATTCCTTCTATTTATGGGGAATAGGAAAATGAGCAGTATAGTGAGCAGTTAGACTTCAAGTCTAATTCCTTGGAATAATTACCTCATTTCACAGATCCATGGGAAGTAAACTCCACCTATATGAGAGTAGCCACTGTCTTGGTAAGGAACAAAGGCTCAATCTTGCCTAGAAATACCAAAGTAGTGAAGAATACTAAAGTATAGTGTCATCTCACCTTAGAAGAGCTACTTAAAGTAAAGTCAAAATTATGGAAACACTTAGACAACCAAGTGTCCGAAGTAGCAAAAACCCATTCTCAGGCAGGATCACATAAAACAGTGCCAGAAATACCTTTGGATAAGATAGGAGACATGAGCAAAGGAGAAGAAGGAAACACATATCTCCCTATCACTTATCATGGATACATAGTGAAGGCTATTTTGGACTCAGGTGCAAGAGTTCCAATTGCTACCACTTCCCAATGGAAGTGTTGTGGCAAACTAGCACTCAGACCAACAAGAATCAAATTAAAAATGATCAATGGTCACATAGAGAGACCCTTAGGATTGCTAGAAGGGATAACCCTCACTACTTGTGGTGTAGATTTTGAGCATACTTTTGCCATATGTGAATTTAGCAAAAATCAGGCCTATGAGATGATTTTGGGAAGACCAATCATGAGACAAATGTAGGTAGTGCAAGATTGGGGAACTAATTCCTTGTATTTGCAACACTTAGGCATCACTACTTAATTCAATATCAAAGACTACTCTCATAAAGATGTGGCCCCTATATAGTGGAATCCCATCCAAAGAACCATAGACAAAACAGAGTCAGTACATTCCATAGGATCGAGATCTTCATGGATGCATGAAGACACTCACTTATGGATGTGCAAAGTTGCAGTAGAAGAAGAGACAAGAGAAGACACTAGAGAGGTAGGTACAAAGGAAACTTATAGATCAATTAGAGACCCAACCTATGCACATGTAGTATTTTCGTATGAAGTGTTTGAACCTCATGATTGGGTGGAAATCCTAGCCACAATGGATGTAGCAATGAATGAAGAACAGTGGACGCCCCATTGCGATGAAGACGGCTATGAAATTTCTGTTTTCACTATAGAACCAATCATGTGTGATTCCGTTATTGAAGAGTGTGATCCTAGTACAAACAAACTTGAACAAGCAAGTGACTTGGATTCAGAATCAATTATTATGGATCCTTTTTGTGCGTTAGAAGAGGAATACATGTATGTAGTAGAAGCTCATCCTCAAGGATGAGAAGAGCATACGAACAATGTGATGTTAACCAATCAGGTAACCACTAAGAGTGAAGGTAAGAAAAGAAAGAAGAGAGAATGCCCACCAGAAGAGGAAGGATCTTTATTTGAGGTCCTTGAAATTTTTAAGTATGAGGTAGAGGATAGGAAGGTCATGATCAGAATGTCTAAATGAGAAGCACTCACAGGAGTGGCATATAACAACAAAGAGAAAACTAAGAAGATCATGGTGACTATAGAAGACACAGAAGAGAGAAGTACTTATATCGGGCATGACTTGATTGAAGAGGAAGAAGAAGAGATGATTGCATTATTAAGAGAATATAAAGATGTGTTTGCATGGAGTTATAAGGATCTAAAAGGAGTAGACCCTAACATATGCTCGCATAGAATTCCTATGACCTCAAAACGCCAAACCCTCTAAGCAAAAGCCATACACATATAATAACAATTATGCCACCAAGATCAAGGAAGAGATAGATCGATTGGTAGAAGTTGATTTATCTACAAAATTGAGCACACTAATGTGTTTCCCCCATTGTAGTGGTGCCCAAAAAGAATGTCAAGTTACAAGTTTGCATTAACGTGAAGAAGGTTAACACAACCACTATTACAGATAGTTATCCACTTCCTATCATTGAGCACCTATTAGAAAAGGTGGCAAGTAAGGCAGTATATAGCTCCTTGATGGATTCTTTGGCTACAATGAAGTGGCCATTGCCCTACAAGACTAGAATAAGCTGAGTTTTTCCATAGAACGGAGCATATTCGCATTTTGAGTAATGCCATTTGGGCTTACCAATGCGCCCGCTACTTCCAAAGGCTGATATGTCATGTGTTCAAGGAATTCTTGTGAAGGAACTTAGAGGTCTATGTTGATGATCTATGTGCTCATTCCAACATTAGGCAAACACATATAAGTGAGATAAGACAAATCTTTGAAAAATGTAGAGAATTTCAGGTCTAATTGAACCTAGAAAAGTTTTTTTTTATGGTCAAGCAAGGCAAGATTCTAGGACACAGTGTCAAAGAATGGAATATCCATGAATGAGGATAAAGTTAGAGCTAAGAGGTGGTTGAGGAAACCAGTCTCGAATGGGTGTTGTGCAATTACATGCATTGTATACATGTGCTTATCGTATGATGTGCCCAACAAACGTGCTCTTACATGGTCTCAAATGCAACTCTTTAAGGGTCACCAATCTTTACCTCATCAATCTAAGAGAATGTAAGGGACTATTCCATGTGTCCAACCATGAGGTGTTGTCATGACCCCAAATATCTCAGCAATAGGAGAGGGCACAATGCCACCATTCGCAATTTGAAATTCTTGGTCGGATTTTGAAGGAACTACACAAGCGGCACCTTCTACTCCACCTTTGCCATTAGAGTTTGAATTTTCCTCCATTAGAGATATTGAAGGGGTGGGAACATTTGATTTTGAGTCTTTCTTACGACCCACTCAACTTTCGAATGTTGATTTTTTTTCATATACAAAGGGTTCTAGCACCTTGTAGCTCAGTGATGAGTAGCACCTCCTTTAATGTCAATCCGGAAAGACGTGAGGATGGTATGATGACCTCGAGCAAGTGAAGGCACAAGTGTGTGAGTGAGAAGCACACCAACATGCACACACATACACACACACGCGCACACATGACAAGACAAAGAGAAAGACAATGGAGTTCTTTTAGATTACTTCCAAAATTCTCATACAAGTTCAAGTCTATTAGAAGCTAACCTCAAAAATGAGCTCTCTAGCTCTATTTATAGTTTTTGACTAGCTTTTGGCCCTGTCCAGACCTAGTGTCCGGCCTAGTTAAAAATTAGGTTCTAGGGCCTATTTGGGGGATCAAACGAAGTCTAAAAATTATGAAAATTGGTACGATGCTACTTCTAATACTCCTCAAGCTTGAGGACTCCTCGGCTTGCACAAAATAGAGTTACAAAAAGGTAAAATGGTATGTACAATGATTTGTAGTGATGAGAATCACTGTTATGAGGATGTTGTTTTGGAAAAATTTGAATGGCCTACTTGCCAGATCTTCGGTGACTACTTAGTCTCCTTGTGCCTTCTCTCCGCTCTGGCTCCCTTCTTTGGCTTCCTTGTCTTGTGAGTCCTTCGATGCCTTGACTGCTGCCAACACCCCCCTCTCTCGCGTCTGTCGTCTCTGACAGGCCCTTGTCTAGCTGAGCGTTGGACATAATATTGAACCACATCGGAAGCAAGGTGGTGTTCTTCTAATCGCAGCCCCCGTGCTAGGTGTGTTAACAATGCATCCCAATCCACTAGATCTGGGACGTCTAGATAGGGCACCCGCAATTGATCTGAGTGGATGGTCCTTTCCACAGCGAATAGTTGGAGGAGATGTGAGGGCTTGGGTACAGATATTTCTTAGTGATATTCCCAGAACCCTGTGATGAACATCTCCTCGAAGGTCTGCTTGAAGCATGCTGGGAGGTATTTTATTCTTGTGTGCCAGGCATATACTACCTTTATTGAGGGGGTAGTGCTCATGTCATATACCAGGTCTTGGTTGCCTACAGTGAAGCCAACTCCTGAGAAGTGGGGGTCCTTGATGTTCTTGAATGTCCTAAATGTGATCAGCATTAATTCAAATATTTTCATGCACATTTGTGCCATCACATCAGGTGTGTTCCGTAGTCGAAGGCTCCAGTGATGGATTGTAGAAATCATATAAGCAACGGTGGGAGGTCCTTGTGGAGGTGTTAGATAGACATAATTTAACCACTTTGCACAGCCTTTGACGTTCTTGACAGCAATGGTAAACTCGGGCCACGTGCATCTTCGGAGGACTGGAACATAACAAGGGTTGTATTTGATAAACAGCGGCATGTTGTTCCAGGTACGAACCATTTCAGGGTAAGTTTCTAAAAGTCGTATCCGCCAGGTGGGTTGATGAATGGATCCTTTTTTAGCACTCTCCGGGATATCGTCAGGGCCGAATTGTGTGGAAAAGGTTGGAGCCTTGCCACATCTTTGTTTAATCTCTGTGTTATAATCTGCCAAGAGTACACAATATGGCACATACTGATCATCGTTGGTGCCTATCCATCTGTGATGAGACATACTGCGGAAATATTCTGACTTTATGATAGTGTCTTCCAATTTAGCCATTGATTGGATTTGGACTGCCACTCGATCTTCATGGGTTTTAGTTGTCTTCTCCAGTGTCTGAAGCCATTCAAGTGCTTCAACTTCCAGGGTGTCCATTCCTTTTGTGAGGTTTGCTGACCTCTTGGCATCAGCATAGGGACATATGGTTCCTCATACGACTCATCCACCTCAATGGGTACCAATTCATCTGGCTCTGGTTCTACAACTGGAGAGGGTTGTCTTTCATATTCCACTAGCTTCTTCTGCAATTCTTCCACCTGCTCTGTTAATGCCTTTACCTCCTCTGAAGTCGAGGTTGTCTCTATGACCTTGGGTTGTTCCTCCTGTTCCCTGAGCTGGCGGCGTAGTGCATCCCGTTCGTTTTCCAAATCATCATGTGCTTCTAATAGATCGGCATAGCTTTCCAAGATTGTCTTCATTGTTTCTGAGGGGACTGCTTTGAATTGTTCTGGGTCGATCTCATGGGGAGAGCCTTCCATTGTAGCTTCCAGGTTTTCTTCGTTTTGCTTCTATAGACGCTTGTTTTCTTCAAGGGCGGTAGCCATGTGCTTTCTGAGTAGAGTCAAATTATGTCGGACTCTTAGATTATCTGTTTGGTAGACTTCAAGTAAAGCTTCGAGTTGTTTGACACCTGGCAATTGTGATGGTTGGGGTGCCTCCAGGAGGGTTTGATGGGCCTGCTCGAGTGTGGTATAGCGTTGATTGAGGTCAGCATTTTCATCTTCTATGGTTATCAGCCGTCTCTGTAGTTGTTGGTGATTCGTAGTCAGTTGACGATGACAGTCTTCCAGAGCCTGATACTCACTCTGAAGTTGATACACACACTGATGTAACTCGCTCAACGGATCAAAGGTACGCCGGGGATAACAGGCTGATGACTCCCAAGAGCTCTTATCGACGGAGTCGTTTGGCACCCTTCCCTCCGGCCCTTTAAGTTAAGCGTTTTCTACGCCCCATACATAGGTAAACGCTATGGCGAACTAAGACCAAATGACATTGTGGTGAAGGTGAAAATGAAAGGTAGATTTGTCTCGAAGACATTCATTCAAGGCATAATCAATGAATTCGTTGAAAGCATATTATTTACATTAAAGAATGCAGGGAAAGGGGAAGATGTAGGGGGAATGGGAAAGGGAAAGGGAAAGGGAGTTGTGAATGAGGTTGAAACAAGTGGTGAGGTGGGTGGAGGGGGTATGGGAGATTGAGGCCATGTGGGGGGAGGGAGCGGTGCTGTGGCTGGTGATGTTTCCATGGTGTCAACTGTGTGTGTGACCGTGTAGATGGGGACAGTGGGTGGGGTGGATGTGATGTTTGTGAAGAGTGTTGTGAAAGTGGGCATGGTAACTCCTCCGAATTGGATGCTTGGAGAGAGAGGAATTCCCATGACATATGTGGTAATGGCAAAAATAGGGGTGGTAGTGCCATGTGGTGAGGTGAGTTGTGTAGTGAGAGGTGAGGTGTTTGGTGAGAGTGGTTCCACCTGATGTTCTTCTGTTTGTGTGTTATCTCCTGGTTCTGATACATTGATGTGAATTTGCTTGCCGGATCGCATGGGATGGGTAGGCACTCGTTTCTTAAAGCGATGAATATAAGCCATGGCTGCATGAACAGCTTCATCTAAGCCTACCGCGTCTGCATGCAATTTCATTGATTCAATAAACATGTCATCAACACCTTCCTCGGCTAACATTTGGCTCATGAGCACCTTCCCTGTCTCGAGCGACAGTTTGTGTTGTTCTTGGACTGGCTTCATGGTTTCATACAATCTTTTTATTTGGGCCAAGTATGCTGGGGCACTTGCTAATTCTGAAAGTTCGTCATATTCTTGATCATACTCCTCGTTTGCTTCTTCTTCTTCTGTCTCTTCATCATCCTCTTCTACTTCTACTACTTCTGGTTGGGTCGGGGCTGAACTTGTAGTAGTGGGTTGTGGTCCTTGGGTCTGCTCTGCTTCTGTCTCTAGGTTAGACTCATTGATCATGCGGGCAATTTCTTCATTTGTCAAATCGGCTAGGGTGTAACCTTGTGGGAACTCCAAGTCCGATGGAATCGGAGGGAACACCAGATTGGGTCCTTCGGCACTTGGTCTGGGTAGGCGAATGGTAAATGGTCGAACACGTTGCGTTTGTGGAGGGGTCACCTCTAGTGTGGTGGTGGCTCCCCTTGCTTGGGCACATGGTAATTGAATGCCCCCTCTCATCTTCTTTGATGGAGGACCCGTCGTTGATAGCCGTCTTTGGAATTCTTGGGCCCTAGACCATACTAGTGCCCTTTGAATGGGCACGTTGTAAGCTAAGCACCTATAAATTATTTTTGTCAGAGCACAGCATCCATGAAGCACATTCTTCTGTTTCTTATTCCATCGTTGATGGGCTAGGTGGATTTGATCGATGATCCGGTGTGGCATATTGATGATGAGATTCTCTGTCTCTGCCAAGTACAAGCTGAACCAGATCTTTTTTGGTGGAATTGTGAAGCACTCTTGGGCGGGGAAAGCCAAGTGCTGCATGATCGTTTGTAGGTGGAGAGCGATAGTTGGTGTCATTGCTACCATTTCCTTCAATTTGTTGAGATCCTTGTGCTTCATCCTGCCTGGAATCATTGTTTCTTTCTTCGTGGGAATATGTATACCTTGCATCTTCAATGCTTCTCGTACTAGGTTGAGGGTCAGTTTGAATCTTTTGAGTTCGTGGCCTGGCATCAGTGAGGGTAGCACAAAAGTACTATCGCCTCCCTTGGCCCTGCTAGGGGTGATGGTACTGATAAAATAGGAGCAGCGTAGGAAATCTGGCTTAGGTAAATGTGCCCTGAAATAGCCATCCAAGCCCGCTTTGGTCCATATTGATCACATTACTTCTGCATTCTGATACTGCTCAAATGCGCGGGTAAAGAAATGATATCGTCCCCATTTGCCATTAAACTCAAGTTCTGCCTCCCAAAAGTAGGTGTCGTCTCCCAATGGCCCTGCGACATCACTGAACCAATGTGCATGTTTCTCCACTTGAGAAGTGTGCCCCTGAGGCGGGTCCTGAATAGGAAGCACATGCACAGCTCTAAGTTCTTGAGGTCTCTCAGTGAGTTGTGGTTCCAGAAGGAGGGTTTCAATGTCCACTATCTGGGCGCTAGACCCTGCCTGGGAGCTGGTGCCTCCGATTTTTGCCATGTTACAGCTTGCTTGCTAGTTCTGTGAGAATATAGAATCGTGCGTTAACATTGTAAAGGACAAGGTAGAACAATTTTTGTCCCCATTACAACCTTAACATGAGGTGAATGATGAGTTAGTCGATCAGTGAGTGCTCGATGTTTGTGTGTGTTGTTAGTCCTATGAGCTAAGTGAAAAGATGCAGTGTGAGAATGATGCAGTTAGTTGGTGGAGATGAATGTACAAATGGGATCAGGGGGTTTATTACAAGCTTTGGGCTGCCAAACACAGTGAATGACTTTAGGTTTTGGTTTTGATTTTGTGGAAACTCTGGAGGGATGTATAAGAGTGTCCACTTGGAAATGAGGCTTTTTAGGAACCCATTTACAAGTGATTTTGCTCATGTTCATGGGCAAATATGTATTTGTGTGTATCAAATAAAAGGGGGCTCCGGCGGTTCGAGTGAGTGACCCATGTCGTGTATGGAGTGATCTGTGTGTAGCTACTTGAGCCCGCAAGCAAGCCTTAGGCACCCACATTTGTCTGGATTGTGGGTCAACCTTAATCGACTTCTTGGGTACCCGGATAAATTTTACTTTTACAGAAGAATTCTTGGAGAACTTCTTATTAGTGTCCGGTCGTTGATCACTAATAGGAAGTTGAGCTAGTTGTTGTGGCTTGACTGTAATAGAATGCTCGCCTCTCCGCACCCACACTTGTTTCGATGGCTGAGACACCTTGCTTCGCGAGTTCTTTTGGCTTCCATTATAGGTCATCTGCTTCTTCTATTTTTTATGCACCTTTGGTTGCCGCCTCTAATGGCCTTTGTAAAAGAAGGGAATTTTGTCGTATCCTTGCCGTCTTTGTTGAGATAATCATCCCTCTGCATCACATAGTTTTGGACAAGAATAGCATGGTCATCTTCATGCGTACTCCTGGAAGGACCAGGAGCTTGTGCCTTTCCTAGTTCCTTGAGTGTTCCATTGTCTAATTCAACTGTAATTCGACTCTGATTTACCCATACCTGAAGAAGTCCACTTCTTAGGTTTAGGTTGACTGCATGATCATAGATCCAGTCTTGACCCCAGACAAGAGGTTCAGTGAGATCCTCATCTTGACACACTAGTACTTTAACTGTCATTAGAACATCTTCAATGTAGAGGGGAAGTTCCACCTCGCCCATGCAAGGGGTTTCCACGCCTCCCAACCCTATGAGATATGCTTCTATAGGATTGACATTTAATTTCAACTCTCGACAGTAAGAAATTTTAACGGCACTAGTGGCTACACCTGAGTCAATCAAGGCCCGTACAGTCCTTGCACTCTTTCCTTGTCCTATCTCCAAGGTTACAAAAGGACGTCGGTCAATTATTCTATGAGAGCTACTACCTGAAACTTCACAAATAGCCATATGATATTCTGGCCTAGGCTGATCTCTACCCTGTTATCTCAACTTCATTCTTCGGATGCGTTCCAACGCTTCTACCTGAGCTTCTTCTCGAATTTGTTGTTCTTCTTCCTTTCATTTCTTGGCAGTGTTGAGTCTATTTAGCATCTCTTCAGTTAGGGGTTCTTGATATAACTTGACTCTGCATCCGCTTATGTAATTAGGGAGAATATCTCCTTCTAAAGTGGCTAGTTGTACTACTCCACTAGTTGAAATCCTATTGATGATCATAGGTCCATAACCACATTTTTCTAGCTTTCTTGCATGTTGTTTCAGGGTATATACCAAAACTAAGTCTCCGGCCTTCAATCCTTTATCCTTAACATGGGCATCAAAGTATGCCTTCTGTCGTTTCTTAGCTACATATATTCCTGCGGTAGCCCTCAGTCTTGTTTCTCCTAATCGCTCAAGGTCAAGAATCCTAGAGGAGAGCTCATGGCCCGTCCACTCATGCTCTTGTGCTATTCTCAATGTAGGAATCAAGAAGTCCAAAGGTAGCACCGCATTTTGGCCAAATACCATCTGAAAAGGTGTGGCTTGGAGTACCGTTTTATAGGCAACTCGGTATGCCCAAGCAGCATGGTGTAGCTGTTTGTCCTAATTAGAGCGTTTAGTATTCACCAATTTAGTCAACACATTGCATAGAATCTTATTTGTGCTTTCTGCTTGCCCATTAGCTTGTGGATGGTAGGGGGCAGACTTCTTGTGTATAACCAAGAACTCTTGGAGAATATTTTCGATAACTTCATTCAAGAAGTGAGTCCCTCTATCACTGACTAGCTCTATAGGTAGCCCGTATCTTGTGAATACATTCTCAAATAAGAACTTAGCCATCGTTTGAGCATCGTTCTTCGTGGTAGCTTTCACTTCTACCCACTTGGTTAGATAGTTTGTGGCCACAATGATATATTCAGCATGGGAACCCTTAGCTGGGGGATTAATAGGACCAACAAAGTCTATTCCCCACTTAGAGAATGCACGTCCACCCATCATCGGTTTCAAAGGCATCTCATCTTTGTGTATAGGATACTGAGTTCGCTGACAGACATCGCACCGTTTCACATAGGTATGTGCATCCATGTGAAGGGTAGGCCACCAAAACCCTGCAAATAGGATTGCTCTAATCACCCGATCTAGTCCAAAATGTCCTCCTGCTACACCCTGGTGAGCAGTTTCCAAGATCTTTAAATATTCACTCTCATGGACACAGAGTCTGAGGTAACCATCTTTACCACGCTTGTATAGATTATCACCAATGAGTGAGTAATCTAGGGCTTCTTGTTCTAGACTTCTCTGTCTGGCCAATGTCATATCTTGTGGGAATGTTTTCGTCCTCAGGAAGGCTACTAGTGATTCACTCCAATCTCGCACTATGGATACTTGATAAAGAGTGGCATGCTCCACGGGTGGTTTAGTGCAATAGATTGGGCATTCTTTACACATCTTATGTACATCAGCTTCCATAGTAGGCCAATGCACTCTGAATCTCCTTAGTGTCTGTAAAGTCCTTTGTCTCAAATGGTGTTGCTCTAATGCACCTACATGTGCTGATTGCAACCACTTTGCGTACTCGTCCTCTTCCACCCAACAAGCCAATATCCCTTGATCTGTTTGTTTGTACATACTTCCTGCCATGATGTGGTACTTCTGGGCTTTCACTACCTCTCTATCCTGAGTGTTTATGATTGGGTGGTTAGGCACGTATGTCAATACTGGCACTAATGGCTTAGCCCACTGAGGTACAACTTCCAAATTAAACAAGTAAGCATCAGGAAGGTCATCTGATACTCCTTGTGTGGCTTCTCCAGATGTGAGCCTAGAGAGATGGTCTGCTCTCAAGTGAGTCTTGCCTTTTCTCACCACAACCTCAAAGTCGTATTCCATTAGCAAGAGAAACCATCTTACTAATCGGCCTGTATTGCATGGTTTGTTTACCAAGTACAATAATGCCTGATGATCGGTAAAAAAATTAAACTTATTTGCAAGCAAATAGTGTCTAAACTTTTTGACTGCATATACCATGCCTAATCCCTCTCGTTCAGTGGTGTTATAATTTCGTTCAGCTGCATTCAACTATCTACTAGCATAGGCAATTGGAAGATCCACATTACCTTCGCCCGTAGGTTGTGCAAGCACATATCCAATAGCATAATTGGATGCATCCACATGAACATGGAAGGGCTTATTCCAATCTGGTGTGGTCAAGATTGGTGCTGAACACAAGCTCCTTTTGAGCTCATTGAAAGAGTCCTCACATTCATTAGTCCATTCAAAATTGGTCAAAAGGCCGTACAGTGGCTTGGCAATGATGGCGTACATGTGTATAAAGCGTCGGTAATAGCCACAATGCCCCATGAAAGCTTGTACTTCCTTGACATTCTTTGGCCTAGGTAGTTCTGTGATGGCTCTTACTTTCTCTTCATCAGTGGATATGCCATTCTTTGACACTATGTGTCCTAGAATCTTGCCTTGCCTGACCATGAAAACGCACTTTTTTGGGTTTAGGCAGACTTGATACTCTCGACATTTGTCAAAGATTTGCCTGAGTTCTGGTATATGTGTCTGTCTAATGTTGGAATGAGCACAGAGATCATCAACATAGACCTCTAAATTCTTCCTCAAGAACTCTTTAAACACGTGACACATCAATCTTTGGAAAGTTGTAGGAGAATTGGTAAGCCCAAATGGCATTACTCTAAAGGCAAATATGCCCCACTCTGTGGCAAAAGTTGTCTTATGATGATCTTCCGGAGCAATGGCTGCCTGATTGTAGCCAGAAAATCCATCAAGAAAATTGTATACTTCCTTGCCTGCTACTCTTTCCAGTAGATGCTCAGTGATAGGAAGCGGATAATTATCTCGAATAGTGGTAGCATTAACCTTCTTCAAGTTAATGCACACACGTAACTTTCCATTCTTCTTGGGCACAACTATGATGGGGGACACCCACTCAGTGTGCTCAATTTCATAGATGAATCCAGCTTCGACCAAGCGATCTATCTCTTCTTTAATCTTGGCAGCATAATTATCATTGTATGTGTATGGCTTTTGCTTGGAGGGTTTGGCATCTGAGGTCATGGGGATAGTGTGTGAGCATATGTCAGGGTCGAAACCTTTTAAATCCTTGTAGCTCCAAGCAAATACATCTCAGTATTCTCTTAGCAAGGCAATCAACTCTTGCTCTTCTCCTTCCGTCAGGTCATGCCCTATGTAAGTGCATCTTTCTTCTCCTTCTTCTCTGGCTACAACTACCTTCTTGGTGGTTTCTTTGTTATCATAGGACTCTCCTGATTGTATCTCACGCTTAGGCATTCTTACCATGATTCTCCTATCGTCTATCTCATATTTTTTAAAGTTTTCAAGGACCTCAAACAAGGATTCTTCCTCTTCTGATGTGACTTCTCTCTTCTTCCTTTTCTTGCCCTCATCCTTAGGGGTCACTTGTGTGGTTAACCTTATGTCATTGGTGAGCTCTCCATGTCTCTGAGGGTTAGCTTCAACTTCATAGAAGTATTCCTCATCTGATGCAAATGGTGGGTCCATAATGATTGACTCTAGATCGGAGTCGCTTGCATCCTCAAATGCATCAGGGCTAGGTTCGCATTCTTCTAAAACTGCCTCTCCCATGATTGGATCTATTGAGAAAACTAAAATGTCATAGCCATCCTCATCACAGTGGGGTGTCCATTGTTCTTCATTGATGGCTACATCCATTGTTGCTAAAATTTCTGCCCAACCATGAGGTTCAAACTCTTCATCAGGAAATACTACAGGTGCATAGGTTGGGTCTTGAATTGATCTATGGGTTTCCTTAGCACCTATCTCTCTGGCCTTTTCTCTCTTCTCTTCTTCCACTGCCACTTTACACATCCATAAGTGAGTGTCTTCATGCATCCATGAGGATCCTGATCCTATGGAGTGCACAGACTCCGTGTCATCCTTGGCTTTATGGATGGGATTCCATTGAATAGGCGGTACATCTCTATGAGAGCAATCCTTGAGATTGACTTTGGTCGTAACACCTAAGTGTTGCAAATACAAGGAATTGGTTCCCCAATCCTGGACCACTTGCAACTATCGCAAAAATGGTCTTCCCAAAATCATCTCATAGGCATGGTTCTTGCTGAAATCACATATGGCGAAAGTATGCTCGAACTCAACACCGCATGTAGTGAGAGTTATTCCTTCCAGCAAGCTTAAGGGTCTTTCTATGTGACCATCAGCCATCTGCAATTTCATCCTCGTGGGCCTGAGTGCTGGCTTGCCCCAACGTTTCCATAGAGAAGTGGTAGCAATAGCAACTCCTGCACCTGAGTCTAGAATTGCCTTGGTTGTGTACCCCTGATGGGTAATGGGAAGATAGGTGTTTCCTTCTTCTCCTTCACGCATATCTCCTATCTTGTCTAGAGGAATTTCTGGCACTGTTCTATGAGAACCTACCTGGGAACGAGGTTGTGCTACTTCTGGCACTTGGTTAGCTACATGTTTCCATAACTTTGGCCTAACTTTGAGTAGCTCTTCTAAAGTGAGGTTGCACTGCACTTTAGTGTTTTTCACTACCTCCGTATTCCTAGGTATGACTGAGTCTTCGTTTCTTACCATGACCGTGGGTGCTCTCATACAAATAGACTTGGCTTCCCATGGGCCTATGAAGTGGGGTAATTCCTGTAGGGAGTTAGACTCGAAGTCTAACCTCTCTTGACTTTGTGCACTCTCCTGCTCTCCATAAATGGAGGGAATATCTTGCAGGAATTGGTCATGTGCGTCATCCACCAGTTCAATGGGAGGATGGACTTTGCTCTCTTTTACCCATTTTTCTTCTTGAATCTCTTGCAAGAATTCTAGGGAATATCGATTCATAGAAAAGGAGGTGTCTGGTTCAGTGGAATTGGGTACATAAGCTGCTTCCTGGGCAGGAATGCTTATTCTTTTACTTGCCTCATCTCTTCCTTGGTTTTTTTCTTCCTTGGCAGATCTTGCAATTATGCTCTCTAACTTCTCTAATAGTCCATCCAAGGGCAATTGTGTCTTAGCTGAGCCAGAGTAGTTGAAGAGGCGACTGGCTTCAAACATGGTCTAAGCCAATGCGACCATTTTCGCACAAAGCTTGGTTCTTTCTATCTCTAGGTCAACTCTAGGGTAGCACTTGTCATGATTTGTCACATTTGGCCCTTCTTGGATTCTGGCCTGATATGTCTTAAGCATCATGTCTATGTCTTCAGGAGTGGGGTCAGCTAGCACTGATCCTACTCTAGGGGGTGGGTGGATGGTCTGAGGTGGGTTGAAAGATGGTGGACTAGATGGTGATGGATATGAAGGTGGTGGTGGTATGTGAGAGTTTGTTTGAGAGGTGAGTTCAACAATTTTGGCTTTTGTTTCTCTTATGCTTTCTTCTAAGTCGCTCATCTTTTTGGACCATTGTCTTTTCATTCTCTCTCGGCTATCCCTCCAGGCTCTCGACCGTTTCTTGGCTATGCTCTCAGTCTCACTAACCTCTGCACTCTTTTCTTGACCTAAACCTTGGTTCTGCTGCAAAGCCTGAGCTCTAGTGACCACCTACACTGGTGTAGTGGAAGTTACACTTCCTGTAGCATCTACTACTAACCCAATAACAGTAATTGGAGAGATTTTTGGCATATTATTGGGATTCTTTGGGCAATCTCGTACGAGATGCTCCCTTCCACAATCTTGACAAAAGCCATGTATTGTTACTGATTGGGGTTGTGTAGGTGCAGGCATTGGGCAATCACGAATGAGGTGATCTCCTTGACATCTATAGCATGGTCCTCTAGGGAATGAGGGTCTTACCTGCCTAGGTTGAGGTCTAGTGTTGGGATTTGTGTACATGATGTTTGCATACTCTGGATCCCAACTCGGTTCACTCGGTTCTTCACTATAGTAAGATTCACCATGTTCAGGAGACTGCATGTAGTAAGCCTGGGGGCTATCAATATGTGTAGAATCAAAGCTGTGGTCACTGGGATCACTTTTTGAAAGCAATGGTGTCACTGGCACTATGGCTCTATTCAAGTTCTCTTCTACAGCTGCATATTTTACGGAAATCACATTAGCTGGAGCAAGGGGTTGTGCTAGCACTGGTTGAGGTCTCTGTTGGGCCTGATATTGTGGTGGGTAGGCTTGTTGAGGTCTAGCAAATTGCTATGGCGGGTATGGGTTCTGATATCTTCCTTGTTGTGGAGGTGGCTGAGGGTGATTTTGTCTGATAGCTTGTTTGTTATAGGGGCAATCTTGGGCGGTGTGGTTGGTGTATCTTCGCTCTATTGTGCAATACTAGCTACTGGGATTCACTTGGGGTTGAGCCATAATGGGACATACACTCGCAAAATGGTCACCTCCACACGTATAGCATCGCCTCCCTGGAGCAAACCTTGGTATTTGTTTGCTTGATACGCCTAGCTTCTGAGCTACCTTCTCAGCGAGTTCCTCAATAGAGGTGGATTGCGTGGAACTAAGGCTAGTAGAATTATCTGAATCCTTGTATATTTTTGATAGTTCTAATTCCTCCCCTAGATTATCTTCAATGTCTATGCACATGCATACACACTCTTCTATAGTTCTAGGGTCCTTCAAGTACACATATGATCGTAGTTTGGTACTGAGCAATCCATCTAGGAATAAAGCCACTTGTTTGGTTGGTGTGGGTAACTCAAAAACATGGCATCTCTCTAAATATTGCCTAAACCTTCTTCCTGCAAGTCTAACCGTCTCTTAAGGGGTTTGCTTGAAGCTATGAATCAGCGAGGAAGTATTATGCCTTATGCCACTCTTAGAGAATTCAATAATGAATGCCTCTAGAAGTTGGTCTATGTTTCTGAAGTGCCTCTCATTTAGTGGTTGAAACCACGTAAGAGCGGTGTTCCTAAGGGTTAGACCAAAGGCATTGTACTGTGTGAATAGATCCTCCACTTGTTCAGCTCTCAAGACTTGCCTAAATTCGGCCACATGATCGTATGGATCTCCAGTGCCATCGAAGTAATTCTTCATGGACTTAACTAGCTGTGTAAGTCTCAAAGTCCTGGTGTGTTCCCTAGGCCTTGGCAAAGGAAAATCCTCAGCATTTCTTAGGTTCCTTGGAACTCTAGTTCTCTCTATTTCTTCTCTATTCGTCTCTGTTCGCATTCGTTCCCTTCCTATTGGGTTGGCAAAGCTCACTTCTGGCCTATCTCTACTTTTATCCCTTTGAGCGCCATGAGCTTGGGATGTTCCAGCCCCTTGGTGGCCAAAAGAGACATTAGATCTTGGTTGGGAAAAAATAAATTCCCCCTTCCAAGTGTAGGCATGTCTATCATGCTCGGTGACCACAAAGATCCTCTCTGAAGTATTGTCTAGATAGGTCACCTTGCCTGGGCAATCAGGGTTTTGAACTCATAGATCGTGATCATTCCTACCTCATTCGGTTGATTAGGCTTATACCTCCAAAAGGCTTCATCGGTTTCTCGATTGAGAAGCAGATCTATGCTCTTATTGTCTTGGGGAATCCACTCTAGCGTGATAATTCTAGTAAGCACGGATTTTCATCGGGGGGTTTTAGGTTCTTCACCCATGTTCCCTTGCTCTAGGTCACCTATATCCGTTTCTGGGATCACATTCCCGAATTCATCTGTCCTGTCTGGGTGACTGGTGACTACATATATGGTTCCTTCTTTGTCCAAGTATGCTCCATTTTCAAACTTGATAGCAAGATGCTCAATTCCAATGGGTTGGTCAGGGTTTTTAATCTGGACCACAGATCTTCCTAGGCCATCCTCATAGATGCTAGCACCTAATCAGTTAGTCCTAAGGTATTCAAGTTGCGTCTTGTAAGGGCCTTCTACCCTGTGTAGGTATGGCACTCATGAACTTCCTGTAGGTCTCTCCATACCTTGAGACATCTCTGACTCACTAGTCTCAAAGCTAGGGTAGTATGAATGATGGCTCAACTGCTGGGCCCAAGACCTAGCAGTGTGATTGACACTAGCCTCTGAAGATCTAAGACTTTGTCTATCTCTCCCTAGGTGTCGTCCTGATCTAAGGTTCATAAGCCCAATTGAAGAATTCCCCGAATTTCCCAAGTACAATTTTCGTTGCTGAGTTCTTTTGTATTAATCACTTGTTCTTTTTAATTTTCTTAGGGTGTCACTTCTTGTACAATCAATCTTCGTCGCAAGGAACACTTAAGTTTGATCGTACTTTGAGTGTGGTCGCTCGATTTAAATTCTTTTCCCTTAGGTTGTCTCGCAATTGTAATCTCCTAACACTTGCACTTGAGTGATTAGGGTTCTTAAACTTGATCGTGCTTAACGTATCCCTAATTGATCACCATCCTCTATCCGTACTTAGCCTAAGCTAGGGATTGACAGAGGGTGTTGAGAATTTCCAACCTTGAGTTTCTTTCCTTGTGTTGTTGCCCTGGTGTGCCCAAGAAGCGTGTTCCCAAGCTTGCACTTACTCTTGCTTTGAGTACCCTTCAATGCTCTCAAAGGACCTGCAAAAGTACCAAATTTAGTTCAAGACTTAAATTCAATTGACAAATAGATCACTTTCATGCATGTAATTCACAAACCAAATTGACTTTTGCCTTTATGGAAAACAATCCCAAGGGACCCTCAGTTTTTCCTACCCCGGGATATGATCAACTTCAAAATACCCTATCTAATAATCCTGATATTAATTTTACCGTAACCAGTGGAAGTTTTGGTTGTAGTCCCCACGAGCTTTCCAACAAAACAAAAATCACAGCAAACGGATTTCGTATGAGGAAGTTATGCCAGTTCAGTGTTTTAGGGCTAAAATAGGATTAAAACAGGCTAACAGGCAAACAGGAATTCTTGAAGTACTTGTGTCGCGGCCTCACAATGCAATGATAAACCCTAGTGTCTTTTTTCCCCAAAATTTGACCCAAAATAAACCATATATTTATGCCCTAAAAAATGGCCAGATTTACCTGTCAATCGCGATCGAAAGCTCTGTCAATCGCGATTGATAGGTCAGTCGCGATCGACGTGTCGGTCGCGATTGACAGGTCCGTCGTGGCTGTCAGTCGCGATTGATGGGTCAATCGCGATTGACACGTGGCCCGAAAATTCAGTCAGTCGTGATCAAAGGATCGTTGACTCTGTCGATCGCGATTGATGGGTCGATCGCGATTGACAGGTCCGTCGCGAGTGTTCAGTCGGTCGTGGTCAAACAATCGTTGATGTGTCGGTCGCAATTGATGGGTCGATCGCAATTGACAGGTCCGTCGCGAGTGTTCAGTCGGTCGTGGTCAAACAGTCGTTGACTGTGTCGGTCGCAATTGACTGGTCGATCACGATTGATGGCTCGATCGCGATTGACACATGTCACACATAGATTCAGTCAGTCATGGTCAGTCGGTCATTGACTCTGTCGGTCGCGATTGACGTGTCGATCGCGATTGACAGGTCGGTCGACAAGTGTCCGTCGTGGTTTGTCGATCGCGATTGACGTGTCGATCGCGATTGACAGAAAACAGAGGAGTTTTAAAATTTTAAACACATATTTAGGAAGCTCTAGGCATGTAGATCATGATTATGTACTTTGTTTAGCAAAAGGATCATTTTTTCTGTCGATCGCGATTGACAGAGGTCAACGTCTCGAGACTTGCACAGTCAGATTTTTTACCTGCTGGGGCTGGTGCAGCTGCTGGGGATGCTGATTCCTACAGAAAATCTCAAAAAGCACAGAAAAGCACTAGCACACAAATGCTCTCTCGCTCTCTCTCATAAGTGAAATGAGGAAAATGGTGTGGGTGTGGTGATATGACCAAAAAGCTGAATTTTTTGCGATGATGGAGATGGAGGTGGAAGATGGTGATGATAATGGTGGTAATGAAGATGGTGAAGAAAACAAAAGAAAATAGATAAAAGTGAAGGAAATACCTATGACTCCAACGCCTCAACTCTACGCTTACCATCACACGCTCGTCCTCAAAGCTCGATCCCCGGCAACGGCGCCAAAATTTGGTGTAGCTCAGTGATGAGTAGCACCTCCTTTAATGTCAATCCGGGAAGACGTGAGGATGGTATGATGACCTTGAGCAAGTGAAGGCACAAGTGCGTGAGTGAGAAGCACACCAACATGCACACACATACACACACACGCGCACACACGGCAAGATAAAGAGAAAGACAATGGAGTTCTTTTAGATTACTTTCAAAATGCCCATACAAGTTCAAGTCTATTACAAGCTAACCTCAAAAATGAGCTCTCTAGCTCTATTTATAGTTTTTGACTAGCTTTTGGCCCTGTCCAAACCTAGTGTCCGGCCTAGTTAAAAATTAGGTTCTAGGGCCTATTTGGGGGATCAAACGAAGTCTAAAAATTATGAAAATTGGTACGATGCTACTTCTAATACTCCTCAAGCTCGAGGACTCCTCGGCTTGCACAAAATGGAGTTACAAAAAGGTAAAATGGTATGTACAATGATTTGTAGTGATGAGAATCACTGTTATGAGGATGTTGTTTTCGAAAAATTTGAATGGCCTACTTGCCAGATCTTCGGTGACTACTTAGTCTGCTTGTGCCTTCTCTCAGCTCTGGCTCCCTTCTTTGGCTTCCTTGTCTTATGAGTCCTTCGATGCCTTGACTGCTGCCAACACACCTCCATACGAAGGTTTAGACAATCAAGAGGAGAATGTAATGTACGTTGGACAGAGGAGGAACAACAAACACAACAAAGAAAAGCACAAGAACCAAAACAAGAATTTGAGGAGGAGCAAACTGAAGCTCAAGCCTACATGGCACTACTCCAAAGATTGTATAACATTACAACACAAGTACAAGAGAGAAGTAGGCTCTCATCACAGGTAAGTCAAGTACTATTCAATCAAATGTCGGCACAAGAAGATGTCAAAGCCCAGCTCATAGAGTCATTCAACCTACTAGCAAAAACATTTGGTGTTATCGGGGCTATTTGCACAATGATGCAACTTGCTCCTGTGCAATATGATCAATGAGGGTTACATACATGCTCCAAACTAGGTAAAACTATTCACATTCAGGTTACCTCCCCAACCACCACAACATTGGACCCAGAGAACATCAACCTGAGTACAGATGTTGACATGATTCCTCTCACTGAACACACCACTATTTTATCTGCTCCCTCATCTCCTATTCACACTACAAAACCTACTAAAATTGTTACCATTGAACAACTTGAGTTCACCTTCCACGAAGCCCTACCCCACTCATCACTTTTCTCATCCTTCCTCAACCCATTGTTCATCACTACATCCACGAGCCAAATCTTCAAACCAATAATAGGTCAACCTGCCACCCACCAAGTCATCATTGGTCAACCAACCCTATGATCAATTCTAGGACAGTCACTCCCCACAACACAATCTACATTCACACTACCCCATCTCATAAGTTATCCTACTTTCATCCCTTGGTCCATGACTTCATCTCTACCCATATCCCAAGCACTAGAAATGGACCTTCCTCAATTTCTTGCATCTTATGTAAATACGATGCTCCAAGTCCCTGAGCCATTCAAAGTCCCTTACCCAACATGATCACTCCTATATTCACACCTACCATACCTATCTTTATGGTAGAAACCTCACACACTCATGTCTGATCCCATGGACATATCACCACCCATGACACCCTCCCTAACCACCACTATTTCACTGATTCCCATCCCATGTCACTCACATCATCGAATACCACAATAGTAGGCACATCATCTACTAACCCCATCCCCATTTACCAACCCTCTGCATTACCACTTATACTCATTGCATCCCTGCAGGTTAATCATGCATTAGACGTGATGATTCACCATGCCACTCAATTGAAAAGCGAGTATCAGAGGCTAGAAGAATGCAACCAGGCACTTCAAGAACAATCACTTCAATTGCAAGCACAAGTGTCCACCCTCGAAAAGAACATCATAGATCTTCAACATCAATATCAACTCTTACAGCAGTCCCACACAAAAGTTGAGCCCAAGCTCCAAGAAGTAGGTAAGGAAGCACATTTAGCGGCTACTCAGGAGGAGAATAAGATACTGCAACAACAAAATCAAGAAAACCTAGAGTTATCCATAGAGAATATGCCAGGGGAACCCATTAATCCCTCTAAATTTCAAGTTGTTCCTTTTGAAAGTATTCGAATCATTCTAGAAGATTACACAAAATTACTTGAGGCACATGAACAATTGTTCAAAGAGGTTACCCCAACTCCAACACCATCAAGAACCGGACATAGTAACAACAACTCCACCTGTATCATCACCATGGCAATCAGCGAATGAATCAACCGACTTAGTGGCCTTACAACGGTAGATTATGGAATTACGAATGAAACTTTTATAATATGAGAGGCGTCCATCCCCACTTGAGGCACCAACAAAAGAAGAAATCATCTCCATTCTAGTAGAGAAAATTTTGAGGATGAGTACGAGCCTCAACCTATTCTAGGAGGCAGAATCATAGAAGAGGGACAAGAGATATTCGAAGCCCCATGTCCCCCATGGCTTAAGCAGGTAGAAGACATTGGATGCACTCATGAAGTGTTGAGTCCCTCAGATTCATATTGGTCGAAGTCAACAAAGTCAAGGTCAAAGTCAGCATAGGCAAAAGTAAAGTGTCAAAGTTCAAGGATCAAAGTGCACAGGTAGTGCACAACTATTTGTTCATAAAGGGTAAATTGGAGAAAGTATATGCAGGTTGCAGGGGTGTATCTCTAATTTCCCTAAGGTTCAAAAGTGAAGAATTAAAGGCAAAAGGTCAAGGCATGTGAAAAGGCAGCGTATGCCAAGGTGAAATATGGCCCCCAATTAAAACTTTGTGTTTTTAGTCTAACATCACTATAGGACAAAAGAGGGATTCATTGGCCGCCACCTAAAAAGACCATCTTGGGACATCAAGGGAGAAAACAAGTGTCTTGGCAGTTAGGCACGTACGTGAATCGACACTCAAAAATCAAAGCAAGGACTATTATTGGACCATCCTAAGTGTAAGCAAGAGGAGCATAGTATGAAGGAGGCAAGAGAGAGAGTGCAAGAGACACACAGTGTGCAATGCAGAGAAGTGAAGTGCAAGGTGTGCATGAAGAATGACCAAGGAAGTGTGCAGAGAAGGGCTAAGCTAGTCCCCCAAGGATCCCAAGGTCTTATTGAAGTGTGCGCATGCCGACAAAAGGTATCCATCCCTCCCCCTTAGTGGAAGCTCGGTGCAAGGTGTGCACAAGAGCAGGCTTGGAGAAGGTGGAGGTTTGGTGTAGAGGAGGCCGGCAGCAACAAGTCCCTTGGGTATTTGGTATTTTGTAATTGAGCACTCTATGGGATTTTGCACAGAAGCATTGGTTTGTATTGTGCTTCAACATTGTATTTGTCCTTATTGTAATCAATCGGCAGAGGCTTCCAGTGTGTATTTTCTCTCCTTGTCTTTCCCTTTTCTCCTACAAACACTCAAATCCCTTCTTGTCCAAGAATCCCCAACAAAATTTGGCACACCCGGTGGGACTTCCAAGGAGATTTGAGCTTAGAAGAAACCAAGTGCAAAGTATAGAAGAGATCACGTGTCGACAGTACTACAGTGCTACTTCATTAACCAAAAGGTAAATATTCTTATCAAGTGTCTCATATTAAGTGGACTATGAACAGCTCATGACCGCAACCCGGTCCCAAACATTGAGGGTCACCTACAAGCAAGCAAGAAGGAAGGTTGTTAGAAGATCCTCTAGTCCACTATCTTCAACCTCATCAGTAAAGAGCATGGCGGGATAGGTAGACTTGGAAACCTTACTCTCAAGATTAAATTTAAAATTTCCTTCTTTCAAAGGCCTAGCTCAGGAGGATCCAGACGAGCATTTTAGAAGATTTTTGGCACTATGCAAGACTAGAGGCTTAATGGGCAGGGAGGATGCCTTTTTGATACTCTTCCCTACCACATTAGAAGGATTATCAAATAAATCGTTTAGCCAATTTGCTGAGAACCATTTTACAACTTGGGACTTGATGAAAGATGCATTCAAAAATCAATTTCAGCATGGAAATACTACAAAGATCATCATAGAAGAACTAGAAAATTTGAGATTGGGTCCAGGTGAAAAGTTCCCAGAGTTTGTGACTAGGGCCAAGGCACTAATGTCTAAGTTGCCAAACCCACCACATGATTTTTTTGTTAAGAAATGGTTAGCTAAGCCACTTCCAGTGACCACCCAATGAAAAATCAAGGAATTAGTGTTGCCCACAGCCTCCATAGAGGAATTCATTAATACAGCTACACGGCTAGAGCAAATAAGGCATCAGTATGGAGCAACTTCTTCTCAACTACCATATGCTACAGAAATGGAGGATCCAGTAATCCATCTAAGGAAGGAGCTGAAGGGCTTAAAAAGGAATAAGCCCCACAAGGAGGAGGAGAATGTTGTTACTCAATTGAGGAAGGAGATCGAGGCATTAAAGCTCCAAAAGCAGGAGGAAGCCCAAGCAGAGGAATTAGCTCAACTGCGACAAGAGTTGCTAGAACTCAAAGGGTGTGGCATCAAGAGTGGACTCTGGTGTACCATGTGTAGCAAGCAAGTCACATAGTAAGTGAATGTCCTCTGTTAAGTGTGACTTGCCAGTTATGCAGGAAAGTTGGTCATGAGGCCCAGGAATGCCAATCAAGGGGAATACTTGCAAAAACATATTGGACACAAGGAGGACCCCTACCACCAGCAAATGTAATGGAGGCTTCCCCCAATCAAGGTAACAATTACAACCCTAGACCGAGGAATAACTTTGGAAATGGGCCTAGAAGGCCAATCATTTGTTTCGGATGTGGACAATATGGGCACTATCAAAGTAGGTGCACTCTACCAGAAAATGCCCCTCCTTGCAGGACCTGCCCAGAGGCCAGAGACCACTATACAAATTCTTGTCCTAAGAATCAAGCCTCATCATCTGGGCCCCACATTCAAATGATTTTTGTGCACAAAGAAGAAATGTTAGATCAATTCAATGAGCCATCACAATCTACCAGGGTGGTGCAATTGGAAGAAATTGAATCTTTGACTGTGCAGACAAGAAGCAAGGGGAAGGATCAAGTAGAAATAGGTCAAGGATCAAGGATTAATGGATTGAATCAAGACAAAGGGACATCTGAAGACAAAGCCACCACATGTGCAGATACAAGGCACAAAGAAGATCTCATATGTACCAGTGATGCCATTGGGCATGCATTCAACGGGGCTCATGAGGAGTTTGATAAGTCAATTGGAGCTCATGCTCTTAAGGAATCTGAGGCTTCAAAACTACTCAAGTCCATGAAAAAGGAGGTTAGTATTTTTAATTTAATAAAGATGGATGGGAAATTCAGGTCAGAACTCTTGCAGATTATTGATGAAGCTTCCACAACAAGTTTGGTGGCAAAGATTGTTGTTATGCATAAAGGTAAAATTGTAGGGAAGCACCCCTTATAGATTATAAGAGTCCTCGGCTAACAGTATATCTATCAAGGGTCATGAGTTTCAAGGAGTTATTGTGGATGGTGGTTCTGGCATTAACTTGATGCCTGAACATACAATGGAAAAGATTGGACTCCACCCTTCAAGGCCTGCAAATTTCACTGTTACTTTGGCAGATCAGAGCAAAGTAAGGCCCTTGGGAGTGATCCCAAAAGTTCCACTTGAAGTACAAGGTAATCTCTTCATTCTAGATTTTGTGGTTTTAAGACTACCCCAAGTTGAAGGAGGATTTCCCCTCTTAATTGGAAGACCATGGTTGAGGCATGCAAGTGTCATCCATGACTGGGGCAAAGACACTATGTGGGTACAAAAGAAAGGGCAAGAGCTGACACAAATACATTTAGAGGAGGGCCCAGATAATCAAGGGGACACCAGCATGATGCAAACAGTTGGCATTTGCATGGAACCAAAAAGAGGACCAACCCCAAATAGATTTTGAGGAAGAAGAGGATATTCTTAATTGGCTCCAAGCAGGCAACTCTTCCTCATGTTTTGGAATTTTTCTTAATAATCCTTGTGCAGCTGATGGTTATGATGAAAATCAGGAGAAAGTTCAGGTTGATGGATTGGGAAAGCCCATCACAGACCACAGAAGGGGCAAGAAGACACCCCTCAACTACAACTTGGATGAGGATGTAACAACCATAGAGAAGGAAGTCACTAAAGCTAAAGACAAGGTAAAACATACTGGTGAAGAATGCTCTTTCCCAATTCAAGAAATCCCTGCAGGATGGATGCAGGATAAGGAGCACGAAGATAATATGGTAGAGAGAAACCCTGTCAAAGAAATACAATTAGGCACTCAGGATAATAATTGGCCAGTTTTGGTGGCCACTTGGTTGTGGAACCACCCAGGGCTCCTTGAAAAGGTAGTCCTTCTTGACTCACTATACAGATGTTTTTGCATGGCATTATAAAGACTTAGAAGGAGTGCCTGCCAATTATGGAGAGCATAGAATCCCTCTGATTGAGGGAGCCAAACCAATACGAGGGAAGAGTTATAGACTTAACCCAAAATATGCTAAAGCTATTTATGTGGAAATACAGAAGATGGAGGATGTAGGAATCATTATTCCTGTGGAACACTCAGAGTGGCTCTCACCTATGGTTATAGTACCAAAGAAGAATACCAATAAGATCAGAATTTGTGTTGACTTTAGAGCACTCAACAAGGTGACCATTCCAGATCGATTCACAATGCCATTTGCAGAGCAAGTCATTGAAGAAGTGGTTGGACATGCATTATATAGCTTTATGGATGGCTTTAGTGGCTATAATCAAATATCAATACACCTAGAGGATCGTGAAAAGACTACTTTTATCACACCTTGGGGAACATATGTGTATGTTAAAATGCCATTTGGACTCAAAAATGCTCCAGCCACCTTTAACAGAACTGTCAATCTCATTTTTTGGTCCTTTATTGTTGGAAACACTTAAAATTTTCATGGATGACTTCTCTTCATTTTCAGGCTCTCACAATGAGACCCCTTTAGATTGCTTGGATCATCACTTGTGACAGCTACAGAATGTTTTTAAGAGATGCAGGGAGACTAAGCTAAAGCTCAACCCAAACAAATGTCATTTTCTTGTGACCGAAGGAACTCTCTTGGGACATGTGGTGTCAGCTAAAGGTATGGCCCCAAATCTTGATAAAATTATTTCTATATTAAAACTACCTAAACCTAAATCTCCTAAAGAGATTCAGAGTTTCTTGGGGCATACTGGATACCACAGAAGGTTTATAAAAATGTATGCAGACATAGCCAGGCCACTGGCTAGACTTACAGGTAAAGAAGTGCCCTTTAAATGGGAAGAGGAAGAAGAGAAGGCTTATCAGACATTAAGGTCCAAATTGGTGGCTGCACCAATTCTTATCACCCCAGATTGGTCAAAAATTTTTCATGTACATGTAGATGCAAGTGCATATGCAGTAGGTGCAGTATTGGCTCAACATAGTGAAAAATTCAAACTTGACAGGCCTATTCAGTATGCTAGCAGAATTTTGACTAAAGCTGAAAAGAATTATAGCACAACAGAAAGGGAAGCTCTAGCAATGGTTTTTGCAGTACAAAAATTTCGTCATTATTTTCTAGGTGTGAAGTTTGTCATCATCACTGATCATCAACCACTCAGGTATTTACTTAATAAGCCAGAAGCAACTGGGAGGATATGGAGGTGGCTACTTTTGTTCCAGGAGTTTCATTTTTTTGTAGTCCACATACCAGGTAAAGAAAATGTTATGGCGGATCACCTATCCAGGATCAATATGATGGATCAAGCTAGTGGAGTCAATGATGATTTTCCAGATGCTAATATGTTCGTTGTACAAGCCCAAGGTTGGTATTATGATATCAAGAATTTCATTAAAACTGGAGTGTATCCAGAGAAGGCTAGTGATGTGCAAAGGAAGAGACTGCTAATCAAGATCAGACCTTATACCTTCATTGAAGATAAATTATATAGACAGGGAAAGGATGACAGGTTTAGGAAGTGCTTGGAAGAAGAAGAAGTGAGGGAAGTCCTTCAATCTGCACACGAAAGAACAAGTGGTGGGCACCTTCCAGGGCATATTATGAGTCAGAGGATCCTTGATGCTGGTTTATGGTGGCCTAGATTATTCAAAGATGCTGATGGTTGGAGAAAAGCATGTGATGTTTGCCAGAGGTGTGGCCCTAAGCCCACCAAGCAGAGGCATAACCCCTTGATTATTTCCACTTCTTGACAACCGTTTGAGAAGTGGGGGTTAGATTTTGTAGGGCCTATCTACCCTACGTCGATTCCAAAAAGAGAGAAGTATTTATTGTCCCTAGTGCTATCGATTGGGATGCACTATAATTCAACCTTGCCAAAGGACTATGAGTACGAGAACATGAATTGGAAATGGATATCCTCCAGTACTACATGTTGATGTATGAAACACCACAAGAAATGAATTAATGTGACACTAGAACACCTCTATGGTCACCATTAACTCATTACCACTCCAAACTTTGAGAAATGATAGCCTAAAGTGAGAACTTTGCTTCTACAGAAATTCCTAGTCACTGAAATGACATACCTTCAGTATTTTGCTAATTTCTCCTAGCTCAAGTATTATTTCTCATGAAACTTTATAGGCTAAAACTAGAAGAGTAGAGCTTTCCAACAAGCTATCATATGCATCAAACGAATCTCTAGAACTCAAGTTATGGCCCTCACAAGATGACCCTGTATGACCTTCCAAAATTGGAAACTTTGCTTGTTTTAGTATTCCTCGTGTCCAAGAATAAAAAATTCGATGCCTGGCATCGAATTTCAGTCCAAGTCGATGCCGGGCATCGACTTTGAGCTTTTTTTGGCTATTTTTCTGCACCAGAAACACTCTATTTTACACACACATGAAGAAGATGACTTATATGCTAGAAGTCGATGCCGGGCATCCAGTTTATGCTGGAACTCGATGCCAGGCATCGAGTTGCTCCACAAACTTCATATTTTTAGAAAATTCAACAACAGTTAACACACAGAGAATGAAAAAATGACTTATCAGCCAAGATTCGATGCCAGGCATCGAATTGCTCAGAAAACTTGAACTTTTGAATTCATCACACAGTAGGCAAGCATGGAGATGATGGAGAGAGACTCATACACAGAACTTTACTCAGTTCTTTCTCATAGCTATGAAAACTCAGAAGTTTTACGAATGCTTTCTCACTTAGAGAAGCCTGACTATACTCAGTCGTATAAAATGAACTCCTTCTTCTACTTCTTCTCTCTCACTCTCTCGCCGCATCAGTTGATACAAACTAACTTATATAGATTTTCGTATTCTCGTGATTTTAAAAAACTTCTAGAACTAAAGTGAACTAACTTTACAAATATGATACACTTGTGAATTTGTCCCTTCACATAGGCATGGTGTTTTCTTCCTAAGATTTGACCTTCAAATATATGTCCAATTAGTGAGTGTTTCTCCAACAGCTCCCCCTCAATCACTAATTGACATTCCCTGTTTCTTCATATCATCTTCTTTTCTTTTACTCCTGCCATGCTTTTGAATCTGCTGGTCTTCACACCATCCAAGCTCTTTGTCATTATGTCTGCTAACTGATCTTTAGTAGAAATGTACTCCACTTCAATCTCCTTCTCCATTACCTTTTCTCTGAGAAAATGATATTGTATCTCTATGTGCTTTGTCCTTGCATGAAATACTGGATTTGCTGCAAGATAAAGTGAACTCATATTATCTCCATGTATTGTAGGTGTACCTTGATCAATGCCTAAGCTCTTGAACAATGTCTGCATCCATATGACTTCCTTAGCTGCTTCCACAAGTCCTTTGTACTCTGCTTCAGTTGATGATAATGCTACTGTATGTTGTTTCTTTGAACACCAACTTACAAGCTTATCACCAATGTATATCATGTAACCATGAGTTGATCTCCTGTCATCTTGATTACCTGCCCAATTTGAGTCACTGTAGGCTCTCAACTTCAAATATGATGTAAAAGGATAATATAATCCTTCCTTTATAGTTCCTTTGATATATCTAAGAACTCTTTGACCTGCAATCCAATGTGGGTCCTTTGGACAATGCATGAATTGTGACAAAACTCCCACTGCATAACTAAGATCAGGTTTTTTTAGTGTAGCATAAATCAAACTACCCACAAGAGATTGATACTTCCTCATATCTTTGTATTCTGCACCATCATATTTACTGAGCTTGTGATTAACTTCAAGTGGAGTTGAAGCTTCTTTGTAATTTTCCATATCAAACTTCTTCAACAAGTTCAGAAGATACCTTTCTTGTGACACATATATGCCATGATCTGTATAAGTGACTTCCATTCCAAGAAAGTATGACAACTTTCCTAGATCACTGATCTTGAATTCTTTCTCAAGTAATCTCTTTACCTCCTTGATTCCTTCATCTGAAGTACCTGTGATTATAATGTCATCTACATAAATACAAATGTAGATTGTACGTTCCTCTGTTCTTCTGATAAGTAGACTTGGGTCTGCTTTTGAACTTTGATATCCAAGATCATTGAGATACTTCACCAGTCTATAGTTCCAAGCTCTTGGAGCTTGCTTCAATCCATACAATGCTCTTCTCAACCTGCAAACAAAATTTGGATACCTGGAATCTATAAACCCTTGAGGTTGTTCCATGTATACCTCATCTGATATGTATCCATTCAAGAATGCATTTTTTATATACAATTGACTTAGAGTCCATCCTTTTGAAGCTGCAATAGCAATGATTGTCCTTATAGTTGACATCTTAGCTACGGAACTGAATGTCTCATCATAATCTATGCCATAGGTCTGGGCATAGCCTTTCACCACCAATCTAGCTTTGTATCTGGATATACTTCCATCTGCAAGCTTCTTCACTTTATAAACCCATTTATTTCCAATTACTTTCTTACCATTTGGTTTAGGAACAAGTTCCCATGTCTTGTTCTCCTCCAGTGCATTGAACTCTTCCTTCATTGCTTCTTCCCATTGCTTCTTACCTTTAGCTTCATCATAGTTCTGAGGTTCTTCATCATCTTTGACCATATATGCATAGTTCTTCTGAGTTATGTAAGAAGTATCATAAGAATACCTTTCTGGTTGTCTTCTAGTCCTACTTGACCTTCTTGGTTCACATTCTTCATATGTGTCTGGATACACCTCTTCATCAAATATAGGAGCTTCTTCATTCCTTCTTGTTAATCCACTTCTGGATGTACTTGCTTGCATATAGTCTTCATCTCTATTTACCTGCACAATTGATTTTCCTTTCTCACATCTTCTTACCTCTTCTTCAAATTCTTCAGCTGTATGACTTTGATCTGCATACCAACTTTTCTGTTCATCAAATGTAACATCTCTAGAAACAAGAAATTGTTTGGTTAAAGGATTCCACAACATGTAACCCATCTGCTTTTCATCATAACCAATGAACACATATTTTTCTGCCTTTGGTTCAAGTTTATGCCTAAGTTGTGATGGCACATAAGCATATGCAATTGATCCAAACACTCTACAATGATCTAGTGTTGGTTTCTTACCCCACCAAGCTTCATATGGAGTCATTCCATTCAGAGCTGCACATGGTAATCTATTCACAAGATATGTGGCTGTATTTACAGCCTCAGCCCAAAGATAATTTGGACAGTTCTTCTCCTTTAGCATAGCTCTAGCAAACTCAACCAAAGTCCTGTTCCTTCTTTCTGCTACACCATTTTGTTGTGGTGTATACCTGCAAGTTATTTCTCTCTTAATACCTGCATTCCAAAGATAATCATTGAACTCTTGGGAGAAGTATTCTCCCCCTCCATCAGACCTCAGTCTTTTAAGCTTTTGACGTGTGACTCTCTCTGCATATGCATGAAAATGCTTGAAAGCTCCAAACACTTCTGATCTTTCCTTCAAAACATATAATGTTATCCATCTTGTAGCATCATCAATGAAAAGAACATAATACCTTGAGCCACTGATAGATCCTTCTTTTGTTGGTCCCCATACATTTGTATGAATGAGCTCAAGTACTCCATCATGTTTGAATCCTTTCTTCTGAAATGGTAACCTGTGTGCTTTACCCATTTGACATGCTTCACATTTATAAACCATATGTTGACTTTGCACATTTGGTAATCCTAGTACAGACTGATTAGCAACCATAGCTTTAATTCCTCTTTCATTAAAGTGACCTAATCTCTTATGCCAGAGATCAAGTTCTGTAATCACTGATTCACCATGTGTGAGCAAAGCTTGACCAATGTTTCCTTGCACTCTTAAAGTAAAGAGTCTACCTTCTTTCTTACCAGAGACAATCTGATTATATCCATTCTCTGGATCTTCCACAAATACTCCTTCATTTGTAAACCTGACTTGAAAACCTTTTTCAACTATCTGTCCCACACTAATCAAGTTTTTAGGTATTGTTGGAACATACAAAACATTGGTTAGCAAATCTGCTCCACTCTTGCATTTCACTTTTCCAATTGAATGTACACTATGTCTTGTATTATCACCAGTTTGAACTGTGTGACTAGAAATGCCTTTTTCCAATTCTGACATCAATTCTATGTTTCCTGACAAATGATTAGAACATCCGGAGTCAATGTAAAATACCTTTAGATCTTCTTTATCTAATGTGCTGATTGAATTCATCATAAATGATGTATGACTTTCATTCTGTGTGTCATTTGCATAATTGTAGTAGGTGGTGTTGTAGGATTGATTCTGTCCCCAACTTCTTCCTCCACCTCTACCGTAGCCTCCTCTTTGACTTTGTCTACCTCTTTGATAATTACTTTGATATCTTCCACCTCGACCTCTGCTATTGTTGTTTTGATTCTGGTTTGATCCTTCTTGATTGTACCAACAGTCATGAGCCAAATGATTACTCAATCCACAGATCCAGCAAGCCTTCTTGTTATTATTTTGATTACCTCTACCTCTTCCAAAACCTCTTGGTCTTCCTCTGCCAGTGCCTTTACCTCTTGCATAATAAGTTTGAGAACTAGACTCCTCTTCATCCTTTGCTTTACCTTTATCTCCTTTCTTCTTGTTCTTCATGTACATTGCAGAACTTTGTCCTTTATCTCCATCTCCCTTCAAGTCTTGCTCATATGTGAGCATCAAACCAAACAACTGGTTCAAATCAAGAACATAATGATTTAATGAAAGTTCTGTTGATAAGACAAAAGGTTTCCACCTTTCATCCCCTCTCAAACCTGCAAGTAGTTGAGCAATCAATCTGTGATCTTCAACATCTTCATCTATGGATCCAAGACTATCTGCTAGATCCTTCATCTTAGTGACATAATCACTAATACTTTGACTTGGCTTCTTCTTGAATGTTGTAAACTCTGACCATAGACTTGCTTTCCTTGCTTTGGTAGTACTTTGGAAATGATACTCCAATGCATTCCATATATCTTCAGATGACTCCAATCCTCTGATGTGTGGTAGCAAATGATCAGAGATTGTATTGTAGATGTATGCTTTTGCACTTGCATCCTTCTTCTGCCAATGCTTTAAAGCATCAAGTTCCTCTTTCTTTGGTCGGCTTTCATCTTCAAATACTGGCTTCTCTTCTTCACCTGTAACATATATCATGAGATCCTTACTCATAAGTAAGGCTTCCATTCTCATTACCCATGCGGGGTAATTATCTCTGTCCAGTTTGTCAATGGAGATATGATCTGCCATAGTTCTTTCCTTCTGCTGCAACATGTGAGCTTAAAGGATAAAGGATAATACCTTTTGAAGTTCTTTTTATATGAGGATACTTTTGAAGTAGCCTTTTGATGCCTTGTGTCTTCAAATGCTTCACCTTTCAAACTTTACTGGAAAACTTTACAAAACTTCTCGTACCTTTGTCGTCTTCTACTCTCGAGAATCTTTCTGCTCTGATACCACTTGTTGATGTATGAAACACCACAAGAAATGAATTAATGTGACACTAGAACACCTCTATGGTCACCATTAACTCGTTACCACTCCAAACTTTGAGAAATGATAGCCTAAAGTGAGAACTTTGCTTCTACAGAAATTCCTAGTCACTGAAATGACATACCTTCAGTATTTTGCTAATTTCTCCTAGCTCAAGTATTATTTCTCATGAAACTTTAAAGGCTGAAACTAGAAGAGTAGAGCTTTCCAACAAGCTATCATATGCATCAAACGGATCTCTAGAACTCAAGTTATGGCCCTCACAAGATGACCCTCTATGACCTTCCAAACTTGGAAACTTTGCTTGTTTTAGTATTCCTCGTGTCCAAGAATAAAAAATTCGATGCCTGGCATCGAATTTCAGTCCAAGTCGATGCCGGGCATCGACTTTGAGCTTTTTTTGGCTATTTTTCTGCACCAGAAACACTCTATTTTACACACACATGAAGAAGATGACTTATATGCTAGAAGTCGATGCCGGGCATCCATTTTATGCTGGAACTCGATGCCAGGCATCGAGTTGCTCCACAAACTTCATATTTTTAGAAAATTCAACAACAGTTAACACACAGAGAATGAAAAAATGACTTATCAGCCAAGATTCGATGCCAGGCATCGAATTGCTCACAAAACTTGAACTTTTGAATTCATCACACAGTAGGCAAGCATGGAGATGATGGAGAGAGACTCATACAGAGAACTTTACTCAGTTCTTTCTCATAGCTATGAAAACTCAGAAGTTTTACAGATGCTTTCTCACTCAGAGAAGCCTAACTATACTCAGTCGTATAAAATGAACTCCTTCTTCTACTTCTTCTCTCTCACTCTCTCGCCGCATCAGTTGATACAAACTAACTTATATAGATTTTCGTATTCTCGTGATTTTAAAAAACTTCTAGAACTAAAGTGAACTAACTTTACAAATATGATACACTTGTGAATTTGTCCCTTCACATAGGCATGGTGTTTTCTTCCTAAGATTTGACCTTCAAATATATGTCCAATTAGTGAGTGTTTCTCCAACACTACATTGGCCATCCTACCGAACAAAGTTCTATCAGGGATGATAGACACGAGCAAGAGGAGAGTGGTGGACAACACAAGGATCCAACGAACAAAGACAAGGGTAAAGAGAAGAGAAACCAAGAACACGTAGACAAGGGAAGCAATGATGATATGGAAAATAAGCCAAAGGTTTTCTTTTTTAATTGAAACAACCATCCAACACTGATTTTCATAACCCACCACCTTGTAAATCCATTTTTTATTAATCCCACTCCATTTTAGTTCAGGCCGAGGAGTCCTTGAGCTTGAGGATATTAGAATTATCTACATACCCATTTTCATGATTTTTAGACTCCATTTGAGCCCTCAAATAAGCCTTGGAACCTAATTTTTAACTAGGTTGGACACTAGGTTTGGATAGGGCCAAAGCTAATGAAAAACTATAAAAAGAGCTAGAAAGCTCATTTTTTAAGGTTAACTAGTTGGAGATTTAACATAGTATTGAGCATTGTATACTTTCTTGGAGCTTTCTAATAGAGTATTCCATTGTTCCACTCTTTGTCTTACGTTGTGTGTGTGTGTATATGCATATGCATGCTTGTGTGCTTCTCACTCACTGACTTGCGCACATCACTTGCTCATGGTCATCATACCACCCTCATGTCTTCATGGATTGACAATTATGACGTGGATCTCCTCACATTGGTACTCACCATTGTGTAAGAGTGACAACATGCCTACTTGATTGCACATGGTTTTGAGAATAGTCCAACTAAGAGCACCTTATATGTTAAGCATGCAAACGATATACTTTTGATCATTATTGTGTATGTTGATGTCATGTTGCTAACTGATCCTAATGAGAAGCATATTGTTGAATTTAAGGCTGGTTGTCATGCCTCTTTTGAGATGTCATATTTGGGGCATTTGCATCATTATTTGAGCATCCATTTTATGCAAGTTGATGGGGGAATAGCTTTGTGTCAAACAAAATATATTGACACAATATTGTAGTGTTTTAGCCTTGAAGATTGCAAACCTATTGCCACTTATATGGAAATAGGTCTATGGTTGAGTCTTCGTGATGTTGGAGATGCATTTGATGTTGTCCTGTATGAATAGGATTTTGTAAAGTGTGAAGTTTGTCATCATCATAGATCATCAACCACTCAGGTATTTACTTAATAAGCCAGAAGCAACTGGGAGGATATGGAGGTGGCTACTTTTGTTCCAGGAGTTTCATTTTTTTGTAGTCCACATACCAGGTAAAGAAAATGTTATGGCGGATCACCTATCCAGGATCAATATGATGGATCAAGCTAGTGGAGTCAATGATGATTTTCCAGATGCTAATATGTTCTTTGTACAAGCCCAAGGTTGGTATTATGATATCAAGAATTTCATTAAAACTGGAGTGTGTCCAGAGAAGGCTAGTGATGTGCAAAGGAAGAGACTGCTAATCAAGATCAGACCTTATACCTTCATTGAAGATAAATTATATAGACAGGGAAAGGATGACAGGTTTAGGAAGTGCTTGGAAGAAGAAGAAGTGAGGGAAGTCCTTCAATCTGCACACGAAAGAACAGGTGGTGGACACCTTCCAGGGCATATTATGAGTCAGAGGATCCTTGATGCTGGTTTATGGTGGCCTAGATTATTCAAAGATGCTGATGATTGGAGAAAAGCATGTGATGTTTGCCAGAGGTGTGGCCCTAAGCCCACCAAGCAGAGGCATAACCCCTTGATTATTTCCACTTCTTGACAACCGTTTGAGAAGTGGGGGTTAGATTTTGTAGGGCCTATCTACCCTCCGTCGATTCCAAAAAGAGAGAAGTATTTATTGTCCCTAGTGCTATCGATTGGGATGCACTATAATTCAACCTTGTCAAAGGACTATGACTACGAGAACATGAATTGGAAATGGATATCCTCCAGTACTACATTGACCATCCTACCGAACAAAGTTCTATCAGGGATGATAGACACGAGCAAGAGGAGAGTGTTGGTCAACAAGGGCAAGGATCCAACAAACAAAGACAAGGGTAAAGAGAAGAGAAACCAAGAACAAGTAGACAAGGGAAGCAATGATGATATGGCAAATAAGACAAAGGTTTTCTTTTTTAATTGAAACAACCATCCAACACTGATTTTCATAACCCACCACCTTGTAAATCCATTTTTTATTAATCCCACTCCATTTTAGTCCAGGCCGAGGAGTCCTTGAGCTTGAGGATATTAGAATTATCTACATACCCATTTTCATGATTTTTAGACTCCATTTGAGCCCTCAAATAAGCCTTGGAACCTAATTTTTAACTAGGTTGGACACTAGGTTTGGATAGGGCCAAAGCTAATGAAAAACTATAAAAAGAGCTAGAAAGCTCATTTTTTAAGGTTAACTAGTTGGAGAGTTAACATAGTATTGAGCATTGTATACTTTCTTGGAGCTTTCTAATAGAGTATTCCATTTTTCCACTCTTTGTCTTACGTTGTGTGTGTGTGTATATGCATATGCATGCTTGTGTGCTTCTCACTCTCTGACTTGCGCACATCACTTGCTCATGGTCATCATACCACCCTCATGTCTTCATGGATTGACAATTATGAGGTGGATCTCCTCACATTGGTACTCACCATTGTGTAAGAGTGACAACATGCCTACTTGACTGCACATGGTTTTGAGAATAGTCCAACTAAGAGCACCTTATATGTTAAGCATGCAAACGATATACTTTTGATCATTATTGTGTTTGTTGATGTCATGTTGCTAACTGATCCTAATGAGAAGCATATTGTTGAATTTAAGGCTGATTGTCATGCCTCTTTTGAGATGTCATATTTGGGGCATTTGCATCATTATTTGAGCATTCATTTTATGCAAGTTGATGGGGGAATAGCTTTGTGTCAAACAAAATATACTGACACATTATTGTAGTGTTTTAGCCTTGAAGATTGCAAACCTATTGCCACTTATATGGAAATAGGTCTATGGTTGAGTCTTCGTGATGTTGGAGATGCATTTGATGTTGTCCTGTATGAATAGGATTTTGTAAAGTGTGAAGTTTGTCATCATCACTGATCATCAACCACTCAGGTATTTACTTAATAAGCCAGAAGCAATTGGGAGGATATGGAGGTGGCTACTTTTGTTCCAGGAGTTTCATTTTTTGTAGTCCACATACCAGTTAAAGAAAATGTTATGGCGGATGACCTATCCAGGATCAATATGATGGATCAAGCTAGTGGAGTCAATGATGATTTTCCAGATGCTAATATGTTCGTTGTACAAGCCCAAGGTTGGTATTATGATATCAAGAATTTCATTAAAACTGGAGTGTATCCAGGGAAGGCTAGTGATGTGCAAAGGAAGAGACTGCTAATCAAGATCAGACCTTATACCTTCATTGAAGATAAATTATATAGACAGGGAAAGGATGACAGGTTTAGGAAGTGCTTGGAAGAAGAAGAAGTGAGGGAAGTCCTTCAATCTGCACACGAAAGAACAGGTGGTGGGCACCTTCCAGGGCATATTATGAGTCAGAGGATCCTTGATGCTGGTTTATGGTGGCCTAGATTATTCAAAGATGCTGATGATTCGAGAAAAGCATGTGATGTTTGCCAGAGGTGTGGCCCTAAGCCCACCAAGCAGAGGCATAACCCCTTGATTATTTCCACTTCTTGACAACCGTTTGAGAAGTGGGGGTTAGATTTTGTAGGGCCTATCTACCCTCCGTCGATTCCAAAAAGAGAGAAGTATTTATTGTCCCTACTGCTATCGATTGGGATGCACTATAATTCAACCTTGCCAAAGGACTCAGTGAGTACGAGAACATGAATTGGAAATGGATATCCTCCAGTACTACATTGACCATCCTACCGAACAAAGTTCTATCAGGGATGATAGACACGAGCAAGAGGAGAGTGTTGGTCAACAAGGGCAAGGATCCAACGAACAAAGACAAGGGTAAAGAGAAGAGAAACCAAGAACAAGTAGACAAGGGAAGCAATGATGATATGGCAAATAAGCCAAAGGTTTTCTTTTTTAATTGAAACAACCATCCAACACTGATTTTCATAACCCACCACCTTGTAAATCCATTTTTTATTAATCCCACTCCATTTTAGTTCAGGCCGAGGAGTCCTTGAGCTTGAGGATATTAGAATTATCTACATACCCATTTTCATGATTTTTAGACTCCTTTTGAGCCCTCAAATAAGCCTTGGAACCTTATTTTTAACTAGGTTGGACACTAGGTTTGGATAGGGCCAAAGCTAATGAAAAACTATAAAAAGAGCTAGAAAGCTCATTTTTTAAGGTTAACTAGTTGGAGAGTTAACATAGTATTGAGCATTGTATACTTTCTTGGAGCTTTCTAATAGAGTATTCCATTGTTCCACTCTTTGTCTTACGTTGTGTGTGTGTATATGCATATGCATGCTTGTGTGCTTCTCACTCACTGACTTGCGCACATCACTTGCTCATGGTCATCATACCACCCTCATGTCTTCATGGATTGACAATTATGAGGTGGATCTCCTCACATTGGTACTCACCATTGTGTAAGAGTGACAACATGCCTACTTGATTGCACATGGTTTTGAGAATAGTCCAACTAAGAGCACCTTATATGTTAAGCATGCAAACGATATACTTTTGATCATAATTGTGTATGTTGATGTCATGTTGCTAACTGATCCTAATGAGAAGCATATTGTTGAATTTAAGGCTGATTGTCATGCCTCTTTTGAGATGTCATATTTGGGGCATTTGCATCATTATTTGAGCATTCATTTTATGCAAGTTGATGGGGGAATAGCTTTGTGTCAAACAAAATATACTGACACATTATTGTAGTGTTTTAGCCTTGAAGATTGCAAACCTATTGCCACTTATATGGAAATAGGTCTATGGTTGAGTCTTCGTGATGTTGGAGATGCATTTGATGTTGTCCTGTATGAATAGGATTTTGTAAAGTGTGAAGTTTGTCATCATCACTGATCATCAACCACTCAGGTATTTACTTAATAAGCCAGAAGCAACTGGGAGGATATGGAGGTGGCTACTTTTGTTCCAGGAGTTTCATTTTTTTGTAGACCACATACCAGGTAAAGAAAATGTTATGGCGGATCACCTATCCAGGATCAATATGATGGATCAAGCTAGTGGAGTCAATGATGATTTTCCAGATGCTAATATGTTTGTTGTACAAGCCCAAGGTTGGTATTATGATATCAAGAATTTCATTAAAACTGGAGTGTATCCAGAGAAGGCTAGTGATGTGCAAAGGAAGAGACTGCTAATCAAGATCAGACCTTATACCTTCATTGAAGATAAATTATATAGACAGGGAAAGGATGACAGGTTTAGGAAGTGCTTGGAAGAAGAAGAAGTGAGGGAAGTCCTTCAATCTGCACACGAAAGAACAGGTGGTGGGCACCTTCCAAGGCATATTATGAGTCAGAGGATCCTTGATGCTGGTTTATGGTGGCCTACATTATTCAAAGATGTTGATGATTGGAGAAAAGCATGTGATGTTTGCCAGAGGTGTGGCCCTAAGCCCACAAAGCAGAGGCATAACCCCTTGATTATTTCCACTTCTTGACAACCGTTTGAGAAGTGGGGGTTAGATTTTGTAGGGCCTATCTACCCTCCGTCGATTCCAAAAAGAGAGAAGTATTTATTGTCCCTAGTGCTATCGATTGGGATGCACTATAATTCAACCTTGCCAAATGACTCAGTGAGTACAAGAACATGAATTGGAAATGGATATCCTCCAGTACTACATTGACCATCCTACCTTTCAAAGTTCTATCAGGGATGATAGACACGAGCAAGAGGAGAGTGTTGGTCAACAAGGGCAAGGATCCAACGAACAAAGACAAGGGTAAAGAGAAGAGAAACCAAGAACAAGTAGACAAGGGAAGCAATGATGATATGGCAAATAAGCCAAAGGTTTTCTTTTTTAATTGAAACAACCATCCAACACTGATTTTCATAACCCACCACCTTGTAAATCCATTTTTTATTAATCCCACTCCATTTTAGTTCAGGCCGAGGAGTCCTTGAGCTTGAGGATATTAGAATTATCTACATACCCATTTTCATGATTTTTAGACTCCATTTGAGCCCTCAAATAAGCCTTGGAACCTAATTTTTAACTAGGTTGGACACTAGGTTTGGATAGGGCCAAAGCTAATGAAAAACTATAAAAAGAGCTAGAAAGCTCATTTTTTAAGGTTAACTAGTTGGAGAGTTAACATAGTATTGAGCATTGTATACTTTCTTGGAGCTTTCTAATAGAGTATTCCATTGTTCCACTCTTTGTCTTACGTTTTGTGTGTGTGTATATGCATATGCATGCTTGTGTGCTTCTCACTCACTGACTTGCGCACATCACTTGCTCATGGTCATCATACCACCCTCATGTCTTCATGGATTGACAATTATGAGGTGGATCTCTTCACATTGGTACTCACCATTGTGTAAGAATAACAGCATGCCTACTTGACTGCACATGGTTTTGAGAATAGTCCAACTAAGAGCACCTTATATGTTAAGCATGCAAACGATATACTTTTGATCATTATTGTGTATGTTGATGTCATGTTGCTAACTGATCCTAATGAGAAGCATATTGTTGAATTTAAGGCTGATTGTCATGCCTCTTTTGAGATGTCATATTTGGGGCATTTGCATCATTATTTGAGCATTCATTTTATGCAAGTTGATGGGGGAATAGCTTTGTGTCAAACAAAATATACTGACACATTATTGTAGTGTTTTAGCCTTGAAGATTGCAAACCTATTGCCACTTATATGGAAATAGGTCTATAGTTGAGTCTTCGTGATGTTGGAGATGCATTTGATGTTGTCCTGTATGAATAGGATTTTCTAAAGTGTGAAGTTTGTCATCATCACTGATCATCAACCACTCAGGTATTTACTTAATAAGCCAGAAGCAACTGGGAGGATATGGAGGTGGCTACTTTTGTTCCAGGAGTTTCATTTTTTTGTAGTCCACATACCAGGTAAAGAAAATGTTATGGCGGATCACCTATCCAAGATCAATATGATGGATCAAGCTAGTGGAGTCAATGATGATTTTCCAGATGCTAATATGTTCATTGTACAAGCCCAAGGTTGGTATTATGATATCAAGAATTTCATTAAAACTAGAGTGTATCCAGAGAAGGCTAGATATGTGCAAAGGAAGAGACTGCTAATCAAGATCAGACCTTATACCTTCATTGAAGATAAATTATATAGACAGGGAAAGGATGACAGGTTTAGGAAGTGCTTGGAAGAAGAAGAAGTGAGGGAAGTCCTTCAATCTGCACACTAAAGAACAGGTGGTGGGCACCTTCCAGGGCATATTATGAGTCAGAGGATCCTTGATGCTGGTTTATGGTGGCCTAGATTATTCAAAGATGCTGATGATTCGAGAAAAGCATGTGATGTTTGCCAGAGGTGTGGCCCTAAGCCCACCAAGCAGAGGCATAACCCCTTGATTATTTCCACTTCTTGACAACCGTTTGAGAAGTGGGGGTTAGATTTTGTAGGGCCTATCTACCCTCCATCGATTCCAAAAAGAGAGAAGTATTTATTGTCCCTAGTGCTATCGATTGGGATGCACTATAATTCAACCTTGCCAAAGGACTATGAGTACGAGAACATGAATTGGAAATGGATATCCTCCAGTACTACATTGACCATCCTACCGAACAAAGTTCTATCAGGGATGATAGACACGAGCAAGAGGAGAGTGTTGGTCAACAAGGGCAAGGATCCAACGAACAAAGACAAGGGTAAAGAGAAGAGAAACCAAGAACAAGTAGACAAGGGAAGCAATGATGATATGGCAAATAAGCCAAAGGTTTTCTTTTTTAATTGAAACAACCATCCAACACTGATTTTCATAACCCACCACCTTGTAAATCCATTTTTTATTAATCCCACTCCATTTTAGTTCAGGCCGAGGAGTCCTTGAGCTTGAGGATATTAGAATTATCTACATACCCATTTTTTAGACTCCATTTGAGCCCTCAAATAAGCCTTGGAACCTAATTTTTAACTAGGTTGGACACTAGGTTTGGATAGGGCCAAAGCTAATGAAAAACTATAAAAAGAGCTAGAAAGCTCATTTTTTAAGGTTAACTAGTTGGAGAGTTAACATAGTATTGAGCATTGTATACTTTCTTGGAGCTTTCTAATAGAGTATTCCATTATTCCACTCTTTGTCTTACGTTGTGTGTGTGTGTATATGCATATGCATGCTTGTGTGCTTCTCACTCACTGACTTGCGCACATCACTTGCTCATGGTCATCATACCACCCTCATGTCTTCATGGATTGACAATTATGAGGTGGATCTCCTCACATTGGTACTCACCATTGTGTAAGAGTGACAACATGCCTACTTGATTGCACATGGTTTTGAGAATAGTCCAACTAAGAGCACCTTATATGTTAAGCATGCAAACGATATACTTTTGATCATTATTGTGTATGTTGATGTCATGTTGCTAACTGATCCTAATGAGAAGCATATTGTTGAATTTAAGGCTGATTGTCATGCCTCTTTTGAGATGTCATATTTGGGGCATTTGCATCATTATTTGAGCATTCATTTTATGCAAGTTGATGGGGGAATAGCTTTGTGTCAAACAAAATATACTGACACATTATTGTAGTGTTTTAGCCTTGAAGATTGCAAACCTATTGCCACTTATATGGAAATAGGTCTATGGTTGAGTCTTCGTGATGTTGGAGATGCATTTGATGTTGTCCTGTATGAATAGGATTTTGTAAAGTGTGAAGTTTGTCATCATCACTGATCATCAACCACTCAGGTATTTACTTAATAAGCCAGAAGCAACTGGGAGGATATGGAGGTGGCTACTTTTGTTCCAGGAGTTTCATTTTTTTGTAGTCCACATACCAGGTAAAGAAAATGTTATGGCGGATCACCTATCCAGGATCAATATGATGGATCAAGCTAGTGGAGTCAATGATGATTTTCCAGATGCTAATATGTTCGTTGTACAAGCCCAAGGTTGGTATTATGATATCAAGAATTTCATTAAAACTGGAGTGTATCCAGAGAAGGCTAGTGATGTGCAAAGGAAGAGACTGCTAATCAAGATCAGACCTTATACCTTCATTGAAGATAAATTATATAGACAGGGAAAGGATGACAGGTTTAGGAAGTGCTTGGAAGAAGAAGAAGTGAGGGAAGTCCTTCAATATGCACATGAAAGAACAGGTGGTGGGCACCTTCCAGGGCATATTATGAGTCAAAGGATCCTTGATGCTGGTTTATGGTGGCCTAGATTATTCAAAGATGCTGATGATTGGAGAAAAGCATGTGATGTTTGCCAGAGGTGTGGCCCTAAGCCCACCAAGCAGAGGCATTAACCCCTTGATTATTTCCACTTCTTGACAACCGTTTGAGAAGTGGGGGTTAGATTTTGTAGGGCCTATCTACCCTCCATCGATTCCAAAAAGAGAGAAGTATTTATTGTCCCTAGTGCTATCGATTGGGATGCACTATAATTCAACCTTGCCAAAGGACTATGAGTACGAGAACATGAATTGGAAATGGATATCCTCCAGTACTACATTGACCATCCTACCGAACAAAGTTCTATCAGGGATGATAGACACGAGCAAGAGGAGAGTGTTGGTCAACAAGGGCAAGGATCCAACAAACAAAGACAAGGGTAAAGAGAAGAGAAACCAAGAACAAGTAGACAAGGGAAGCAATGATGATATGGCAAATAAGCCAAAGGTTTTCTTTTTTAATTGAAACAACCATCCAACACTGATTTTCATAACCCACCACCTTGTAAATCCATTTTTTATTAATCCCACTCCATTTTAGTTCAGGCCGAGGAGTCCTTGAGCTTGAGGATATTAGAACTATCTACATATCCATTTTCATGATTTTTAGACTCCATTTGAGCCATCAAATAAGCCTTGGAACCTAATTTTTAACTAGGTTGGACACTAGGTTTGGATAGGGCCAAAGCTAATGAAAAACTATAAAAAGAGCTAGAAAGCTCATTTTTTAAGGTTAACTAGTTGGAGAGTTAACATAATATTGAGCATTGTATACTTTCTTGGAGCTTTCTAATAGAGTATTCCATTGTTCCACTCTTTGTCTTACGTTGTGTGTGTGTGTATATGCATATGCATGCTTGTGTGCTTCTCACTCACTGACTTGCGCACATCACTTGCTCATGGTCATCATACCAACCTCATGTCTTCATGGATTGACAATTATGAGGTGGATCTCCTCACATTGGTACTCACCATTGTGTAATAGTGACAACATGCCTACTTGATTGCACATGGTTTTGAGAATAGTCCAACTAAGAGCACCTTATATGTTAAGCATGCAAACGATATACTTTTGATCATTATTGTGTATGTTGATGTCATGTTGCTAACTGATCCTAATGAGAAGCATATTGTTGAATTTAAGGCTGATTGTCATGCCTCTTTTGAGATGTTATATTTGGGGCATTTGCATCATTATTTGAGCATTCATTTTATGCAAGTTGATGGGGGAATAGCTTTGTGTCAAACAAAATATATTGACACATTATTGTAGTGTTTTAGCCTTGAAGATTGCAAACCTATTGCCACTTATATGGAAATAGGTCTATGGTTGAGTCTTCGTGATGTTGGAGATGCATTTGATGTTGTCCTGTATGAATAGGATTTTGTATGCTTGATTAATAACTCGGCTTGATATTCTGTTTTTTGTCTCTCAAATGAGCAAGTTTATGCATTGCCCAACTATCAAGCATTAGCATGCAGTTGAGCACATCTTTCATTACTTGAGTGGGGCCCGACTACTTGGATTGTTTTATCCCAAGGGGGGATCATTACTGCCTAATTTGCATGCTTTTTCTGACTCAGATTAGACTAGTTGATATGTCGGTCATGTTTCCACTAGTGGTTTTTGCTTCATGGTTGGTAAGACCATGCATATCTTGGTTGAGAAAGAAGCAACCTATTGTGGCCATCTCTAGTTGTGAGGCTGAGTATAGGGAAGCTTTCATAGTGATTGTTGAGTGTGTGTGGCTGAGATGCCTTTTGGCTAATTTGGGTGTTTGTGAGTCTTCTTCCACCACCATCTTCATTGACAATTAGAGCGCATTGGCAGTTGTGAGAAACCCTATGTTCCATGCTCACACAAAGCACATTGAGGTGCATTATCATTGTGTTAGAGGTAGGTTCTCTATTGAAGAGATCAATTTGGAATATGTGCCCACACAAGATAACATTGCAAACCTTTCCACAAAGGGTCTGCCTAGGGAGAAGTTTGAAGCTTTCGAGAAAGCTTTGGGCTTAGTTCCTTTTTTGGATTTATCTCTTTCCACATAGCTTGGCACTTCCTTATTCATGAGTGCCAGCTCCTTTTTCACTACATCAATCCGAGGGGAATTTGTTGATATATTTAGGTAGTGATGTGTGTGAACACACTTAGGACTGTTAGGGAACTTTTTTCCCCCTTTAAGAGGTTTCTTTCCACTAGCTTTTACAATCAATTACTTATCTTTGTACATTCACTTGGTAATTCATTAAGTGTTGTGTTGTGCGCCAAGCTTCTACTTCTTTCTCATGGTGTTCGGGTGCTTCCATAGACCTCAACTCCAACAAGGACACCATTTCATATTTCTTCAAGCGAAGCAAACTAGAAAAATTTAGATGACCCAAAGCATGCACGCCAAAGCTTTCCAGATGATATAACCTAATCATCATGAACTACACATGTTGTCATTCACAAATTCACATAATCTATGAGCTTATACATGGCATGGTAAAAAAATATAGAAACAATGAGAACATCATCATTTGAGAGATCATGAATTCTACATATGTCACTAATAAATTTGACAACCAAGCCTATCTTGGATAATGTTGAAATAGATAAGAGATTTTTTTTATTCTTGGCACATATAAGGTATCTGACAATGTGAAAGAACTACCATCAATAGTATTCATAATTATCTTTCCAACTCCCTTGAAGAAACTATGATGTGATGTAATATGTTTGGTTGCACCACTAACAAAGTACCAAACATCCGAGTCTACTATAGACATACACTACTCATGAGAATATGTTCATATCTTCACTAAGAACTAAATTCTCATTCTTCATTCTAAACAAGATTAGCAGACTCTATTTTAGGTATAGAGGCCTCTGTAACAACCATTATATACTCTTTCTTCTTTGCCTCTTTTTGAGCCAGTTTAGGAAAACTCTTAATGACATGATCATTTGCCTTACAATTCTTGCAAAACTATTTTTGATTTTCTACCTTCTTGTCATCTTTGTCTTCCTTCCTTGATTGTGCAGCATTAACATAATTTTGCTTGCTAATTGTAGAGGAGGTACTGGCTATTAAACTATGGCAAAGTGCCAAACTGTAGAAAAGGTCATTGTGTCCACACACCTCCAATACTTCTTCTAGTCAAGGGGAGTTCTTCCTTAGGGAGGCATACCATGTGGCATTTCTATGTGCAGGTATACTAATTGACAGTAAAGACATAAAGAAGGAAAAATGACAATTGCACAAATAAGAGAAAATCCCAAATTCTTTAATACTTCCAATGGTTACAGTGATCTAAATGATCATTGTAGTGGACTAACATGCCATTCTAGAGGCAAAAAGAAATCAACACATGAAGTATTGTAACAGTCAAGAAATCTCTACAAGAGAAATGCAACAAAAATACAACAGGCTCAGACTAAGAAGAACTAGCCAAGGCTTACACAATCACTCTCTACTACTAATAGACAACTCCACTTGGGGCCAACACCATGTATAATCACCACAAAGTGGCCTCAACAACAGTGGCCAAGTTGCAACAGAATGAAGAGAGTGGCCAAGAAATAGCCCCAACTAGCAAGAGAACTCTTGGTGAGGAGAGGAGCTTAGGAAGTTTCCCAACTATTGACAAGTATTGGAAAGGAGGTCATCCCACTTTGGTGTGCATAGAACTGGCATCACCCAATTATCGGGTGTAGAGACAATTTGGAGGTCGCTCAGATGGAGCATAAATTGGTGTGGTGAGGAAAGAGAGTAGTCGCCATGAAATGGGTAGTTGCCATGTGATGAGGAGGGGCCAAGAGGTGGTTGCCTTGTGGTGCCAAGCATGGTAGGAGTGAGGTGGCCCGAAGTGAAGATAGCCCCATATGAAGGGTCACCCAAAATGGTGGGAAAAGCACCAACTTTGGCATCACCTAAATGGTGCATTGAAGGAGATTCTTGGCATGGCCCAATTCTATGGGAGCCCAACTTGGTGTGCACAAGTGGTGGTCACTCCAAGATACTATCATGCTTAAATTTGGTAGATGCCCAAAAGGTGGGAGCACACTATTAGGTAGTCGCCCCACTTGAAAAGGAGGAGATGCCTTGTGCCCTTTACTCAAGGCAAGTAGATGCTCCATAAGTTTCCTTCCCCTACTCTAAAAAAAGTTGCCTTGTACTCGTAATTCATATCACAAAAAAGGGAGAAAACTTAGGTGAGCATGCGCCCCCTCCCAAGGCATCACCCAAATTAGGCTTCTATCCGTACATAACAAAGACGTCACCCAAATTAGGCTTCAATAAATTAGGGCACCTTGCATTCATGAATTACGTGTGGAATATATTGCAACAAGGGCGAAAACTTCTTTAAAACAATGCTTGAAATAAGGTGGGTAGGATTTGTAAGTGTGAGTAAAAATGAATTTGCATATAAATGGACCAGCAATTTCCTTATCTTCATGACGTAGGTTAATGGATTACCTTCTTCACATGGGCGACAAGGTGCCTACTCTTTGGGAGATAAGTGAGAGACAGTGAGTGTTGGAAAAGGCAAAAAAAATATAAGGCGAGTTTCTCTGGAGAGGAATTCGACCATTAAGTGCTTTTATGAAGCCGTAGAGAAGTTGTTTTCCTGCAACTACATTGCTTAGATTTCTATTTTTGGGAAATCTTTACTTATCCTAGGCTCGCAATTGTGTGCAATTACACTCGCTCTTCGAAATCTACTTCCCTTTTTCTTCTTCACTCTTAGTTCGTTATGAGCCTCTTGCTAATTCTCACAAATCACTCATCTCTTACTCGCAAGTCATTCACAACTCATTCTCAACTCACAAATTAACTATCCCGTCAACTCACAATTTACTAACTTTCCCTCACTAACTTTCTCAATTCACTTTCAGTTTTAGTTCCACTTCCTACCACAGCCCATGCACTCCAAAAACTCCCACAGTCACTCCCTTACACACTCGCACAACTAAACAGTTGCATACACCAACATTCTCACAAGCATTCAATCTCACACCTTCATCAACACACACTCACCAACATGTGCTCATACACCTACACACTTTTCATGCATGCCCATGCTCAACCACACACACAATCTAGTACATGAACTTTCTCTCCCTCTATCTAGAAGTCCCTCCCCCTCTCAGATCCACACACACACAGACACACCACTCCTCTTCTCACACTTTCTCACTCACTCTCATGCCTTCTCAACCTTTCTCCCTCTCTCACTCTTTCCCACTCACTCTCTACCACTCTCACACATTCATACTCTCTCTTTCCCTTTACACACACGCTCACTCACATACACTCTTTCCCACTCACTATCTTTTCTCCTCGTTCCCAGCTCTTGCTTACTCTCACTCTTACTCTCCCACTTCCACACACTCTTTCTCTCACACCCACACATGCACTTTCTCACTCTTTCATACACCTTCTCTCACATACAAACAAGAATGCACGATGCCTCTTCACACACAATCAAAAGCTCACATACACACCTTCACCCACTTGTGTACTCTCCCGCTCACACACCAGGAGTTACACACTCTACTCACCCACTCACTTTTTCTCTCTCACTCATTTACACATGCTCTCTTACACACACCCACTCTCTTATTCACACACACACACTTACACATACACCCCTTTTACCTCCCTCTTTCTATCTCACGCACTCACACACATGGTCTAAATCACTCTCTCCATGCTCACACTTTCTTGTCCACTATCTTTCTTCCTCTCTTCCTTCTCACACACCCCCTTTCTTTCACTCTCACCTATTTCCCTTCACTTTCTCATACCCCCACTTCATCTCTCTACTTCTCAAGGTCCACCTCATCCCCAACTGTGCCTCTCCTTGTTCTTTCTCTATCCCACTCCTTTCTCTCTCTTCTTTCCTTGATCAAATCAAACACACTTCATTCCACTCTCAATCTTACTTTTACTCTTAGCCTCACTCTTCTCTTCCTCCCTTTCAATACACTCTGTCTCAAACGCTCTCATTCTCAACACTCTTACTCAACTACTCACCCAATCGAGCACACAAACTCACTCACTTACTCTCACTTTCTCACACTCTTCCCACACACCAACTCTCCTCTCCCTTCCTCACCTAATCTCTATCACTCGATTTCTCTTATGCACCTTCACCTCTTCCTCTCTTTCACACACACACTCTCTTATACTCTCTACACACATACACCCACAATCCTACTCTCTTCTTCTTCTTTTTTCTTTCTCTCTCTCTCTCAATGAAAAACACTCAGACAACAATCTTTCTAAAGAGATAACTCAACTGATAGATTACAATTAGTGTAATAATTTTCGAACATAGCTCTATTTCTACACAACCAACAACTCGAAATGACCTATAAGAAACTTGCCGATTGCACGTGCACTAATAGTATGGAGTAGTATAGTGTTATGGGTGTTAAAGCTCCCTGTCGCCACATTTCAGATGTTATACCAAATCTTCCTGAAGGAGAGTCAAAATGTGGATGACCAATTAGAACCTTTGGACAACGCAAAGAAGGCAGAGCTAGGCATGGAACTGTGAGTCTTTGGACCACATGCATGAGTATGGGTAGGCTTCCTTGGCAAACTCGTTTACCTTCAGGTCTCAAAACAGTGTGCCTCCCTGCTAGTTAACCTTAAAACTAACTTATGCCCCTATGTTGTGGGATGCAGAGGATGCCACTAGTGCTACGACCATCAATGTGTCTGTTGAATCTTTCAATAATCCTATCCCAAAGTGTAGGACAAATGTCTAGCTCCCTCTATCCATTTGATAAAAGGACTACATCACATTGGGGTTCCGATATCAACCTCAACAAACGTGGCAAAATATCTTTGTACACCAGTCAAAAGTCCCAAAAAACTATCAAAGTTTAGACACCATTGTCCAAATGGAAATTTCCTTTCAAATAGTCACTATTGCAGGCTTAAACTTGGCAGCTACTGATCACCACCAAGAATCACACACAAAATCTAGTTTGGGTCTTCCTTTGTTCAAGATCTATAGAAATAGAGTCACCCTTTCCATTCTATCATACTCACAAACACAAAATCTGAATATAGAATCATTCTCAACAAATGGGAATATGAAAGATCTTGCAACTATAATATGAACATAGTCTTTGAACAACAGCTCAAAAAAGAGCTAATTGCTAAAGGTTGTCTAGACATACAATTGGGTTCAGACTAGCATTAGGATCTCCTCAATAGTATATGTTTTGTGATAGTAGCCTAAACGACAGCATGAACATTTCGAGGAGTCATCAATCAGCACAACTATACCAGAAGATATTGACACCAAACTTAGTAATCGTGATAGTACTTAACACAAAATATCTGATACAGAACAGTTCAACAAATCAGAAGAAAAAATGCACCAAGAACCGTTTCTTTATTATCAGTTGTCTGTTTATAGTGCTTTCACATCAGGCACATGTGCTAGATTTAGTGGTCATCATGGCCATTGATTTTTCAAAAATCTTTCTCCATACAATCGAACAAGCTCACAAACAAAAGCATGTTTATAATCAATCTAAAAAACCTTATCTGAATGAAGAACTCATAGATCCTGGAGAGACATGAATCTGCAATGCTTCAATTGTCAATCGTTTTGCCTTCACACTTCATGCCTCTTTTGATCCTTTGAATTCCCTAGCTCCGTGATCCTTCTAATGGTTGGAGTCTATGTCCCCCGTTCTTCTCCCCTTCCTACCATACCTGTGCAGACCAAAAGAACAACATCCCGTTTCTCCCCGAATGAAGAAGCAGCAGACTCTGGGAGACTTTTTTGTTGATGCACATGAATCCCCTTCTCCTTCTTCTCCATTTTTCTCTCAGCCACTGAGGTAGATCAGAAAACACATGAAGCAGTCCCCCCCAGTGAATCCCTTGTTACTCTTCGATATACTTCCTCTTCTCACCCCTGCATAACCAAGTTCTACTGTAGCTACATTCCCTTTTTGAGAAATACTACTTGCTTCTGATGTTTACTGGCTGTGAATCCTACCACATGCTATCACAAGATGCTTGGGAGCTGCCTAATATCCAAGACACCATCCCACCATTGCAAATGCCTTGAAAAAATCATTCATTGTAAGAGTTCGATCCCTCTTGCCTCTACTTCTTCATGAACCTCTTCCTACAACCTTGCTGACTTGATCTTCGAGCTACAGACATCAGACAATGCTGCGGTATTCAGTGCCGCTTTGAATACCCCCATTCTCCACTCCTTCCAATTGAGCTCCTCTTGTCTGCCCTCTTCCACACTTGTCAAGCCCAAAAGCCTTTCCTTCTACCATTGAACTACTTCCTCCAAGAGCTACTTTGTGCCTTCGAGCAGCACAAATGGTAAGAAATGCATAAACTAAACGTGGAAAAGGAAAAAGCAAAACCAGCCACAATCATGTCCTTCCGAACGATAGAGGATGTTAGCTTGTCTGAACTACTCTACTATATGCACATCAATAGTCCTTCTGCCTACAAAGTTTCCATTGCTGACCTTCTTCTCCTAAAGCCCTACTACCGTATGGTTTTCGAATTGATCAGGTAAGGAAATGAAGAGCTTCCGAAATGGGATGTATTCCTGTAGAAGATTGTATTTTTTTTTTCCAAATATTGTTGATGATAATCTTTTGCTAGTTAAAATTCAACAGTTGCCAAAATCTCTATCACAATCTTCTTCCCAATCCACCTTTCCTTGACTGTTCTATGTTTAACCTTGTAGTGGAAAGCACAAATACTACTGTTGACGTTGGCATTCACCTTCCCATCCACATGATTTGCGGACAGTGTCCTTGAACTGCTTGAACAACATATAGATGTATTATGATAGTTGGTTGGCATGTGCCCCCATCGGTGTTGCTCGAGTGGAAGATGATGAGGATAGGTTCTAAAACTGGAAGGGGTTTCCTCAAGCTGTCATGCTGAATAAGATAGTTCATGCACTTCTATATTTGTGCTTCATACTTGTTCTAACACTTTTCTGTTTACCTGATGAACACTAAGTAACAAAGTGCACTCGGTTACATGGCTCCAGAGCTTGCATGCCAAAGCTCAAGGATCAATGAGAGATATGATCTTCTCACTGGACCTGTTTTCAGCATATCCTCTTTCAGAAATGACATTGATGTGTTCATATTCTCCTATCGGAATTGTGGTGCTCGTTGGGAGGAGAGCTTTCTATGGGAATTCTGTAAGTTCATCCACATCCATGATGCTAACTCTCCACTCGAAGCTTATTCCCTCATCATCACTGCAGCCAAACTTCTTCAATGCCCTCTCGACCTCCTGCAGGCAGAGTTTGAGCTCCTAGGCCCTTTTTCCTTCTCACCCCTGTAGCTTCTATCTCTGAGCGTATGTCTTGATGGGGCATCGCCCCCCCAAAGCTCTCGTATAGACACCACCCGCCCAAAAAACCCCCATAAACTTCCTCCCTTTTCTTCTTGACCTATAGAGATCCATCAAAAAACCTCCCGAGAAGGGGTGTATTAAAGCCCTCTTCAATCTCCTCGATGAGCTACTAGGCTCCCACTTCTCTGGCGCATGTGTCCAATCGTGGGCACTCCCCTCTTTCTTTGTCGTCTGACATGTCAAGGGACAACTGACCACCACCACCCCCAATGTTCTACATCATCTACACTCCCCCAATGGTCCACATCATCTTCACTCCCCCATAATGTTGCCTTGTACAAAGCTTCACCCAAAAAATTAAAGAGTAATGAAAATCTCGAGTGACCCCTCATGGTTTCCAGAAGAATTCCATACTTATTGTAGGCAACAATGAGACAATTCCATGATCGCCCATCTCAAAATGGTGATATATCAAATAAATATGGTGCTTGTCAAATGCTTCCCACTTCCACCAAAAGTGGGATCAAGTAATTGCAGAATAATACATGAGTCTCCAGTCTGTAAGCACATAAGAGTAAATGTAGGTGGAGGGTCTTAGCTTTGTTCCCGTTCTTTTTGCAGTCAACCAACATATGAACATATTCTTCATATGAAGGTAGGGAAATAAAACATTCGTCTAAGCTAAGGATCGCATTCTCCCTATACAAAATGTTTAGAATAAAATCTTCAGTTTTTTGGAGCCCTGTTCCTTCCTCTTCTTTCTCTTTTGCTTCATGATAAAATTGATGATAGCCTTCAAGGTCTATAGAAAACCTTGCAAGTCAAATGCACAAGAAATCCTCATTTATTTTGAGCTTGATATCAGCAACCTTTGCTTTGGGGTGTGCCAAGCACACAACTCGCTCCAAGTTCCAAGCTTCCCTTTTGTATGGATCCAGTCAAACCCGCAACATCTAAATCAAACACATATGCTATGAAATATCTGCGTGTTAGCGCACCAAAAGTTGGTAGTTCATGGAGCTAACAGACTATATGCCTTAACATAACCACTCCATAGCCAAAAAGCAACTATTATCGTGTTCTAAGAAGGTTATTATTTTATGCCTTGCTACACTAATAGATGAGGTCCATTTACCTTTTCCCTTTTGTAGAAGTGGGATACTGGACCTCTTTTTAGAAGAGGTTTAGACACAGTTCCCATGACTCCTCCTACTCAAGGGGGGATGTTCCTTAGGGTAGTGTACCTTGTCACATGCCTGTGTGCAGAGGGACAATTTGCAAATGAAGAACACAATGGTGAGAAAATCACAAAACCTTAATGACTCAAAAAGGTTCCAATAGAGTCAAAATAGCTTAATGAACATTACAAAGCAAGCCAATAACTACTCAAAACAATACTAAGCATTGGAGAACAACAACAAAAGTTCTTGAAACAACATAGTGTATTCCATGACTAAGACACAACTAGCCAAAGACTACCATGTTACATTGACATGCTATTTGCCACACAGATAAGTAGCCAAGGCTCTAATTAATCACCTTAGAGTCACCACAATGCACAATGAGTAGAGTCTCCACAACGTTTAGTGAGTAGACAAAGAGATAGTTTAGAATGGGAGTATGATTGTATGAGATAGATATATAACATGGGAAAAATGGGTGACTAGTTACTTCTATTATAGACGTCAAGGGGGGCAACTTGACTGGCCTTGCCGATTTCAATCATTAACTATTGACATGAATTGCACACTTCAAAATGGCGTGACTAGTGGCAGAGATGAGTTATTCTTAGTAGGTCATCTACCCACTTTGAGGCCTTCCTCTAAGATTTTCTGACATCTGCATGGCCTTGCTATGGCTTCTCCTGCAATATCTAAACTTTTTACCTCTTATTGGCAATTCCTAGAAGAATTCACTTTTCATCCCACGTTGTGTAAAATGCCCATTATTTGGTGGTCAGACTATCACCTTAATATGTTCATTCCAAAATTAGATAGAGGAGTCACCTCAGTATGGAAGTGCCAAAAATGGGTGGTAGTGATGCCCTTTTTTGGAAGTATGTACAAGATTGCCCTTCATGTAGCCTTATTCTAATTGGAGTGTAGTGGCAGTACAAAAGGACTAAGAGTCATTATGCTTAGGGCATTATGCCAAATTAAATTGCATCAATTGCACCTTTGGGGGTAGTGTCATCATGCTCGATGATGAAGATGAGTTGCTTTCATAATTGTGGGTCACCCTTGCAAGTGAATGGGTCGCCTATCAAAGATCAATGCAATTTAGTAGAGCACATGCTTAACATATAAGGTGCTTTCAGTTTGACTATTCTCAAAACCATGTGCAATCAGATAGGCATGTATCTTTTCATACCAAGCACATGGTGCTTGCTTTAAACCATACAATGTCTTCTTCAATCTGCACACTTGGTTTTCATGCCCTTTTTGCACAAAGCCATGGGGCTGAAAAACATACACTTCTTCATGCAAGTCACCATTCAGAAATGCAGTTGTAATGTACAACTGATGTATATTCCAACCATGATGAGTTGCATGTGCACAGATGCTATGAACAGTAGTCATTTAGCATGTAGGAGCAAAGGTTCCATCAAAATCAATGCCTCTTTCTTGTGCATAACCCTTTGCAACAAGTCTAACCTTGTGCCTATCAATTGATCCATCAGGCTTACACTTCAGCTTGTATACCCACTTAGTGCCAATGGCCTTCTTGCCAGGACACAAGTCACATAAAGTCCAGGTACCATTTTTCATGATAGCATCATTTCTGATTGCATAGCATCCATCCACTTTGCAAAATTTTACACTTCAACAAATGAAATAGGCTCATTCTTATCACAGAGACTAGAGGCAACCATAGCATAGCAATCTAATGCAAAAGAGGAACTATGAGAGCCTGAATGAGTACAATATGATAGAGGTGCATCTAATTTGTTATCACGCAAAGCATGCACCAGCCATTTTGGCATAGTTTTTTCCTCCTCAATATAAGCTCTCTTATCAACAAGTGCATCATGTAAATCTGCATCACATGAAACCTACAAAGGTTGAGAATTTGCCTCATTAGGACCAACACTAAATTGTCCACCTGTAAATAGAGGTAGCAAAGTATCATGCATGTCTTTAGAGCTAATAGATGTCTCCTTTGTACATGAAAGTAAAGGTTGAATAGCATCTTCCACAAAAACAACATCATGTCTAACCGAAATGCATTTAGTCTATGGATGATATAGATGATAGCCTTTGCTTTTAGAACTGTACCCAACAAAAATACATTTTACTGCTTTATCATTCAATTTCCTGCGATGTTGTTCAGGCACTAATGCATATGATAGACAACCAAAAACATGCAAGTGAGCAATAGATGGCTTACGACCATGCCAAGCCTCATATGGAGTGATAGACTACAATGCTTTAGTGGGACACCTCTTAAGCACATATGATGCACACATGACAGCCTCAAGCTAAAAACTATGTGGTAAAGCATGACTCTTGACCATACACCTCGCCATCTCCATCTTACGTTCATCCATAAATGCATTAAAAGTCAGAAGACATATATTCCCCCCCTCGATCAGAACGGAGGGTGCCCATTTTACATGTTGACATATTTTTAGCCAAAACCAAAAACTGTTTGAGGCACATAAACACTTAGGACTTTTCTTTCAATGGATATAACCATGCATGCCTAGAAAAATCATCAATGAAAGTCATGAAGTAAAGATAGTTTCCAAAAGAGGGTGTCTACATAGGACCATAGGCATCACTGTGGACAAGCTGCAATTTCTAAGTAGCTACAATTGAACCATCCTTTGGAAAGGAGGAAGACTGCATTTTGCCCAAAATACAGACTTCACAAACATGTTTACAAGGTGCCTCAAGTTTGGGCAAAGAGGACACCATTTCAGATTTCTGCAGATATAGCAAAATAGCAAAATTCAAATGACCAAAGTGTGCATGCCAAAGCTTTGCATCTGGCATAGCCTTAGAATCGTGTACTGCACATGTTGAATCATTCATAGATTTTTCATAGTCTATGAGCTTTGACAACCCACGACATAAAATGTCAAAAGCAATAATCACATCGCCATTTGATAGATCATGAATTATGCATCTATCAGCAATAAATTTCACAACCAAGCCAATCTTGGCTAAAGCTGAAACTGATAATAGATTCTTCTTGATCTTTGGCACAAATAAAGCGCCTAACAATGTAAAAGAACTACCATCAACAGTAGTCAGAATGATCTTATCAACTCCCATGACAGGATAAGAGGAGTTGATGTCACATGTGATAGTATTTCCTATAGGGGCAAGCTCGAGTGAAGTGAAGAAACTGCACTCTGAGGTAATATGTTTGGTTGCCCCACTATCAAAGTACCAAACATCTGAGTCTACTATAGACATGTCAAAACTGCAAACAGTAGTAGACACCCATTCTTCATTCTGCACTAGATTACCTGATGTTGTTTTTGGTGTAGAGGCCTCTGCAACAACCATTCCAACCTCTTTTTTCTTTGCCTCTTTTGTAGCCAGTTTTGGACAATTCTTTATGACATGATCATTTGCTTTACAATACTTGCAAAATTGTGGAGAATTAGCATATTTTTGCTTACTAGTAGAAGAGCTCCATTTACCTTTGCCCTTCTAACTAGCCAGGAAAGCTTGATTTGCGACATACATAATGGATATGTTCTACCTAGACTGAGCTTCATGCAATAGAATAGAGACTAACTCCTTAAATGTTAAGGCATTTGGATTGCCTTTCATCATCAAACGAAGAGTAGAAGCAAAACTCTGGTATGAATTGGGAAGACCATTTAGAACAGTCTGCAGAAGTGAACTATCAAGCAAGACTTCATAAGCAGAAATTAATTGTTCCTTTAAATCTTTGATCTTTGTTAGAAAATTGTCCATAGAATCATCTTCATTCATATGCTCACTCTCCAATTGTTTTTGGAGGTAAGCAACACGAGCCTCATTCCAAGCCTAGTACAATGTGGTACGTGTATCCCAAGCATCCTTAGGTGTTCTATAAGAGTGAATGTGAGGAATAATGGCACATTTGATAGACAAGGCTCTCAATGCATGTGCCTATTGTTGATATATTTAGGTAGTGATGTGTGTGAAAACTCTAGGACCATCGGGGCACTTTTTTCCCTCTTTAGGAGGATTTTTTCCCCCGATTTGTATATATGCCTATTGCCCTAACGGGCTACTTATCTTTGTACATTCTAGTGGTAATACATTCAATATTGTGTGTTGTGCTCCAATCTTCTTCTTCTTCCTTATGTTGTTCGCGTGCTTCCGTAGACGTCTAACTCCAACAATTGGTATCAGAGTAGGTCGCCGCTTCATCTAGGGCATTGTCTACACCTCTTCGGTTGTAGTCTCAAAATTGCACGAAACTTGATAAGCATACTCAAGGTGTTTCAGAGATCAAAATAGCTTTGCTATCTAGTGCCAAAATCACGATCTAGGCTCGTTTTGACCTTCAAATGCACTATCATAGTGCTTGTGCAGACTATTTTGTCTTTTTGTGCCACAGATATATACTAGTTCCGGTTCACCAGTATAAGCATCTTGAAGTCTGCTACAGGTTTAGTGGAATTCGTTTGGGTAGTTCTGTTCAACTTTTTGAGATACAAACAATTTTCTGCATCAAGGTAATTTATTCATCGGCCATGGCTGAAAGCAATGATGTATTCCGTATGTTGGTTGTTGAGGATACATTGGATGGTACCAACTACCCGTTATGGGCTTATATGATGCGACATGTATTGGTTGCAAAAGGATTGTGGAACATTGTGCAGGGTGTTGAAAGACATCTTGTTATACCTACAAATACAGGTACTGCAAATACAAGTGTTGGAGCTGATGGGATGGTGTCAAAGTTGATAATATTCTACAGATTCCAGTTCATGCTTCGGTTTTTGCTACACCTACTACAGAGAAAATTTGTTGGGATGGCAAAGATGCTCAAGCACATGCATTGATAGCCTTGTCTATCAAACATGCCATTATTCCTCATATTCACTCTTGTAGAACAACTAAGGATGATTGGGATACACTTACCACATTGTACCAAGCTAGGAATGAGGCTCGTGTTGCTTACCTCCGAAAACAGTTGGAGAGTGAGCACATGAATGAAGGTGATTCCATGCACAATTTTCTAAAAAAGATCAAAGACTTGAAGGAACAGTTGATTTCTGTTGATGAGGTTATACCAAATAGCTCACTTGTGCAGACCATTCTAAATGGTCTTCCTGATTCATATCAGAGTTTTGCCTCTACTCTTCGTTTGATGATGAAAGACAATCCAAATGTCTTGTCCTTTGAGGAGTTAGTTTCTGTTCTGTTGCAAGAAGATCAGTCTAGGCAGAACAGGTCTATTATGCATGTTGCAGATCAAGCTTTCCTGGCTAGTTAGAAGGGCAAAGGTAAATGGAGCTCATCTACTAGCAAGCAGAAATTTGCAAATGTTGCACAATCGAAGAAGGAAGACAAAGATGAGAAGAAATCAGGAAAGCAAAAACTGTTTTGCAAGTACTGTAAACGAAATGATCGTATCATAAAGAACTGTCCAAAATTGGCTGCTAAAGAGGCAAAGAAGAAAGAGGCTGGAATGGTTGTTATAGAGGCCTCTACACCGAAAACACATTCTGTTAATCTTCTCGTGCCTGCCCCTAGAGGGAATACTGTTACATGTGCCAATAACTCCTCTTATCTTGTTATGGGAGTTGGTAAGATCATTTTGACTACTTCTGATGGTAGTTCTTTCACTTTGTCAAATGCTTTATTTGTTTCAGGGATCAAGAAAAATCTGTTATCAGTTTCTGCATTAGCCAAGATTGGCTTGGTTGTGAAATTTCTTGATGACAGATGTACAATTCATGATCAATCAAATGGGGACATCATTATTGCTTCTGGCATTTTATGTTGTGGGTTGTATAAGCTCATAGACTATGAAAGATCTGTAAATGTTTTGACATGTGCAGTACATGATTTGATGGGGGATTATTCTAACACCCCAATGCAAAAATGGAAGATGGTTGCCCTCCACTAGGTCCACAAGCAGTGATATATGCTCACTGTTCTGAACTTTTCTCTGCACCACTACAAAGACTTAAAATGAAATTTTGCACCCTTGTAGTAGACTATAATAACTACCCAACAAGCTTTAAATCATCCCAGATGGATATTCCAGCTGGGAGAACCACCCTCTGCAAAACAGGCTACCTGTTTACAACACTCTTTGCCTATGTGCAGAGATATACCTTCATGTCAGTTCTCTAATTCGGCTGCCGATTCCCGATGAAAACCCATCATTTTGGTATACCTCCAGCCCTGCACAGCTCTCGAGATATGTGTACGAACTATCAATTTGCTCAGTCACACGGAGATACCTCGCAATTTCGCGTCGCCCAGCTGCGTACGTACCATTTAATCTCTCTCTCTAATTGACTGAGTCCCATGATCTACACATGGGTGCCACATGGCTCTCATGTGTAAATCCATCTAAATGGATCTAAGAGGTGATTCACACCTCCTCCATTCATTGACTCCATATAACATTTCCTTCCCCTTAATTCCATTTTTGTCCTCAAAAATGGTATTGGAAGGTCTAATAAAAAGAGATAATCAATGGAATAGTACTCCCACTAAATCCCCATGCATAAAAATACATGGTCCTGTCTCCGTGTTATTTCCCCATATCCTTCCCCTTAAGAAGACTCTTGGGAAGGTAGTCTAAAGTTGGGAAACCGCCTCTGAAGGGTGCTAACCCACTCCCATGTGGCAATATCTTCTGAACTATCTTTCCACTTTACTAGACACTCTTTATACAAGTGACTCCTCATCTGTTTCTCTCGAGTGCATAGTATGCTCTCAAGCTCATGTGGAATAGATTGAACAGAAATAGGCTCTACTACCTCACTATCTGGAATGAGGTTGTCAGATTCACCCACCCTTTTCTTAAGCCGGCTAACATGAAAAACTGGATGGATTTGACTATTCTCTGGGAGTTGGAGCTGGTAAGCCATCTTTCCTATTCTCTTAAGTATTTGGAAAGGTCCACAATACCTAGGAGATAGTTTTGGACAAGGTCCCGTCTTCATGGTTTCAGACCTAGATGGAACTCTAAGATAGACCTGCTCTCCTACCTCAAAGTTGATCTCTCTCCTTTTAGGGTCAGCATAGGCCCTAGCTCTATCCTGAGCTCTACTAATGCTGTCCTTAGCAAGCCTAAGCATATCATTCATCTCTTCCAAGAAGTCCTTTGCAGCTTGAACTTTTTCATTCTGCAAGCCTACTGCATAAGGAACTCTTGGCTGAAACCCATACATAGGCATAAATGGACTATGCCCAGTGGAAGAGTGCTTGGCACTATTATATCCAAACTCTACTATAGGTAAGTACTCTTCCCAATTAGTTTGCCTTTCATTTACATATGCTCAAAGCATATCCTCCAGGATTTGGTTGACCCTCTCTGTTTGCCCATCCGACTGTGGATGCTCGACCGTGCTCATGCTAAGTTTCATATCCAACCTTTTGAAGACTGCTCTCCAAAAGTGGCTAGTAAACTTCCTATCCCGATCGGAAACTATGTCTACAGGAAGACCATATAACCGGTATAGGTTCTCCACAAAAAGTCTAGCCAACTCTGGTGTCTTCACTGTAGTACGTGTCGGAATAAACCTATCCATTTTGGTTAACCTATCCACAATTACCCAGACTGAGTCGTGCCCTCTCTGTGTCTTAGGTAATCCAACTATAAAGTCCATGGAGATACTCTCCCACTTCCCATTAGGAATATCCAATGGGTGGAGTAGTCCTCCAATCCTCAACCTCTCAGCTTTGTTGACCTGGCATTTATTGCACTTAAGCACATACTTTAGGACGTCCTTATGAAGTCCAGGCCAATAAAACTGCCTTTTAACAAGATCATAAGTCTTGTTAACTCCTGGGTGTCCCGCACTAGGTGTGTCATGACACTCATATAAAATATGCCGTCTCAACTCGGTATCTCTAGGGACACACACCTTACCTTTATATAATAGATATCCATCATGGACACTGTAATTCTTCCACTTGAATCCTTCTTGAGTACCCGTCGATACTCCATCCTTACTGGAAACCCATATATCATGATCCCCATTCTCTATGGCTTCCCAAATCTTAGAATATGTAGGATCAAGCCTACATTTTCCTCAAATGGACTCAAGTAGCTCACTAGTGATCTGAGTAAAACTCAATCCATTGAGCATAGGCATGCGGCTAAGTGAATCAGCCACCACATTAAACTTTCCCTTCCTATACCTAAGCTCATAATCAAACTCCTGAAGGGTCTTTGCCCATCGGGCCTTACGACCTTTAAGGTCGGTTTGATTAGAGAGCCATTTTATGCTCTCTTGATCAAACACTATCGTGACTTTGGCACCATATAAATAATGATGCCAGTTCTTCAAAGCATGGACTATTGCATACAACTCCTTCTCATAGACGGAGTAATTCTTCTGAGCCGGTTCTAGTTTCTTGCTCTCAAAAGCTACTGGTCGACCATCCTGTACTAAAACCGCTCCTATAGCAAAATCACTCGCGTCAGTCTCAACCACAAATGGTTTGTTGGGATCTGCTATATGTAAAAGTGGAGCTATAACAATTGCTACTTTCAACTTTTCCATACTTTGCTTCTGTTCGTCTCCCCAATGAAAGGCTTTCCCTTGCCCTTTAAGTTGTTCTGTCATCGGGACAACAATCTTGGCATAGTTCTTAATGAATCTTCGATAGAAACCTGATAAACCTAGGAAGATCTGCAGCTCTTCCAGGTTCCTTGGATGTGGCCATTCCATAATAGCCCTTACTTTTTCAGAACCATCTGGATTCCATCTTGGGAGACTATATGCCCAAGGTATCTAACCTCTGACTTGAAAAATTCACACTTTGATTCCTTAGCAAAGAGTGAATTTTCCCTTAGCACTTGAAATACTTTCCTCAAGTGTTCCAAGTGTTGTTCTTTTGATACACTATAGATCAGAATGTCATCCAAAAAGTCTACAACAAAGTGTCCTAGATAAGACCGTAAAACACTATTCATGAGTTTCATGAAAGTGGAAGGAGCATTGGTAAGACCAAAAGGCATCACCAAAAACTCATAGTGCCCATATCTAGTCCTAAATGCAGTCTTAGGGACATCCTCTATCCTAATCCTGATCTGATGATATCCTGATCTAAGGTCAAGCTTGGTAAAATACCTAGCTTGATGTAACTGATCAAATAGATCTTCCAATCTAGGCATTGGAAATCTGTTTTTGATAGTTACCTTATTAAGTGCTCTATAGTCTATACATAATCTCATAGAGCCATCTTTTTTTTAACCTAGGAGCATTGGCGATGCCCATGGTGAGTTACTAGGTTTGATGAACCTTTATCTAAATAATCATGTAATTGCTTCTCAACCTCCTCATGCTGAGAAACACTAAGCCTATAAGACGGTCTGCAAATAGGGTTAGTGTTAGTAACAATCTCTATGACATGGTCAATGTCCCCTCTCTCAAGTGGTAGCCCTCTAGGTAAGTCAGTGGGAAAAACATCTCTAAATTCAAACATAAGAGCCTTAAAACTTTTAACCACACATTCTTGCAAAAAAGAATAGTAAAAAGTCATGTTCATATTTACATTCCTGCATGAAAATATACATCAGATGAGCTGTCTGTACAAAGCTCCATATCATGACTATACAATAAAAACATGTCCTGTACATGCTGAGAATAACAGGGACTATACAACTCTAGTGATGAAATGAGAGGTGCACTAGGTACATCTCTCTCTCCCTGAATACAAACTTTACTTCCATTCTTTTCAAATTCGAGTGTGTTGTTTTGATAGCTGCGTTTAACTGTATCTCCCAATCCCCATAGCCACTCCCTTCCTAAAACTAGATCTGTCCTCTCCATGTTCATAATTTGGAAGTCCATATAATCTGTATAATCTTGCATCTTGACTTCCAAATTGGATACCATAGTATCCCATATCCTTTTATCTTGCCCTTGCATCATAGATACAATGTATTTATGTGCACTAGGCTGCTGGGGAATCTTTAATTTCTTGAACAAAGCATAGTTTATAAAATTATGAGTAGCAGAGTCATCTATCATGACCCGCACCCTGATCCCGTATACACTACCATGCAGTTTAACTAAGTCATGTGGTCCAAACTGCGGTGACCACAATGACTGAGTCAAACAACATGTGTGCTCTATATCCTCGTGCATCACCTCCACTCCCTTGCAGCTAGAGCTGCCATGAATAGGAAGGGTCTGCACTAGGTGGACCGCCTTTTTTCCCTTTTCGGGGGCCGTACTAGACTCTGGTCCCTTTTTCTTTTCTTCCCCCTTCTTGAGTGGACAGTTCCACTGTGAATGGCTAGGAGATAGGCACTTAAAACACAAGTTTTCTTTTTTGGCCCTCTCAAACTGATCTGTAGACAATCTAGGCCCTCGTGATCTTTGTTTTTTAATAAAAACTTTATTTTTCCCAAAAGGCAATTTCTTCTTGAATTTAGTCGTACTAAGAGGCTTGAGGGGATGATCCGTCTCCATAGGAGTATACTGAGGACGGTTATGGTCCTCATATATCTGTGCGTATTTGATCGCCTCCTCAAACGTCTTCGGCGCATTCCTTCTGACTTCCCTCTTTATGGCTTTATCCAAGCCCCTAACAAACCCTCTGGTCTTCTAGAAATCATCTAAGCCCTTAAGTTTCAAAATGATCTCTCTATAGTGGGATAGGTAAACTGAAAGATGCCTACCTCTCTGAGTAATCCTATCCCACTCATCCCAATTCCTCTCCTCCTCATTCTCTAATTCGGCCACTGATTCCTGATGAAAACCCATCATTTTGGTATACCTCCAGCCTTGCACAGCTCTCGAGATATGCGTACGAACTATCAGTTCGCTCAGTCACACGGAGATACCTCGCAATTTCGCGCTGCCCAGCCGCATACGTACCATTTAATCTCTCTCTCTCTAATTGACTGAGTCCCATGATCTACACATGGGTGCCGAATGGCACTCATGTGTAAATCCATTTAAATCGATCTAAGAGGTGGTTCACACCTCCTCCATTCATTGACTCCATATAACACTCCACAAAGTTGGCGATTTCTCACAACTCACTTAGCCAAATAACTTGAAACTTTGGCAAAGTCAGGGCACAATATGAGAGACCAAATGAACCTTTAAATCAATGAAAATGAGTACAATGAGAGAGCAAACAATGCTCTGCAATCTGGTACAATCAGATTTGGAAAAGCCGAACTACACCTCTAGATAGAGAGGAGCAAAATCATGAGAAAATGAGGTAAGCAAGCAAGGGGGCTGCTTGCTAGAGTTTATGACTTCACTAAACTAAGTGGGAAACTTGTGGAATGCATACAACTCAAGAATCAAAGGTGGGATGATGCTTATATAGAGTTTTACTTTTCCTATAATATAGCTAACCACCACCAATCAGTGTAGGTGCCCTTTTGGGTGGTTGATTTGATGAGATTTGAATTTGATTGAGTTTGGTGGAGCTTCTAACTCTATTCCACCAATTTGGGTCCTCCTTTTTTATTGGTCCACTTGCAAAACTCGTGGTTGAGCCTTTTTGCATGATTGAGACTTGATTTTCAACACTCCCCCTCAAGTCTCAATGCCTAGGTCCTTCATTCCAATGCATGCCTTGATGTGTTGTAGCTTTACTCCATCGAATGCTTTGGTAAGCATATCTACATATTGGTCCTTTGTATTGATATGCTCCACCTTGACATCCTTTGACATGATCTTCTCTCGAATAAAGTGGTAATGCACTTCTATATGCTTCGACCTTGCATGGAACACCGGATTTTGAGCCAAGCATATGCTACTTATGTTGTCACAAAAAATAGGTACTTGCTTAACCTGCAAATCAAGATCAACAAACAACTTTTTGAGCCACATAACCTCACATGAGACTTGTGCTAAGCTTCTATACTCAGCTTTGTTCAATGAAAGAGCCACGATTGGTTGTTTCTTTGACATCCATGAGATGGTCTTCTTCCCTAGCATGTAACATATCCACTAGTGCTCCTCTTGTCATCTTTGGAACCTGCCCAATCAGCATCACAATAAGCTTGTACATTTGATCCATCATCAAATGGATAATATAGACCTTCATTCATTGATCCTTTGAGGTACTTAAGTACCCTTTTGGCTGCAACAAGATGAGGTACTCTTGGTGCTTGCAAATATTGAGATAACACTCCAACTACGTGTGCAATATCAGGTCTTGTCATAGTAGCATACAAGAGAGAACCAATTATTCACATATGCATGGTCACATCCTTCACTTCTCCACCTTCATGAGCACTTAGTTTAACATTTACTTCTAATGCATTTGAAATGGGCTTGCAATCACACAAGCCAAACTTCTTCAAAAGATCAAGAATGTATTTCCTTTGCATCAAGTATATACCTTCCTCTTTATATAGTACTTCAATCCCAAGGAAGTACCTTAAAATCCCTAAATTTGAGATTTTAAACTCACATCCAAGTTTTCTCTTTATGTCCTTGATGTTGGCTTCATCATCCCCTGTAATGATCAAATCATCAACATATATACAAATGAAAACAATTTTGCTACCTTCCTTCTTCACAAAGATTGATGGGTCTGCATGACCCTGATTGTATCCACATTTTACCAAGTAGTCCACAATTCTTTGGTCCCAAGCTCTTGGGGCTTGCTTGAGTCCATAAAGATCCTTCTTTAGCCATGTATGTGGAAACCTCTCATCTTCAAAACCTTGGGGCTGGTCCATGAAGACTACCTCTTCAAGCTCTCCATTTAGCAAAGCATTCTTCACATCCAACTGGTACATCTTCCAACCTTTTGAGGCTGAAATTGCAATCAAACTTCTGATGGTGGAAATCTTAGCTACCGGACTGAATATTTCCTCAAAGTCTATGCCATAGGTTTGAGCAAAACCTTTGGCAACCAGCCTTTCTTTATACCTAGAGATGCTCCCATCTGCATGCCTCTTTACCTTGTACACCCATTTGTTGCCAATGACTTTCATGTCCTTTGTTCTTGGCACCAATGACCAAGTATCATTTTCTTCAAGTGCTTTGACTTCCTCCTCCATGGCTTCGATCCATTCCCTATGCTTATTTGCTTCTTCAAAAAAGTTAGGTTCTTCACAAGCTATAACTTGACTCATGTAGGCATAGTGTCTTGCAATGAATGAGTCATAAGTTAACCTTTGAACAGGGTATTTAACCCTATTGGATGACCTTACCTCACCATTAGGTGGTAGGAATCTCCTCCTCCTTGGTTTAGATGCTTTAAATCCTTGAGTTTCTAAATTTTCCATATCGTCATCACTTGTAGATTCCATGTCTACCCATCGATGGTCTTCGTCATTTGCCTTTTCCTTTCCTTTGATACTTCCTTCACTTGAATGAGCTTCATTCCTTGTCCTTCTCCAAGGTCTCCCAAACCTTCTTGGATGTGTCCAAGTCTTGTATATGTCCTATCATGCTATTTCTTGTGTGTTGGGATAGAATGAATATGACTCTCCTATCCCTTTCTATTAATTCATTAAGTGCCTTGACCTTCCCTTGAGGTGGTGAATCATGTACATGAGGCATTGGCTCCGTGTGCTCACTAATCCCCACAATCATTTGCCCATAAGGTAGTTGCTAACTCTAAATTTCCATGGTTGATAATTGCCTTTCTCTAACTTCTCTATTTGTGCATTATAACTCAGCCATACTGAGATCTAAGATGCTCCTCTAGCTTCTCCTCAAGTGTTTTTATGCTTTAGAAGGTGTGGATATTACCTTTTGATAGCTTCTCCCTTGCTAACCTTTGACTAGTTGAGATCAGTAGCCCCCTTTTGATGTCTTCTTGCTTTGATGAGTCCTCCTTGTGCTTCCACGAGTTGTCTTGATCCCTTCAAGTCTTCAATATGATGCCACTGATGTCTCCAAGCCTGCAAAATGGATTTGATACCACTGATGGGGGATGATTCTAACACCTCAATGCAAAAATGGAAGATGGCTACCCTCCACTAGGTCCACAAGCAGTGATATATGCTCACTGTTCTGAACTTTTCTCTTCACCAGTACAGAGACTTAAAATGAAATTCTGCAAACTTGTAGTAGACTATAAGAGCTACTCAACAAGCTTTAAATCATACCAAATGGATATTCCAGCTGGGAAAATCACCATGTGCAAAACAGGCTACCTGTTTGCAACACTCTCTACCTATGTGCAGAGATATACCTTCATAAAGTTGGCGATTTCTCACAACTCACTCAGCCAAGTAACTTGAAACTTTGGCAAATTTCAGGGCACAGTATGAGAGACCAAATGAAGCTTTAAATCAATAAAAATGAGTAAATGAGAGAGAAATCAATGCTCTGCAATATGGTACAATCAGATTTGGAAAAGCCTAACTACACCTCTAGATAGAGAGGAGCAAAATCATGAGATAATGAGGTAAGCAAGCAAGGGGGTTGCTTGCTGGAGTTTATGACTTCACTAAACTAAGTGGGAAACTTTTGGAATGCATACAAATCAAGAAACAAAGGTGGGATGATGCTTATATAGAGTTTTACTTTTCCTATAATCTAGCTAACCACCCACCAATTAGTGTAGCTGCACTTTTTAGTGGCTGATATAATGAGATTTGAATTTGATTGAGTTTGGTGGAGCTTCTAAATCTATTCCACGACTTTGGGTCCTCCTTTTTTATTGTTCCACTTGCAAAACTCATGGTTGAGCCTTTTTGCATGATTGAGACTTGATTTTCAACATGATTCTCAGGCTATGTCAGATGCAAAGCTTTGGCATGCACGCTTTGGTCATCTGAATTTTGCTAGTTTTCTACACCAATCTGAAATGGTGTCCTCTTTGCCCAAACTTGAGGCTCCTGGTAAACATGTATGTGAAGGCTGTATTTTGGGCAAAATGTAGTGTTCTCCCTTTCCAAAAGATGGTTCAATTCGCGCTACTCAGAAATTGCAACTTGTACATAGTCATGTATGTGGGGTCCTATGTAGACACCTTCTTTTGGGAACTACCTTTACTTAGTGACTTTTGTCGATGATTTTTCCAGGCATGTATGGGTATATCCATTGAAGGCAAAGTCCGAAGTGTTTATGTGCTTCAAACAGTTTATGGTTTTGGCTGAAAATCTGTTAGCATGTAAAATGGGCACCCTCCATTATGATCGAGGGGGGGAATATATGTCTTCTAACTTTAATGTATTTCTTATTGAACGTGGGATAAAAAAAACAGTGTACAGTGCCATATACACCTCAACAGAATGGGGTTGTTGAATGGAAGTATAGGTCACTCATGGAGATAACGAGGTGTATGGTCAAGTGAGGCTTTACCACATAGTTTCTGGCTTGAGGATGTCATGTGTGCAGCATATGTATTGAACATGTGTCCCACTGAAGCACTCCAGTCTATCACTCCATATGAGACTTGGCATGGTCACAAGCCATCTGTTGCTCATCTACGTGATTTTAGTTGTTTGGCATATGCATTAGTGCCTGAACAACATCACAGATTATTGGATGATAAAGCAGTAAAATGTATTTTTGTTGGGTACAGTTCTGAAAGCAAACGCTATCGTCTGTATCATCCACTTACTAAACATAGTTTGGTTAGCTCTGATGTTGTTTTTGTGGAAGATGCTATTCAACCCTTACTTTCATGTACTAAGGAGACATTTGTTACCTCCAAAGACATGTATGATACTATGCTGGCTCTTTTTACTTATGGACAGTCTAGTGCTGGTCCTAATGAGGCAACTTCTCATCCTTTGCAAGTTTCATGTGATGATGTAGATCATTCCATTTCTGATGCAGATTTACATGATGCACTTGTTGATAAGAGACCTGATATTGATTAGGCAAAAACTATGCCAAAATGGCTCGTGCAAACCTTGCGTGACAGAAAATTAGATGCACCTTTGTCATATCATACTCGATCAGGCTCCCATAGTGCCTCTTTTGCATCAGATTGCTATGCTATGGCTACCTCTAGTCTTTGTGATGAGACCGAACCTGTTTCGTTTGATGAAGCACAAAATTATGAACATTGGATGGCTGCAATGCAATTTGAATATGATGCTATCATGAAAAATGATACCTGGTCTTTATGTGAGTTGCCTCCTGGCAAGAAGGCCATTGGCACTAAGTGGGTATAGAAGCTGAAGTGTAAACGTGATGGAACAGTTGACAGGTATAAGGCTAGGCTTGTTGCAAAGGGTTATGTGCAAGAAAGAGGCATTGATTTTGATGAAACATTTGCTCCTACTTGTTGAATGACTACTGTTTGTAGCATTTGTGCACTTGCAGCTCATCATGGTTGGAATGTACATCAGTTGGACATTAAAACAACATTTTTGAATGATGATTTGCATTAAGTGTATGTTTTTCAGCCTCATGGCTTTGTGGAGAAAGGGTATGAAAATGAGGTGTGCAAGTTAAAGAAGGCATTATATGGTTTAAAGCAAGCACCACATGCTTACTATGAAAAGATACATGCCTATCTCATTGCACATGGCTTTGAGAGCAGTCCAACTGAAAGCACCTTATATGTTAATGTTGTTATAAGGGTTGCCCATAATTTTTCTCATGCTATGGCATCCTTTAGCCCTCATAAAAATACCTTCTTTTTGTAATTAGGAGATGTCCATATGAACACTCTCCTAAACCCCTTTTTGATATTTCCTTAAGTCTATGGTATTGAAGCCTTCTCCATAAAACCCCTTTTTTGCACAAATTCAAATTCTCACATAGAAAACTCCCCACGCGCTCATTTCTTTAAGAGTGGGTTGTTAGAAAGAATCTAGAGAGATATGACCATGTGCTCCTTTTTTACTTTTCCAAATGAGCACATGGGGAATTATGCTGAGCCTATAAATAGAGGCTCACTTCTTGTAAAAGGGGGGTCCCTTGGCCATGGCCTTGGCCTCCATTTTGGTAATGGAAGAAGGTGTCATTTGTTACTCTCTTTCTTCCTTGTGTGCAAGGCGATGATCTATGTGTGTGGACTTGCATTTGGAGTTGGCTTGTGTGTGAGCATTGCTCTCCCTTGCTCCTTTTTGACGTTGGCCATGGTGCCATTGTTCATGGGCAAGGGTGTGGATGCGTTGCTTGCACTTCTTGCAACTTCACTTGGAGAAGCTTCTCACTTCCATGTGAGGCGGTTAGGGTCCATTGCTCCCCTTTTCTCAACAGTTAAGCATGTTAATGATGTGCTTCTGATCATGGTGGTGTATGTTGATGACATGCTACTCACTGGTCCTCATGACATGCATATTGTTGATTTTAAGGTTGATTTGCATGCCTCATTTGAGGTGTCTGATTTGGGGCATTTCCATCACTATTTGGGCATTTAGTTTGTTGATGGTGGAATGGCTATGTGTCAAACAAAATATATTGACACATTATTGTAGCATTTTGGCCTTGAAGACTGTAAGCCTATTGCCACTCCTATGGAGACAGGTTTACGATTGAGTCTTCATGATGCTGGAGATGCATTTGATGTTGTTCTCTATCAGTAGGCTATTGGATGCTTGATTTACTTATGCATTACTCGGCCAGATATTCAGTTTGCTATCTCACAGATGAGCAGGTTTATGCATTGCCTAGGTGTCAAGCATTGGCAGGAAGTTAAGCACATCTTTCGCTACTTGAGTGGTACTCGGCTACTTGGGTTGTTTTATCCCAAGGGGGGATCACTACCGCTAGATTTGCATGCTTTTTCTTACTCTGACTGGGCTGGTTGCTATGACACTCGTGTGTCCACTAGTGGTTTTTACTTCATGTTTGGTAGCTCATGCATATCTTGGATGAGCAAGAAGCAGCCTACTGTGGCCACTTCCAGTTGTGAGGCTGAGTATAGGGCAGCTTTCACAACGACTCTTGAGTGTGTGTGGCTCAGACGCCTTATGGCTAATTTGGGGTTTGGTCAGTCTTCTGCCACCACTATCTTCACTGACAGTCAGAGCGCATTGGTAGTTGCGAGGAACCCTATGTTCCATGCTCACACTAAGCACATTGAGGTGCATTATCATTATGTTAGGGAGAGGTTCTCTGCTAGGGAGATCAGCTTGGCATATGTGCCCTCGTAGGAGAACATTTTAGACCTTTTCACGAAGGCTCTGCCTAGGGAGAAGTTTCAAGCTTTCCGCAAAGCGTTGGGCTTACTTCCTTTTGTGGATTGATTCCACATAGCTTGGCACTTCCTTATACATGAGTGCCAGCTCCTTGTTCACTACATCACTCCTAGGGAGGATTTGTTGATATATTTAGGTAGTGATGTGTGTGAACACTCTAGGACCATCGGGGTACTTTTTTCCATCTTTAGGAGGTTTTTTTTCTCGAGCTTGTATATATGCCTATTGCCCTAACAAGCTACTTACCTTTGTACATTCTAGTGGTAATACATTCAGTATTGTGTGTTGTGCTCCAAGCTTCTTCTTCTTCCTTGTGCTGTTCGTGTGCTTCCACAGACGTCTAACTCTAACACCTGAGCATCTCTACCATCCCAACAAATTCACTCTGTAGTAGGTGTAGCAGAAATCGCAACACAAACAGGAATCTGTAGAATATCACCATCTTTGACTCCATTTGCATCAGCTTCAGTACCTCTATTTGCAAGTGTAATAGGATGTTTTTCAACACCTTGCACAATATTCCACAGTCCTTTTGCGACCAATACATGATGCATCATATAAGCCCGCAATGGGTAATTCATACCATCCAACTTATCCTCAATAGCCAGCATACGAAATACATCACTTCTTTTAGCCATGGCCACTGACTAAAATACTTTGATGTAGGAAAATTACTATATCTAAAAAAGTTGAACGGAGCTACCCTGACGGGTTTTGCTAAACTTATAGCAGACTTTGAGATGTTTATACTAGCAAACCAAAACCTATATATGACTGTGGCACAAAAAGAAAAAATAGCCTACACAAGCACTACAATAGTGCATTTGAAGGTTGAAACGAGCTCAGACCATGATTTTGGCACCCTGAGTATGCTCACCAAATTTCGTGCAATTTTGAGACTATGATCAAAGGGGTGATGATGATGCCCTAGATGAAGCGGCAACCTGCTCTGTACCAATTGTGGAGTTCGAGATCTACAGAAGCATGCAAACAACACAAGGAAGAAGAAGAAGCTTGGAGCACAACACACAATACTAAATTTATTACCACTAGAATGTACAAATATAAGTGATCGGTTAGGGCAATAGGCATATATAAAAGCCAGGGGAAAAAAACCTCCTAAAGATGGAAAAAAGTTCACGAGAGGTCCTAGTGTGTTCACACACATCACTACCTAAATATATCAACAACCCGGAGCATGCAACAAGCAAGAAACAAGAGCATTCGCACACGTATAAAGTTTGTGGAAAGATTCACTTGGGAAAAAATGTTTGATAGAAAGTGGACTTCAAGCCCTCTCACATGGAAAAGTTCCTATCTCCATGTTGATGTACCTCTTGTTAGCAAGTCCATCCATGGTACATAAGGAGATGAATCTCCTTACATGATCATCGACATCTTTGTGTACTAAACCTTTAAAAGTAGGAAATTCGATGTTCACCCTTGATAGTAAACTCTTGAGGTCTTCCATTGGTGTCTATGTATCATCAGAGGTATTTGAGGCAAAATCAAGGGTTCTCCTAGGTTTCTCTTTAGAAAGAGGTGAAGAGGCTAATTCTTGAGAAAGGTCAATGAAAAGATTTAAATGTAGACATAGAGCATGTAAGGATCCCACCATGCATGCCAAACTATAGAAGTGAGATTCGAGAACTCTTTTTAGAAGATGTGTGTTAAAAATAAAGAAGCAAGGTCGTATATATTTTTGCAAAAAGGTTTTCTTCAAATAGAAGGAAAAAACAAAAATGAAAAATATAAGCATTTACTTCAGCAGTAGTAGTGGAGGCCAAAAGAGAATCAATCAAAAGAGAATCAAATCCAAAAAACTGAATTGGAAGAAGAATGGCTGTCCAAAGTAGTGGAAGAGTTATGGACAAGAGCTCTCAAACTCATCATGAGATTTTTTGGACACTTGGCTTTAAAAGAGGCAAGGGAGGACACTCAAGAATAGAGGAAGAAGGCATGGAAGTCCCCTTGTAGGTAGTTCATTTGGTTTGAGTCATTTCGTTCTCTTCACTCTCATAGACTATGTCTAGCCGCATACCAATTTCTGGGTAGCCTACTTGTGAGAGTCATATCTCTCAATGTATGTATCTAGTTTTAGAATTTAAAAATTCGTTGGAAAGATTATCTTGAGTACTTTCTCTTTCTGTAGCAGCTTTATCAAATTCTTTATGCTTTGTGAGTTATTTAGTTTTTAGTGAAGTCTAGTTTTTAGCCTAACTGAGTCAACAAGTAGCCTTTTTTTAGGCAATGAATTGCCAAACCAAAACTCCTCAAAATTGAGTGTTTGATAGCTATAAGTGTCTAGTTTGAGTGACCAAAGTTTCAAGTTCATTGTGTTTTTTACTTGATACCAGTTTTCATTTGAATGTTTAGCTGTTGGTAAAAGTCTTGATCCTGAGAAGGTCTTCTACACTTTCCGCTGAGAATAGGAGAGGAATTCTCCAACAATTGGTAAAAGAGCATTGGACCTTGAAGAGGAAAAGCATTGGAACTGAAGTGAAGCAAAGGAGAAGCTACAAATCAAGGGGGAGATGATCCACAACTGGTGGACCTTCAAGATCCCAACATTATTCTGACACAAAGGAAACAATTTCTTGATTGGGAAGAGAGTAATCAAAGGGTGATGTTCCTCATCTCACAAGTTATTTCTAACACTATGATTGGTCATGTGCAAAGCTTAGAAACAACCAAGGAAGTTTAGGAAGCATTGGAGAAGGTGTATGCTACCTCAACAAGGTCTCAAAGGATGCAACTCAAGAACGAGCTCAACGACATGAAGAAAAGCTCAAACCAAAGCATTAGTGAGTATACATTGAACATCAAGAATCTTTGAGATCAGCTAGCATCAGTTGGATGCAAGATAGAAGAGGAAGACATCATCCAAATAGCCCTCAATGGATTGAGGAGTGAAGAGAAGTGGAAGCCCCTCATCACAAACATTATTTATAGAGACCCTCTACCAACATTCAATGACATTATACCAAATCTTGTGGTGGAAGAGGTTGCTCAACAAGGAGAAGGCAGCAAAGGTAAGAACAACCATAGCCAAATGTTATATGCAGGTCGAGGTAGAGGAAGGAACTCAAAGGAGGCTCAAGAGGAAGAGGAAGAAGCTACAACAACACAAATTCCAGCCAACACAACTTGGAGGACAAGGACAACTCAAATGACAATGCACATGGAAGAGGTCAAAGAAGAAATAGAGGAAGAGGTCGAGGTTCATACAGTCCTCATAAAGGTATAACATGTCATCATTGTGGTAAACTAGGACTTTATGCAAATGATTGTTGGCAAAAGAATGGAAAGTTGAATGGAGGCAACCAAAGGAGCCAAAATAACTATGCAAGTACATCAAGTGAAGGAGACAAGCAAACCATGCTTGCCATGAAGCATGAGTACCACAACCCGAGAAGTGATGATAAAAAATGGTTTATAGATTCAGGTTGCAACAACCATATGACATGGCAAGGAGATTTATTCATAAATCTACAAGCTCCAATCGGAAAAGGATGTGTGGAGACTGGTGATGAAACTCAACATGCAATTGAACATGTTGGAGATATCAAGCTTCGAGATAAGAAGGTATTGATTGATGTTCTTCATGTTCCTATTATTGCAAAGAATTTGATTTTAGTAGGACAAATGGTAGAGAAAGGATATCATGTTATCTTCAATGAAAAAGGTTGCTTTATAAAGAATCCAAAAGAAGGATTCAAGGTCATTGCTCAAGGAAGGAAAGAAGGTAGGATGTTCACTTTGGACATTCAACAACCACATGGAAAGGTGATGTATATTCAGTTTGGAAACAAGAGGATTGTTGAAATTGATTTGTGGCACAAAAGGTTTGGACATATCAACATTCCTAAGCTCAAGGACATGAGCAACCATGAACGATGGGATCTTTGGAGGTAGTGTCACCATGCTCGATGATGAAGATGAGTAATTTCATAATCGTGGGTCATCCTTGCAAGTGAATGGGTCGCCTACCAAAGATCAATGCATGATAGTAGAGTGGTTGCCTTCTTCGATGTTGAAAGGATGGAGGTGGGGTTGGCTTGGGTGAGGGGTTTCCCAAGGAGGCTAGAAGTTGCCCATGTAGAGTTGAAGGCTAGGAGTCACCCAAGTAGTGATGAATGCCTTGATTTTCTAATGTGAGGGAAGTGAATATAGGAGTAGTGGGAGTGCCCATTTGTGGTGAAGTGACTTATACTAAGATGAGGGTTTGCCTCATGCTCAATTTCCCATGCACAAGGCAAGGATGTGGTTGGTTGGAGGTGTGCATATCTCACCCCTTGTGGGTTTGATATTGTTAGATATTAGTTCATTTGTTAGAGCTTGTAGTTACTTGGCTTATGTAACATTGGTATTCAGGGCTCAGTTATTTGAGCTAAGATGCTACAACCTCTCTCAGTTGTTCTCAGATATCTTAAGTTGGGCCTTCATCTATTTGTGTGTGAAGCCATTGGTTACGATGGTCTCATTGGTCTCTCTTTACCAAAAAAAGAAGGGCACTTTGTATGGTGCCCCTTCCCCCTGACTTCAATATTGTGTGTGAGTGCACACAGATAGAACTAAGTAATGAGTCATGGGCGAGCAAGCGGGTAGACATTTATCCCACCCACGTGCTCACAAACATGTGAATGCAAGAGAGGCATACACTCCACTCTTGAGGAGCTCTCTCCTTTTCTTTAGGAGATCAAACAAAAATCCATCCCGCACGTTATTTATACATCATTTCCGTGTGCTTGAACTTCTATATGGGATGATTTCCCTCTCCAAAAACCCATGCCTTGGAGTAGAGTTCTTTCTCACCAAAAGAACACTCAACAGCCCCACCTACAGCTACTTTACTTGAGAAGCAAGAGAAGAGGTCTCTCTTCATAAGAGAGGAGTGTCTTTTTGGTCTACTCTTCTATTATACCAAAACCATCGAGCTACCAATTGAATGAGCATGGCTGAAGAAGAACGTATGAAGGATAGACAATGGATATTCTTACCCAACAAAGGATGGACAAAGCTTATTATAAAGCTAACTACTTTTCAAATTTATGTTTGATGTTTGTTTGCCTTAATTACCACTATCTTTGCATGCTTACATAGTTGAAGCATGAGATAGAACTTTAATTTTTGATAGGGCTCAACCACAATTGTGAAGTTAAGAATAGGCAAACACATAGGCATAGAAAGAGAACCAAGCACCTCGAGTACTTACATGCATTTATGCACTGAAAAGAATGGATGTATCTGCATATTCTTTTACCAAAAGAATAATTTCAATGCACAAAGTTCAACTCCAAAGCTCTCTTTTTTATGAGAAATATTTTTAAATGCACACAAGCATGTGCATTAGTATGATGATGCATGGAAGGGATTCCATTCATAAGTATGGATACATAACATCCATCATAGCATGGCTTATTCTTAGCATATGTAGTATATAGATTCATACATAGAATGGAATTACAAGTGTGAATTCCATGCATGCTTTAAAGAGGGGTTCAAATTTTTTAACCTTATGCATGCTAAGCATCTTCAAGTAAAGATGTATATAGTTTGGGCATATGCTAAGTATTAAATCAATTAACGGTATTCCATATGCATGGTTTTTGTGGAACAAGACAAAATTTAAGGCTAAGTTTAAGTTAGGAAATGAATTCTTGACATGAAGTCAAAAGCATAAAAGTTTAATGGTATGATGCTCAAATACCATCATCCATTTATGCTTTTTTATATGTTGGCTTGATCCAAAAGCCAACAGAGCTTAACACAAATAGAAAAAGCCTCAAGCCTCAAGTCTTGTTTATGGATATTTAGGTTCCATAAAATCCATGGAATGCCTAATCAACAAAGCCAAGGACTTAAGTAAGAGGCTCACTTGGCATATAATGAAAGAGGTTGTTCTTTTTTATAACTTAGAAAGTTTCTGGGAAAATTCTTTCATCATGACATAAGTCCAGTGTCATGTATACACAAGAGAACCTATCATACTAAATGCTAATTCCAAGTATAAAACATACTTAGAGACGGTTCTAAGACAAGCTTCTCAATGAGATGTCTTAAGTAGATGATTTCCCTAAAATAGTTCTTTGGGGCATACTCTTACATTACTTCATAGAACTTACAATACTAGTACTCTAAGTATAAGACATACTTAGAGATAGTTAATCGAAAAACATTATAAAATAGTTCTACATGAGATATCCTAAATAACAAGACACTTTAGAATGGTTTCAAAAGTCTCACGATGTAAAGCTCTATTAAGTTGATGCCATCAAAGACAATGATGGAAACCAATTATGATCAAATCTTGCATTCAACAACAAGAACGATGAAAAGTGTTCAAGGCATCATGAAAATTTGAGAACTCCCTCCTCTTGGAAGAACTTCACAGTTAATTCAGGGCTTCATTCACTCAAGATATTTGCAACTCGAGAAGAAAACCAAGTAAGGTTTTCTTGAGGAGATGCAATGGTTCCCAATGGAAAGATCTTAAAGCTCTTTAGGTACAATGATGAAATGAAAAGATTTTTCTAATTTCATAGTACCTTCAAAACTTTTATGCTTTGATTATCCTTGAAAAATAAAAGCCACCTCTCCTAACATAGATAGACATGAACTTTCATTGGTTAGGAAACATGAGAAATCATGAATAAGTTCATGACTACATTAGGGCATGTGGTCATTGAGCTACCTCTAAAAGATGTTGAATAAAGACATAGTTTTTGCGGTTTTCGAAGACAAAAACTCTTCAAAGGGGGGAAGAAAGTACCAAAATACATAAAATCGAGATAATTGATTGGATGAAATATAGAATCATGTTTGTAGAGGATATATAGAAGAAAATCTTTCAGGATATAAAGCAACTTCGTGGCATGCTAAAGCTAGTAGTAAAAAATATGGTTGAGTAAAGCATGCCAAAGTCCATACTTCTTTAAGAGAAGTAAAAGTGTAAGATAGAAATGTGATTTCCAAGCATGTAAATCGCCTATGGTACTTAAGCCCATGGAAGGTGAATCTTGTATTCATCTATTCTTAAAGGAATTTTTGGAGATCCAAAAACGCTTCTTAGATGCTTGGACTTAAGCAAAAAAGAGATTCCTTGAAAACCCTAGGGTAGCTTGAAAGCTTTGGATACATAAATGAATCTAAAGGCAACAATAATCTCTTGTTGCTACAATTTAGTTGAGCAAGAAATAACTAAATCTTGAATATGATTTGAGGTACTTGGAATTACTTGATGGATGTTTATTCCATCAAAGGCGTTTAGAATTTCAATACAAGCTTTGGATAATTAAGATCTTAGAGTGATCATATGTTGGATGTTGGAACAACAAGCTTTCATTATGCTTGAGGTGGACATGATCTTCATCAAACTCGTCACTGGAATGATGCCACATATGCTCCTTGTAGAGTTTTATTTGCATTCATTTGTTGTATTGAAAGTTTGATCATAGGATCACCCTTTTATGTAAGTTGCAAAGCATTTAACTTTGTAAAAGGGAAAATTAAAAGGCCTAGAAGCCATGATTTAGAAGTGGTTGGGATTGATTCTCAATCAATCAATCAAAAGGTAGATGTGATTTCAAATTTCCCTTTTCCTAGGTTGTAGGAAATGACTCCAATCAATCTAAACTTCAAAATCGGCCTAATTTTGAATTCAAATCCATGAAGAAAAGGAGTGGCCATGTACTCAAGAGTCTATATAAATACTCCACAAAATTTTTACACTAAGTGCAATGATGATTTGAAGCAATACATATACTTCTTGTTCATTGCTTGATGCCACTTCAGTTTACTGCTCCTTCTTCCTTATATTCAACCAACTTGTAGAAAGTGCTGCTCTCACTACAGAGATCCAAATTAGTGATTAAGGTCTCATTGGAAAGATATTATTGACTAGTTTATGCCTACCAATTTTTAGATCATTTGGTATTACTTTCAGAGATATTGAAGATTTACAGTCTCGAGGTCATTCTCTGTAACTCCCTTAAATTTCGAGATGACACCAATTCAGTGTTAAGGTGATTGCTCCTTGTATAGTTCATATAAATTAGGGCTTTTATGCATTGAAGCAAGCCAACTCTATGTATTACATTCCCTTAAGAGGAATTTTCCCAATTGATATTGTGTTGGCCGCTCTTAGTGTTTGAAGTCATAACTTCCATCCATTTTCAAAAGGTTCTTGTGAGCTAGTCATGGTGCAAGTTATCTGTTTTGCAACAACTTGTTCTTATTGATGTTCCAAAGCACCTATTGGGTTTTATTGTACTAACCACAAGCTTCAAAGGTCTACTTTATATATCCAAAGATCTAGGGCTGGTCCTATGCTGGTTTGCTGGACCAACTTCACCACTTGACAACTCATCTTTCTAAGCCTCTCCAAGCTTCTCCAAGCTTCTCCAACTTCTTTCAGTGGTATCAGAGCAACTTCAACATGCGAGATGGCTTTCCATCAATGATCGAGAAGCTAGATAGACACAATTATGCTACTTGTCAAATCAGAATGGAGGCTTATTAGCAAGGAAGAAACCTATATGGGATTGTATTAGGTGATGAAGCTATGCCTATTCCAAGATCCAAAGGAGGACCTACTCAAGAGGAAACAGATAGGATCACACTTTGGTGTGTAAGGAATGCTCAAGCAAGATCATACATACTCAACTCTATCTCTGATTTTCTATTACCAGATATAAGAGGATGGCAAGACATCTCAAGTGACTTGGTATGCCCTAGAGAATTTCTTTTCTGCTAGTACAAATGCAAGGAAGAACCATCTTTGGAATGAGTTCAACCGAATGAAGAAGAGTCCAAAACAAACCATCACCAACTTTGTTACAAAGGTCAAGGAGGTTGCTCATCAATTCACATCCACTGGAGAGCTGATTGAAGAAGAAGCCATCATGAGGAAAATTTTGAATGGGATTAGAGGTGACAAGCAATGGAATTCTTTTGCCACAACCTATGATCTCATCATGGATGTGCAAACTCCAAACTTCAACATCTTTCTTGGACAACTCTTCAATCAAGAAGCCAACAATAGCAAAAAGGAAGGTAACCCCTATCATGGTAATTCAACTAGTGCTCTATATGCATATAAGAAGGACAAGAAGTTGAAAGGCAAGAAGAAGGAAGAGACTTCTAAAGCGAACTTTGTAGGCAAGAGCAAGTGGAAAAGAAGAAGAAATGATCAAAGCATGACAAGAACAAAGGCCAGAATGTTCAACCTTATGTTTCCATTTGTGATAAGACCAAGCACACCACTTAAAATAATTGGTTCAATGGGAAGACCCAGAAAGGAAGTGGAAGAGGTGGATATGGTAGCAATAGAGGCAGAGGTGGACACAACTTCAACAATAACACTAGAGGCCATATCAGAAGGGACTACAACAATTATATTTAAGATAAACAACATGAAGACTCGTTGCTTTTGATGAATCTAAGCCACAAGGAAGGTAAAGAGGATGATCATTTATTCTACATAGATTTAGGATGTTCAAATAATGTTGCAACATAGTTCTCTTATCTGATTTGGAAAGTCAAAATCATAGACATGAAGTTCCAACAAGGGATGGCACTAAGCACAATGTGGAAGATTGGTAATGCCAAAACTTCCAATGGCAAGACAAATATTCTGAGCAAGGTACTCTATGTTCCCAATATCACTAAACACCTAATAAGTGTAGGCCAAATAGTTGAAAAAAGCTTGCAAATTAGGTTCACCCAACATGGAGCTTTTGTGGAAGATCCATGTCAAGACTTCAAGAAGATAGCCAGAGATGAGAAGCATAGTAGACTCTTTACTTTTGAAGTAGGGGAAACAAAAAATATAGCTCTATTCAATTTTGGGTCTCAAACCCTAAGTGAACTGAAGTGTGGCATAAGAGGCTAGCTCATGTGAATGAAAGAACCTTGAAAGATATATGTAGGGATCAAAATCTTCTATGAATGCCAAAAATATCAAAGCGAAACATGATCAACAGATGTGGGAAGGCACCAAGACAACCATTCAACCACAAAGGCTACATCCAAAACAACTTATTGGACTTAGTGCATACAGATGTATGGGGACCAAGTCAAGAACCTTCATTGGCATGATCAAAGTATTATGTGTTATTTATTGATGACCATAGTAGATGGACTATTCTATACTTTATCAAGGGTAAGAATGAAGTGTTTGATTGCTTCAAAAAGTATCTAGCACATGTGGAGAAGCATACAGGTAGATCATGACTCAAGAAGCTTAGATCTAATGGAGGGGAAGAATGTTTCTCCAAAGAGTTTAATGAATTCTTGGGATAAAGGTATCAAAAGGGAAGTGGCTACAAGGTGCTCTCCTCAACTGAATGAAATTGAAAAGAGGAGAAACAAGACATTGGTTGGATCAGCGGGAACAATGCTTGAAGAGAAGAGGTTGCCACATTATCTATGGGCATAGGCTATTTCAACTGTTGTGTATGTTGTCAATAGACTACCATCCAAATCACTTCAAGGTATTGGGTTGTGCCAACACACATCCTATTGCATGATTGGATGCATCCACATGGACATGGAATGGCTTATTCCAATCAGGAGTGGTCAGTATTGGTGTTGTGCACAAATGTCTCTTGAGTTCATTGAAGGAATTTTGACATTCGTGGTTCCACTCAAAATTTTTCAACAAGGCATAAAGAGGTTTAGCTATGATCACATACATGTGGATAAACCTGCGGTACTATCCACAATGGCCCATAAAGGCTTGTACCTCTTTAACATTCCTTGGCCTTGGCAACTCCGCTATGGCTCTTACTTTATCTTCATCTATTGAGATGCCGTTCTTAGAAACAATGTGACCTAAAATTTTACCTTGTTGTACCATGAACACACACTTGTCTGGGTTCAGACACACTCGATATTCTCTGCACTTTTTGAAGATTTGTTTGAACTCAGGGATGCAATATCTTCTTTCTTGGGAATGAGCACATAAATCATCCACATATACTTCTAAGCTCTTTCGCAAGAACTCTTTGAAGAAATGACACATGAGCCTTTGGAATGTTGCAAGTGCATTTGTGAGCCCAAATGGCATCACACAAAATGCAAAGATACCCCACTCTGTGGCAAAAGCCGTCTTGTGTTCATCTTCTGGGGCAATGGCTACTTGGTTGTAACCTGAAAATCCATCAAGAAAGCTATAAACTTCCTTGTCTGCAACACGCTCCAATAAATGTTTAGTGATTGGAAGTGGATAACTATCTCTAATTGTAGCGGCATTAACTTTTTTAAGGTTAATACACACTCGCAACTTCCCATTCTTCTTGGCACCACTACAATTAGGGACACCCATTCAATATGCTCAATCTCATAGATAAATCCAACCTCAATCAGCCTATCAATTTTTTCTTTTATTTTGCAGTATAAGTGTCATTATATGTGTAGGGCTTCTGTTTAGTGGGCTTGGCATCAACAATCATGGGGATCGTATGAGAGCAAATTTTTGGATCTACTCCCTTCAAGTCTCTATAGTGCCATGCAAACACATCCCTATATTCCCTTAGTAAAGCTACAAGCTCTACTTCTTCTTCTAGGCTTAGGTCTTCTCCTATGTATGTACATCTCTCCTCGTTCCCTTCAATGGTTACAACAATATTTTTGGTCTTTTCTTTGTTATCATATGCTTCTCTAGTTGTGGCCTCTCTCTTAGGCATTCGTACCAAAATTTTTCGGTCTTCAAGTTCATATGTCTTGAAGTTTTCTGGTACCTCGAACAATGATTCCTCCTCTTCTTGTTTGAGTGTTTTTCTTTTCTTTTTCTTTTGACCACCCTCACTTCCATCCTTCGAGTTTACAATTTTGATGCTTGTGAGAGGTTCTTCTTCTTTTTGGTTAAATACTCCGACATCTTCTAGATAGTGATTCTCTGAGTCAAAGCAACTATCCATTACAATGGATTCTAGATCATCATCGTCCTCTTCCTCTTCTATGACATCACTAGGGTCACATTCTTCTAGCAATGGCTGACACATGAACACTGAGATATCATAACCCTCCTCATCACAATGAGGTGTCCACTTTTCTTCATTGACAACAATGTCCATGGTGGCTAAGATTTCTGGCCAGCCATGAGGCTCAAATTCCTCATCTGGAAAGATCAATAGTGTGTAGGCTGGGTCTCTAACTGGTCTATCTCCTAGCAAAGTTCCTTCTTCTCTTTCCTTTAAGTGTTTTTCCTCTTCCTCTGCAACTTTGCACATCCACAAAGGAGTATCTTCATGCATCCAAGATGGATCAGAAGAACTGCCAGAATGCACAGAGATTGAATCTTCTGGTGCCTTGTGGATAGGGTTCCACTATAGGGGTGGTACATCTATGAAGGTATAATATTTTAGATTTACTTTGGTAGTCACCCCTAAGTGTTGCAAGTACAAGGAGTTGGTTCCCCAATCTTGTACTATCTACAATTGTCATAGGAAGGGTCTTCCTAGGATCATCTCTTAGACATTATTTTTGCCAAAGTCACATATAGCAAAGGCGTGCTCAAACTCTACACCACAAGTGGTTAGAGTTATCCCTTCTAGCAATCCTAGAGGTCTTTCAACATGGCCATCGACCATTTGAAGCTTCATTCTAGTTGGTCTTAATGCGGGTTCGCCCCATTTCTTCCACAAGGAGATGGTTGCAATTGCAACACCAGTAGCAGAATCCAAGATAGCTTTGGTTGTGTAACCTTGGTAGGTGATTGGAAGATAAGTATTACCTTCTTCTCCCTCACTCATGTCTCCTATTTTGTCTAGAGGTATCTCTGGAACTTTTTCTTAGAGCCTACTTATGGGATATTGGAATCAAGTTCTGGAACTTGATTTGCCACATGCTTCCATAGCTCTGGTTTTACTTTGATCAGCTCTTCTATGGTGAGATGACATCGAACCTTAGTGCTTTTCACGATATCAATGTTTCTTGGAACCACTGAGTCTTCATGTCTTACTAATATTGTGGGAGCTCGGATATGGAGAGATGTGAATTCCCATGAGCCTGTGAATTGTGGCAACTCTTGTAAGAAATTAGATTCAAAATATAATCTTTCATCCTCTTGTTGCTCTACTTGGTCTCCATAAACAGAAGGGATGTCTTGGGGAAATTGATCATGGAGGTCATCAATTTCAGGAATAGGAGGGGGATTACCCTTCTCCTTGGCCCATTTCTCCTCTTGTATTTCCCACAAGAACTCTTGAGAGTACTCTTGCATTGAAAGAGGTGTTCCATCATCCATAGAATCAGGAACATAAGCTTTCATTGGTGGTGACCTTTCTCTTTCAACAATTGGTTGAGCTTGTGGTGGTAAAGAAATCTGGGGCTTATTTACCAATTGCTCTAATCTTTCTAGTAACCCTTGGAGATGAAAATCCGGGTTGATAGATTTTGTCTGATTGAATGATTGACTGGTCTCTAGCATAATGTGAGCTAGCTCTACCATTTTCATGCACATTTTTGTTCATTCAATCTCTAAATCTGCTCTAGGGTAACTCTTGTCTAGGTTTGCAGCTGTAGGCCCTTCTTGAAGTCGAGCCTGGTAAGCCTTGAACATCATGTCTAGACCTTTTGGGGTTGGATCTGCAAGAATAGACCCTAGTTGCGTTCTATTTACAATGGGTGGTGGGGTGGGATGAAGTGTAGTGGATGGAGTTTTGGCATGCGAGGGATTTTGAGAGGCGATGCCTTCTATTTTACCTTTCGCTTCTTTCAGACTTTCTTCTACTTCCGATAACTTTCTATTCCACTTACAATTAGCCTTCTCTCTGGTATCTTTGCATGTTCTTGTTTTCCGCTTACTAGGCTCTCCTGATTCACTTGACTCTGATTGTTCAACTCGCTTATCCTATTTTAAGACTTGTGCTCTAGTGACTGCTTGTATAGGAGCCACTTACTGCTACTAGCTCTTGAATCCACCACTAAGCCTACCACATTAATGGGTGTGATCTTGGGCGCACTAGAGGGGTTTCTTGGACAATCTCTAGGGAGATGGTCTTTGCCACACTCATGACAAAAAGCTTGAATTGTGATGGCATGTCCTTGACTCGGAGATGGTGGGTGGGGACATTCACGAATGAAATGGTCGCCCTGACATCTAAAACATGGTCCTCTAGGGGCTTGTGGTCTCATTTGTCTCAATTGGGGCCTAGGGTTAGAATTCATATACATAACATTGGAGTATTCGGGCTCCTAGTTTTGTTCCAAAGGTGGTGCCTCATAGTAATAAGTCTCACTATGCTCAGGTGACTCTGTGTAATAAGCTTGTGGACTATCTTCATAGGAGTAGTTAGAATTCTGAGCACGATAGTCACTTTCTAAGACCAAAGGGGTCACTGGCACTAATGCTCTATTAAAGTTCTCTTCTGCCCTTGCATACTTAACTGGAATCACATTGGAAGTAGTTGGTGGTTGGTTTCCTAAGACTGGTTGTGGCCTATATGGTGCCTAATATTGCTGTTGTGGTCTATAATATGGTTATTGGTATTGGTTTTGATACCTACCTTGTTGGTAAGGTTGCTGATAAGTTTGTCTAACAGCTTGCCTATTGTAGGGACAATCTTGAGCTGTATGGTTTGTGTATTTTCTCTCAATAGTGCAATATGGAGCATTCCTTTCTCTCACGTTCTAGTTTTGCATTAGGCAAACGTTAGCCATGTGGTCCCCTCCACAAGTATAACATCGGTTCAATGAGGTGACTCTTGGTGTTTGTCTATTTTGAACTCCTAACTTCTTGGCCACTTGCTCAACTATCTCATCTATCTCCGTGGAGGTTCGGGAAGTATGACTAGTAGAACTGTCTAAATCCTTGTAGAGTTTGGACAGTTCTAACTCCTCACCCAATTGTCCTCTATGTCTATGCACATGCGCACACACTCTTCTATGGATCCAGGATCTTTCAAGTACACATATGATCTTAACTTTGTGTTTAGTAAGCCATCTGAAAACAAAGTCACTTGTTTGGCTGGTGTGGGTAACTCTGGAACATGGCATCTTTTTATGTACTATCTGAATCTTCTTCCTGCTAATCACAATGTTTCTTGGGGTGTTTGCTTGAAGCTATGGATCAAGGATGATGTGTTATGCCTGATAACACTCTTGGAAAATTCTACAATAAATGCTTCTAGAAGCTGACCTATCTCTTGATAGTTGTGACTGTTGAGAGGTTGAAACCAAGCTAATGCAGTGCCCTTGAGGGTCAAACCAAATGCCTCGAACTGAGTGAACAAGTCCTCAACTTGTTTAGCTCTTAACACTTGTTTGAACTCAACCACATGATCATAAGGATCTCCTGACCCATCAAGGTAGTTTTTCATTGTCTTGAACACTTGAGAGGGTCTATGGGTTCTTGGGTACTCTCAGGGTCTGGGCAGGGGAAATGAAGGCACAAGTGTGTGAGTGAAAGCACACAAGCATGCACACACATACACACACACACACACAGTAAGAGCAAAGAGAGGAACAACAAAAAGCTTCTATTACAAAGAGTTCTCTTACAAAAGCTCAAATCTACAACAAGCTAACTCTCTAACAAGCTAACCCTCAAAAATGAGCTCTCTAGCTCTTTTTATAGTTTTTTGACTAGTTTTGGCCCTCTCCAGACCTAGTGTCCAACCTAGTTAAAATTTAGGTTCCAGGGATTATTTGAGGGCTCAAACGGAGTCTAAAAACTATGAAAATTGGTAGAATGATACTTCTAATAACCCTCAAGCTCAAGGACTCCTTGACTTGAACAAAATGGTGTTACAAAAAGGTGAAATGATATTTACAATGGTTTGAGTGATCAAAAATCACTGTTTTTGTAGGGGGTTCTTCTGAACACTTGACATACACTTCTTGGAGCTCCCTACTTGTTCCTTCTTCTTGTGGTTCCAACAAAGAAGTACCTCTGGATCCTTAGCATTTGCAGGTTCAAAGCTAGTGTCATGGAGTTCCAAGAAGCAACCAACAGTTGCTTTATCCTCAAATGAAGTAGAGTACAGAGGTTTGACCATACCAACTCAAGAGGCAATATGGTTAAAAGCATTGTATATAGATTTGGGACTTGTAAGTTCCAAACCTCATCTACTTGGAGATAATCTAAGTTCCATGCATATTGCTGCAAATCCAATTTTTCATGCAAGGACAAAGCATATAGAAGTCCACTACCACTTTGTAAGAGATAAGTTTATGGCAAAGGAAATTGGCATTTCATTTGTTCCTACTGAGAAGCAAATAGAAGACATGATGACAAAGGTACTTGATGGGATAAAGCTTTGTAGATTCAAAGCTATGGCAGACATTCAACGTATCAGAGAATGAAGACTCAAGCATACTTTAGCTTGAGGGGGAGCTGTTGGAACAACAAGCTTTCATTATGCTTGAGGTGGACATGATCTTTATCAAACTCATAATTGGAATGATGCCACATATAATCCTTGTAGAATTTTATTTGCATTCATTTGTTGTATTGAAAGTTTGATCATAGGATCACCCCCTTATGTAAGTTGCAAAGCATTTAACTTTGTAAAAGGGAAAAGTAAAAGCCCTAGAACCCATGAGTTAGAAGTGGTTGGGATTGATTCTCAATCAATCAATTAAAAGGTAGATGTGATTTCAAATTTCCCTTTTCCTAGATTGCAGGAAATGATTCCAATCAATCTAAACTTAGAAATTTGCCTAATTTCGAATCCAAAGTACATCGTATGGTTGAGAAGTATCTAGACATCAGATCGAATTATTCACCTTTTATGGCTCTAGTGCTTTTGGTTCGCAAAAATGATGGATCCTTTAGGATGTGTATAGACTATAGAACATTAAATAAAGTTACAACAAAGCACATTATATTCAATGCCTTGCATTGACGATATTCAAGATGCACTAGGAGGTGCTATTGTATATAGTAAAATAGACTTAAAAAGTGGTTATCATCAAATAAGAGTTAATGATGATGATGTACATAAAAATAGCTTTTTGTATTAGATTTGGTCACTATGAGTATCTTGTAATGCCATTCGGTTTGACTAATTCTCCAACTACTTTTATGATGCTCATGGATGATATTTTTTGCCCTTTTATTGTTCATTTTGTGGTTGATTTTGTAGATGATCTGTTGGTTTACAGTAAGAGCTTGAAAGAACATGAATGTAACTTGCGTACAATTTTTCAAATGTTAGAGGAGAATACTTTGTATGTCAACCCAAAGAAGACACAACTATGTTTATCTAACGTTGAGTACCTAGGACATATAATTTCTGCATATGGAATAAGAATGGATCCACATAAAGTTTTTGTGATCCTCAATTGGCTAATTCCTTAGAATGACCAGTTGCAATCATTCTTATGATTATCGAGCTTCTATACTAGGAAATTCATTGCCAAGTATTCACACATAGTTGCACCATTGAGAGATCTATTACAAAATAATCAAAAGTTTGTGTGGACGAGTGCACAACAACAAGCTCTTGGCACATTGAAACAAGCAGTTTCAAGTGCTCCAATTTTATTAGTTGTAGATCCACAAAAACCTTTTGAAATAGAAATTGATGCCAGCATCATCACAATTGGTGCAGTTTTAATTCAAGATGGTAGACAAGTAGCTTTTGAAAGTAAGAAACTTTCTCCAGCTCAGAGAAACTGGCCTGTCCATGAACAAGAATTATATGCAATAGTTCATGCTTTGAAGATTTGGAGACACTATTTGTATGGTGCAAGTTTCAAAGTGTACACAAATAATCACACATTGAGGTATCTCTATTCCCAACTTGATCTTTGGGGGAGATAAGCTAGATGGGCTGAGTTGATGTAAGATTTTCACATGCAAATTCTATATAGAAAGGGGAAAATGAATACAGTTGTAGATGCATTATCTCGTATTTTGCAGCAGATTAGCTTCATAGTTCTTGACAGTGATTTAATCCAAGAGATCAAAGCTTCACAAATTGATGATGATTATTGCCAGTCTATAATTAACAAGTTGTCAGAAAATAATGAGGATAAGGCATTTTCTATTTTTCAAGTGGAGCAAGGTTTGCTCAAAAGAAAAGGAAAGATTTGTGTGCCTAACTCTCAAGACGGAAAGTTTAGAAAATAACTTATTTTCGAGAACCATGATGTATCTTATGCTTCATCATCAACTGAAGAGTATAAGTAAAACTCTCATAAGAATCTAGAAGACCGTTAAGAACAGTCTGCATAAGTGAACTATCTGGCAAGATTTCATCAGCAGAAATCAATTGCTTTTTCAAATCTTTCATCTAAAAAAAAAACATTATCCATTGAATCTCCTTATTCATATGCTCACTCTCCAACTATTTTCGGAGGTATGCAACAGAAGTCTCATTTCTTTTCTGGTATAACGTTGTAAGAGTATCCTAGACATATTTTGCCATCTTTTAGGAGACCAAGGGATTGAAGATCATCATCTTCAACACCATGTGCATCACCTTGTAGTTGGATGTTTTTCAACACCCTGCACAATATTCCACAAGCCTTTTGCTACCAATACATGTTGCATCATATCTAACTATAATGGGTAATAAGTACCATCCAACTTATCCTTAACAACCAACATACATAATACATCATTGCTTTCAACCATGACACTGACTAAATACCTTGATGCTGAAAATTATTTGTATCTCAAAAAGTCAAACATAAATACCTAGTTGAACTATGCTAGAACTATGGGGGACTTCAAGGCACTTATACTGGCAAACCAAAACCTGTATATGTGTTTGGCACAAAATGATAAAATTGCATGCATAGTCATTGCGATAACACGTTCAAAGGTCAAACAAGCTCAATAAAAATATAGATGCCACAAAGCGAAGCCTTTTTGAAATTCTAATTGCCCTGATTATGCTCATCAAATTTCATGCAATTCTGAGACTATGATCAAAGGGGTGTTGACGATGCCCTAGAGAAAGGTAATTTGCTTTGATACCAATTGTTGTAGTTGAAGATATGTGGAAGCATACGAATAACATAAGGAAGAAGAAGAAGATTGGAGAACAACACAATATTGAATGTACAGAGATAAATGGCCCATTAGGGTTATAGACATATATATAAGATGGAAAAAAAACCTCCTAAAGAGGGAAGAAAGTGTCCAGATGGTCTAAGTAATCACACATCACCACCAAATTATATCAATAATTTTTACAATACTTATATAATATCTTAGATCAACAAAAAATTGAGGGTAAGAATGAAAGAGGGTTTGGTCCCTAATTAGATCGTAGGTCATAGATGCAAAAGTTCAATATGTGAGAATTTCAAGCCATTGAAAATTCTAATGAGCTTCATAATCTCCATGGAGCAAAGATGGAAGAAGACCATCCATTAAAAAATGAACAAGCTGACTCGGTGAAGGGGGTTGCTAATCAAGCGTGAAAGGTAGGACCATTATAATAAACACTCTCATGGTCCCTAAGATGATGAGTTTGATTTGTTTTTAGGGAATTAACAAAAGAATAAAAGTCACAATCAAAATACAAAATGAATGTGACTTTGAAACATGGACACAAAGGAGTCTAAAAGATTACATGAGATATATTCTTCATTTTCAAACATGAAAGAGTCAATGATAGCCCATGGCCAAATAGATGGACAAACCTTTGCAAGAGTTTGGAGAATCATATAAAAGATGAATCTGTAGACACTTTGCTTTATATTCTTCGTTTGGTTATCCATGATGGAAGGTCAAACCACCTATTCTCTTCTATTCTCTATATTACAAGTTGTTTCAAAGAAATCTAATGGTGTCATTCCTCTTGATTTTTTTTTTTGGAATAAAGTCGAAGAATTGTGCACAATTATATATTATATATGATACTTAGGGACTCCACATGGTTCACAACAAGTGGAAATGTGATGGCTTCAAATGCTTGCAAATATGTCTCCTCTTGGCTTCCCAAATGTTGGAACCCTTCACTCTTTCATTCAAAGCTTGAGTGAATTATTACATCATATGAAAGTGACATAATATAAAGCATTTGATGGGAGGAAAAAAAAAGCCATGTCAAATGAAAGTTCTCTTAAAAAACAATCATCCTAAGGATAGGAGTCTGGAGACATTGGGCAAAATCTTAATGTGTGAGATAGAAAAAGAGAGAGAGAGCGCAAGTGGAAGGGCGGTTTGGATCCCGAACCTCGCAGGTATGGAAAACAGCTTCGGTCGGTTCGGTGATCGTCCCTTGGTTGTTTATCTCTCCCGAACCAAATTGCTTCTCTACTAGATCGAGATTCTGGCATCGTCTGCTCCTCTGTTTCGCAATACCTCGCGTTGAAGGTACAAAAGGCATTCTCTCCCATTAGAGGCAGCGAAAGCAGCAGAGCTCACATACGTTTACTTCAGGGGGCAAGGAAGAGACTGAAAGAAACGCAACCGATCGGAAGTGAGAACGAGAGATATTTCTTCGACCTACCTCTTGTAACCCTCTTTGATGTTCCTGCAAAAATAACTTTTGCTGCACACAGTTCATCTGTTCTGTGTGTGTTTTCTCCCAGTATCCTTCCTCGAATTTCATCCCACCAAGGTCTGTACAAATTCGCTTACTTTATGCAATCTTTCGAAATACTAGGTCTATCTTTCGCCTATGTTAGGAATCGTTCCTAAAGCTGCAGAATCTTATGTTTTGGTTCTTACATGAAGTATCTTTGTCGGTATCCCTCTGTTTCGAAAGGGTTTTCTCCATTAGTACGCGTTTTCGAGTTTCTGCAATGTCTGAAGCTAGAAAATTGCTCGACGGCGTACTCTCTCTTTCACCGTTGTGTTTTTAAACAACATTCCCATTGCAATGCGTGAGGAACATGTGTCTGGTGGCCATCAGTTTGTTCTCCTCGCGCCTCTTCTAGTTTCATTTGCTGAAAGTTATGATGTCGCATAGATGGGCTAGTGTGGGGGCCTTTTACATTTTGTGCTCGTGTCAGCTCTCGAAATATATATCCTTCTTCCTTTCACAGCCTCACATTGATAAATCCGAATTTCAGGCATATTCGATCCTTCTGTAGAAATCAGTCCTCTTCGTGGGGGAAGATATCCAGTGATGTGGTATTTATACTACCATAGCGTTCCATGGTAACGTATCGCTGTTTAAAATGATCTGATACCAAAGATAGGAATGGCTAGCCGTTTATTTTGGGATCCCTGACTGATTATAAGCATTTTTTGTTATTTATTACTGTCTGTGTTATTTCTATCCACTTTTACTTCCATCACCGTTGCTCGTGTTTGTTTCGAGAGGTATCTGTTGTTTTGGCCTTCTTATGGACTCCTACCCGCTTAACAAAGAAAGAGCTGTGGCTCTAACTAGATGCGTATCCATTTTTTGTTCGTTTTATTGAGAGATCCCTATGAGATATCTTTTTAGCCGGTAAAAAGTGTGTCTGTTTTAAATATCAGACTGAGAAGAGGACTTCGACTGTCTACTAATTAGCGATTACAAAATGGATTTATGGCAGTGAAAATTTGTACATTTTGTACATTGTCTGCACGTGATAATTGTTTGAAATCACTTTGCATAAATAGAGTCTCAGCAATTCTGTCCTTCTGGTAGGTTTAATATTATTTGGGGATATCTAATGTTCTTCTTTTGTAATGCAGAGTCCAAAATACGTATGATATGAGGAATTAATGTTGTTGTAAGGTGATAAGAAGTGGTGAAGATGGCACAAACAAAATGGGAAGCTGATAAGATGTGAGTTTAGGTTATTACGGTCACCACTGGATCATGGATGTGGATGTTTGCAAATATTCATTCTGTATTACACATGTTTTAATCAGGCTAGATGTTTATATATATGATTACCTTGTGAAGAAGAATTTACAAGCTTCAGCAAAGGCATTTCAAGTTGAAGGCAAGGTCTCTCCTGAGCCCGTTGGTATGTATTCTCTTTTATTTCAGGATTGCATATTTTTATTGGGAGACGAATGTTGCTGAAATCACATTCAGCAGATCTTAGCTTTTCTTGGAGCTTTGATGGTCTTGTTATTTTCCAGCTATTGATGCACCTGGTGGATTCCTCTTTGAATGGTGGTCTGTTTTTTGGGATATATTTATTGCTAGAACCAATGGAGAGCACTCAGAAGTTGCAGCATCTTACATAGAGGTGATACTTCAGTATTCAGGGTAATCTTAGAACTTTTAGGGTTTCCTGTTTATTTGATGTATCCTTGTGGAATGAAAAGACATCAATTTGTTGTCATATACAAACCTTAAGAGACTGGGTGCGTGCACTGTTGCTACCATGTCAGGTACCCACAACATTGTATTTGTTTGCGGTAATTTTATTGTATCTTATTAGCTCATAGACTAATTCTCTCTGTTAATAAAAAAGAAAGGACAAATCTAAACTCTCAATGCATGCATACATACATGCATATACCTGATTTCTGGGGGAAAATAGCTTCTTTATTATATGATTGTACAAAAAAGACTAAGATCCCAGGGATCTCTCATAGGTGTTGTGTGTAGCCCTGTGGTCTATAGCAGAACACTTTCGCATGCTTATGGTTCATTCTTTTATCTGGAAGGCGAGCAACATGATAGTGGTACAGGTTCTGACATATCCTTGTGGCAAAGCAGCAGCGAGCATACATTCAAAGCTTCTTGTGAGTTCATGCTCGTGGTGTATGTGTTTGTGTTGTCAGGTGTATGCGTGAGCATGTATTCCTTCTTAGTTGTAGTCTGCTATTGGACACTGATGACATTAATGGTGATGGCATAGTGTTGAGTCCATACTGTGCATAATGGAGTCGATATGCTATATACTCTTGCGGTTAACTACCATGCCTTACAATTGTACTTTCATTTTAGGGTGAATTTGGGTTTTTCCTTGATTCATTCTGGTATATATGGTTGTTGTATTAGCAGACATGCATTTTTTACTTGTGGATTTTACATCCGAGTTGCGACAAGTTGATAGGTGTGTATACCCTATCAGCTTTGCATTTTTTTGTAATTTTTTGTGTCGTGTGTTTGCACTACATGCTAGGCTTCATTATGGTTGAGTTTGCGCATCACTTTTCGAAGTGAAAGAAACTTAGTTCATAAAGCTTCTTGTAAGCTTATACTAATGGTGTGTGTGTGTGTTGTGGGGTGTGTGTGAGAGCAGGTATTCGTTCTTAGTTCTATACCCACTATTGGGCACTGATGATGTTAGTAGGGGGATGTCATAGTATTGAGTCCTTGTATATACATGTATACACACCTACATAGACCTGTATGTACCATGTGCACAAGGATTGAAAAGATATGTAGTCTCTAATATTGCGACACATTGGTAATATGCTTGTTGAGGTTCTTCTGTATGAGGATTATTCTTTTTTGACTGGACCATTCCTTGGTTACTTGATGCAGTGTGTATACCATGTTATTCCGTTTTCTGACAAAGTTCGAACACATGATTAGTTCCTGTATTCAAGTGATTGCCTATGCTCAAGTGCGAGCGTGAAGAGTTAACAACAATAATAATGGATTTATTGGCAGTGTAGCAGGTAGCTCTAATATTTTTAGTAGTGATGGTCTTAAGGTGGTCTCTCTGCCAAGACTACCTATGCCAAAGACAAGACTATCTATGGGTTTAGCAAAATGATGCAGTGCTCAGGAAGACGTTTCTCAGAGCAGACCATGGTTAATAAATCCATTGTATGGTTTCCTCTTGTAAATGAGTTATGTAGACATTATGGTTAATCAATCTTTTGTATGGTTGCCTCGTACAAATGAGCTGTGTGGATATTAATGTGATTTAGGTCTCTGAACATTTAATTTTATGAACTCCAATTAAGTAAATCTCAGTACAAGCTTTTGCTAATCTGTCATGGTTTCTCCCATGCTAAGCTAAAAAAAGAGGGTGGGGAGAAAGAAAAGTGTTATGCTTTTTAACCACAATCTTTTTTTGTTCTCAAGCAGACACAACAACAAAAAGCTCGGGAGCAGCAACAACAACAACAACAGCAGCAGCAGCAACAACAGCAGCAACAGCAACAACAACAGCAGCAGCAGCAGCAACAACAACAACAGCTTCAACTTCTGCGACAACAGCAGCAACCTCCTCGAAGAGATGGCCCGCATCTTCCCATCAATGGGGTGGCAAATGGTGTTGGAGCTGATACAATGTTGAGACAACAGACTAATGCAAATGCATTGGCAACAAAATTGTATGAAGAATGCCTTAAGAATCCACAAAAGAATGAAGATCCAGCTTTAAAGGTGTGATATGAAGCGAACTTTGTGTTTTCAAGTAGCAATGCTTGCATACTTACATATGTATATACATACAGATCTATATATGTAAATGTACATACATATGTCTGTGTGTTTCTTTTTTCAATAATCATTTGTTCTTTTGCTTGTTATTGCAGAGGTATGGAGACAACCCTAATCAATTAGTTGATGCAAGTCAGTCTCCTTCTTTAAAAGCTGCAGCTACAAGTGGCCAGCTTACTGGGTATTTTTATTCTTGTTGATCCATGTAGTTTCTTGTTTTTCTTCGAGCTATTTTGACAGAGCATTTTCCATTCTTTTGTTTTGTTTTGTGAATTGTTTGGTTATTATTATTCTTCTTCATTGGAAGGACCTCGTGGATTTCATGTTTAAAATTGATGCTTGTCAATCTGTTTCAGACAAATGCTTATCAATGCAGCTGGTAACATGAGTGCCCTCCAGCAAATACAGGCACGCAACCAGTCTTTACCTGGGATGGGTCAGGTAAGATATTTGAACTTAGCTCTATTCATATGGGTCTATTCTGCTTTTTTTTTTCCCTCAGTATAATAATGCATGGGCAACTGTAGGACACCAAGAGTGATATAACTGGCGTGCTGAACCAGCGGCCTCCTGCTACAGATCCTTCTATATTTGGCATGGGAGGTGTTGGTGGTCATTCAAAACCAAGTCTTTTGAGTCCAGGTAGAACATGCTCATGTTTTCATGATTCATACCCTCAATAATTGGTTGTTTCTAATGCTTGCATCACTACCGTAAATGTCTTTACGGTCAATAATTCATGGTAAAGTTGGAAGCTGACTGCATCCAAGTGTGTGGGAGTCTATTTTCAATCAGTTCTAACAGAGGATACTTTAATTTTGTGTTAGGTGTAAATCAAGGTGCAAGCTCTTTAATGAATGGTTGGCCTTTGACGGTAAGGCTACCAGACTTGAGCAACAGCTAAACCAATGTCCTTTTGTGTGCAACTTATCGATTTTGTTCTGGCACACTGTACTACAGGGGCTTGACCAGTTTCGTCCAAGCTTGGTGCAGCAGAAGTCCTTTATGCAATCTCCTCAACAGTATCGCCCCATGCAAATGCTTAGTTCACACCAACAACAGCTTCTACTTCAGGCTCAGCAGGCTCAAGGAAGTCTATCATCTACAAATGCACCTTTACTTGGAGACGAGTCGAGGAGGATGAAAATACTTCAGCTGAACAGGGGTGCCATTGCAGGTAAAGATGGTCAGCCTGGTGCCATTGATGTTATGCAGAGTGTGGGCTCTCCAATGCAAGCAGCTTCTCCAGTGACACGTGGAAGTGAGGATATGTTAATGAAGGTTTGTATCACTTTTAATACTTGTCCTTGTGCTGGTAATATTAATATTTTCATGCTAAAGGAATATAATAACACATGACAAAACTTTGATGTATTATATATGAACACATCTTTTGTGTTCTTCCTGGAATATACTGATTTTTGGTTGGAATATTCCTAAGGTTTTTGTGGCAATGTTCCACTCTTCCAGGGGATGTTGTTTTCATCTGTAGTCCAAGTGACTTGAGGGTTTATTCTCTGGTTCAGATATGTTTGAGGTTATAAGAAGCCTGTATATTTTTCTTATATTTGTGCATAAATTTCACTTTCATTTTCCTCTTAGTTGGGCACTTTCTGCTTTTATCTTCCTTTCCAGGAAGTGCAAGTCTGGTGGCAGAAACAGAAATATTACTCGATTAACGTGTTGGAGTCTTTGTTTTGGGCAGGGGGAACGTCTTTCTTGTTCTCTATAAATGATCAGGCATCCTTTGGTGGGTTCATCATGAATCGATAGCATGAATACTCATAGGAATTTTGGGAGGCCAGTTCTATTTTCTTTACGTGGAGATTTTCTCTCCACCTAGAGATATAGTTTTCCTGTTCTGCAGGGCATTCTTCGTTAACATCAATGGCCACCTCCACCATATTACAAGGTTTTTTTAGGAAAGGTCAAAGACTGTACTTAGGATGAAATGGGGGCAGATTTAAATCCATCAAGCTGTATTGTAGTCTCTAGCTAAACTCACATCCTTATTTTTCTCCAAGCTTTTAGCTGAACATGTGCATTGTTCTTCCTTCTCATAGAAAATTTGATTGCAATGTGTCCTCCTCATTCATGTGACTTTATTTCACAATCTGATTTAATAAAGCTTATATGTGAAGTGGATATAGACACTTTGCATAGTAGCCATCAGTGTAGTTTGATACACTTTGAGCTAGTAGATCCAGATTCTTATTAGTAAACAAGTCAAAAGTCATGTTGAGAGCATCATTGGTACTCTTTGTGTAGATAAAGACCTTAGGACATGGTTCTCATGGAAAGAGAAAGAGGGGGTGAAGATAATGCTTGCACAATATGATTCTAGAGAAGAGGTTGCATGGATTTCTAGAAGGCATTGTATCTTATATTTAGGTTTGGCTCTTAGATTCACTAGAGGCAGCTCATGTGGTAAGTTGGCTAGTGTGAATTTGCTCAAATGTGACCTTGGCCAAATTCTTGGCAAGGAAGGAGAATTTATTTGATAAGCTTTGAAAAAAGTTGCTCATTGTGGTCACTTGGGTAGGGTAAATATTCTCAAATGATTGGAATTAGTTAATTTTTGGTCAATTGAGAAGAATTTATTTGAGAAGCTTTGGAATGGAGCTTTTGTATACCTGGGTCTCATGTACAAGTGAGGTACAAAAGGAGAGTCCTTTGGCCCTTTACCTAAAAACCTCTCATTTAGAGGATTGAGGATGATTCTTTTGGTAGTGTTGACCCTAACCAATGAGATCAGCCCATCCTCAATCACCTTTCCCAAAGTGCTACTACACACAAATATGCCCATTGCTACACACAAATATGCCCATTGCTTAGTGCTTGTATGTTATGCTTGACCAATTGGTAGTCTAGCTATCACTATGTAACATGTATGATGTGGGTCTTTTTACATAAGGAAAGATCATTGCATAGGCTTTCTATGTTCACCCTCCCTTATAAAGGGTGCAACTATTGTCAAAAGTATATAGGGGTCCATGAAACAACACAATTGTTGAAAGATTTTTGGAACCATGATAGAACAACATGGTCATTTGTAGATTGTTCACTATCAAACATGGCATGCTTGAATTACAAAATCCACAGAAATAAGTTCGAACCTTTTGGTAGCATATGCATTGTTTAATTTGTGTTCTTCAAATACCTCATAATAGACTCGACGTCATGTCAACATCACAATATGCTTTGCCAAGGTGTGGGCAATGCCAAACGTAGTAGCAACCATAGCCATACGTGGACAAGCCACAAGCTGAAGCATATTGTGACACCATTGTAAACTTTGTTTTCTTATCAAACATTCTTTCTCAAAATGTGTAGTTGGACCCAAATCTTCCATGGAAAATTGCCTTCAATGTGTCGTTTTGACCATGAAGCATGTTTTTCCTATGCCTATAGTAGCAATAATAATGTCATCTACATAGAAAACCAAGATGATTGGACTTTTGTTTTTATCCTTTAGCGTAAAGACAATGACTTGCATTATTTTTTATGGAACTTGTGGAGGAGCTTAAATGCATCAGGCATTTTGTATTGTTTTCTAGTGGCTTGTATGAGCTTATAAAGGGTTCTTTGAGCATGCAAACAAAATGTTTCTTACCATGAATTTCAATCCCATTTTGTTCATGTACACATCCATTTGATAGAGCTCCCAAGACCGGCAATGAGAGTTAATAATGTATGCAATTTGAGCATTCTAACTCACAAGAATATACTTCTTGATGCATGTGGATCAAGTGAAACCATTGGAGGGAATGCAAGCAAAAGAAAAAGAGGGCACGAGGGAGCTTTGCAAAAGGCTTGGGAGTCCAAAGCACGCTCGCATGCTGATAAAGTGTTGCGTATGTTTTTTTTGGCTGAGGATATACCATTGGAAAGTAAGGAGTTCTTAATTTATGAAATGACAGATAGAATGGTTGAGAAGATTGGAAAGATGGAAGGAATTGACTCTTCTAGACTTGAAGATGTGAAGAATCTATGCATGGAAAGATGGAACATGATGCATGCTCCATTACATGCAACAACATATGCGCTTCATCCCATATGGAGAGAGAAATGTCCAGAAAATGATGGGGAAGTTAATGATGGATGGATGGATCTCATGGAGAGGTGCACAAATGGTGATATTGACAAGCTAAGTAAAGTATCTTATATGATGAATTAAATGTGTACAAATCTATAGGAGGCACATTTGGCCGTCCCATTGCAAAAGATGAGAAAGGAATGCAGTATGCAATCAATTGGTGGGAAATGTTTGGCACACACACACACACCTAATTTACCACTTCATTCTTTCACAAGGGAGATGTGCTTCTCCTTGTGAAAGAAATTGGAGCACTTTTTCTTTGATACACACCAAAAAAGGAATAGATTGCTTCCGGAAAACACTAAAAAATTAGTGTATATTCGTACAAACTTTGGCCTTGCAAGTAAACTTAAAGAAAGAGGTTTTGAGAAAATGGAAGTCACATTGGACATGATTGATAAGGGATGATGATAGACTTCATTTGTGGCAAGAAAATCATGAAGGTGAGGAAATTGCCCTCACATCTACTAGTGCCATCACAGAGAGATTGCTTGACCAGCATGTAGCTGATGATGTTGATGAGGATGATGATCGAGATGAGGAGTTTGCATCTCAGGATGATTGATGATTTTGTCATGTGATATATGATATATCTATGATCTATTTGTTTTATGACATATGATGTATGACTATGAATCATGTTTTGTTTATGGTTGAATAATTTATTATCTAATGTTTTTACGAATATATATACACTTTCTTCTGAAATTTATGTAAAAAAATGGCCGTGTCCGTAAATGTCAGGAACATTTTGGCTGACTCGTCAGAAGTCAGCTAAACATCAGAAGTTGGAATCCCATCATTAACCAAACACAAGCGGATTTCATCTTAGTGGCATTGATTAAGCAGAGGTTGAATAATGGTATTGTTTGTGTGCCTAGTGTCTCAGTATCATTTACCTGGTGACACAAGGTCTACACATGTAGCCTTTTATCTCATGCGATATTACTGTATGCACAATACACTGCACAGCAAATTTCAGCCCTCGTGTTCAAACTATTGAGGATACTTGGGATGACCGAGTCTGTGTATATGAGATCTAATGTCATGTTTAATACCTGTAAATAATTTGCGTATTAAAAAGGTTATTTTCTATACTGGCAATTTCAGTTTTGTGGTGGGCACTTGACATACTATCTCATGCAATGACTCTATGAACCTGATTTCAGCTCCTGTATTCAAACTGGTGATGCTCTTTGGGATTAGTCATAGTCAGTGCACATGAGAATTTACGTTTGATCTGTGTTTCACCTTTGTAAATTAAAATGAATCTGTGTGTTATACTGGCCTATTCTAGTCTTTTGCTGGGCAGTTCACATTATCAATTGTTTCAGGTGAAAATGGCTCAATATCAGCAGCAACAGCAGCAGCAGCATCAGCAGCAGCAGCAACAACAGCAACAACTGCAGCAGTCAAGTGGCAGTCAAGGTCAACCACAACCTTCTACTCAGTCATCACAACAACAACCAACAGCTGGACCGCAGCAGCAGGATAGGCTTGTCAATGTTGGCAATGGCATTGATGGCAACCTTGCCAATAATTTCAGAGGAAGTGATCAGGTGTGTAATTTGAAATGTGGATGGAAATGAACATAAATTCTCAAAATAATTCAGACTGGCTGTTCATTTCATGGGCATTTCTGTAGTAATTGTCTTCAAGCATTCGCAGTGCTTGCCCTTTCTGCTGGAAATCATTTGAATGGTTGAAAGAATCATCAGTTTGCAGCATGTATTAATTATGTTGAGTATTGTTTCACAGATTATGGTTACTATTATGTGAGTTTTATATGATAGATATTGTGCACAGGTTGATTTGGTGCATACATAAGTTCATCCAGTGAGCCCTTACAGTTTAGTGTATAAGCTACTAGTGGGGTTGAATATGTAGATCTTATTTCTATGCGTTGTGCAACATCTTGTAAAACTTACTGCTTGTTGTTAATTATAAGTAGGCTGCTTCAAAAGCTCAAACTGGTAGGAAGAGAAAACAGCCAGCATCATCTTCGGGTCCAGCAAATAGCACTGGAACTGGTAATACTGCTGGTCCCAATTCAGCTCCATCTACCCCATCTACCCATACGCCAGGTGATGTCATGTCAATGCCTAGTGCACTGCAGCATAATGGTGGAACATCAAAGCAACTGATGATCTACAGTTCAGATGGTGCTGGACCTCTTGGAGGACCATCTAGTCAGTTGGTAGTGGCATTTACTGATTGTATTCTGAACGAACTTTAATTAAAATAAATTGTAAAGAAAGGTTGCTATTTTGATTCAGGCTGATTTGGATCGGTTTGGGGAAGATGCCTCTTTGGATGATAATGTTGAATCCTTTCTATCTAATGAGGCAGAAGACCAAAGGGAACCATTATTTAATTGCAGTAAGAGGAGTCCTACAGGACAGAGCATGGACATTAGCAAAGGTATGGTTATGAAGCTTTTAAGTATTCAAGGTTTACAGATACCCTGACTACCTTGTGTGCACTAACTGGTTTAGTTTTATTTCTCTTCCACTCTGGCAGGCTTTACTTTCACTGAGTTTCATAGGTTTCAGGCAAGCAACAGCAAGGTTGTATCATGTCACTTTTCATCTGATGGCAAGTTGCTTGCAAGTGCTGGACATGATAAAAAGGTGCGACTTTGTGCTGTTTATGTACTAGGGTGTTGTTTATTGTCCTTCATATTTTTCTTATGTTGATAATATATTCAGGCAGTCTTATGGAACATGGACACGCTTAAAACCAAGAGTACTTTGGAAGAACATACTTTTCTAATTACTGATGTCCGGTTCAGTCCTAATTCTACACGGCTTGCGACATCATCGTTCGACAAGACTGTCAGAGTTTGGGATGCAGACAATGTAATAGGACAGCTTTTATTTTGCTCTACTAATATTTATTTGGGATATCCGGCTATCAAGATGTTTAAACTGGCTTTCTCTTTATAATGTATGGTACAGCCAAGCTATTCTTTGAGGAGCTTTTCAGGTCACAGAGGAGCAGTGATGTCCCTCGATTTTCATCCCAACAATGAAGATCTGCTTTGTTCATGTGATGGTGAAAATGAAATTAGATATTGGAGTGTCAACCAGGGTGTTAACACGAGGATATTTCAGGTTAAGATTGATCTGGGTTCTGTTTGAATGCTGGGAAGTATTGGTTACAATATTTACAACTGACGTTGGTGGGACAGGGAGGAATGACCCAGGTTAGGTTCCAGCCAAGGTTGGGTCGGCTATTAGCTGCTGCTTCTGAAAATGTTGTGGCTATATTTGATGTTGAAACTGAGACACTAGTGCATAAATTACAGGTATGCAGATCATCATAGTATGTCCTGCATTTGTCTAGATAAAGCTTTGTTCAAGATTAGTTCTAAAAGCCCTTCTCATGTTTTGATGGTTTACAGAGGCATACAAAGTCTGTGCATTCAGTTTGTTGGGATTCTACAGGGGAGTATGTTGCTTCTGTCAGTGAAGATTCTGTTCGTGTATGGGGACTCGGGCCCGGGTCTGACGGAGAGTGTTTACACGAGCTCAACTGCAACGGGAACAAATTTCATTCTTGTGTCTTTCATCCAATATATCCTCAGATTCTGGTTATTGGTTGTTACCAGGTAATGCTTGCATCCTATGAAGTTTTCTTTAATATACTTGGATTGGGAAGGTTAGAGTGCACAGTAATGTTTGAGCCTGCATGAAAGCATGTTCATTGTTGTATTGTGTCTTGCAGTCCTTGCAGTTATGGTGTATGCAGGAGAAGAGCTGTGTAACTGTGGCTGCTCATGAGGGATTGATTGCAGCCCTTGCGCAGTCTACTGTCACGGGTATGGTTGCCTCAGCGAGTCATGATAAGATGGTCAAGTTATGGAAGTAGAATGCATGTGCACAATTAGTTTCATGTCAAGTTAGCTCTGCCTCAAGGTTGAGCAAGGGAGGCTGCTACAAAAGCTTGGATCTCAGTATGTTATACACCCCTAAGTATCTCAATCATATTTCAGCCGCCTTATTCATAATGGATGAGTGTCTTCTTGTAGGACCTTCATTGGAAGAGGAGAGTGCTGGGTTGATGTTCTTGATGAGTAGAGCAGCAGCTCATACTAAAAAGAGTAATTTGTACTTCTACTGAGTGGAGAATGTTTCCATGGTCTCTTTAATTTAGTGGAGAATTGGATTGTATGTGATTGAGATGTTTTGGATATGTGCCTCTTTCTAATATATGCTGATTTGACTGTTGTTTTGTGAATTCATGCTTCAATTCTTGGTTGTCTACGCGCACACATTGAAATGTACATACTTCTGAGTACTTTTCTGGAACAACAGCTAAGAACTTTGTTTTCTGTTGTTAATAACTTCTTGGGAGTTGAAGTTCCAGATAAGGTGTTTATGGCATGAACAACACACCGTGACATATGCAGTACTTTGTATTATACAGTACTAGTATGAGACAAGTTCGTGGTAACGCAGGCATTACTGCAGAACAGAAAATACCGATTTGTTGTATTTTCTGTAGTGCAATAGGAAAGAACCCAGAGCCATTTGTGCCTAACAAACCTCAAAGTTTCGCACTTACCAAGAGTCGTCCTATTCCTGTCGAGTTAAGTTGGCCATGTAGATTTTTTATGTGTAGGACATGAGAGTGTTTCTACTAATTTTTACCTTTGTTGTCCTTCTAAAAGGGTCTTGATTCTTTCTTAATCAATAGTGCTCACTACATGTGTTTGTTCCAATACATGCCAAAGAAGAGTCTATTTCCTTTTCTAGCTCTCACTCACATATGCAAGTTTAAAAAGACACAAACCTCAAACCAGAGGTGTAAATAAGGAGCCATCTATAGATTTTTATCTGAACTTGTTTCAGATAAGGAGGCATTATCTAGTGGGCAGAGTAATTTTCAGAACTTACAAGGCTGCATCATAATGGTCCGAATGGTGAACGCTATATAACTTTCCAGACTACTTTGATTTTTCCAGACTAATGGTCCGAGTACATATGCATTAACATTTGCGTGGATTTTGCAGGAGATTTGATTGGGTTTGTTGTGTATCTTAAACTAAAGAAGTATATCTTTGCAAGATCAATTTGTTTACCCTAACAGTGGGTAAGTCTCATCCTTCAAACTACAGCACACGTTGACTTTTTTCTCTGGCACATGGAATTATTAGAAAGTGTGCATCTGTGAGCTAATGCATTCAATTCTATATCGTTGGATTTTAGCACATGTATGAACAGCATATGTATCCAGCAATGTACGTGTTTCGAAGTGTAGAGAGGTCGGGTCCATGTATTAACGTAATTGACTTTATGGTATCACATTTGAATATGCTATTCAACAAATATATGGACATATTTCTACATGTACATGTACTGCAGATTCGCGTATTTATTCATTGCACATCCGTGTAGATGTAGTCGCATGGTGCATCTATCTGCCATGTTAAAATATAGAGATACATGCATCAGCATGCATGTAAGTCTACAGTACATGTGCATGTATTTAAAACTTATGCATATGTAAAATGCAATTCCACATAGACGCACAAATAGGCATATTCAGGGTGTTTAACTATCTTAACAGTGGGGAATGTTTGATTGCCTTATGATTCATTTGGATGAATGCTGGATATGTGATATGATGCACCTAGATTGGCAACCAGGCTGTCCATGTAGCCCTCTGAAGTAAGTCGAGAGCCTTTTCATGTGGCAGTCTAATGTGGGCTCTCATTACAGTTATGTTAAAATTTTATGGCAAGGGTATCGCATCTAGTAGTTGGATGTTTTCATCTTTAGGCCAATGTATGCATGACGATATAGATGCCAATCTGTGGAATACGATGAGAGGAAACACTCAAACAATAAGAACGGTTGGAAAGACTGTTTTCCTTTATGAGAAGTTTAAAATGTCTATTGACAAGCTCCCTGAAAATCAGCCTTGGTACTCCATAATGGCTACATATTAGAGAGTAAATACAATGTACCATATTACACAAAATATGAATTTCACGAAATCACTTGTCACATGGTTTATAAAATGAACCCTACGTTTTAGGGGATTCTGCCTTATGAACGACAGAACATTTTGTTTTATAACTAAGATCATTTTATAGCTTAATGTTATTTTTGCATGTAATTTTTCATTACATATTCACTTGGATGTTTGAATTCTCTGACAATGTAGTCGAAGCTTGAATATAGACAAAGGAAGGCTTGCATCAGTCGGAATGAACATACGAATGCAAATTTTTCTGTGGCGATTTTTTAACGAAATGGGGCATATGAATCTAGTTACAAAAATAAATATCTACTCAACCACCAATAGGTCCTCTAAGGGAGGCCGAGGGTTGCGTTCTGGCCTTTGAGACTGGTTTCAAAGGGAGGTTTTTTGGAAAGGAAAGATGTAACTCCATGCAAAATGCCCTGAGAACCCGTGAGGAAAAGAATCAGGAACTACAAAAATAAGTTGTCATTTTCAAGGAAAAGAATCAAGAACTACAAAAATAAGCTGTCATTTCGATAGTGATGTTTTTGTTCATGCAAGGTAACAAAGTAAAAAAGAAAGTTCATGCCCTATAAAGGGGACGACAGGCTCATGAGTCTGCATGGCAACTCTCTCAAATCTTCATGTAACCTTTCTCCTTAATGTAATTTAAACATGTGAAAAGTAGTAAATCTATCGTCGATTTTCTTTCGAGTTTTACTGCTCTTTTTTTTTCAATAAATCTCCTTAAAAAAAC